>CM070018.1:3158219-3773219 GCA_036247105.1 Cirrhinus mrigala
AAAAATGAGACGCCTCAGTCACCCACAGGCCATCTCAACAGCGACGGGGACTTAAAGGGACAGCGTCTTTTTTTTTTTTTTTTTTTTTTTTTTTTTTTTTTTTTTTGAACAATAGTTAAAGTAATAGTTCAAAACAATTCAGTCTCAGATTAGATGATTTGAATATTACAGATGTTTTTATCATCAGAACACATTTGGAGAAATGTAGCATTACATCACTTTCTCATCAATGGATGTGAATGGGTGCTATAAAAATTAGAGTCCAAACAGCTGATAAAAAAATCACAATAATCCACAAGTAATCCACACCACTCCAGTCCATCAGTTTACATCTTGTGAAGTGAAAAGCTGCATGTTTGTAAGAAACAAATCAATCATTAAGACATTTTGAACATCAAATTGATTTCTCAATCAATAATATTGCTTTCTCCAGTGGAAAAAGTAATCTGGTCTGAATCAGGAGAGAAATATGCACAAATCAAGCACTGTTTACAAGCCAAAATAGATCTAAGCAACTGTGTGGATGGGGTTTGACGTAAAAGAAAAGATGGACTTTTTCACTGGATTATGAATTTATTATTGTTTTGGCCCAAAGCTACATTTTGAAGTTAAAAACGTCTTTATGATGGACTTGTTTCTTACAAATACGCAGCTTTTGGCTTCTCAAGATGTTAATTGGTGGACTGGAGTGGTGTGGATTACTTGTGGATTATTGTGATGGTTTTATCAGCTGTTTGGACTCTCATTCTGACGGCACCCATTCACATGCAGAG
This sequence comes from Cirrhinus mrigala, assembly GCA_036247105.1. NCBI lineage: Eukaryota > Metazoa > Chordata > Actinopteri > Cypriniformes > Cyprinidae > Cirrhinus > Cirrhinus mrigala. The sequence goes on from CM070018.1 coordinate 3,158,993, forward strand.
GATCTGATGGTGAGATGCAATGCTACAATTCTCTAAATCTGATGAAGAAACAAACTCGTCCACATCTTGGATGGTACGTTTTAATTTTTGGGTGGAGTATTCCTTTAGAATAAAAAAAAAATAAAAAATAGAAACAAAATAAAATACTTGAAAAAGGAAATCATTATTTGTTTTCAAAATATACTATAAAATGTTATAAACGATAAATGCAGGGTTAAAAGCAGCAAAGTATTCAATATGATATATGTGCAATGCCACACTGCCATGATTAAAATAAAATAAATTAAATTAAATTTTTTTTAATCATGATTACAAAATGAAATGTTATAAATGATAAATGCAGGGTTAAAAACATGCAATGCCATACTGCCATGATGATAAATTAGATTAAATTAGATTAAATTAGATTAAATTAAATATAAAATATAGTAGAAAAAAAATTCTAATCATTATTTGGTTTTTAAAATATACTACAAAATGAAATGTTAAAAATGACAAAAGCAGTGTTGAAAAGTCAAAGCAGCTACATTGTAACAAGCACTGTCTTTTCCACAAAAATGTTTTTTTTTTTTTGTGCAACTTTTCTTTCTTTTGTTCATTGTTTTGTTCTTTCTCTTTCATTCTTTCTGTCAAAACTTCAAATTTGTCATCCAGCATAATAACACATTGTTTGATTGGTGACATTCTCACATTTGTAGATTGATTGCTTCATGCTGCTCGTCTTCACATAACAATCTTGAAGATGGCAGCATGCAAATGTCATATCGGTTACCCCATATTTGCAGTCGCGATCAAACGAGTGTTTGGAGTTTGACTGTGCTCATTGTGTGCATGTGAATTGTGCCGAACCGCTGGCGCCGCCGCTGTTCTCCTGTCCGTCATTTCTGTCACGTTACCGTCACTCTAATCCCTTTTGATTAAAGCTGAAGTGTTGCGTTGTAAACACAGCATCATTAATATGCCATAACACGTGGATGAGAGCGATTCCTTGAGTTTGGAGAGGAGGATGAAAGACTTCTCTTCCCCTTCTTACTGTTTGTCGATCCTTTGAGACTTTAGCTAAATAACAACCGAAAGATTTTTCTTGCTGTATGAATGATTTATTTTGGTGTGCTGCTGTAGAGCTGGCATGTGCTTTTTCATATTGACAAGCCTAAATCAATCCAGCTCAGAGAAACAAGAGATTAGTCCAAGAAGTAGATTTTCTGAACAGCTGTAGCCTGTGCAAAACTTCATAGGATGCTTGCTATGCACTCACTACGTTTTTGTGATTACTAGGGTGTTGTGGATGGGTTTTAGGGTTTCTGAGTGGTTTCTAGGGCTTTACTAGGGAATTGCTATACATCACAAAGACGTGATTTATAGGGTGTTAATAAAGTTTCTAGGGTGTTTATTGATGATTACTGGAGCATTGCTGTGCAATCACAGATGTATTGTTTGTGTTTATAAGCATGTTTATGTGGTTGCTACTATGCTAAGAGTGGTTTTAGCATATTGATATGCCAAGGTGGTTGCTTGGGTATTTTTACTGATTATTATTTTTTTTTTACTTAAAAGAAAGCTCCAGGTTTGCTGTGCTTGTTGGTATAGTGCTGTACAGTTTGGCCAAAATGTTGCGAGTATTGTTTAATCATTGTTGATGATGATGATGATGATGATAATAATAATAATAATAATAATAATAATAATAATAATAATAATAATAATAATAATAATAATTTCAAACAGAAAATATCAAGTATTTTAAGAAAATGTGATGATAAAAATACTTTTGCATTATTTCACTGTAAAATTAAATTTAAAAAATAGAATTAAGAAAATATGCAATGATTATTTAATAATAATACTAATAATAAACATTACTTGGAATATTTCTCTGTGAAAGTTTTTTTGAAGGAAAACGTAGTAATAATAATAATAATAATAATAATAATAATAATAATAATAATTATAGTAATCTTTATTATTATTATTATTATTATTATTATTATTATTATTATTATTATTATCGCATTATTTCACTTGGAATGGAAAAAAGTTTAAGGGAAATATGTAGCAATAACAATAATAACAACAACAATAATAATAATAAACATTACTGTTGCAATATTTCACTGTAAAAAAAAATAAATAAAAAAATCAAGTGTTTGGTGGTGATATTTTTAATGCAATATTTCACTGCAAAAGAATAATAATAATAATAATAATAATAATAGAAAAATAAATTAATAATACCAACGATTACTATCGCAATATTTCGCTTGGAATTTAACTTTTTAAAGGAAAAAAATAATAAACTAAATATTTCACTGTAAATTAAAATTAAAGTATTTAAAGAAAATATGTAATAAACTAAATAAATATTACTATTGGAATATTTCTCTTTAAAATAAAATAGTATTTTAAAACAGTGTGATGAAGATGAACAAAAGATATATAAAAATATGAATAATATTAAATATAAATAAATAAGATAACAAATATTACTATTGTAATCTTTCACTTTAAAATAAAATAAAAATAAATGTATAAATGTATAAAAATATGAATATAATATTAAATATCAATAAAAAATATAAAAATATTACTATTGGAATATTTCACTTTAAAATAAAATAAAAAAAAAAGTATTTTAAAACAATGTGATGAAGATAAGATATATAAGATATTAATATAATATTAAATATCAATAAATATTAAAAAATACTACTGGAATATTTCACTGTAAAATAAAAAAACAAGCATTTTATTATTATTATTATTTATAATAATAATAATAATAATAATAATAATAATAATAATAATAATAATAATAGGATTTTAGAGTACAACTACAAAGTACCAATACTAATATTTATCTAAATTTCTTAATTTTAAATGTTGATCCAAGATGACATGTAAGTGAACATGAAACTTAAATTCATCCTATCTATTTTCTGTCAATTTCAAATTCGTTTTGTAAATGATTCATTCATACATATGCTTTTTCTAATTTACTATTTTAATCAATGTCGTGGCCAGACTTACTTTTTTTTTTTTTTTCTCTTTTTTTTCTTTTTTTTTTGGCCCACTGCAAGCTCACAGTAATTTTGAGTGCCACGTCCACATAATCAATATCCAATCAACAACCGATACATAGAACCAAGTCCCGCCCTACATTTTTTTTTTTTTCTTCAATAATCTATTACACGTATCCCACAATAACCTGGATGTCTTTGCGAACTCTAAAAATGAAGCGTACTGTACTAAAGAGCATGAGAGCTGAAAATGACTGGTTGCCTTGAGTTCTTACAAACTGCCACTTATCCCTCTGTTGTTATCACTCTCTCTCTCTGTCTCTCTCTCTGACTGTAGACAGTGTTGTTTACGTCGGTATTCTGGCGGTTTCTGCAGCGGTGGACAGGATCGTTCTACCCAACACTTTGGCTCCCCAGATAAGGAAATGCCACTTCCTTTGGCTTCAGTAAAGCCGCCAGTGAGAAGTGCAGCTTGACTGAAGACAATAGTTCTGTTTGTACTCTCACACACAAGCGTATAATCTCTCATTATCTCCAGTGTGCTCCTGATTAACCTCAACCACAGTCTGGTCTGTGTTTGGACCCTGTCGAATGAGAAGTGTCAGAGCGGCAGGGCGGGAGATGAGCGCCAGCGCTCAAGCGATGATCAATCATGACGACACTATTTCATGACTTGACTGCTTTTTTTTAACTTTAAAACATGTCACACCAATCAGAGTTTACATGACATGCCAACCAGATTAGATGCGGTGTCATTTCCGGCATTATAATTTGTCAACGTTGTGCACTAGGGTTGTGTGGTATGCCGATAATGGCAGTGTGACATTGCACAAACAATGTGTTGAAATAAAAAACTTTTCAGCACTGAATTTGCTATTTTTAACATTTAATTTGGTAATTCTGTCTATAAATCATTGAATAAACATAATTTAGTTCTGTTTACCTAGTGTGGAATAAATATTGTATTTTGGTGAGCATTATTGTGAAGACTATAAGCATACAGCAGCACTATAACTTTGTTAAATCAAAGCAAAAATGTGAGCAGGAATGTATTTATTTTTTTTACTTTTTCATGACAATGGCTGCACATATTATATTGAATAATTAAAGGGGTCGTCGGATGCAGACTTCACTTTTTCATGTTGTTTGAACATTAATGTGTGTTGGCAGTGTATGTACAAATCTACCCTATAATGATAAAAATCCATGCAGTGGTATTTAATTAAAATAATATGTAGAAATAATATCCCCTTTTTTAAATCGAGCTGTTCTCAGATGCCTGTCGGTGTGGCGTCACACCCACAGAGGACACACCCACGATAGTTGATTGACATGAGCTCTTACCTCAGACCAGCTGTCATAGTCCAGTAACTTTCCTTGTTTCGATGCCGAAGCAGGGATGTAAGTTAGACAAGAATATCTCAGATTGAGCGATTGAGGTGTTGCGTTGCTGGATGCAATAATGAACATAGTGGTCGTCATTTACTCCCGACATCTGAGCTGCTGAAGATGCAGTGGATTATGTTTGTTTGTGAAGGGAATGCGCCTCCTGATCTACATATATCTGTCTATGTTCGCACAAATCATTCATGATCCAGCTTCACTTACAGCAGAAGTGAGTATAAGCATTTTTTTATGAATCTTTGCGATCGCCTTTCCTTATAACGTGGTAGTTAGGAAGTTTAGCGGCTAAAGTAAACAAGCTCGTCTTTCCACAGAGAGAAGAGAGGGGCGGGGCGAGCAGAGCTCATTTGCATTTAAAGGAACAACCCCTTAGAATGAGATGATTTTTGCAGAGCTCATTTTGACAAGGTAAAAAGAGTGTTGTTTTACAAAACCATTGAGAATTTTAATCAAAGTATATTAGAGACTTTTCATTAAGACCCTAAAGAATCATATCAGCTTGTGGAAAATGGGCATCCAGTGACCCCTTTAACAGTTTTTAAACACTGATTTTGTCTTTTATAACATTTCAATTTTAGAATTTGTAAATCAAATCATGATTTCAAGAAACATTATCCATTTGTTTTTTTTTATTTTATTTTTTACATTTTATTTTATCATGGCATTTTGGCATTGTGACATCGAATGATTTACTGTTTTTAAAGATGCATTTGCCATTTTTAACATTTCATTTTATAATATATTTCTAAATCAAATAATGAATAAAAAAAAATTTCTAGTCTTTTTTTTTTATTTTATTTTTATTTTATTTTTGTTTTATTTTATTTTCGTGGTAGTGTGGCATTGCACACATCGCATTGAATCCATGCTGTTTTTAATCCTGCATTTATCAATTCTAACATTTCATTTTGTAATTTAAATCAAATCATGAGTATAAAAAAATAAACTAATATTTTATTTTATTTTATTTATCATGGCAGTGTGCCCTTGCACATGTATCGTATTGAATACTTTACTGTTTTTAACCCTTCATTTATCATTTATAACATTTTATTTTGTAATTTGTTTGTTTTATTATGGCATATTGGCACTGTGACATTGCACACATTCCATTGAAAAATTTGCTGTTTTTAACCATGCATTCGCCATTTTTAACATTTCATTTTATAATATATTTTTTAAATCAAATGAAAAAACTTTTCTAGTATTTTATTTTGTTATTTTATTTTATTGTTATTTATTTATTTTTATTATAATGGTAGTGTGGCATTGCACATGTATTACATTGAATCTTTTGATGTTTTTAACCCTGCATTTATCAATTCTAACATTTCATTTTGTAACTTAAATCAAATCATGAGTATAAAAAAAGAGATTTTATTTTATTTTATTTTATTTTATTTTATTTTATTTTATTTTTTTTTTTTTTCTTGGTTTGTTAGATGTTTGCAGTTTGAGATGCAATAAAAATGTTTTTTGGAGTCATTTTGTCTTGAATAAAATCAGGTTCTTGATTACCCCGCCCTTGTTTGAATTCCTGGCATCCAAACGGTAATTAAAGATGCGTCTTTGTTCAAAGCTCATCTCCTGTTGAATGCGTTGCCCTTATGAGTCTCTGCGTCTTCCTTTACACCCTGAATAGTTCAGCATCACTTCATCCTTTCGTCTTTGTTGTTTTTTTAGAGCAATGGACATTAGCTAAAAAACACCTTTGAGCAGGACTGATAATGAGCCGCTCTCAGGACTCCTGCCATAAATGCCTTAAGTTGTAAATAAAGATGAAATGAGAGATGACCAAACTTCCTGTTTTGGCCAATTATTTATATGATATCTTCCTCATTTAATAACTTAGTAACCTGTTGTTTAATTACTTTCAGCTGTTTCGTTTGTCTGTAGTTTATCATTTTTTACGTGTAACCTGGCAAGATACATTTTAAAAGCTTCCTCTACATTGATGTTAGCATTGTGTTTGGCAGGAAATATCCTGTGGTGTCACACATCCTTGAAGGGAAATTTCCATAACCACTTTAAAAATGAACACACACACTGTCCTATCAGTATTAGTCCTTTAGAGCGTCCTTTTTCTTCAATATCTTGTGTGAAGGTCAAGCTTGCCTATTTTTATTTAAAAGAGTCTTGCAAGTCAGAAGTCACTAAGTAAACCTGCCAACCGCTGACGGATTTCAACCTAAACCAGTGTGAATGTCCTAAATCCAGGTGTTGGGTTTATGCGGATGGGTGTTATCATATATAAACATGCGTTTTTGGGCAGTGTTTGTGATGTAATCCCTCTTTAGAGTTGTATTTCTCAGTCTGAAGGAAGGCAGCGCGTGATGCCGGCCTGTAGATTAGTCTTCCTTAGAGACGTCAGAGTAATTCTTAATAGATTTTCAACATGAATTTTGAATAATCTGGGGATTATGGAGTCGAGTTATGTGATATTATGAGCTTTGGTCTGAGAAGATGTGATAACTGGATTTCTCAGAGGGAAAATGCTCTGGGTTTAGGGTGCAGGAATATTAAAATCCCTCCCATTAAAAGTCTTTTTAATACATGTTTGGTGATCCAATAAAATGTGTAATGCATCTCGTTTTTGTATGTTTCTCAGTCGCACGGGGGGGAAATTACAGCGGTCTGGGAGGCACGAGTTCAAAATTAATAAACAAAAACATGAAAGCATAATGAAAATTGAGTAATCTCTGCTGTTTCGTGGCTTAATCTTAATTTTACATTGGATTTGAGGTTAATTTGTTTATGTGATGCAAAAAAAAAAGGTTTTTAATATGATCTCATTGCTGTTTTCACTTCATTTTTAATTTAGTTTTATGAACTAGGTTTTTTATTTTATTTTATTAGTTCAGTTTGTGCAAGTTGATGCTGTTAAGCGTAATTGAATCCTTCAGTGTTTTAACTTTTTAGTATGTTAATGTTTTTTTTAAATGTGGTAATGCGCTAGCTAACATGAATGAGCAATGAACAACCGTAATAAAATTATTTGTTCATTGTTCATGTTAGTTTAGTGCTTTAATATTAACAGATACAACTTTTAACTTTAAAAATGCATTAATATATGTTAAAAATATATGTTAAAAATGAACATTAACATTAACATTAGTCAAAGTAGTACTTTAGTGTTTTTTAATAATGTTTTATCGTCATTTATCAAAAATTATATAAATTTTATTTTAAGCAAAATATTTTGTCAAAGTAATATTCATTTTTATTTTATTTTATTTTATTTTATTTTATTTTATTTTATTTTATTAAATATCCTTTTTCTAGTATTGTATTTTATTTATTTTATTTATTTCATTATCAGGGCAGTGTGGCATTGCACATATCATACTGAATACTTTGTTGTTTTTAACCCTGCGTTTATCATTTATAGCATTTCATTTTGAAAATGTATTTTATTTTTTATTTTATTTTATTTTATTTTATTCTATTTTATTGTAATTTATTTTATTTATTATCATGGCAGTGTGGCATTGCACACATCATACTGAATACTTTGTTGTTTTTAACCCTGCGTTTATCATTTATAGCATTTCATTTTGAAAATGTATTTTATTTTATTTTATTTTATTTTATTGTAATTTATTTTATTTGTTGTCATGGCAGTGTGGCATTGCACATATCGTGTTGAATACTTTGTTGTTTTTAACCGTTTATCATTTAAAACATTTTATTTTATTTTATTTTATTTTATTCATTTTATTTTATTTTATTCATTTTATTTATTTTATTTTATTTATTTATTTTATTTTTTAAAAAATGTTCATGTTAGTTTAGTGCATTAATGTTAACATTCAACTTTTAACTTAAAAAATGCATTAGTAAATGTTAAAAATGAACATTAAGATTAGTAAAGGTAGTATTAGTAAGTGTTTTGTAAATGTTGTTAACTAGTGTTACCAATTGAAGTTTTGCTGTCAATTATCCAAAAATTATAAAATTTTTTTTTGTCAGGAAGTAATATTCATTTTCTGTGAGCAATATATTTGTTTATTTTCACAGCAAACATTTTTTTTTTTAATAAATTGTTGCGATTTTTTTTTTTTATTAATTAATTAATTAATTAATTAATTAATTAATTAATTAATTAATTTTTATTTTGGATGTGATTAACTGCGATTTAATCATTGCCCAGTACTACTATAATGCAAGTTACCTATAATAATCCTAATAACAGCTATTATGTAACTCCATGATGTGTGTCATTTCATGAAGACACTTTTGGTGGGAAAAATGCTATTTACCTGTGGCATTGACTGAATTTTAATTTTGATCTGTTCTCAGGATTCTGGCAGGGTTTTTTTGTGTGTGTGTATTGATTGTGTTGTTTGAAGGCCTCAGTTGTCCTGCTGGTGTCTGATCTAAGAGTCTCCTCTGGACAGATGGTTGATGCTGTGCTATTGACTGTGAAATAAAGGGTCATTACCCTGCAGGACGCACACATACACACACACACACTTGTTCAGTTAAGAAGGCTGGTCTTACCCCATTCATCCAGCCCAGCCATTGTGACAGATGGGCAGATATGAACATCATCTCTCTGGCATATTTAACACACCCCATGCCGAGTCTGTGCTTTTTGTTTGGATCCAATTCAGGAGACCAGGCCGAGCAGAATTAAAGAGAGAACCATGTCAGACCATTAGGTCAAATGTAAAAGTGCAAATGTCCTGGAGACTTTCAGCAGTGAGCCTGAGTTTGATTCTTTTAAAATATAAAACAACCTCTGAATCCATAAATTGGCACATTAGCAGTCGGGAACAGATGCCTTTAGGTCAAACGCATTTGTTTTCCACAGCAGAAGTTGAACATTGAGTGTTTTTGGAGTCATTTAGAAAAAAATTGCTTTGTTTTGAGTAGCTGGTTGTGACTCTAACTGTCAGGCTTCAAGTTAAGATTTTTAATGTTCTGAAAGCAGTCTTTTATGCTCACCAAGGCTGCATTTATTTGAGTAAAAATACAGTAAAAACTGTAAAATTGTGAAATATTTTTACAATTTAAAATGACTACTTTTCATTTGAATATATGGTAAGATATAATTTATTCCTGTGATAAAAGCTGATTTTTCATCATCATTACTCCAGTCTTCAGTGTCACATGATCCTTCAGAAATCATTCTAATATGCTGATTTGCTGCTCAAGGAGCATTTCGGATTATCAGTGCTGGTTGTGCTGCTTCATATGTTGTATTATGGTTAGTTAGTTAGTTAAATATACGATTTTAATGCTTTAAGTGCGATCTATATATGTTTGTCTAGCACTAGTTTCCAATGACTTTTTTAATGTTATTTAAAAAAAATATATATATTTTTGTGTTTTTTGACTTATTTTAAAATTTTCAATTTTTAATTTTTCCATTTTTTTTTTTTTTTCCATTTAAAAAATTTTCTAATTTTTACATTTTACCAATTTTTACATTTTTCAATGTTAAAATTTTCAGTTTAAATGCAGCTTTAAATGGCGCTAAACGATCCCAGCCGAGGAAGAAGGGTCTTATCTAGCGAAACAATTGTTTTTGTTTTTTTAATTTACATTTTATATACTTTTTAACGTCAAATGCTCAACTTGAAATTCAAATTCACTGCGTGAATTATTCGGGTTCAAGACAGTTAGGTTAGGTCGAAAAACTCCCATCTCATGTTCTCATCCAAATTCCAAATTAGTCCTACTTTTAATGTTTCGAAAGCATTGCATTACCTTTTATGCTCACCAAGCCTGCATTTATTTGAGTGAAAATACAGCAAAAGCTGTAAAATTATGAAATATATTTACAATTTAAGATAACTACTTTTCATTTTAATTTATGGTAAGATATAATTTATTCCTGTGATCAAAGCTGAATTTTCAGCATCATTACTCCAGTCTTCAGTGGAGTAATGATGGAAACAGTTGTGCTGCTTCATGTTGTAATATGGTTAGTTAGTTAAATATAACATAGGATTTTAATACTTTAAGTGTGGTATGTCTGCATACATTTGTCTAGTACTAGTTTCCAACTGCTTTTTTAATATTATTTAAGAAAAAAATGATTTTTTTAATTTAATTTAATTACATTTATTTTTGCTGTATTTTATTTGTGTGTTTTTTTTTTTTTTTTTTTTTTCTTCTTTTTCCCCTTCGGCAGTTATTTTTATTATTATATATATTAATTTATTTATTTATTTTCTTTTAAATTTTCAAATTTTTAGTTTTATTTTATTAAATAAGTTCACTTCCAGAACAAAAATTTACAGATAATTTACTCACCCCCTTGTCATCCAAGATGTTCATGTCTTTCTTTTTTCAGCTGTAAAATTTTTTTTTTGAGGAAGATTGTTTGATGAATAAAAAGTTCAAAAGAGCAGCATTTATTCATTAATAGTCTCTACCGTCACTTTTGTTTAATTTAATGCATCCTTGCTTAATAAGTGTTAATTCTTTACAAATCTCAAATCAATGAGACACGCAAGAATCAACATTAGATGTAATTTAGCCTGACGTGACCAGTCTTGACATGCAATATTGTAAAGTATATAGGCATGATTGAAATTTGAGAGCTTTTCAGTAAATGACATCTTGTTGTCTTTTTTTCTCAGACAAATCTGTCATGTGAGTTCAAAAGACTAGGAATATAGCACAGAAGTTGTGTGGATCATCGTTATGGTGCTTTGGTTTTATTGTATGGGTAAAGAGCAGGGTTGCCAGGTTGTCACAACAAAGCCTGGCCCAATTGCGCCCAAAACTAGCCCAATTGCATTTGGGGGGTAAAATACGCAATATTTGGCGGGGTTATTGGGGTTGCCTCAATCCATGGACTTGAAAAATAGTCTGCAACAACCATATTAATGTAGCTCAATTCTGCTGGAAAAATGCTGACTTGGCAACATTGGTAAAGAGCAGCATGAACGTTTTACTCAGTGTCTCTTTTTTTTGAATAATAGAAGTCCTATGGGTTTGTAATGACATGAGGGTGAGCAAATGACAATTTTCTGTCTGGGATGACTTGGTCATTTTGAATGTATAATCATCTGTGCTTTTGTTATTCTGAACTAATGTTTCACTGGCTAAACAATGAGTCCCCCGTGAGACCCCTGATAGCGTCCTCTATCAAACACGCTCCAGCTTTGGGCCTGTCAGAGAGCGACATGCTAGTAAATGTCAACGGTGACGCGCCTTTAAAAATCCAGTGTGCTCGCGTCTTCGCCACTGACAGAGATTAATGACTCCTCTCGGGGCTCCAGAAGCGTCCTGTCCTCTGCTTACGGCGCTGCTGTACCTGTGAGAGACAGAGCAAACAGGGTTGAGCTGTAGTAGTGCTGTGTTAGTGGGGTTTGTTGAGTGAGTGTGTGCTTTGTGTGGTTGGTTTGAGGCTTGTCCTGTCAGTGGTGTTTCATGAATCGCTCTATTGTGTGCGTAGACGCAGCAGACCTGTGTGACGTCTCTCATAGCTGACCAACAGAGCTATTGTTCCTATACACGTCATCCTGATTAACATATGATATACTCTCACACCAGCTTTGTTTTGAGGAGGACTTTTCTTGGTAAAATATTACAATTGAACTACCTGTTAAATGCATTTACTTATTTTCTACATTTTATATTAATTTGTTTGCTTGTTTATTTTATTAAATCTCTTTCTTTCTTATATTAATTAATTGATTATTAAACTATTATTTATTTTATTTGTAATTTTTTATTTACACATTATTTGTAATTATTTATATAAATTATATAAATAAAACAATTTAGTAAATAATTATTCAAATTATTTGCATTTTAGTTTATTTTAATAGCTAGTTTAAACATATTATTGATATTCATTAAATTAAATGAATACATTAAATAATTAAATTAAATTGATTAAATCAATTAAATTAAATTATGTAGTCGCTTTTTAAAATAGTTTATGTAATATTTATTTATTTCATTAAATTTATTTATATGAAAGTATTTTTTGTTACTTATTAATCATTAATATTACTTAATGTATTTATTTAGGCATAATTATATATTTTTTAATTAATTTATTCAATTTTCAATTAATTCAGTAAATCTTAGTAAGTTGAATTTTCATTAGTCTTAAAGAAGTCTTAAACCTTAGATTACAAGATTTTTGTTGTCTTTTTTTTTTAAACATTTATGTAATGTTTATTTATTTTATTAAATGTATTTATATAAAATTATTTTTGTTACTTACTAATCATTCATGTTACTTAATGTATTTATTTGGGAATAGTTATAATTTTTTATTTATATTTTAATCAATTTTCAAGTAATTCAGTAAATTTGTATCAGTAAAGTTGAATTTTCGTTAGTCTTAAATCTTAAATTTTTCAGTTTTTTTTTTTTTCTAAACCCCAAACTTTAGATTGCATGATTTTTGTCTTTGTTTTTTTTTTTTTTTTAACATATTGTCTATGTAATGTTTATTTATTTTATTAAATGTATGTAATAATATTCGATTACTTATTAATCATTAATATTACTTAATGTATTTAGGCATAAATATAATTTTTAAATTATAATATTTTAATCCATTTTCAATTTTAATTCAGTAAATCCTAGCAAGCTGAATTTTCATTTGCCCTAAATCTTAATTTTTCTATTTTTTTTCTCTCTAAACCTTAAACCTTAGATTACACAATTTTTATATTTAATGTCTTTTATTAAACATATTGTTTAAGTAACGTTTATTTATTTTATTTAATTAAATGTATTTATATAAGTATTTTTGTTACTAATTAATCATTAATATTACTTAATGTATTTATTTAGGCATAATAGTTTAATTATAACATTTTAATCAATTTTCATTATTAAAATTTGTCTTAAAGAAATCATAATTTCTTTCCAAATTGTAATCATTTTTCCATACAATGAAAGCGAATGAGGACTGACATTTTAATCAATATATTGTGAGATTTTTTTTTTTTTTGTTTCTCAGGGAACAACAGATTGCATTTATATTATAAAATGTTTTGCATTACATTTAAGTTTTTTTTTTTTTTTTTTTTTTGGAGTCATGCAAGTCTTATGAACAGCTTCATGATACTTTTATGTTTTTTGCTGATGGTGGTTGTTAGTTAATAGTTGTGGTTGCCACTGGTTTGAAACATTACAGAATGATCATTTTAAGATGACTGTACCTTAAAAATGCAGCTGGATTGATTTGTTTTATTGTTTTATTGTGTGCAGGCCTCAACCAAATACACTGTTGTGAGCTGAACAACAATAGCTGATGACTCAGGGCTTTGAGCGGATCGTCAAAATGTGTGCTTTGCCTCACCGCGTACACAATAGAGCTGCAGTTCACACAAAACTGCTGTTTAGACCGGCTGATGGCTGATGTTCATCTAGTTAGAAAAGACCAGGAGGGTTAAACGTCTCATTATACGTGAAATATTGATCAGAGATTGTGTTGGTGAGCGTTTGTGTCAGGATTTTCAGTTTGCCTCTTTCTTTTTTGCTTCTTTGGCCTTTAAAGAGTCTCTTGAAAATGTCTGAGGGCTTTTAAGAAGTGTTTGGCCTTAAGAGCCTTTGTTGCCGCTGCTGCTTTTGTTCTGATGTTTGGGATTGTTTATGTGTTCCGTGACTTCAGCTTTTTATGAAGGTTTTGAGTGAAAAAAATCTCAGTGTCTGAATTTACTTTTTTACTCCGTTAGCTTGACCATATTATTGTTTTAAATTGATTAAAGTAGATCAAATCATCATGGCCTGGTTTTCATGATTATGTCGAAATCCAGTTTTCCTTAGGATATTTGGCATTATGGTTAGTTAGTTAATTAAATATACAATTTTAGTGCTTTAAGTACGATATGTCTTAGTACCTTTGTCTAGCACTAGTTTCCAACTACTTTTTTTTATTTAAAATGTATAAATGTATTACAAAAATAAATATTTTAATATTATTTATTTTTTTTAAATGCATTTTATTTTACTTTTTAATTTTTTTTATTTGAAAATTGTAACTTTAATTTTTTTTATCATTTTTATTTGTTTAAATGTGTACTTTTTTTTTAATTTTTTTTTTAATTTTTTACTTTTTTAAATTTTTTTTAAATTTTTGTTTTACTTTTTTTTTTTAATGTTGATTTGTTTCAATTTGTACTTTTTAAATTGTTTTCTACATTTTTTTTCTTTGTTTTTACATATAAAAAATTTAATTGTTACTTTTTACGTTTTTATTTTTTTTACGTTTTTTACAATTTTATATATATATATATATATATATTTTGCTTTTTTGCAATTACTTTTCCTTTTTTTTTTAAACTTTTTCTAAACATTTTTAAATTTCTTACATTTTAAAATGATTAATTTATTTTGTATTTTTTATTATTATTTATTTATTTATTTTTTACATTTTTAAGGTTTTTATGCTTTATTTTTTTTAATGTTAATATTTTTTTTTTTTTTTTTTTTTTTTTTTTTACATTTTTAAATTCTGTCTTTGCATTTAAGTTTTTTTTTTTTTTTATTTTATTTTATTTTATTTTATTCACACATATTCAACTGTCTTTTACCAACACATTGCTGGTATTATAGAGATTATAAATGTAGTATTTTAAGACTGAAGTTTAGGTTTAGGCTAAAAGTTGCAGCATTAGTTCAGAATTCATATGCACAAGTGTTTGACTTGGGTGTGAAATGAGACAAAATAAGTAAAATTAGATATTTTATTTTATTTTATTTTTTATTTATTTATTTTTTTTTTAAATTACAATTATTTGAAACACCGCCATGACCACAGTTGACCTGAAAGTGAAAACTGGTGATGTGTGAAACACTGGTCCTTTATTTACATTGGAGCTCATTATTTCCCAGAGTTCTCTGAGCTCATTAAAAAAAATCAGCTTTTGATTGGCTGAGAAGATGATAAATGTCCAGCTTTAACCCCTCCTTTTCTGTCTTTTGTCTTCCCTTCTTTTTAAATTCTATTTTACTGCTTAACTGACATCCAGGGGCCAAAAACGCATTGGTCCATTAAGAGAGTTTAAGAGAGAGCAGCGCTTTGTGAGGTGATGCTGCGAGGATGTTGATCTGGTCACTTGCTCTCCGCCAGGGGTTTTTCTCGTGTGGCATTTACACACACCACTATAAAAAGCCAAGGTTAATTAGTTTCATCCGTGTTTCGCTCCCGTCTCATTAATGCGGGATATTCTGGAGAGACTGCAGCCATGAGTGTATGGATTACCTCTTATCAATTGTGCTTTTCTTTGTATAATCAGAATTTTTTTTACACGTGTGGACCTTGGATTAACCTTTTTTATTCCAGTATACACAATTTAACATACAATGACAATAAGTGGATTTACCAGCTTTAATAGTGTAATGGTTTCCATGAAAGTGTGTTTGCTCTCTTTTATGATGTACAGTTTTCTCTTCTGCTCACCAAGGCTGCAATTATTTGATTAAAAAAATACAGGAAAAGCTGTTAAATTGTGAAAAATTATCTCAATTTAAAATAACTGTTTTCTGTGTGAATGTATTTTAAACTGTAATTTATTCCTGCGATGCAACGCTGAATTTTCAGCATCATTACTCCAGTCTTCAGTGTCACATGATCATTATATATAGATAAACCTGTGGTCTGCATGCGCTGATACGTGAAACGCTGTAACCACTGTATAAATATGTGCCTATAAAGAATCATGCATGCTAGCATAACAATAGTATATTTCTCAGACATTTATGCAAATTTAGAGGCCATATTACAGGTCAGTGTTAAAAATATATATTTTTTTATTTTTCCATGACCTGTTTTACTTTGATAATATGAGTGAATATTCTGTTTCTGACTGAAATAAGATAAAATGTAGTTATTTTTGTTGGAAGTTCAGTGCAAAAAATATTTTAGATTTTTAAACAATTTATGTATTTATTTTGCTTGTTTTCATCAGTTTATTTAAATAAATGGTTTAATTGAAATGATTCAGTTATTCATGTAACTGATTTATTTTATTTATTTATTTGAATTAATTTTAACAATCAATTTTATAATTTTTTTTTTAATTCAAATTGTAGGTTTTAATTTATTTATTGATTAATTTACTTGAATTGGTGAAATAAATTTTACTGGATCATTAAAAACAGATATTTCTGTATGCTTAGGTGATTTATAAAAAAAAAATTAGTTTTTTTTTTTTTTTTTTTTTTTTTTCCCATCAAATATTTTATTTATTTTAGTTTTATTTGTATTATTTATATGTATTTACTTCAATTTAAGTATGTTTAAATTACTTTATTCGTTTATTTAACTGGTTTATTAGTTTATTTGAATTCATTTTTACAGTCCATTTTATTATTTTAATCCGATAATGTAGGTTTTAAGTAAGTTGAATTATTTATTTAAATTTGATGAATAAAGTTTAATTGAATCATTAAAAATAGGCATTACTGTACGCTTAGGTGATTTATAAAAAATAAAATTAGTTGATTTTTCTAGCTATATATATGTGTAATTTTATTTTTTTTTTAAGTTTATTTGTATTATTTATATGTATTTATTTAAATTAAAATATTTAAATGACTATTTAGCTGATTTATTTGAATTCATTTTAACAATTACTTTATTAATGATTTATTATCAATTAAATTTCATTTTAATAATTATAATTGAATAATGTAGGTATTTATTAATTTATATGTATTTATTTAAATTAAAATATTTAAATGTTTATATTTAAATGTATTTGTATTAATTTATTCCTGTTTGTTTAAATTCACCTATTTAATCTGTTTTAGTTTCTTTTTTTTTTCAGTTTGTCTAAATATATTTGCGTTTCCAGTAAGTTTTTTTTGTTCTTTAAAAATCTTTTTATATTTAAATTTATAAATATAAATTTATATTTAAACTTATTTAGATTAATTTGTTTCAATTTTTTATTTTGTCTATATTTGTTTATATAAATGTATCTGTGTAAATTTATTTGAATTAAATTGTATTCATTTTTAATTAATCAAAATGATTTATAAAAAATCGAGTTGACTTTCCAGTAAATGTTTTTGTTCTTTAAAAATATTTGTATAAATATACATTCATATTTAAATTTATTTAGATTAATTTGTTTCAATTTGAATTTTAATTGTTTTTTTAGTTTGTATACATTTGTGTTGATATAAATGTATCTGTGTAAATTTATTTTAATTAAATTGTATTAATTTTTAATTAATCTAAATGATTTATAAAACATTGAGCTGATTTTCCAGAAAACATTACTGTATTGTAATGCCATTTAATTGACTGTTTCTATTTTTAAGTTTTTGTTTTTGTAAAGATGTTTGAGTTAAAGGATGAACAAAAGTGGCAAATGTTCTTTGCAAGTGTAATTTATTTTTTTCTTTTAAGTACTGTTTGACTTAACATTTAAACATTGTCGTTTATGACCTGCTTTACTAAGACAAAAAGACTTGAATGTGAAGGGTTGAAAAAGTTGTTTCACTGAACTGATGTTTCACACAAATGGTGTGAGAGCAACTGTTAACCCTTAGTATTAGCAATAATGACAGTGCTACTCTCCTTAGCAAACACTGCTAATTCAATGAGTCTGTTTACGGACGCACGTTTTGAACCCTTTTTTTCTATATGCATTAATGAAACGGATTGTTTTGCTCAGCAAACATTGAGCTGAGGAAGTGGCTTTTTCTTTCTGCAAGTGTTATTAGCGTGGGTGTTTGCTGCTGTCTGGCCCCTTTACATTATACCCACAATCCTCTCTGCCTCACTAGCACTGACCCTCTCGTTCAGGCAGATTCCCGCAGTTTCTCACCCCCGCTGACCTTCTCCTCGCTCGTCTCATTGTCGCACCACGACACGATCTATAGGCACACGTCTGATGCACGAACCGCGGTATAAACATACGGCTAATTACGCGTCTCCACTCTGGAAGGAATCGATCACGCGAGCAAATGGTGTTTTGAGAAGATGGATGTTTTCTCTTTGTTGACTGTGATTTGAGGCTGTTTTCACTCTTGTTTCGATTGCACAATTTGATTCGGCGCCACTTCATCGCTTTTCACATGTTTTTTAGCAGCGGGTGGTATGAGCAAATTCCTCATACAAGTAATTTCACAACTACTTTTTGTTAGAAATTCAGCCCAAAAATGTTAACGTTGTGGATGTATTACACATCCATCCCGAAATTTTCTTTCTTTTTTTTCTTTCTTTATGTCTTTTTATGTATGTATTTATTTATTAAACATATTTGTATTAATTTTTGAATCAGCTTTTTAAAATGTAATTGTATTTTTTTTTTTTTTTGTATTTATTTAAATTCACCTATTTCAATTTGTTTTTAGTTTTTAAACTTAATTTTCAGTTTTTTAAAATATGTAATCATATCTTATTTTATTGGATTTCTATTATTTGTTTTATTTTATTTTATTTTATTTTATTTTAAATGTTTGTTATTCTGTTTTATTTTATTGGCTCATTTAACTTAGTAGCAACAGGTTGCTTTTTATTTTATTTCATTCCATTTTATTTATTTATTATTTATTATTTTTAATTTATTTTTATTGTCTCACTTTAACTTTGTAGCATCTGGGTGCTTTTTATTTTATATATTTTTCATGTTTTTATTTACTTTTATCTATTTAAATGTATTTTTAAATTTGTCTTTTAAAATGTAATTGACAATTATTCTTTATATTTATTTAAATTCACCTATTTCAGTTTCTTAGTTTTTTTTTTTTTTTTTTTAAACTTGCTTATTTTTTCAGTTAATTTGTATTCTTTATATATAATTAAATGTATCTATTTAAATTTATTTTAGTTGAATTAAATTAATTTAAATGTATCTTTTAAAATGTAATTGACAGTTGTTATTTTTATTTAAATTCACCTATTTCAGTTTCTTTTTATTTATTTTTTTGTTTACTTGTTTTTCTATGCCTTTCCTATTTAAATGATAAATATATTTATGCATATTTATTTAAATGTACCTATTTCAATGTTTTTTTTAAAATATTTTTTTCTTTTTATATAAACATTATTTGTAGTGATATTATATGTATTCATACAATTAAATTATTAATTTACATTCACCTGTTTAAATTTAATTAGATTTGTGTATTGGTTTATCTAAATGTCTGTTTAAATTTATTTGAATACAATTTTATTAATTTGTAATTGATCTAAATAAATCAACTTGTTAATTTATTTTAATAATTTCTTAATTGTTGCATGTAATGTTTTATGATTTTATTAAATTTAATACATATATTTTTAAAAACTAATTAATATATTAATTTAAAATGATAAATTAAATTTTATTGGATTGATTCAAGTTGGTTTTTCCAGCAAATATGAGTGTACTGCAGCGTTTACATTTAATATATACAAATTTGATTTGATGATTTGACTGTAATATAGAATAATGATTAGCCAGTGTGATTTAAGTCTGAAATGTCTTCACGCATCTATGCGACTATGCATCTATTTCCTACATGTGTTCTAGTATCCTTGACTCAATTATGCTAACTCTCCAAACAGTCTGGAGCAATTATTTTCCCATTATTAAATTTGGGGCCTGCAGAAGTTCAAGTGTACTCGGCCAATTAAAACGAAGCAATTAGGCAGCAGGACTCTAGGTGTGTTGGCATCACGGACGCTGACCCGCTGCTGTGATGATGATGATGATGATAATGATGATGAACGGCGCGCGTCTGACCCGCTTCAGATTGGACATGACAGAAACAGGCTCCGGGTCGGGTTTTCGGGCAGGTTTCAGCGGTGCCGCTCTGTGCTTGTAAATCTGCGCTCGATGCAAACAAGATAATTACTGCAAGTTTGCCTCGCTTCACGATTGTCCTCCGTCAGAATAATGTGGAGAGTCTAATGAAGATCTTTAGAAACGCTGTCGTGGACTTTGTGGAAACATGTCTGGGTTATAATTAGTGTGACATGAAAGCGAGTGTGTTTTTAGATTTACATGGACAGGTAACAAAAAAAGTGTTATGAAAGCAGAAAGTTCGGGTTTGTTTTGTTGAGATGTTGAAATCTGCTTGAAAAGTTTTGAATTATTATGAAAGAGCAAATATTTCATCTTACAAGACTGAACACAAAGCAGTAACGGTGTTTGAAATGCATGTCTGAAATGGATGCATCATGCCGGCTCATTTATTCACTTGTTGAGTTGTGCTTCTGACAGACATAAATGTGAGCATAAAAAATGCACAAGGAAACAATGCAAATGTGTGATTAATTCAGTTTTGATTGATTCATACAAAGCAAGAAATATGATTTCTTTGTGAAACTGAGTTCATTAATTATTTGAAGCCAAAGGTGTTTTTAATACAAATGACAGTTTGGTTACCAAACAACTAGTTGATTAAACTGGTAGCCTTGAATTATTAGATTGGTGTATTTTATTTTTATGTAGATGTTTGTATTATTTATTTATTTTATTTATTTTTATTTTTTTAAATTTTATTTTACTGGCTCATGTAGTTAACTTAGTAGCATCAGGGTACTTTTTATTTTATTTTTTATTATTTTATTGTTTTATTGTTTGTATTTTTAATTTTTGTTTTGTTTGCTCACTTAGTTACCTTAGTCGGATCAGGGAGCATATTATTGTATTTTATTTTATTTTATTTTATTGTATTTTAGGTGTTTACATTTTTATTGGCTCTTAGTAGCATCAAGGTGCTATTTATTTATTTATTTATTTATTTATTTATTTATTTATTTATTTATTTATTTATTTATTTATTTAATATTTAGATGTTTGCATTATTTTATTTTTAATTTATTTATTTGATTTTATTTTTCTATATTTTATTTTATTATATTTTATTGTATATGTTTGTATTTTTATTTTATTGGCTCACTTAGTTACCTTAGTAGCACCAGGGTGCTATTTTATTTATTTTATTGCATTTTTATTTAATTTATTTATTTTTAATAGATTTTTATTTTAGGTGTGTGTGTGTGTGTGTGTGTGTGTGTGTGTGTATATATATATATATATATATATATATATATATATATATATATATATATATATATATATATATATATATATATATATATATATATATACACACACATACATACACACACATACACGCACATACATACACTCATATATATATATATATATATATATATATATATATATATATATATGCATAATTTAGCCAACAGGTAGAAACAAGCCTGATGAAGCTGAGCTACAGACAGACAGAAATAAAATAAAATAAATATATATATATGAGTGTATGTATGTGCGTGTATGTGTGTGTATGTATGTGTGTGTATATATATATATATATATATATATATATATATATATATATATATATATATATATATATATATATATATATATATATATATATATATATATATATATATATATATATATATATACACACATACATACACACACACACACACACATATATACACATACATGCATACATACATTCATTTGTTATTTATTTATTTAATTTTTTAGATTTCATTTTAGTTTTTTTTTATTTTTATTGGCTTACTTAGTTAACTTAGTAGCATCAGGCTGCTTTTTATTTATTTTATTTTATTTCATTTTATTTTATCCATTTGTAACAAAAGTTGAATTCTCACCTGTATGTTACAGCTAATTATTGTGCGAGAATTTTCAGTATAATGAACATGGAACTAGATTTTTTTGTAATTTTTTTTAATGCACTAATGTTGTATGTTGTTGTTGTTGTGTTTTTTTTTTTTTTTGTCTGTCTGTCTGTAGCTTCAGCTTCATCAGGCTTGTTTCTACCTGTTGGCTAAATTTATGAACTGTATAGTAGACAAACTGTCTCAACATGATGATATCTCATCTCTTCATCAGCCTCTTTTCTGCATTACCCACAGCATAACTCAAGCACGTTTTTCCTCTTTCTTTCTCTCTTTTGTGTCATACTATCACATTACCATACTATTTATACTAGTTCTGATATATGCATTCTTTTTTTTGTATGCATGTAGTATTCAGTTAAACTAATATTTTAGCCAGGATATGCTGTTTATTTTATTTTATTTTATTTTATTTTATTTTATTTTATTTTATTTTATTTTATTTTATTTTATTTTATTTTATTTTATTTTATTTTATTTTATTTTACTAAAATAACCCTGATATGCACATAATAAGGCCATATAAATATTTAGCATATTGCTATTTTAAATGTTTATTATTGCATGCTGTCCCTCATAATATTATTGAAAAACCAGTCTGCAGTATTCAGTATCTAGTGAATAAACACAGTCGCTCATCTCTCATAGTCTCTCACCCTTCCAATAAAATGCAGAAATATTTAGCGTCTGTGGTAAATTTCAGGTTAATTGTAGGGTCTCAGCGCCAGCGTGGACAAACATGACCGTGTGTCATCTGTAATTCATTTGAGCTGGAAACTGTGCTTTCTGTCTCTCTCTTAAATTGGGAGGCTTTTTTGTTTCAGTTGAGTCTAAATGAGTGTGATCAGAGCGCAAACCCCAATTAAACATCAGGAAAAGCAGCACATGGTGTTTTTCCTCATTCCATTGAGAACAGGGCAGGACTTGTGCTTTAGTTACCAGTACACACATTTTAGATGTTTAGTTTTTGAGTTGTTTTTTTTATTTTTTTCCAGCTCTACGCAGTGGCAGTGAGGTTATATATTGACTGTGACTGTGGTCACATTGACAGAGTTGTTGATGGGTCTTGCGTGTTATTGTCTGTGCAGAGGTTAGTGCTAACCAAAAAACCTGCTCTCAGCTTTAGATGACTCATCTTCTGATGCAAGTTACACACACACACACACACACACACACACACACACACACACACGCACGCGCATACACAGAGCAAGATCTTTTCCTAACTAGTTGCTGAGGAAGATGTAATTGCTGGATTTGGCAGTTTTTAAGTTTATGGCATTGAATCTTTAAAAATGTATCCACTTTGTTTGCAGAATTACATTTGTGAATTAAGTTTGATTATTATAAATGGACTTCTGTTAATTTATTATTGTGGTATGATTGATATGTAGCCAACCTTGCCAAAATATAAAATTAGAAAGTATTACATTTATTTTTAAATGTTTGTTTGTATGTGTTTTTTTTTTTTTTTTTTTTTTCCTTCTCTTAATTTATTGGCTCACCTGGTTAATGTAGTAACATGCTGTATGTACGTATGTATTAGGGCTGCAACGATTAATCGCACGATGTTGTGAATTCGATTTTGTGCGCGATTTGGCGTAGCTTGTCAGTGCTTTACGGCTCTGTGTATTACTTGCCGCTCCAGCTGAACGCACGTGATGGAGCTTTACTACTAATCAAAGTACCGGCTTCATTGACTAAACGCGCCTCACGACATCGTGCGATTAATCGTTGCAGCCCTAGTATGTATGTATGTATGTATTTAATTATTTAATTATTTATTTAATTTATTTAATTATTTATTTAATTTATTTAATTATTCATTTAATTTAATTATTATTATTATTATTATTATTATTATTATTATTATTATTATTTTTAACTGGCTCACTTGGTTAACTTAATATCATCAGGATGCATTTTTTTTTTATTTGTATTAGATTTAAAAAAAAACAAAAAAAACAAAACAAAAAAAAACAATTAAATGACCGTTTTTTTTTTTAATATTGGCTCACTTGGTTTACTTAAAACGTCCTGGTGCCACTGACTTTATTGCCACTTTATTTTTTTTATTTTTTAGATATTTTTTTATTTTATATTTAATTTTTGCATTTTGATTTAAATCCTTTTTTTATTGTCTCACTTGGTTGACTTTGTATAACCAGTATGCTTAATTTTGTTAGATGTTTGTTTATTTTAGATTTAAACATTTGTATTTTATATTTGTTTTATTTTTTATTTTTATTCTATATACAATTACTGTATTTATTTTATTTTTTTTTTTATTTTATTTGATATTTATTGTTTAGTTTATACTTTTTTTTGTTATTTATTATTTTATTTTATTTTATTCAATATGTGATATTAGGGTCTTGCTAGGGTGTCAGACCCCAATCTCATGTCTCTGACATGCTGGACCCTCAATACGGCCAATGATCCTTATTCACTTGTACATTTTATGAGCTGTGATTCAGTCAGGCGAAAGCTGTAAGTTCAGTTTAGAAAAAAAAAATAGTAAACTATGCCTTTATTTCTGTAGCACAGACGCCTCAGGCGAGATGCACAATGAGATTTAATACTCAGAGTTCAGGGTTTGTCCAAACACCGCTAATAAACTGCAAGATAGACCAGACTTTATAGTGACACTGAAATGTCTGGCTAAGTGAGACAATAAAATCCTTCATTACGCTTCCAGACCTCAAAGAGAAGCTGCCGACCTGCTCTTATGTTATAAAACCTTCCTGACTCTCTGAAATTGATAAAAGTTTTGCTCGAGCACCTTCGTTGTGTCATCAGTTCTGTTAGAAATCATTCAACCTCTGCCTTATTCTCGCAAAACAGGTGTCTTTTTCTCCTCTGCTCAAGTATTTCTGCTCTCTATGCTGTGGCCGGCTCACACAACTTGCCCGTAATGGTCGGTTATTTTCCGACTGGAGTTTCTCCTCATCACCTACGGCCAGATATCTGAGATTATTTAATCATTCCTTTTGTGTGCTTTTGACTCAATGACTTCAATAGTGCCACGCACATCTCATTCCCTGCCGTTATGGAGCACTTTACAGATAACGCGCTTGAAAATGCCCATGTTTTAGCCCTCAGGAACGGCCGTTCGGGCCGTTTTCAGGGGTATTTTTGCAGGTCTGGTGTGTGGGATGAAGTTGTTACCTGCTTTGAAAAGGTCCTGGTGGTTATTATTACAGTTTTATACTTTTAACAATCATTAAAACAGTATTAAAACAGCCCAATTCTCTGGGAAAACTGATCTTGCAACACCTGTCAGATTTTTTTTTTTTAGTTTGTTATTCTACCTTATGAATTTTATGTAGTACACGTTAGTGGATTTTTACGGTAATTTTTCTACCTTATACCTCATTTTATACAGCATCACATGCATTCCTAATATTTTTTTTTTATTATTTTTTTTTATTTTATACAGCATCACATGCATTCCTAATATTTTTTTATTTTTTTATTTTATTTTATACAGCATCACATGCATTCTTAATGTTTTGTTTTATTTTATTTTATACAGCATCACATGCATTCCTAATATTTTTTTATTTTTTTTTTATTTTATACAGCATCACATGCATTCCTAATATTTTTTTATTTTTTTATTTTATTTTATACAGCATCACATGCATTCCTAATGTTTTTATTTTATTTATTTATTTTATTTTATTTTATACAGCATCACATGAATTCCTAATGTTTTTATTATTTTTTTTATTTTATACAGCATCACATGCATTCTTAATGTTTAGTTTTATTTTATTTTATGCAGCATCACATGCATTCCTAATGTTTTTATTTTATTTATTTATTTTATTTTATTTTATTTTATTTTATTTTATACAGCATCACATGCATTCCTAATGTTTTTATTTTATTTATTTATTTTATTTTATTTTATTTTATACAGCATCACATGCATTCAATATCTTTTTTTTTTGGTTTTATTTTATTTTATTTTATACAGCATCACATGCATTCCTAATGTTTTTATTTTATTATTTTAGTTTTTTTTATTTTATACAACATCACATGCATTCTTAATGTTTTTATTTTATACAGCATCATTTTATATATACTTATTTATTTATTTATTTATTTATTTATTTATTTTATAGTTCTATTGTTGTAATAATTTCATTAATGGGGACCTAGAGGCGCCCGTAAAATATTAGGAATGCATGTGATGCTGTATAAAATAAAATAAAACAAAACATTAAGAATGCATGTGATGCTGTATAAAATAAAAAAAATAATAAACAAAATATTAGGAATGCATGTGATGCTGTATAAAATAAAATAAAACAAAACATTAAGAATGCATGTGATGCTGTATAAAATAAAAAAAATAATAAAAAAAATATTTTTTAACAATAAAACTATAAATTATTATGATTATTATTATTTTATTTTGTTGTTTTATTTTATTTGCTTACTTGTATTAGTAGCATCAGAATGGTAATATTCAATTTATAGTATATAAATTGCTGCTAATTTTATTTGTTGTTTGTTGGTTTTCAATATAAAACTTGGTAAAATGACTTGAGTATGCGTATGGGTGCTTTTTGAACTTTTCTGACACCTTTTAACAATACTGTGATACTGATAAGTGATCATTTTGGTCACACTAATTGGGCTATTAAAAACTTCACAGCTTTTCATCTCTAGTCTAGATACAGGTTTGGAGGGCAGGCGAGTGACTGATGCAGCTGGTGTCCGTGTTCGGCTCAATGGGCTCCATTCACTCAGAGCCAGGCTGGAAGAGAGTCGACTGAAGCGTCTGCTTTCTCTCTCTCTCTCGGGGGACACGGGCGCCTCTAGGGGCCTGAACTTCCTGTCAGAGTCTCTCTCACACACGGGTCGTCTCATGCTGCTCTGATCCTCTTTGTGTGACTCCCTTCCTCTCTTCCTCTCTCTGTTTAGGCTTCTTCCTCCAGATCAGATCCAAAACCCAGTGAGCTGCACAACTGAGCAGTGTTTTTATGCAGAATATGTGCATAAAAGCTGTTACAGACAATTGACAGTGAAATTATTCTACCATAAACTTTTAGACAACGTCACATACATTCTTAATGATTTTTATTTTATTTTATTTTTTTTTTTTTATTATTTTCTTTTATTATTATTATTTTTTTCTCTCCACATGGTTATCACAATAGGTTCAGGATGCTAAGATTTTTATAGAAGTATTTTATTTATAGCTTTATATTATTTGATATCTTGATTATCTTCTATTGTCTATTGATTTATTGTATCTATTATATTTTTTTATTTGCTTGTTTATCTTATTGTATTGTATTAAAATTATTTATTTTTTTAAATTAGTTTCTTATTCCAGTAGTCTTGGGATGTGAATGGATCACATGCATTCTTAGTGATTATTTTTTTTATTGTTTTTTTTTTTTTTTTATTTTATTTTATTTGATTTATTATCACTAGGTTATCTTAGCAAAGACAGGATGGATTATTTATTTTTTTTAATTTTTTTATTCATTTATTTAGTGCTCGTTTGGTTATCTTAGTGGCATTTTATTTATTTATTTATTTATCAATGCACATGGTTATCCAAGTAGGATCAGGATGCTAATATTCTTTTTATTTTATAATTATATTATTTTATGTCTACATGGTTATCACAATGGGTTTTGGATGGTAAGATTATGTATTTTATTTATAGTTGTATTTTATTTGATATCTTGGTTATGTCTATAGTGTCAGGATGCCTTTTTTTTTTTAATATACATTTTTAATTATTTTTTTTTTTTTAAATTATTATTTATGCTTGTTTGTTTATCTCAGTAGCATTAGGAAGAGTATTTATTTTATAGTCTTTTATAGTATTAATATTATTATAATAAAAATAATTTTATATAAAACACCATGATGTATTAATTTTGTAGTATAAATAATATTTATTTATTTATGCATTTATTATACTTTTATATTTAATTGTATTAAAATGAATTTTTATTTGATTTTATTTGCCCACTTTATTATTCAGGTAAAATCGCTGCATGATAATATTTATTTATTTGTTTATTTTATTTATGTTTTTATTTTATTTGATCACTTGGCTATTTCAGTAGTGTCAGGATTATTATTAACATTTTATTAATAATATTTTAATGTAATATTTATTTATATTAGTTTATAATTTTATTTTTCTCACTTGGTTTTCATTTGTAGAATCAGGATGTTATTATTTTACTTTACAAATAGATTTTTTTTTTCATTGTGTTTTATCGGTCGATTGATTGGTTTCCATCTCTGTAGAATTAAGATCCTGTCTGAGAAGGTTGCTGCCTATGTAGACAGACACCGAGGTGTCTTACATTTTTCATCAGTTCCTCTATTTCACGCTGTAAATTTCACTTATGTAATAAATGACCTGTAGCGGTTGTGCTTTACTGCAGTGTGTTTAGCCACCTGTTAGCCAGGCTTTGAGATTCCAATCACAGCAGTCTGAGTTGAGCTCATATAATCATTTGTGTGTTTATGTGTACGTTTCCTCAAGTGTGTGTGTGTGTAAGAGAAAACTCGGAGAGAGATGTCATCTGGTGCAGTGTTCTTCCTACTAAGATAAGAGCTGAATCTATGGCGGTTTGTGACTTGTATGCACATTAGGGACACATTTTCAACCGTTTCCTTTTCCTCTTCTCTCTAGGCATTACTCTGCTCTCCTATGGTGGAAGTGTCTGTCTCTCCATGTATTGTTTGTTGTGTAATTGGATTGGCTTCTTGTGGGACTTTCAGAACGGCAGCATATGGGATTTGATGTGCGGATCTGGTTGTCTGGAGCGTGTGCAGATGAGCGGAAACTCTGCAGGCTCATGACTTTCTCAAGTTTGTCTGACTTAGTTGGGATGTCACTTCATGTATATGGTTCTGCAGAAATGTTGAATGTGTATCCAGCAATTAAAGCTCTGTTAGATGTGTTCATACATGCATTATTGAAAGTGTTTGTGGTACAATGCAAATTACCATCTAAACTGTTTAAAATTTTGGGGTTGGTAAGATTTTTAAATGGTTTTGAAAGAGGACTTTTCTGCTCACCAAGGCTGCATTTATTTCATTAAAAATACAGTAAAATCAGTAATATTGAGAAATATTATTACTATTTATAATAACTGTTTTCTATTTGACTATATTGTAAAATGTAATTTATTTCTGTGATGCAAAGCTGAATTTTCAGCATCATTACTCCAGTCTTCAACATCACATGATCCTTCAGAAATCATTCTAATTTTTGTGGATATATTTTAATATGCAAAAGAACAGGATTTTTTTTTTGAAATAGAATTCGTTTGAATACAATTTATGTAAAAAAAGAAATGCTTCTTTGCTGTATAAAATATGAATTCACAAATTAATAAAATATTAATATTAATTAATAGTAAAAAAAAAAAAAAAAGAAAAACAACATGGCTGTCCCCAAATTTTTAACTATAGTATTGTACTGGAAATTAGAAATATTTTTATTTTATTTTATTTTATTTTATTTATTTTATAATATTCTATTTAAATATTTAAATTAAAATTTAAATGTATTTAATTAAAAAATATATATTATCAGAAAATATATGAATATCTACAAACCAAAATTTGGTCCAAGAAAAGACATTACTAAGTGATTGGTAAAGTTACCTGTTCTTCATTTTATTTTATTTTATTTTATTTTATTTTTTAAATTACAAAAATAAAGGCTAATTCAACATGTAAATTATATAGTAGTATTTTAATTAATATGTACATTTCATTTTTTTATTAAAACAACAACAACAAAAACTTTATACTAATAAAAAAATTAAAATATAAAATAAAATTGAATATCTACAAACCAAAATTTGGTCCAAAAAAAGACCTTACTAACTAAAGTTTTTTCATTTTTCATTTTTTTTTTTTTTATTCCCAGGAAAAGATTTAATTTAATTTAATTTAATTTAATTTAATTTAATTTAATTTAATTTAATTTAATTTAATTTAATTTAATTACATTTAATGCAATGTAATTTAATGCAATGCATTGCAGTGTAATTTAATTATTTTTTATTTTATTTTTATATAGTTCAATGTAAATGAATGCTAGTAGTAATGGTATTATTTTAGAAGCTCAGATCTGAAATGTGTCGGTTGTTTGCTTGTTTATCTGGCACTTCAGAGCTTTTTTCTTTTGTATAGTTTAGTAACTTATAATTATTGGTTTGTGTGCGTGTAATTGCAGGTAAATAGAGCGTTTCTCAGACTCGCCATCTAAACAGACGTGCATTGAAATGTTTTTCTCCCGTCGTGCTGCAGAGGTGTTCAATTCATATTCAGGAAAAAACCAACAGAGGGAGAGAGATTACAGAGAGAAATGACTGCTTTGTGTTTCTCTGCATGTGTGAAAGGTCTCAAAAGGCCCACGGTCAGAATGTTGTGTAATTACTCTCTCTCTCTGCTCAGAGACTCTGAGTTCGCAGAGAAAAGCAGCATGTGTGAGAATGAAGGTGAGAGTCTGACAGAGACCGAAATAGACAGTAATTAACCCTCTCAGGTCTCGCTCTCATCTCGTCCTCTGCCGTCTCTCTGTCACGGGGTCGTGTGTCATCGATGAACACGCCGGTAAAACTCGACTCGTGGAGCGCCTGTCCATTTACTAAAGCCATCACACGCTTCCTCAAGGAAATACCAGTGTTTGCCGGGCCACAATGAGTGTTATGATGAATACGGATGGTGATTTTTACTGCCAAGCCCCAACAGTACAAACATTCAGTCGTGATGTTTTGGGTCATATTGTTGCTGGTGTTTATTGTGGAGCTGCTGTTGTTTGTTGTGTGGTTAGTTATTGCATTGCTGCATCATCTATAACTCTCTCTCTCACACACAGCAAGCAGAAATTGATGCCATGTGTCTCACTACAGTGTTTTATGTTTTCTGTCCGCAGCAATCTATAACTATGACGCTCGCAGTGATGAAGAGCTGTCCTTACAGATCGGAGACACTGTACACATTCTGGAGACTTATGAAGGTGAAACACACACACACACACACACACACACACAGATTCTCTTATGTAACTAGATGTGACACAGCAAAACATCAGTGTGAAAAGATGATTATTCAAGCTCAACCATTTAAGCCTTCACCAGAGCTATTTTAAGAAAAGTTGATTGATCAGTAATGATTTATTTAAAATATGAATAATTACAAAGCTATTTTATTTTATTTTATTTTATTTTTAATTACATTTGGTTTTATTTTTTCTCATTTTCTTTTTATTCTATTTCATTTTAATTAGTTTTGTTTTTCTTTTTCTGTTTTTCTGTTTCTGGTTATATTTTAATTTATTTAACTTTTATTTAACTTTATTCTAATTTAATTTTAATTATTTTATTTTATTGTATTTTATGTGGATTGTCTGTCTTTTTTGTGATGTTGGCTTCATGTTTACACCTTAAATTACAAAATTACAGATCATTTTTTTTAGAGATGGTTTCAGAGATGCAAAAATTGCAAACCTTATTTACAGTAAATATAACTGAAAACGGCTTATATAAAATTTACATTTTCTTTAAATTAAAAAAAACAAAAAACTGTCACATTAAAACTGCAAACCTAAATCTGGTTCAAGGAGAGATTCTAAACAGTTACTTGTTGTTGTTTTTTTGTTTGTTTTTTAATTTGTTTTATTTTACTTTATTTTATTTTTGGTTTTAATTTGATCTAATTTTCTTTTGATCTTATTTAATTTTACTTTGTTTTATCTGTTTGTTTTATCTTTTTTTATTATTATTTAACTTTTTTTAATTTTATTTTAAATTTATTCTTATTTTTATTTCCTTTGGTTTATTTTACGTTTTATCATTTTATTTTATTTTTGGTTTTAATCTGATCTAATTTTCTGTTGATCTTATTTAATTTTACTTTTTGTCTGTTTGTTTTATCTTTATTTTATCATTTTACCTTTTTTACTTTATTTTATTTATTTTATTTTTAATTTGATCCCTTATTTCATTTGATTGCTTTTATTTCATGTAATTTTTTCTTTGGCTTTAATTTGATCTAATTTTCTTTTGATCTTATGTATTTTCACTGTTTTATCTTTTTATTTTGTCTGTATTTGATCTTTCTTTTATTACTTTTATTATTTTACTTTTTTACTTTATTTAATTTTTAATTAAATTTTTATTTCATTTGGTCTATTTTTCATTTTATCCTTTTTTTTTTTTTTTTATTTTATTTTACTTTTTTACTTAATTTGACTTATTTTATTTTACTTAATTTTTTATCTTATTTTTATTCCATTTTTTTGTAATTTTAATTTAACATTTTTATCTTTATTTTATTTTATGTGGATTTGTTTCTTTCCTTTTGGAGGTTTACCTCATGTTTAGTCCTTGAAAATTACAAAATCACACCTATTTTTAAATTGTGTTTTGATTTGAGAAGTGCAAAAATTGCAAATCTCATTTAAAATAAATTAAAAAATTCAAACCAGTTCATATAATATTGAAATTATCCCTGACATTTTCAGAAGGTTAAGTATGACGTCTTAGTGACCATTTGCTAAGGAAGGAAAAAAAAACTACTTCTACTCTTCATTTTGTTATTTCTAAGAGTTTCACACCCTATTTAGTACCCAATTTATGTGAAGTCCTCTGTGTTGCCCATTAATTTTATTCAGCCCTCACCATTTTAGGACAGATGTGTCATTATCAGAGCTTTCCTCTCTCCGTTCTCGGCCGAACTTAATAACACACTTTAAGGCGGGCGTACACGGTGCGATTTTAGAGTCTGTACGAGCCTCGCTGCGATTTTTAGGTTATCGGAGAAATCGTCTCTATCCTCGATGGTACGGGGCTCGTATGGTGTGAGAGAAATTACGATACGAGCAGAGTTCCTTACGAGCACTTCCGACCTCACGATACATTTTAAACATGTCAAAAAACTTCGGACTGTCCAGATTGAAAGCGTGACGTGTGTGGATGTTAACGAGCCGATTTGTTGACAAACTGGAAATTACTATAGTGTGGCCAACTAGACCCCCTCGACTTGCATAATTTAAAAAAAAAAACTTACGTTAAAACTTAACATTACAAATACTGTACAGTGCTGTATCATTGCATTCCAATGTCCCTTAAATGCATATGCATGTTAGCACTGCGTAGAGGTGAATTTTTGTCAAGTTATGCAAACCAGTGTACACACACAAGGTGATCAGACGTTCCCTGAGCATGTGTACAAAGAGTCACGGCTCATATTTTTTTATTCCAGTTATAAGAAAGACAAAGAGCATTTAGAATTAACAGATACATAAACACAGTAATTATACACAGCCCTTTCTCTACAGATTTCTGATGGCAAACAATCTGATCACCTAAACATACAAGACACACTGCATGATTTAATCATTTTTACCCGTTTAAATTTTACCGAAAAGGATCCTTCCTCGGAGTCCAAGTTTTTGGCGCGGAAACTTCGTGAATGTGATTGCTCGGAAATCGGCAGTTTTAAAATCGTGCCGTGTACCACATGCGTCCTAAACAGAATCACTCGTGACGTTGCGTTGGTCATACTGACTCCGACTGTCCGAATTCGCACCGTGTACGGCCGCCCTTAGTGTTGAATGATTTGTTCGTACCTTGCGGACATGCCCGCTGCCTCACTTCGTATCTCCCGCAGATTTATGAAACATGTCTTTTATAATCTCAGAATATTGTTTTCTCGATGTGCTATAGGGACACAGTGGCGTCTCTCTGTAATCTAATTGTTGGTATTTCCGTCTGACTGCTGTGATATTTCTTGCTCTTCTCAGGATGGTATCGAGGGTATCGGCTGAGGAGAAAATCGAAGAAGGTGAGTTAACGTATGAAACGCTTCCAGAGTACAGTCAGCTTTCTTCTTTAATGCAATCATTCAACAGGCCTCAACTTGAATTTTCCTTTGTTTCCTCTCTATGCAGGGAGTGTTTCCAGCGTGTTACATACATCTGAAAGAGGCCACAGTTGAGGGCAGCGGGTCAGTATGTTCATTTAGTTTCCTGAACCTTTGTCATTTACTGAAAATGGAATGAAAGTATTAGCAACATCTTAGCAGACATGAGCTCTTTTGACAGACCAACTTGTTTCGGCCAGATTGCAAATCCTTCATGGAGAGGGTAATTTGTTGTGGGATTTGTTGTGACAAACTCAATGGGAGAAATGTTCGCTATAAATCTGCTTATGCTTCATTCACTGCTCAAAAGTATCAGAACTAGATGTAGTTTAGTTTGTCTAATTAAAAATGGATTAATTACCAGTGCAGATTTAGAGTATTGTGACATTAGCCTATTAGCTTAAATCAGTTGTGAGTTGTCTCCTGTGTGCAAGGTAAAGCTTACTTTATTACATTTAATTTTGCTTATTTTTATTTATTTAAATTTATATTTAATTTTATAAAAAATTTTGTTTACTGTTGGGGAAAAAATTTCTAATATATGCAAATAATGGTTTTAAAATATATAATATAATTTTCAAAAATGGCAGAACTCATAAAATGAATATTTATTTAATATTTAATTTATCATTGACATTTTCTGAAGGAAGAGTTCTTGTCTTATATAATTTATTATTATTTTTATATTGATAATTTTAGATTTTATTTAATTTTATTTTTTACTATTTTATTTTTTATTTATTGTTCATAATTTTGTCTAGTTAGTTAGTTTGTTTAAAGTTGCTAAACAATCATATTAAATGTTTATTTAATATTTAATTTATCCATGGCATTTTTATTTTATTTTATTTTATTTTATTTTTATTTTTTATTTTTTAATTTACTTTTATGGATTTATTTTTTATTAGTTTAGTTATTTTGTTGTATTTTTTTTTATTTTGTATTATTTTTGTTTTGTTTATAATTTTGTTTATTTGTTTGTTTGTTTAATGTTGCTAAAAAAGTATTTATATAATATTTAATTTAACATTGACATTTTCTGAAGGAAAGGTTCTTCTCATATATTTCATTACTGTTTTATTTTAATTTAATTTAATTTAATTTGATTTTATTTTAAATTTTTTACAGTTTCATTTTTTACTATTTTTTTTTTTTTTGTTTAACTATTTTGGTTTTATTTTGTATTATTTTTATTTAAAATTTTGTCTTTCGTTTGTTTGTTTAATGTTGCTAAAAATATTTATATAATTTCATTTATCCTTGACATTTTCGGATTTTCATAAGTTCTTTCTTGTATATTTCATTGCTTGTTTTTGTTTTGTTTTGTTTTATTTTGTTATTTTATTTTATTATTATTAATTTTATTTTATTTTTTTCTATTATGTTTTTTTTTTGTATACTTGTATTTTTTTTTATTTAATTTATCCTTGACATTTTCTGAAGGAAATGTATTTCTTATAATTGTTTTATTATTATTTTTTTTTCTATTTTGGTTTTATTTTTTTTGTATTATTTTTTTTGTTTATAATTTTGCCTATTTTATTTGTTTGTTTAATGCTTTTTTGCATATTTAATATTTATATAATATTTGTCTTTGACATTTTCTGAAGGTTAAGTACCACCTCTTAGTGATGATCTGCTAAGAAAAGTGGTCATTTGCTAAGGAAAAAAAAATCTCATATATATTTCATTATTTTTAAGAGTTTCATACTCTACTTAGCACCCATAAACTCCCTGTTCCCTCTTTATTTCTGTCACCTCTTACCATTTTGGGCCCTTTAAACACATATATTTCCTTGTCAGACCTTGTGAGTCTCCATGATGGTTAGGATGCTGTTTTTGAAGGTTGTTCCCTATGTAGGCAGCTCATTATGCTTTGGAACATCCTCATTAAACTTCACACTCCTCTGCTGCTTCTGAAGATCCTCTTACCTCTGTTATTGGTCTGATTATATCAGCATCACTCCCTAAATCCAGCCTGAACTCAGTTAGCAACATTCCTCCTATAGACGTCCTACTAAAACAAGTTAGCGCCCCAGCAGCCCATTGCTAGTCTAATGGGAGATTTTGTAGTCTGAAATGGATTTTCAAGCACGGTTCAGGAATATAATACGCACGAGTGAGTGTTGGTTTGCTGTGAGTATGTGAGAGTAATTGGAATCGTGAGCAAAGCCCAACTCGGATTTCATAACGGCTCTTTTGATGACTGATGCTGGTAATTAGTTTTCATTGGCATGAAGGGATCCGAATGACTCAGGGTCCTCAGGAGCCCGTAGTAAGAAGGAAATACTTACGAGAATGCAGTTAAACAGCCTATTGTTTCCCACACAAGCGATAATGTTGAAAAACTCCTTCACTTATTGTGCTGTTTCTGTTTTGTACTCGATCACTGTTCTTCTAGACAAAAGGAGACGGTGATTCCTACTGAGCTTCCGCTCGTTCATGAGGTCACGACTACGTTGCGAGAATGGGCGGCAATATGGAGGGACCTATATGTGGTAAGTAGTATTTCCCAAAAGTTGCATACTCTTCCTCTGTGCACTTAATTATGTGTTGTTTTAAAGAGTACATGGTTATAAAGCATGGTATAAGTAGACGAGTTAGAATGCAGCAGATGTCAGCATGACATCAACTTTAAATCAAAAAATATATATTATTTATTTTGATTTAAAGTTGATGTCATTGCTGGCTATTATGGCTATTATTTTTATTTTTATTTTTTTTTACATGCATCCACAATCTCCAGTGTTTAATAACTTAATTTGTGATTTGCAAAAGTATATTCACAACAGAAATGAATGTAATATAATATAATATAATATAATATAATATAATATAATATAATATAATATAATATAAAATAATATAATATAATATAAAATAATATAATATAATATAATATAATATTTTATTTAATATCATTAATATCTTTATTTTCTCATTTATTTCTCTTATCTTATTTAGTTTTATTTATTTTATCTTTATTTTTTGATGATGATTATATTCTCATTTTTATCTTTTGTTTTGTTTTATTATTATTTTTATTT
This sequence comes from Cirrhinus mrigala, assembly GCA_036247105.1. Classification (NCBI taxonomy): domain Eukaryota; kingdom Metazoa; phylum Chordata; class Actinopteri; order Cypriniformes; family Cyprinidae; genus Cirrhinus; species Cirrhinus mrigala. Next base: position 3,195,997 of record CM070018.1, read on the forward strand.
TTATCATTTTTATTTTATTTTTATTATTAGTTTATTTTATATTATTTTGTTTTATTTTATAGCTTTTTATTTTGCTTTATTTTTTATATCTTTTTTATTTTATTTGGGTTTTTTTTGTTTTTATTTATTCTCATTTTATCTTGTTTGTTCTTTATCTCAGTTTTATCTTGTTTAATTTAATTAAAAATTAATTGAATTATTTTTTTTATACATTTTATTTTTTTATGATTTTATTTTATATTACTTAGTATTTTGCTTTATTTAATTTATTTGTTTTTATTTTTATTTTTTTTCTTAATCTCATTTTTCTTGTTTATTTTATTTTATTATTTTTGTTTATTTTTATTATTACTTTGTTTTATATTTTGTTTTAAGTTTTGTCTTTATTTTGCTTTATTTTCATAGCTTTATTTCATTTGTTTTTTTTTTTTATATATTCTCATTTTATCTTGTCTTTTTTCTTTATCTCAATTTTATCTTTAGGTTTTTTTTTTATACATTTTATTATTATTTGGTTATTTGTTTATTTTATATTATTTTGTTCTATTTTTTAATCTTTGTATTTTGCTTTTTTATATTTATTATTTTATTTGGGTTTTGTTTTTATCTTTTCTTTCTCATTTTTATCTTATTTAATTTTATTTTTATTATTATTATTATTATTATTATTATTATTATTATTATTTATTTATTTATTTATTTATTTATTTATTTATTTATTTATTTATTTATTTATTTATTTTTTTACTTGCTAAAATATTATAAATCCATGCAAATAATTGGTTTTAAAATAATAAAACATTTTTGCATTTTTATTTTATTTATTTATTTATTTTTTTGTATATGTCTTTTTTATGTTTGCTTCATATTTACATTACAAAATCCCACAATTAAAATCAATTAAACACTGAAGATTGATCTTTTTTTCACCATTAAAAAATAGCCTTGTTTGCTTACATGGAGTTAAAGCGCCAGCTAACAAAAAAGGTGTGTTCTGTAAAGTTTGCGCTTGTAGCATGAATGCAATCCAACCATGCTGGTGTTGTCCCATCACCTATAATGTCAGTTTCATCACTTTTCCACTATTTATAAACCCATCACTTCATGTGATACTGAAGTCACCACACACATCATCAGCTTTGTTTTGATGACATGAGATCACAGTGACATCATAGAGCACAAACACTGATTTTCTGACACATTGCAGTTTCCTCTAATAAATCTGATCATTTTCGCCTGGGGGCGAGATGTTGAAAAGCTCTGACGTGATATGCAAATTAAAAAGTAAAGTTAGTTTTCAAACCTTTTTGAAAAGTGTCTCATTGACAGTTTATAAACACTTTTAATTGCACAAGCAAGCAATATGACACTCCGGGCCTCTTTGTCTACAGTGATTAAGAGCATCGCGCCTTTATGCAACAGAATCCACTTTGATGTATTAATTAACACGCATTGCATGGTTTTAACCAGACTTGATGTTTCCAACAGGGCGACAAACGCGAGATGTTCAACACGGTCCGAGACATGATCTACGACTTGATCGAATGGCGCTCACAGATCCTGTCCGGCACGCTCCCGCAGGACGAGCTGTCCGAGCTCAAGCAGAAAGTCACCTCTAAGATGGACTACGGGAACAAGTATGAACACACACACACACACACGCACTGCTGACTCGTGCTGGTCGGGTCGTGTTGGAACGGGGAGAGCGTGAGCTGGAAGTCACGACTGCAGTTCGTTACATAAAATCTGACTTTTAATGAGAGCATTTTATCGCTCTTCATTTTTAATTCAGGGTCTGTTTTTGCTATGAAGGGTCATTGTGAAAGATTTGCAGCACTTTAGATTTCAGCACTTTATCCACTTTGGGGAAGAAAAGACTGGCATTGAAGGGCCAGTAAAGTCGGGCAAACACTACAGGAGTTTAAGGCCAATTTATCCTTGAATTTATTTTTTATTTTTTGCTCCCAAGAATCCGAAAAAAATCTTGTCAAGGACCTCGTTCAATCAAATCTTGTTTATATATACTTTATATATACTTTATTATATATAAATTTTATTTTTTGTTATTAGTTTATTTTATATTATCATTAATAATATAAATTATTATTTTATTTATCTGTATTTTGCTTTTTCATATATATATATATATATATATATATATATATATATATATATGTATATATATATATATATATATATATGTGTATATATATATATATATATATATATATATATATATATGTGTATATATATATATATATATATATATATATATATATATATATATATATATATATATATATGTGTATATATATATATTTTTTTTTTTTAATTTAGGTTTTGTTTTGTTTTTTATGTATTCTCATTTTTGTTCTCATTAAGATGGGTAGATTACTTACAAATTGTAATCCGCTTGTGATTCCAAGTTACATGACGACAGTTTTTGTTAGTAGCGTAACTACTTTTTATTACTTTTAGATTACTTTTAGATTACTTTTAGATTACTTTTGACTTATCACATTGATTTAAAGAGCATAATCTCATACCATATTGACAAAAATACAAAGAGTAAGAAAATATATTCCATTTGTTGTTATTAACAACACAAAGTGCGTTAAACATTATATTATGTTATTTGGTTTTTTTTTTATATATTCTCATTTTATCTTGTTTTTCTTTATTTCAGTTTTATAATTTAATTATTTTATTTTTATACATTTTATTATTGTTTTGTTATTATTAGTTTATTTTATATTATTTTGTTCTATTTTTTATCTTTGCATTTTGCTCAATTCTTTTTTTATGTTTTTATGTATCTCATTTAGCTGGGTAGATTACTTACAAATTGTAATCTGCTTGTGATTCCAAATTACATGACAAAAATTGTAGTTGTAATGTAACCACTATAACTGTAATGTAACAGATTACTTTTAGATCATTTTCGACCTAACTTGTTTATAACATTCATTTAAACAGGATAATCTCATGCTGTATTTGTGAAGGAACTGCAGGGGGTTTGAATTTTTTCAAATAAAAAATATTAAATTAAAATAAATAATTTTGAAATCAATCCAAATAACGTACTAAAAAATTACATATTTAGTCTTTTTTTTAATGTCATGTGACCAACATCAGAGAACCAATGAACATGCAATTGTGATACTTAATTATTAAAATATTATTTTTAAATCTTAGCGGTACTTCAAGTAAATATGGTGAAAGAGGATCAGATGACAAAAAAGTTTAATTTGTTTGATAGAAAAAAGCGTTCTAAAGACATAGAAATGCATGGTTAACCTACACAGAAATAATTAAAATAAAAATCAGTGTTCACTTCTTAATCCTGAAATGATTGCAAATCAGTGGTCAAATGCTACATTGCCACCTGACTGATGACTGATCTTTGTGTCAGTGTCCACAAAACTGGAATTCTGAATGTATATAGACTGTATAAAAATGTATATAAAGCTATTTTAAAAAGGATTTAAAAGATGAAAAAGAGGAATTAGGGAGAATCAATAAATTATGAATCATTGTATAAATATGTAATCATGTAATCCATAAAAAAGTAACTGTAGTCTGATTATGAGTATTTAATCTAATTACAAGTACTTAATATTTGGAATGTGATTACATAATCCAGATTACATTTAATCAGTAACTACCCAGCTCTGCACATACATCAGGGCTGCCCTGGTTAATATCAAACTTGCTTGATATTTAGGATTTTAAATTGCGATGATCACGGCTATGATTACATTATTACTTTCACAATAGTCAGTGTGCAACTGCAAAACAAGCTGCTATATGGGTCTGAGGGATAGTTTAGATGGAGGAAACTGTATGTGGAAGTTTCACAACGACGTCTTTATAATGTGTTGAAAATGTACCACAACCATATGAACAAAGAGAAGCGCTGGGGTGAAATTGCTTCAGTTTTAAACGTACAGCAAGCTAGCCAACACATGTATAATTAGTTGCTGAAACGTCAGTGATGATTTGCTGGCGCTTCCTCTGGCGTGTTAATCTTGTAGTGTGTGATGCGCTACAAATTTCAAAACTTCAAGATGTAGGTGGCTTTTTTTTCTTCTGTGAAACACTAAATAAGATTTTTAGCTGAAACCGTTGTGCTTGGTGGTTTATAAAATGCAAGTCAGCGGATACCAGCACTTTGAGAGTCAAAAAAAGCATATACAGTCAGCACAAAATGAATACCTGTGTCTCCTAATGATATATTGAGGTCTTATGAAGTGAAACAATCAGTCTGTGCAAGAAACTGAACATTATTTACAACATTATAACCTATAATCCAGAGCCGCAGGTGAACAGTTGTTGTTCAGCAAAAAAGTCTTCGATAAAGCATTATAAGCCATGAACCAAGCCATCCAGCTACAAGATGAATCGCATTAGTCTTGTATTTGAAACAAAAAAACATCTGAAAATCAATCAGAAAGACAAAAGTACAAGATACTTAAGCTTCAAGCGACGAAAAGAACTACAATCCCATGAAGCATTGCAAATAACATATTTGAATTAAAAATAATGGTGAAAAAAAAAAAACTTGGCTATTAAATTCTATCTTGTATCTATAGAAACAATTTTTTTAAGTTTACTGTTAAATATGAATATGTACAAATATTTAAATATTTCGTCTTTACTTGATTTGCTCGCTACACCTCTCTGATTGGTGAGATTTATGTACAGCATCATGGGTAATGCAGTTTCTTACTAAATTCTATTGTTAAATTTGATGGCTTCAACTAAAGATCTATCTGTCTTTCTATCTATGTCTATATCTATCTATCCATCTATATATATATATATCTGTCTGACTGTTGTGGCCTATTCCAACCACGATTGCATCAGATCAACCAATAATGTGAGTTTGGGGGCGGAGCTAATTGTTCAGCTGACCAATGAAAGACCGGGAAACCAGTCTGAATGTTTTGCAGTTCGATTTAGCTATTCTAGTTGCATGTTTACAGACTTTTTTTCTGCTCTTTAAACACATTCAAGGCCATCTAGCAGCAAGTTTATTATTACCTCTCAGAGCAGTTTAACGTTCCTGTTAACTTTAGCTGTAGGAGGAAGTGAGTGTACAGATGAGACGATAGAACCGCTTAGGTGAAAAAGTTACTACTGACACACACATACAACTCTCAGTTCTCAGTTCAAGTCTCTGTCTTCGTCAACTTTATTAAGTGAAAGGTATTTATTTTTTTTCTATACAAATCCTACTGCCCTTAGTAACGGCAACATGCTGGCATGCATGGAAACACTCTTGCATCATGGTAGCGATACTCATATTTCCAAAATTGTGCTCATTTTTACATTCATTTAGTAGTTAATGTCCAAATGAATGTATCCATTTGGTCTCTTTCAACCAAATGTCTTTTAAAAACCTCTTCTCCACTGTTTTTCTATGTGTTTGGCAGGTATTTAGACCTGGATCTGGTGGTGAGAGATAAAGACGGGAATATTCTGGATCCAGACCTAACCAGCACTATCAATCTCTTCCGAGCGCACGAAGCCGCGTCCAAGCAGATTGAAGCTCGCATCCAAGAGGAGAAGGTAAATGACATTAGACTCTTTTCATCCATTATGGCCCTAATATCACCGTGCTGCTTTTTCCTGATGTCTGTGTTTTATTTGGAATGAGATTTTAGAATATGTTTGTTGGTGTTTTTGTGAATGTGCGAGGCCCGAGAGCTGACTGCACACTTGTGTAGGTTCTTTTCGTTTGCAGTTTGTTTTTGTTTTTTTTCCCATCACTACCTGCTTTGATGTTTAATAAACACCTTGTATGTTAACTTTTACTTCATATTTATATTTGGATGTGACTACTCAAGTACAACCACTGAACCACATGAAAAAGTCCCTGACCGCAGCTCTGAAACACCATCGCTGACGTGTGAGAGGTTGCACAGGAACAGAGAGTGTGAGAGCAAACCGTCTCACTTCCCATCTTTGCTGTGGGACTCAGTTTGACACATGGCTGGTGATATAGCTTAAAAAAGGGACACAGTAGACCTTAATAATATGCATCAATCCCTGTTCATTTTTACCTTAACCCTAAGGTGAAAATTTTGTATTTTGTTGCGAACCTGTATGACAAGGTGAAAGTCTGAAAATACAACAGCACTGCTGTCCTGCCTTTCCCAGGTGACCCTACCCAGATGTTCAGTGTCCTTGAGTCTCTTTCAGCAGATACAAATTGTATAGGTTCAAGACCGACAGTCACTAATGGCGGTGTAATTAGTCTTGCTGACTTTAAGACTCACGTTTGAAAGACTAACTGTGCTCTGGTGCCATATTTAGGGTCTGAGGACCCTATTGGAATTTTTCAGTTTCTTCTCCAAAATGAATCTCATTTTTGAGGGCCTAAACATGCTCAAACTCATGAAACTTTGCACACACGCCAAAAGTGGTGAAAATTTACATCTGATATGGGTTTCAGAAATGGCAGAAAGGCTCGATAGTGCCACCTATAAAATTTCAACAAAGTGCCGCTCGAGCTGCGTTTTACATACATGTACGAAATACGGTGGACACATGTAACACCAGTACCTATGAAAAAATCCCCCGGTACGAAATCCGAAACTCAACAGAAAGTCTGTTAATTTGAATTTTCTCTGCAAGATTTGTCGTTTTTGCCATTTTCAGGTGTTGTATTTAAACAAACTTCATTTATATCTGATAGAGGTTTCAGGAGTGGGTGTGGCAAAATAGCTCAATAGCGCCACCCATAACATTTCAGTAAAATGCCCCTTGTTTCACATACATGTAAGAAATTTGTTAGACACATGTAACACACCAATACCTACAAAAAAGTCCTGCGGTACGAAGTCCAAAACCCAACAGGAAGTCTGTTATTTTGAATTTTCTCTGCAAGATTTGTCCTTTTTGCCATTTTCAGGTGTTGTATTTAAACAAACTCCTCCTAGAGATTTAAACGGATCAACACCAAATTCGGTCAGTGTAATCTAAAGCACTTTGTGACGTTAAATTGCAAAGATTTTGAGTTTTTGTTGAAGGGTGTGTCTGTGGCGGCCTGACAAACTTGCTCGAAAACATGTTCAAAAACTCATGAAACGTTGGTGAAGATTTATATGTGATATAGGTTTCAGAAGTGGGTGTGGCAAAATGACTCGATAGCGCCACCTATAAAATTTAAACTAAGTGCCCCTCGAGCTGCGTTTCACATACATGTACGAAATTCGGTAAGCACATGTAACACACCAATACCTACAAAAAAGTCCTGTGGTCTAAAGTCCGAAACCCAACAGGAAGTCTGCTATTTTGAATTTTCTCTGCAAGATTTGTCCTTTTTGCCATTTTCAGGTGTTGTATTTAAACAAACTCCTCCTAGAGATTTAAACAGATCAACACCAGATTTGGTCAGTGTGAACTAGAGCCCTTTGTGATGTTAAACTGTAAAGATCTTGAGTTTTCGTTGGAGGGCGTGTCCATGGTGGCTTGACAAATTTCGACGCTTCGCCATGAAAAAAGTTGTTGTTGTAACTCAGCCATACAATCTTCGATCTTCCCCAAAATTCACATGTTTGGTAAGAGTCCTGACCTGAAGACATCTACATGCCCATATTCAATTATAGTCATAGCGCCATCTGCTGGCAACAGGAAGTGACATGTTTTACGCTGTGAGAAAATTCTTCAAGAGATTTCATGAGATCAACATTATATTTGGTCAGTCTAATCTAAAGGACTTTGTGATGTTAAATTGTTGAAGGGCGTGTCCGTGGCAGCTTAAAATTTCGACGCTTTGCCATGGAAAAAAAAGTTGTTGTAACTTAGCCATAGTCCGATCTGCCCCAAATATCACACATTCGATAAGAGTCCTGGCTTGAACACTGAACATCTGAAGGCCAATATTCTGTAAAAATCATAGCGCCACGTGCTGGCAACTGGAAATTACTTTTTACACAAACTTAAACATACAATGTCCGATCTGCACCAAACTTCACGTTTAGTAAGAGTCCTATACACATCTAAAGGCCAGTATTCAGTTATAATCATAGCGCCACCTGTTGGAGACAGGACATGTCATCCTTTACACAAACTCAAACATACCATGTTCAATCTGCACCAAACTTCATATGTTTGATAAGTCTTGGCCTGATCTACATGCCAATATCCAGTTATAGACATAGCGCCACCAGCTGGAAGCAGGACGTTTAACACACATAAATGACTTGGACATATTTCTCCAATATTTACCACTTTAAATGCATATTACTCACCATTATCTGTTTTCCTAAAGCCACCGGGTGGCGGTGAGCACAGGTGGGAGGGCCCTTTCAACGCTGCTTGCAGCTTTAATTTGTATTTGTTTTTTTTGTTTCAGTCTCAGAAGCAGAACTTGGATTTGAGCAGGCAGGCCAAGTTTGCCTCCACACCCTCGTTTGCCCTGTTCGTCACGCTCAAGAATGTTGTGTGCAAAATCGGAGAAGATGCAGAAGTGCTAATGTCACTGTACGACCCGATCGAGTCCAAGTTCATCAGGTCAGTGCACAAACTCCAATGCTTAGATGCTTGTTTCCATCCATTTATGGTGTCAAATGGTACTTTGTTCAGAGATAAAAGCTTTTTTAGATTTTTTTTTTTTTTTTTTTAATTACATTTATTTTTAGATTTTATCTTTTATTAATTTTTGAAAAAAAAAAATAAATAAATAAAAATAAAATCTCTCTCTCAATGTGTGTGTGTGTGTGTGTGTGTGTGTGTGTGTTCCGGCATTTGTGGTTTATGAGGACACAAATGTGTATAATGACATGGGTACTACAACGTAAACATGGTTTATGAGGACACTTCCTGTGTCCCCGTAAAACAAAAGGCTTAAAAAACATACTAAACAGTGTTTTCAGTGTTTCAAAAAGTGTGCACAGTCTCCTGTGAGGGCTAGGTTTAGGTGTAGGGTAGGTGTAGAAATAGAAATAGAAAATAGGGTTTGTACAGTATAAAAAACATTACGCCTATGGAGAGTCCCCATAAACCACAAATGCAAGAGTGTGTGTGTGTTATATATTTATATATAATTTATTAATTAATTAATTTATTATAATATTTATATTAATATTTTAATGTTTTTTTTAAATATTTTTATTTTTATATATTTTTTTATATTACTTAAAATTAAATGTAATAATTTGACACTATTTTGACCCACATTTGTGAGCCTCAGTGACCAGTAACCAAGATGTTTCACATCCTCAGTAGTAAATCAACCACATTTGTGCCATGCACACCATTTCTCAATGGTTTATTTCAGCAGTAAATGATCATGTTGTTACATTCGAGTGTGTCATTATATTTTCATTTGCATTTATGCATTTAACAAATGCTTTTCTATCTAAAGAGTCTTACATTGCATTAAAGCTGTACATTTATTGGTGTGTGTGTTCACTGGGAATCAGACCGTGCTTTAAAAATGTCATTTAATATCTGTTGTTTTTATTTTCTTGCAGTGAAAACTATCTTGTGCGCTGGTCCAGCTCAGGTTTGGTGAAAGACATCGACCAGCTCCATAACCTGCGTGCCGTATTCACTGTATGTATTATTTTGGGCTTTACTTTTGACACTTTATATTCAGAGTTATCATAGAGAGATGGAGAAATAGCACTGGGATATGATGTAGACCAGATTGAAACCTGTATGAGCACCACAGCTTATTGACAACTACTTTAATAATCTGAAACTGAAATGCAACTACATAAATGATTGATATGAAGCGCTACATAGGTAATAATACCAATAAGGTGTTTATGCACCACGCAATGTGAGCAGAATAACAAATGAAACACATGAGCATGACTAATGCTAACTTGATGCGTGTAGACCTAGCTGGGCAAATCCAGAAAATGTAGCATGTAAATATTGAATGAAATAGTTTAAAACTGTTTTTATCAGTACTTCTCTCTACCAACGTTATTTTAGTACTGTTTATATGCCATTATATTTGTATTAATATTTTTTTTCAGTTTTCATTTTATTTTATTTTATTATTTTTCTTAGCTTAAACTTTTAGTTTTGGCTCAGTTTAGCTGTTATGCTGTTTATATTTTTATTAATATATTTTTCAGTTTTCATTTAAATTTTATTTTATTAGTAATTTTATTATGTGCTTTTGTCACTTGTTTATTTTATTTTATTTTATTTTATTTTTTTATTTCAGCTTTAAGTTTTAGCTCAGTTTTCGTTATGCCATTTATATTTTAATATATTTTTCAGTTTTCATTTTAATTTTGTTAATTTATTATCTATTTATTGTGTACTTTTGTCACTATTATTTTATTTTATTTTAATTTATTTTACATTTATATTTTATATCTATTTTATTTTATTTTATTTCAATTTTTAGTTTAGGCTCAGTTTTAGTTGTTATGCCATTATATTTTTATTAATATATTTTTCCATTTTTATTTAAATTTTAATTCATTAGTAATTTTATTGTGTACTTTTGTCAGTTATTTTATTTTTAAGTTTTAGTTTTGGCTCGGTTTTAGTTGTTTTTGATATTTTAATATATTTTTCAGTTAATTTATTAGTAATTTTATCATGTGCTTTTGTCAATTTATTTTATTTTATTTTATTTTCAGCTGGTTTTAGTGTTGGCCCAGTTTTAGTTGTTTTGGCATTATATTTTTATTAATATATTTTTCAGTTTTTATTTTAATTTAGTTAATTTATTAGTAATTTTATTATGTGCTTTTGTCAGTTTTATTTTTAATTTTAGTTTTGGATCAGTTTTCAGTCTGTTATTTTTCTAATTTTCATTTTAATCCCTTTCAGTTTTTCATCTAATATTTATTTTAATTCAGCTTTATTTTAATGAAATGTTTTAACAGTAAAAACCCTGTTCTCTCCTAAAAATGCATGCAATGCTATATTAAAACTTGGCCGAAAATGTGGTCTGCGTGATAATGAGATGTTAAAATGGCATCTAGGTGGTCATCTAACTAGGTTTCGAACTCTGCTAATTTGTGTCACCTGCACAAACTGCTAGGCCACCCGAAACCCCTCACATGCGCGACCTAATTGTTTGATTTTAAATATTTTCTCCAGCACGTCTCTACCGGCTCGTTCCTGGAAACCCCGTCATGCAAATGCCTCGTTTACGGCTTGATTCGTTCGTCTGTTCCCGTCTCTCGCATTGTTCCTTAATGAGTAATCACGGTATTATTGGGTGACACTTTAATTCGTGTTCATCAGTCGTGTTGCAGAATTGGTAATTAAAGTGTTGGAGAAAGCAGCATCATCATTAAAGCTGTAAAGGGTAACGAGCTAACGGTCGTTAGAGGAGGAAGCTCTCAGGAGACGCCGCCTGCTTTGCATTGTTGCACGTATTGTGTGCATCCATGTACGCGCGTTGGCGTCCGCATGTAATTTAACACAGAAAAACCAATTATCTGTGCAGGGAAAAAACGCAAAATCATATTTAAGCTCTCAAACAGTGTTATCAAGCATATTTGTTTGTTTTAATTGCATGCATTTAGTGTATTTGCATGTGCATCATTTATAATTACAGAGCATATGCATTGGTTTGTTCGCTTGTACGTGCTTGTTTGCACCCACACGTTCTCATTTGCTAGAGGTCATTTCTTTAATAGATGCTGGGCTGGTCAGGTCAGTTTGTTTTCCCACAATCCTCTGCTCTTTGCACAAACCCCCAGTGGGGAATGAGTTGCTGCCCCCAATCAAACGCAGCTCGAGCAATTTAGCCTTCGCCCGGACGGCTTGCTAACAGTCTGTGTACACCGAACCGATCCATGCATCTTCCCGGATAGTTGCTCAACTAATAAGTTTGAGTTTAACTAGATGGTTGTAGGCAGAAACAGCTGGCGCATGGCCAGTAGTGCTTGGGGGCTCAAAATAATGCAGGCTGTTTGAGTACATGATTGTGCATGCTTTTTTTTTTTTTTTTTTTTACGCTCGCTCTTGTGTGTTTGTGCGTTTCTCTCTAGGATCTCGGGAGCGAAGACCTGAAGAGGGAGAAAATCAGCTTTGTTTGTCAGATCGTTCGAGTGGGCCGGATGGAGCTCAGAGATAACAACACTAAGAAATTAACATCTGGCCTCCGCAGGCCCTTCGGCGTGGCAGGTAGAGCCTCACACGTTGCACTTGATTCACACAAATTGACATTCACAAAATTCAGAATTTTTGACGTTTGTTTTTGTTGAATTTTTTATTATTATTTTTTTGGTTTATTTTAGATTTAATTTTTAGATTTCATTGAAATTTTTTTATTTATTTTATTTGCTTTTTTATTTTATCTTTTATCTCACTACTATAAACCCATAAGAATATGATATTTTATTAGACATTTCATTTAACATTCAGTAAATTCAGACTTATTTTTGTTTTATAGTTGTTTATATTTTTATATGTAATTTTCTTTTTTATATTTTTTATTTTATTTCATTTCAGTGTTACTACTGTAAACCTATAAACAGGATATTTTGAGATATAATAAAATTTAACATCCGCTAAATTGAGAATTTCTGACATTTTGTTTTTGTTTATTTTATTTTTTACATTTATTTTTTTAGATTTTGTTTTTATATGTAATTTTTATTTTATTTTATTCTTTTATGGTTTTATTTCTTTTCATTGTTACTACTGTAAACCCATAATAATTAAATATTTTATTAGATATAATTTAATATGTAAGCCCATAAAATCAGATAGATTTATTAAGCATAATTAAATTTAACATTCTCTAAATTCAGACTTTCTTTGTTTGTTTTTGTTATTTTTATTTTATTTTATTTTATTTTATTTTATCATTTAATTTTATTAATACTGTAAACCCGTAAAAAGCAGATATATTTATTAAACATAATTAAATTTTAACATTCTCTAAATTCAGACTTTCTTTATTTGTTTTTATTATTTTATTTTATTTTATTTTATTTTATTTTATTTTATTAATACTGTAAACCCATAAAAATCAGATATATTTATTAAACATAATTTAACATTCACTGAATTTAGACTTTATTTTATTTTATTATTCATACTGTAAATCCATAAGAATCAGATATATTTGTTAATCATAATTAAATTACGCATTCACTAAAGTCATTTTTAATTTAATTTAATTTAATTTAATTTTCAATGACAGCTTATACCAAGTTGTCACAGTTTGGCTATAGAATTTAAGGATATTTTTCTTGTTTTAAATTACGGGTAGCAGGTGTTGAGATCTGTACTTTTATTCGTCTCATTTATCTGAGTGATTGCACACACCTTCAAATACAATTGTGCAAGCCTGTTAAATCAGCTGGAATAATATATTGCAAATAACTTTTGCTATACATGATGCTGATAGTGATGCAACAATCTCACTGCATTATTTTTTATTTTTTTATTTAATTAAAAACAAACATGGCCTTTGCACTGATTTTGTCTGCCTGGAGTTAAATATTGTTTTATTACATCTACAATCACAATATACATTGGTGTGAAGTGAATATAACATTTGCATCCACTAGATGCTTAGGTTGATTATTGTGCGATGCATTGCTCGCAGTTTGTTGTCTGTTGTTGTGCGCAAAGGGTTTCTCCTTTAGTTTCGTGAAAAACAGGAAAAATCTGTTCTTCTGTTGTAAATAAATAAATAAAGCCGAACAGGAGAACGAGAGCAGACGTGCATCCTTTAGTTTGAACATCAAACGGGTTTTGAAGCAGGAAAGCATCTCTCTCTTTCTCTCTGTACGGCCGTTAACAATATGTCTGTATGTGGGTCAGGCAGGTAGAGGCAGAACCTGTATGTGCAATGTCACCTTTAATGTGTCACTTTCAGAGACAAGCCAACGCTTCCATTATGGCTCATCAGTTTCCTGTTGCCTGCTGTAAAGCCAATCTCAGCACGGCCGCTGCTGCACACCAGGCCAAATGGCCATTTAGAGGCGATGTTTATGTGTTCAGTCAGTAATAGGTGCTGCTTGACAGCTTATCTAGAAAGTTTTACCTGCTCTCACCCTATAAACCACAAATTTAAACTTCCATGAGTGCTTCTCTCTTGCTTTTTACTATGGTTTATTTATTTATTGAATCTCAGAAAGACATATGCATGTTGTATTACACCCCAAGATACATGCATAAATGTAAAAAAAAAAAAAAATCATCAATATTATTTTCATGACCATTTGAATTATTTCACCACAAAATTGTAATTTCTTATATGCAAGTTATAGAGTAATAAATTATTGTAATTAGTACCTTAATGTGAACTTTTCAAAATATTTATTTTATTTCAGTACAGCAGTTACTACCATGATGTAAACGTGAATGTTTTTAGTATTTATTTATTTATTTGAATTAATTTCAGTACAGCAATTAGTACCTTGATGTAAATGTTAATGTTTTCAAAAAAATATTTATTTAAATTAATTTCAGTACAGAAATTAGTACTTTGATGTAAACGTTAATGTTTTCAAAATATTTATTTAAATTAATTTGAGTACAGCAGTTAGTACCTTGATGTAAATGTTAATGTTTTAAAAATATTTATTTATTTATTTTAATTTTAGTACAGCAGTTACTACCATAATATAAACTTTATTTATTTAAATTATTTTCAGTACATCAATTAGTACTTTGATGTAAATGTTAATGTTTTAAAAATATTTATTTATTTATTTTAATTTTAGTATAGCGGTTACTACCATAATGTAAACATTTATTTAATTATTTATTTATTTAAATTATTTTCAGTAAATCAATTAGTACTTTGATGTAACTTTAATGTTTTCAAAAAAAGTTTTTTTTTTGTATTTATTTATTTATTTAAATTAATTCAGCACTGCAATTAGTACCTTAAATATAAACTTAAATGTTTTCAAAATATTTATTTAAATTAATTTCGGTACAGCAGTTAGTACCTTGATGTAAAGATGAATGTTTTCAAAATATTTATTTATTTATTTTATGCATAACACAATTTAAGTAATATATCACTTTTTTGCATTATAGTATTGAGAATTTGGCTAAATAAAATTTATTTAGATTAAAATCTGGACAAAGTGATTTGTAATGAGCATATAAGTAAGTAGATTAAATTACATTTTTATATTGTTATACTATAAATGAATAATATTCATATAATATTCATATAATTCATATAATGTTTATTTAATTATTTAATTTAATGTTATTTAATTATTTTCTTCTATAATATTAAATAAAAATACAAATGTTTTTTAAAGTATTTTATTTATAATCAATTTTCGTTTTAAGTGAATTTAATTTTTATGTTGTTATATTATAAATAAATGATATTCGTATAATACAATATTCATGTTTATTTAATTATTTAATTTAATGTTATTTAATTATTTTGTTCCATTATATTAAATAGAAATGCATTTTTTTAAAATATATATTTATATTTATTTTTATTTATAATTAATATTTGTCCACCCTCTTGGGTAAATTATGTACTATAATTACTTTTATTACTACCTTTTTTATAATCACTGTTGTTTGAGGTATATGAAAATATGCCATGCTTTCAAAAATGTAAATCTTCTGTGACTGTGAAGTAAATGGCAAAAACTGTCAAAATACAATCAATCTTAATAGTCTTAATGGGATGAAATATGAGCTGGTTATTTTTCTTTTCCATCCATAGTTGTTAAGCATTGATGTTTGGCTGTCTGCAGACATTATTCTTGTCTCGTTCTTCTCTCTGCAGTTATGGACGTCACAGACATCATCACGGGCAAGATGGACGACGAGGACAAGCAACACTTCATTCCTTTCCAGCCGTGAGTATGACTTCATGACGTCAACACGACAGTCTTTATGATGGTAATAACGTAACATCACGATAATGACTGACTGTCCTGAAATGGTTTTGACCTTCAGTCAAGTGCGTGAAACGTTCTAGTTAGAAAGTTTGCGTGCAAGCTGTTTGTTCGTGTTTTTTTTTCTGATTTCTGCTTTATCATCTCAACGATCTGTGTATTTATTCATTGAAGACAACAGCACACAAACTCACTCTTATTCTGTAGAGGAGTCATTCGTCCCTCATAGTCACTCACTCGTTCATTCTGTCACTCAATAAGACTACACTTCAGTCTTTCTCTGCTTTGTCGCTCTCACAGCCCAGCCGGGTCATTCAAGGAAGAGTCCAGGGGTGTGCTGGGAATTGTGAGGTGTTTAAGATGCGTGTTCTCACTTTAGGGAGGTTTTTGCTTTGTAGAAGCATATTTGTGACTTCAGTTTACTGAAGCTCTGGTCCAAAACCTAGTGAACTGTCTTGCTGTCTACTCCTGACTGAAACAACCTTGTGACTGATTTGAATGCCCATGGGTAGCAACAGATAACAAGTTGTTAATAATAATAATAATAATAATAATAATTGTACAAATCTAAAAAATGTAAAAAAAAAAAAAAAAAAAAAAAAAAATATATATATATATATATATATATATATATATATACATAAATAAATGTATAATAAAATGTACATTTATATATATATTTTTTTTATTTTTTAATAATGGTAATAACATCAAGAAATTATTTCAAATTACATTTTTACGCCATATTATCAACAATAATATATAAATATTTTATTAATAATAATAATAATAATAATAGTATTTTTTAAGAATTAAAGTGTAAAAAAAGTATGTATTTAAAATGTTATTTGAAAGTTACATTGAAATAAATTTTACATTATATAACATTTTATTAATAGTAATAATAACAAGAAAGTGTTTCAATTTTACTTCATATTATCAATAATATATAAATATTGAATTAATAATACTAATACTAATACTACTACTACTACTACTAATAATAATAATAATTTACAAAATCTACTAATTAAAAAAGAAAATGTACATATTTTATTAATAGTAATAACCATACATTTAAATTTTACAGCGTATAAATGATAATATATAATAAATGTTGAATTATTAATAATAATAATAATAATAATAATAATAATAATAATAATAAAAATAACAATAATAATTGCATTTAAATAAATATAATAACATGTAAATTATATAATAATAATAATAATAATAATAATAATAATAATGATAGTAAACAGTTTAAAATAAAAAATTAAAATAGCATATATTTAATATGTTATTTAAAAATGACATTCAAATAAAATGTACATCATGTAATATAAAATGTTAATAGTAGTAATAAGAATAAATTTTTTATTTTATTATTTTATCATATCAACAATAATAATAATAATAATAATAATAATAATAATAATAATAATAATAATAATAATAATAATAAATTAAAATAGCAATTATTTTTACATTTTATATTTAAATATTTATATATGTAAATGTTGTTAATAATAATGATGATGATAATGATAATGAGAATAATAATAATAATAATAATAATAATAATAATAATAATAATAATAATAATAATTTGTCCAGATCATTAAAATGAATTAATATTTGTAAGTAAATTGAATTTTATTTTTACATCATATTATTATACATTAAAAAATATTATACATAAAAGTTCCTTTAATACTATATTTGTATAATCATATTTATTGAATATTTCACATATTTTATATCACATGTATATACAAATGTATTTTTAAAGTACATTTTCTTACACATTTTGCCTTGTCCATCATCATGGATGAATTATGTATTACAATTAGCTTTATTATAGTTACTATCGTGCATCTATAGTGTGCCTGCGCTGTTTTATTATTATTACTATTATTAAGGCATCTCACTAGGTTTTGTCTTTATAGAGGTAGTGGCTTCATCTGTGTTTGGGTGAGATGGAGGGTCATTTCTGAAATTACAGCATCTCTCTGTGTCTCTCCTGTCACCCATCCCGCATTACTGTTTGCTAACAAAATGGCTTTTGTCCCTGTCATGGTATCTGTATCACTGTTTGGTGTCTTCCCTCTCTCTCCCTCTCGCTTTCTTCATCCATCTCTTTTCTTTCTGCTCATGTCCACCCTTATCTGGCTCTCTGTGGCTACTACTCTTCTTCTCTCTTTCTTTTCCTTCTCTCTCTCTCTCCTCCCCGTTGGCGTGTTGCCTGTCGCGTGTGAACTCCAGGCTAGCGTTGGATGACGCCATTCGCCACAGGCAGCTGAACATCTCCCGTTTTTCACCCAGGGTGGCGGGCGAGAACGACTTCCTCCAGACAGTCATCAACAAGGTCATCGCTGCCAAAGAGGTCAATCACAAAGGTCAAGGTAAAGGTCACTGGGGTGAACATCATCCCCAGAGCTGCTCTGAGAGTCACTTCAGCATTTCAACACTTAATTTGAGAAAAGCTGTCATCATATATCTTATAAACAGAGAAACTCAAAGGTCTTCACGACAACCTGTCAAAATAAAAGTTTGGTTCAACTTGAAGAAATTGTGACAGAAATATATTATTGTACAGTAGAATGTAATGTACTTCTCAAAGTAGTGATACGGTTATTAAACTGTCACAATGTTTCTTCCTTGTATTTGTTTTAACAGTAAACTTCTGTTGTGCAGCGTTTTGTTTGCCGTAAAATAAAATTAACCGTTAAATTTTGATTTGCTTGCATCTTAAAACGATCAGGTAAATTCTTAATATTTTATGCCTTCCAATAATTGCCAGTTGTTTTTTTTGGGGGAATACATTTGTATTAAATAAATCTGGAAAAATTAAAAGAAATCAGAAAATATCTAAATAAATAAAATTTCATAAGGCCATAGGGCATTTTAATAAATTATTACATTGTTCAAGTTTTATGAATTTAATTGAGAAGACTTGCTCTTTTATGTGCAATTAGACCACTAAAATGTAATTTTAATGTAAATGAGTTTTAATGTAAATTAAAACAAAACACAAAATAAAATGGAATTTGGGAAAAAAAAATAAAACTGATTTCATAGGGCCCCAAAAATATATATTTTTTTTAATTTTCAACAAATTGTTTTTAGATTGTAGTTTAATGTGAGCTTCGTGATTTCGATAAATTAGACACAAATTTTCATTACTAAAATGTAATTTAACCATTAAAACTTAATCTCATTATTTAAAATAAGTGATTATTAATCATTTATTATTAAAAAAATAAAATAAATTATTAACATAATTATTAAAACTATTGTTAAAATTATTAAATTGTTAAATGTAATAAATTATTAACCTATTAAAATAAATCATTTCAAAATTTCATTACTAAAATTTTATTTGTTCAACTTTTATTAATTTATGTTTTTGGTTATCAAAATTTAATTAAACCATTTAAAACATAATCCAAAAATTGAAACAACACAGAATTTGAGAAAAAATAAAACTGATTTTATAGGGCCCCCAAAATAATTTTATTTTCAACAAATTGATGAACAAGTTGTAGTTTCATGTAAGTTTCATGATTTCAAGAATTTAGACACAAATTTTCTTTATTAAATTTAATTTAACCATTAAAATGGAATCTCATTATGTAAAATATTTATTATTAAATATTATTAAAAATATTATTATTATTATTATTATTATTATTATTATTATTATTATTATTATTATTATTATTATTACTATTAGAACAAATTATTATTAAAACCATTATTAAAATAAATTATTAAATTGTTAAACATAATAAATTATTAAATTGTTGAAGTTTTAACAATTTAACAATTAAAACAAAAAATAAAATGAAATACCTCATTTAGATTATCTAGATTTCCTGCCTTACCAGAAGGTTTTTTAAAACCTTTTTTTTTTATATAACAATTATAATTCTAATTCATTTATGTAATACATGGAGTATAATTCCATGCCTTAAGCTACAATAAAAATTAACCTAAATGTACAGAATTGTATCTGTATAAGTAAATATTCCTGATTCAAAATAAAGCTGGGATGGTTAGTCGACTGCTATTAATGATCTGCAGCTTGATTTTGTAGCCTAGTTAAAGTGTGGGAAGTTAAAAATACGGGAAGATAAAACTGATGTGTGGAGATGGAGAGCGACACTGTCCCAGATACCATCAAACTGAGCATCAGAGTTCCTGCCAAGAGACTTTCACAATCCAAAGGGGCCCGAATCCTACAAATGACAAAGTTACTGAACAAAATTAGCTGAAACTGAATTGAGTTTAACAAGCATGAGAATTTGATAACGCTGAGAATAATGGGAACCGAATAACCAAATATGCACTGCTGTCAGATCACATGACAATCCATGGCCACAAATATAATCCATCCCTCCTGTGATTCCTAGCGTGATAAAACCTGGTATGACAAGCAGTTTATTAAGATAAATGTGCTTAAACTTGCAGTATAATCTCAGATCAGTCAGATATGACGAGGTTCTTCTCATTTATGATCAAGGTTAATCAGGAACAGCAGTGAGGGTATTAGCGGTGGAGTCATTAAGACTAATTAACGTACGATTTATGATGGAGGCATTCAGGTGACATGCAAAGCATTGTGGGTATAAAAGATGCTAAAAAGTAAAAGACATTTTTCAGCACAGATTCACTAACTGGAAAGTTAGATTAGCAAATATTAGGCTTTAAATATTAGCAAATATTAACAAGCATTGACATTTTAATGACAATTAAGCACATCTTACCCTCAGATTTATTTATGTGTTTATTTATTTATTTATTTAAAAAGGTACAGCTTAAATTAATTAAATTAAGAAACACTAATATAATATACACTTAATATTTATTTGTTTATTTATAGTTTGTTTTATTGTCCTAAATATTATTTATTATTTATTATTTATTATTTATTATTTATTATTTATTATTTATTATTTATTATTTATTATTTATTATTCATTATTATTATTATTATTATTATTATTATTATGCGAATACTATGGTATTTGTATTTTTGTGTCATTAAAGTCAGCATTCAGCACAAAATACTGTCATGATGTAAACTTCATTTATTTAACAAAAGGTTCAGCTTAAATGAATACAAGCACTATTATAATATACACTAAATATATATTTATTTATTTATTAATTTATTTTAGTTAGTTTGTTTGATTGTCCTTAAAAAAAATAAAAATAAAAATAATAATAATTCTTCTTATACATGTAATTTTTTTATTTTTATGCCATTAAAGTCAGCATAACTTAAATTCAGCACAAAAATACTATTGATGTAAACGTAATTAATTAGTTAATTTAAAAATGGTTAAATCAATACAAGAAACACTATTATTTTGTGCACTTAATATTTATGTTTATTTATTATTTATCTATTAATTAATTCATTTATTTTGGTTAGTTTGATTGTCCAATAATAATAATAATAATAATAATAATAATAAATAATAATAATAATAATAAACAAAAATAAATAAATATTTAGTATATTATAATATATTATAATAGTGCTTATTGTATTAATTTAAGCTGTGCCATGATTTTATTATTATTATTATTATTATTATTATTATTATTATTATTATTATGCAAATACTGATATACCCTTAATGTAAAATATTTATTTTTATGCCATTAAAGTCCGCATAACTTCAATTCAGCACAAAAAATACTATCATGATGTAAACTTTATTTATTTGTCTATTTTTATTTATTTATTTATTTAACAATGCTATAATATGCACGTAGTCTAAATATTAATATTAAAAATATTAATACAATTTCTTATACAATTAAGCAAAAATTAAGCACAGCAAATATCTTTATGGTGTAGATGTAAAATTTATTTACAGTGCATTTTTATTCTAATGTATAATTTGTGATAAATAAGATTAAATATAATTAATATATTACATAAAAATTATAAAACAAAAAATATAATTTATTTTTGTTCTTCTATGGGTTAGAGGTGAAATATTACCAGGAAATTTTTCTTTATTGTTTTGTAAGTTCATCTGCAGAGTCGTTTTTCATTATTTACAGCTCAGGTTATTTGCTCAGATTGCTCAATTTAATCTTTAATGTTTGAGTATAAAATATTCACAGCACAGTTCATTCCTAAACTTTAAATAATACAGTCGCTGTGCTTCCTGCAGGTATTTTCTCAGCAATTAAACTAATCCGGTATTCTTAATTATTTTTTGTAGATCACTAATATTGAGATA
The DNA here is from genome assembly GCA_036247105.1 of Cirrhinus mrigala. Classification (NCBI taxonomy): domain Eukaryota; kingdom Metazoa; phylum Chordata; class Actinopteri; order Cypriniformes; family Cyprinidae; genus Cirrhinus; species Cirrhinus mrigala. The sequence goes on from CM070018.1 coordinate 3,218,087, forward strand.
TTAAAATGAGTTCCTGTGAGCTGTTAAGCACAAATAGAAACCATTTCTCTGTGTGTGTGTGTGTGTGTGTGTGTGTGTGTGTGTGTGTGTGTGTGTGTGTGTGTGTGTGTATTTGCGTTTAATTGCAGTCTGTTCCTCTGGTCGTTAGGTTTATGGGTTACGCTGAAGTTGCTTCCAGGTGATATTCATCAGATCCGGAAAGATTTCCCTCACTTGGTGGACCGATCCACCGCCGTCGCTCGCAAAATGGGCTTTCCAGAAATTATCATGCCAGGTATGCATCATCAAACTGAATGCATTTACATTAAAACAGGATTTTATTGCTGCTCTTTGAATTACAGTTAACATACAACAGTGACAATGAGAAGGTTAACCAGACCATTCATGAAAAAAAGCTGCAGTAATGAGGAACTCGTCACAATGGACATTAACATATGACTACATACATTTACAACACAACAAAAAACAATCAGAGAGTTGCAAAGTTTCACATGTTTTTTTTCTGTTGTGAAAGGGTGGAAATAGTAAAGACTAATATGGTTTAGTATTTACTTAAAGGGATAGTTCACCCAAAAATTTTCTCATCATTTACTCCGACACAAGCAATGGTATCCTAAAGATTGCTGGTAGCCAGATAGTTGATGGTAGCCATTGACTTCCATAGTGTAAAAAAAAAAACTATCCTAAACTATGGGTGAACTATCCTAATATAAAATAATGATATGCGTTGCAAATGGGTTATTTTCAGATGTAGATCACATTGATCCTGTTAATAAGTGACACTGAGACCTGTGCGTGTTTTTTGCAGGTGATGTTCGTAATGACATTTACGTGACGCTGGTTCAGGGTGATTTTGATAAAGGCAGTAAGACGACACCTAAGAACGTGGAGGTCACAATGTCTGTACATGATGAAGATGGAAAGAAACTCGAGGTAAACTAAAAAGTGTGTGTGTGTGTGTGACAAACATAGTAAATTTTATTTATTTATTTATTTTTTTATTTTATTTTTTAAATTATGAGTATATATGGCTATATTATAGTAGGAATGTAGGGTTGTTAGAGTGTTTTTTCTTTTTTTTTTTTTTTTTTTAAGAAAATCCTTTCTAGGGACCTGAGATGTGAATTAGCATATGCTATGATGCATATTTTATAAACATTTTATCTATTTATGATGCATATTTTTCAGCTTTTTTTTTTTTTTTTGGCTAAAATTTTTTGTGCTGTCCCTATGTAAAGAAACCAATAAAAAATGTGTACTGTTAGTCACAGGCTGAAATTTAATTAAATAACTGTATAGTCATGCAGCACTTTCCATTATTATTATTATTATTATTATTATTATTATTATTATTATTATTATTATTATTATTATTATTATTACAACAACTATTATTTATTTATATATATATAATGCTACAACAACAGCAGCAAGAACTATAACAATAAAAATAATAATAAATGATTATTATTAACAATGATTATTGTGATTTTTATTATTATTATTATTATTAGTAGTAGTAGTAGTAGTAGTATTATTAGATATGAATGTCATTGAATTTAAGTTTTATTTATTAAAGTCAATATTTTTACATATTTTGTATTTATTTTTATTTGATTTTATCCGTTACTATAATTAGGTTTTATGTACTATAATTAGATTTTATTTTACTATTTTTTTTTATTTTGTTTTATTTTATTTTAAAGCCACTGAAGCTGCTGCATAATATAATTTTTAATTTCATTTAGTATTTAATTTAGTTTTTAATTTAATTTAATTTAATTTAACCAACACTTTAACACGCAATTTAGTGAAATAACTGTATAGTCATGCAGCACATTCCATTATAAATATCAGCTATTAATTTTTTCCTTTGACAGTCAATTTGTAATTTTATAGATATTATTTATTTATATTATTATTATTATTATTATTATTATTATTATTAATAATAATAATAATAATAATAATAATAATAATAATAATAATAATAATAATAAATATGAATGTCATATGAATGAATATGAATACATTTAAAGTAGATAAATTCAATTCTCAGGGGGTTTATTAATATTTAAGTAAATATTTTGTCTATGGGATTTGCTTGCCTTATTTTTTTAATATAAAAAACAAAAATAATAAATACATAATCTAATAAAAGACACAAGACTAGTTGTCAGTCAAAAGGAAGATTTAGACACAGCTCTAAAAAAAAAAGTATTTATTTATTCTTGCATTACATCTGCCTTGATGTAACCACCTTTTAAGTAACAAATAATTCATGCTAATATCCATGAAATCAGTCATTATATTATTATTAGCATGCCATGAATGCTGTCTGTACAGCTTTGTTTGTATTAAACCTGTAATTTCCTTTAAACACAAGCACACTCGCTCTCTGATAGTCTGTTATGAGGTTTGTGTCTGTATTTTTGCCTGCTGACGTACACATGTGCCTCATACTTACTAGTACATTTTGTTTCTTTTGTTACTGTTATATTTTTTGCTCTTTTTTTTTTGTTTATTCCCCGCCTTCCACCCCGCTTTGTGCTTATTTTTTTTTTCCTTTAACTGCCCACATAATCTTTCTTTCTCTCATGCACTCAGTCCTGTAGGGCGGCTGGTCACTTATTGCTCATAATTGGTGGCTGTCAGCTGTAGCACGTATGTGTGTTTGTCAGGGTTTGACAGGCCAGCTGTGTGACTGTGTTGAATACCTGACCCTCACTGTGTGCGATGGCAAGAAATAAAAAATAAAAAAAATGCAATAAAGCATGCAGTGGTTTTTTTGCTCCTCACAGCATATGGGCACCTTATGGTTTCCAGCAGGTAGAATAGAGTTTATTCTTTAATATTTCATAACTCGTATCTGTCATTTCTGATCTTAATTAGCTTCTGATCTTGGCAGGGAGCACGATGAAATTATTCTGTGCAACAAATTGTGTTTTACCGGTCAGCATGAATACGCAATGGCAAAATGATCAATATAATGGCCTCAGGTTCTTTTTCAGAAGAGTTAAATGCCTAATGTTTTAATAGCTGTTTTTATTATACTCTTTGCCATCTAGAACGTGATATTTCCTGGAGCTGGTGATGAAGGCATTCTGGAGTACAAATCGGTCATTTACTACCAGGTCAAGCAGCCACGCTGGTATGAAACTATCAAGGTGAGCCTCACTTATACTGTTTCATATTTAATAAAGAGTACATTGTATTACTTATTTTATTTTATTTACTGTAATGTTATTTTATTTTAGTGTAATTTTTTTAACTATAATTTTATTTTACATATCTTTTGTTTTATCTTATTTTAAAGTCACTCAAGCAACTGCATAGCAGCACTTGAAATTTAATTTAATAATTATTTTACTGTTTTTTTTATTTTATTTTTTATTTTATTTTGAAAACCACTCAACCAGCTGCATTTTAATTTAACTTAATTTAACTTAATTTAATTTAATTTAATTTAATTTAATTTAATTTAATTTAATTTAATTTAATTTAATAATTATTTTACTATGTTTTTATTTTATTTTATTTGAAAGCCACTCAACCAGCTGCGTAGTACCACTTGAAATTTAATTTAATTTAATTTAATTTAATAATTATTTTACTGTTTTTTTTTTTTTATTTTATTTTGAAAACCACTTAACCAGCTGCATAGTAGCACTTGAAATTTAATTTAATTATTTTACTGTTTTTTTAATTTAATTTAATTTAATTTAATTTAATTTTATTTTAAAGCCACTCAAGCAGTTGCATAGTAGCACTGGATATTTAATTAAATTATTTTAATGTTTATTTTATTTTATTTTGTTTTATTTTATTTGAAAGCTGCTCAGCCAGCTGCATAGTAGCACTTGAAATTTAATTTTAATTTAATTTTAATTTAATTTAATTTAATATGATTTAATATGATTTAATTTAATTTAATTTAATTTAATAATTATTGTACTATGTTTTTTATTTTATTTTATTTTAAAGCCACTCAAGCAGCTGCATAGTACCACTTGAAATTTAATTTAATTATTTTACTGTTTTTTTTTTTTTAATTGTATTTAATTTAATTTAATTTTATTTTATTTTAAAGCCACTCAAGCAGCTACATAGTGGCACTTGAAATTTAATTTAATTTAATTTAACCAAGACTTCAACACACCAGTGCACAGAACTTTCCTTTCCTTTTCTTTTATTTGTATTTAATTTTTTTTGTTTAATTAATTTAATTTGTTTAATTATTTTGTTAAATGTATAGAACTGTGTGCATTTATTTTATTTTATTTTATTTTATTTTATTTTATTTTATTTTATTTTATTTTATTTTATTTTATTTTATTTTATTATTTATGATTTTATTTTATGCTAATAGTAGAATTTTTGCAATTGTTTTTTTTTTTAATTGGAATTTTTATTTTTGGCTCTAAAAACACCACATATTAGCTTTAAAAAATATCGACCCTCAGAGGAAAAAAAATGCATGATTTGACCCTTTTAATTATTTAACATCCTTAAAGAGCGTTACATGGTTGAAACTGTTTGAACGGTTTAAATGAAGAATAAAGTTCAGTGTAAAGGTCACAAGAACTGCACCGTGCTGAAGTGTCTATCTGGATCCATATTTATGTCTTTTATTAATATTCAAGACCTTTAAGGTGTTTCCCAGTCCTAGTTTCTTTCTAAGCTCATCTTATCTGCATTAACTTCATCTTTTTTGTGATATTCTGCGCTGCAGGTTGCGATCCCGATTGAAGACGTCAACAGGAGTCACCTGCGGTTCACCTTCAAACACCGCTCGTCTCAGGACTGTGAGTCAAGCGCACGTTCACACAGAAGAGCGGGTTCGGAGTCGTTTAACCCAGGGGTGGTCTGGAAACTCACTCTAGTAAACTTTGTGTCGTTGAGGTCGCAGCATGTGTGAGACACAAACGCTTTTCTGTGGTGCCGTCGCGCTTCACACCTCTTTAAATATCATCAAGTGTTCTTTATCTTTGTGTCTCGGTGGGTTATCAAAATAACTTTCGCCTGTGACAGTCATTTGCATCTGAATGAGTTTGCGGTTATTGAATAGACTGTTAAGAGTGCATTAATGGTGCTTGGCTTCACTGTTGCTCATGTAGGGTTAGTTAGCTCATTACCTAACATTTGTGCTACAGACATGGAATTATACCTCAAATCATCCTAGCAACCACTCAGAATCCCTTAGCATGCATGAACAACGTTAGTATTGCTATGCAGTTACACATTAGTAACTGCATAGCAACACCCTGACAACCACCCAGAATGCCCAAACACCAACATAGCAGCACTTGAATTTCTTTTTTTTTTTTTTTTTTTCTTTTGGGGGAATATTTGTATTTTGTATTAATTTTATTATTTTTTTTATTTTTTTTTTTGTTATTTTGTGTTTTATTGGTTTTTTTTTTTATGTTAATTTTGGGATTTTTACAAAATGTATTTCTTTGGCACTAAAATACCATATATTAACAGTAATTACCATTATATTAGCATTAAAACATAATCAAACCTCCAATGAAAAAAAATTATGGTTGGTTTAAAAAAAAAAAAAATCTTGCTAATTATTTTAGGTCATCTGAAAACAATGCACACAACTTTTTTTATTTTTATTTTATTAAATATTTTATTTATTTTTTTGTTATTTTGTGTTTTATTTATGTTTTTACGTTAATATTGGGATTTTTTAGTATCTTTAGTGTTTTTTTTTGTTTTTGTTTTTTTTTGGCACTAAAAATACAGTATATTAACAGCAATTACTATTAACATTAAAACAGCCAAACCAAAGAAAAAATATCAAAAAATAAACCTCCAAAGAAAAAAAAATGCATGGTTTCAAAAAATAATATAAAACAATCTTGTTAATTATTTTAGGTATCTGAAAATGATGCGCACAATTTTTATTTTATTTTATTTTATTTTATTTTATTTTATTTTATTTTATTTTATTTTATTTTATTTTATTTTATTTTATTTTATTTTATTTTATGTTTTTACCTTAATATTGGGATTTTTACTAACTTTAGAGGTTTTTTTTTAGTGTTTTTACCATATAATAACAGTAACTAACATTATTATAATTAACATTAAAACAGCCAAACCTCCAAAGAAAGAAAAATGCATGGTTTCAAAAAATAATATAAAACAATCTTGCTAATTAATTTAGGTATCTGAAAACAATGCAGACAACTTTTATTGTGAGTTTTTTTTTTTTTTTTTTTGTATTCTGATTTATTTACTTATTTATTTATTTATTTATTTATTTAACCAATAATTATTTTAGTTATCTGAAAATTTATTCTGTAAATATTCTGCTTTTGGAATACTAGTGTAACACATAATCATACAATCATTTATTTAACTCATTTTACTGGCAGCACACACTCATTTAAGGCTTATTTAATGTGAAACATGCCAGTGCCCAAGCGACCACCCAGAATTCCCTAGCAACCACACAGCAGCACACTGTAATATTTTCGAATACCTTAACAACCACATGAAATGCCATTGCAACCACCCAGAACACTCTAGCATCATGGTAAGCTTAGCAGGAGGAAACGCCACTCAAAATCCCTTCAACTCGAGTTTATTTTGCAGTCCTCAAGTTGTTTTCTAGCTGTTTGTTTGTGTGTTTTGCTGAGAGGGAGTTTCTGAGCATATTTGCAAAGGCTGAGAGGTTGTTTATGGGCCAAGAGGCGTCTGGCATTGGGCTGCGGTCATCACACTTATCCGCGCGTGTTCAACCTTATCCTGGCAGCCGCGCCGCTCCATCTGCCCACCACATGTTGCCGTGGCAGCGCCAGGATGAGAGGGGCGGGGTCTCGTTGTCGGGCACTGGTTGCCAGGCGCTGGGCGGAGGATGTAAAACAAATCATTTAGTGCAAGCAGACAATCTGGAGCAAATAAATGTCTCGTCAGCTGATCTGAGAATAAACGCTATGGCAGTATCAAAGATTCATTCGCCGACTGCTGATCTCAGCACAGTTGATGTCTGGAAGTGCTGAAATGTCACATTTTTAAATAAGCTGTCATTCTGAAGTTTATTTTTATGGCAGATGTGGACTGATTTCTGGATCATGTGACACTGAAGACTGGAGTAATGATGCTGAAAATTCAGCTTTGCGTCACAGAAATAAATTATATTTTAAAATATATTTACATAGAAAACCATTCTTTTAAATTGTAAAAATATTTCACAATTTTACTGTTTTTACTTTCAAAAACATAAAAAACGTTTTACTGATTTGTTGTCAAATAAATGTGTATGAGAAAATAAATTAAAAAAAAAATAAATTAAAAAAAAATAAATAAAATATATCTCCATGGTCATCTGACTTTGAAAATGCTAACATTTCAATTCATATTTAGTTTAGATTTAGTTAATTTAGAATTTTGGCAATTCAAATTTATTTCAGTTAATTTCAAATGTGGTCACCCATGTTTTGGAAAAAATAAATCAAACTAAAATAAAACTACAAAGTATGCATACTGACTTTCCGTTGCTTGAAATAATCAGCATTTGCTATAAAACAAAATTAAATAAAATACAAAGTATACATACTAACTCGTTTAATTAAAATGTTTAGTATTTGTAATAAAGTAAAACAAATAAAAATAAAATAATAAAAGTAAACAAAAAATACAGTTAAAAATAGAATGAATCAATGCATGAATAAATAAATAAATAAATAAACAATTACAAATTATGCATACTGACTTGGTTACGTAAAATAATTAGTATTTTTTATCAAATAAAAAAATAAAATAATACAAGTAAACAAAAATACAGTTATAAATAAATAAATGAATGAATAAATAACATTTATTATAAAAAAAAGTATGCATACTGACTTGGTTGCTTGAAATAATCAGTATTTGTTATAAAACAAAATTAAATAAAATACAAAGTATACATACTAACTTGTTTAATTAAAATATTTAGTGTTTGTAATAAAATAAAACAAATAAAAATAAAATAATAAAAGTAAACAAAAAATAGTTAAAAATAGAATGAATGAATGAATGAATAAATAAATAAACAATTACAAATTATGCATACTGACTTGGTTACGTAAAATAATTAGTATTTGTTATCAAATAAAATAAAAATAAATAAAATAATAAAAGTAATCAAAAATACAGTTATAAATAAATAAATAAATAAATAAATAAATAAATAAATAAATAAAATTTATTATAAAAAAAAAGTATGCATACTGACTTTTGGTTACTTAAAATAATTAGTATTTGTTATAAAATAGAATTAAATAAAATACAAAGTATACATACTAACTTTCGTTTAATTAAAATAATTAGTATTTTTTATAAAGTAAAAATAAAAATAAAATAATAAACTTAAACAAAAAATACAGTTAAATTAGAATCAAACAAACAAACAAATAAATAAATAAATACATACAATTACAAATAATTAGGTTTAATTTTAAATACATTTAAATTTATATGCATTGGTTTTTGGATTTTGAAAATAATTAGTATTTAGAATAAAAAATATAAAATGCAACTTTAAAATTAATTGTGTTTTATTTTTATTTACTGGGATTTGTTCGGGTTCAGATCAGAACAGATTCAGATTTAGTTATTTTATGTTTAGTCCAGTTCAAAGGTTTCATTGCATATGTGTTTTGAAACACTGACATTGAGATTAAGTTTTGTTCGGTTTATAGGGATTTCCGTGAGCTTTAAAAAACCGGCACTATAATTTGTTTTCTTGTGCTGAGTGATGCTGACAGGCAGTCAAATGTCAGGGAGAATCAGTTGTAGGGATCTTCATCCCTGTCGTACCGCACATGTCTGCCTGTCTGTCTTTCTCTGGCGGATTAAATTCAGAATGTAAAAAACAGACCAGTAAACATCATCTCCTTCAGACTGAGTCTTCTAGCGGTGTAAGGACCTGCTTCCATCATGTTCCCTTTGTCCTGGTACCGCAGTGGGGATGATGGTTGTCTCCTGCCCTCTCCACCCTCCCTGACTCTCTGTCAGCAGGCACTGTGTTGGCACTGATGTAGATGATTGAGAGTTCAGAGGTTCAGGTGTTTGTGTGGGTCTCCATTGGCTGATGTTGACATTCCCAATTGGGATGAAGTTCCTCAGGGATGATTTTCTATGTCAGATTGAGACAGACGCTGCTGTGGCTCTTGATGAAGCACACGGGCTCTCAGAGGTGCTGCTTGAGTGAAATATGACAGATGGTTAGAGATGCTCTGATCGAGAACAGTGCCATTGTGTTTGATACACCTGCCAGTGTTATTAGAAGTAATAAAAGTAAGCAGATTCAAATGAACTTAGGACTAGAAGAGGATTGTGAAACAGACTTGAAGAGTCACAAACAATGTTATAGTATATGTATATGTATATGTATATATGTATATATATATATATATACACACTACCGTTCAAAAGTTTGGGGTCAGTAAGACTTGTAATAGTCTTTAAAGTAGTCTCTTATGCTCATCAAGGCTGCATTTATTTGATTAAAAATATAGAAAAAAAACAGTAATATTGCAGAATGTTTTTACAATATAAAATAATGTTTTTTATTTGAACATACTTTAAAATAGAATTTATTCCTGTGATGAAAAGCTGAATTTTTATCAGCTGTTACTCCAGTCTTAAGTGTCACATGATCCTTCAGAAATCATTCTAATATGCGGATTTATTATTAGAATGATCAATGTTGGATAATATCAACAGTTGTGCTGCCAAATATTTTTTGGAACCTGTAGTTTTTTTTTTTTTTCAGGATTCTTTCATGAATAACAAGTTTAAAAAGTACAGTGTTTATTCAAAATATAAACATTTTATAACAAGGTAAATTATTTATTAACTTTTAATAAACTTTTAATTATTAACTTAATACATCCTTGGTGAATAAAAGTATTAATTTCTTAAAAAAAAAAAAAAAAAAAAAAAAAGAAACAATAAAAATGTACTGACCGCAAACTTTTGAACGGTAGTGTGTGTGTGTGTGTGTATATATATATATATATATATATATATATATATATATATATATATATATATATATATATATATATATATATATATATATATATATATATATATATATATATATATATATATATACAGAATATATATAATATGTATGTATGTATGTGTGTGTGTGTGTATATGTGTATGTATATGTATAATGTAAAATATTTACATTTTTATATACTATCTACATTTCAAAATATACACAAGTATAAAAGTATATAGATAATAAATGCATTCACTATTTATTTTAAAGTATTTTAATATTTAAGAAATGTATATAATTATTTAATTATATATAAAACGTAATATATTTACATTTCTAAATCTTAAAATAAATAAGTGTATGTTTTCCAGAAAATATTTTATTTTTATATATTATCTAAATGTTTAAGAAAAATAAACATCATAAATAATAATAAATTACATAGTATATGAATTAATGATATCTTTTAATTAAAATATTTTCATTATTTATAGAATTATGTAATAATATATAATATTTAGTATATAAGTTTGAGATTTTAATATAAGTATTACATTTTAAATAAGTTTTATTTACATTTTACATATATATATATATATATATATATATATATATATATATATATATATATATATATATATATATATATATATATATATATATATATATATATATATACTTATTTATTTAATTACAATTTATTATAATTGTTAATCGGTAAAAACGTAAATATTTTATGAGAAAAAAATATATAATTAAAATAGTTTAAATTAAATATATGCTTTATGCTTTTATATGTTTTTATATTTTGAAATGTAGACAATATATAAAAATGTAAATATTTACCAAAAAAAGAATATTATAAAAAATATGTATGTATGTATTTAAATATTTAAAATTATTTTATACAATAATTTTTTTGTAAAGAACAAAGGATAGTTGTTTAGAGGCCAGCAATTAAAATAATATAAACAAATATGCAATGTTCTTTCTCTACAGGCAAGGATAAATCAGAGAAGAACTTTGCTCTGTCATTTGTGAAGCTGATGAGGTATGACGGCACGACACTGAGGGACGGAGAACACGATCTCATCGTCTATAAGGTGAAACCAACACAGTTGCCACTGATCTCAATACACACACACACACACACACACACACACACAGAGATATGTGAGCTGTATACTGATGCTGCTTGTCCTCGTTTGTCTCGTTTAACCTTTGACCCCACATCACAATGTAATCATTATGCAATTAAGCTTTGTTCATGTGTTCAGCCTCTTCATATCTGCATATTAAAGAGCTTCATTAATGCGGAACGTCGCCTGGTCAAATTCTTTTTGTGCTATGCAAATTAATCCTCCTACAAACTGATCTGATGTTGGTTTTACAGCTTTGATTTGGAAGTAAAATTAAACGTATTAAAAAATGCAACATTAAGGAAATTTGAAATTTAAATGAAGTGTGAAGAGTGTGTTCACTGATTGACAGCTGTCAATCACCGAATGCATTCCTCATGTCGCTCTATTTGTAGGCTGAAGCCAAGAAACTGGAGGATTCCACCATGTACCTGAGCTTGGCCTCCACCAAACCAGAAATGGAGGAAAGAAACCCGTCGTCCGGGAAGAACACGCAGAATCTCGGCAGCTTCTCCATCAGCAAAGACTCGTTTCAGATCTCAACGCTTGTTTGCTCCACCAAACTCACGCAGAACGGTGAGACACGTCGCCTTGCATCATTACCCAATCCCATTCCCTTTGCTTTCTCCACATCATTTCCTCTCATTTCTCTATTTATTATTTTTTTAAAAGGGCCACAAATAGTATAAATAGAGCTGACAAGGCAGTATTCACAACCAGGTTACTGCAATATTGGGACGTATATCAGACTGAAACTTTTAAAAGTGGATTTTATCTAGGAATTTATTACATTTTGTGGTTTCTATAAGAGCCAATATTATTTTTGTGTCGTTGAGATACTGTTATAGTTTTCAGTAATATTTTTGAATGAGTTTTTAAATCTGTATACATTGTTTTCATTTTAATTGGTTTTGTTTTATCTAATTTTTATAAGTTTTTAAATGTGTGTGTGTGTGTGTGTGTGTATGTGTATATAAAAAAGCATATATATATCATTATCATATATTTCAGAATATTTCAGTTAACATTAGTTGTAGCAAACTAGTAGTTTTAGTTTTGGTAATTTTACGTTTTTAGAAAGATTTTAATTTGTAATAAGCATCAGAAACGTCTAGTATTTTATGTATTTCTTTCTTTATTTTAAATGTCTATATAATTTTTATTGATTTAATTCAGTTTTAATTGTATTTATTTTTTATCACAAATGGCAACTAGCTAAAATAACTAAGTTGTTTTTTTTTTTCTTCTTTTGATTTTATATCAGTTAACATTTATTTTATTTCAAGTGAAATTTTGTATTTATTTTTAAGTGGTTTTAGTTTTTAAAAAATGGAATTGGTTTTAATTTTTTTTCTTAACATTTTAATAAAAATGACCAAAACAAATAATTTCATTTGGAGTTTGATTTTATGACCAGGATTGTCTATTAAGGTATAGTTTTAATTGTAGTCATTTTTATTCATTTAAAACAACAAAATTGCATTTAATTTCATCAAATTAAACTACATAAAAATGAGAAAATATTACGTTGACAACTTGCTGAAATAAAAGTTTACATTTTTTTAATTTGATACATTTTTCAGTTAATATTTCAAGTGACAAATTATTTTTATTATTATTATTTTTTATTTAAATTCATCAAGTTAAGCTACATAAAACTGAGAAATATTGTGTTGGCAACTTGTTGAAATAAAAGTTTACATTTTTTAATTTGATGAATTTTTCGGTTAATATTGCATTTTTTTTTTATAGTTAACCTCTAAAATAACAAAACAAAAAAAGCCTTGAAGAGTCACAAAAAAACATTACAATTGTGTGTGTGTGAAATATTTAAGTTAAAAAATTTTATTTGATACATTTTTCAGTTTTTTTTTTTTTTTTTTTTTAACTTTTCAAGTGAATATTTTTTAAAATGGTTTCAGTTCTAGCACTTTTTAGTAGTTTTAGTTTTGGTAAACAAAGCAAAACAGTATTTCCATAAGGAATAACAAGCATCAGGACTGAACGACCAGAAATGTCTAGTAAGCAAGTAAATAGTCAGTTTTGATTTGACATGATCTGTTTGTTTGGTGTGAGATGTTGTGTCCGGTTGGCAGCTGTGTGGAAATGCAGATGCGAGAAGATCATTACAGTCGGATCACATACAGGATGCGGTTAAGTCCACCGCAGTCCTGACGCAATCTCTCCTTTACTCCCTCCTTTCTTCTTTAAGCATGTGTGTGTTGCTCTATGAATCTCACAGAAACTGCTTACCCATCAGCCTCTGGTCATGGTGTAGTGGCAGGCGTGAGTATGCATGGCGGACGGTTTCATGATCGGAGAGTCCTGTGCTCGTAAATCTGAGGAGAGAGTTTAAAATACTGCAGGAACGTAAATCGTTGGGGAGAAAGTGCAGTCATCCAGGCGTAGGACGATGAAAATATATGATAACGAATAAAAGACAGAAATGAACCAGTGTTTCTTTTATCGATTAGCCCGCAGCGCCATGGCAAACAAAATTGCATTGCATCGGAGTCGTGAGCTTGCAGGCTAAATTGATTGTGATGAACCAGCTGGTTACAATGCAAAGACAATAAATAGACAGCACATTTTTGAATTTAGTTGTCTTCTAGTGTCAAATGATTGATTTGAGCCGTTTTCTTGAATGAGTCTTTCAGAAACAATCACTGGTTTTGAATCGGTCTGACAAATGGTTACTGAGTTAACTTTGTCTTCTAGTGTAAAATGATTCATTTGAGTCATTTGTTTCAATGAATCTTTCAGAAACACTCACTGGTTTTGAATCAGTCTGTCAAAGTTACTGAATTAACCTTGTCTTCTAATGTGAAATGATTCATTTGAGCCATTTTAATGAATCTTTCAAAATGATAAATGGATTTTGAATCAGTCTGATGAATGGTTACTGAATTAGTATTGTCTTCTAGTGTCAAATGATTCATTTAAGCCATTTTTAATGAATCTTTCAGAAAGTTTCATGGGTTTTGAAATCAGTCTGATGAATGCTTACTGAATTAACATTGTCTTCTAGTATCAAATAATTAATTTGAAATGTTTTTAATGAATCTTTCAGAAAGACTTAGATGTTTTTAATCAGTCTGATGAATGCTTACTGAATTAACATGGTCTTCTAGTATCAAATAATTAATTTGAAATGTTTTTAATGAATCTTTCAGAATGATTCATGGGTTGTAAATCAGTCTGACAAATGGTTATGGAATTAACATGGTCGTCTAGTGTCAAATGATTCATTTGCACTATTTTTAAAGAATATTTCAGGGAGACTCAGGTTTCGAATCAGTCTGACAAATGGTTACTAAATTAACTCTCATGTCTAGTGTCAAATGAATCATTTTAGCCATTTTTAATGAATCTTTCAGAAAGACACTTTGGTTTTGAATTCGTCTGATGAATGGTTACTGAATTAACATGGTCTTCTAGTATCAAATAATTCATTTTAACTGTTTTTAATGAATCTTTCAGAATGATTCATGGGCTGTGAATCAGTCTGACGAATGGTTATGGAACTAACATGGTCTTCTAGTGTCAAATGATTCATTTGCACTTTTTTTTTTTAAAGAATATTTGAGGAAGACTCAGGTTTCAAATCAGTCTGACGAATGGTTATTAAATTAACTTTCATGTCTAGTGTCAAATGAATCATTTTAGCCATTTTTAATGAATCTTTCAGAAAGACACTTTGGTTTTGAATTCGTCTGATGAATGGTTACTGAATTAACATGGTCTTCTAGTATCAAGTAATTCATTTGAACTGTTTTTAATAAATCTTTCAGAATGATTCATGGGTTGTGAATCAGTCTGACAAATGGTTATGGAATTAACATGGTCTTCTAGTGTCAAATGATTCGTTTAAGCTGTTTTTTTAAAAGAATATTTCAGGAAGACTCACAGGTTTCAAATCAGTTTGACAAATGGTTATTAAATTAACTTTGTCTAGTGTCAAATGAATTATTTTAGCCATTTTTAATGAATTTTTCAGAAAGACACTTTGGTTTTGAATTCGTCTGATAAATGGTTAAGTTAACCTTGTCTTCCAGTGTCAGATGATTCATTTGAGCTGATTTTAATGAATCTTTCAGAATGATTCATGGATTTTGAATCAGTCTGATGAATGTTTACTGATTTAACATTGTCTTCTAGTGTCAAATGATTCATTTGAGCAGTTTTTTCTAAAGAATCTTTCAGAAAGACACTGGTTTTGAATCAGTCTGGTGAATGGTTGTTAAGTTAACCTTGTCTTCTAGTGTCAAATGATTCATTTGAGCTGTTTTTAATTAATCTTTGAGAATAATTCATGGATTTTGAATCAGTCTGATGAATGCTTACTGAATTAACACTGTCTTCTAGTATCAAATAATTCATTTGAACTGTTTTTTTTAATGAATCTTTCAGAAAGATGTTTTGAATCAGTCTGATGAATGGTTATTAAATTAACTTTCATGTCTAGCGTCAAATGAATCATTTTAGCCATTTTTAATGAATCTTTCAGAAAGACACTTTGGTTTTGAATCCGTCTGATGAATGGTTACTGAATTAACATGGTCTTCTAGTATCAAATAATTCATTTGAACTGTTTTTAATGAATCTTTCAGAAAGACTCACTGGTTTTGAATCAGTCTGATAAATGGTTGCCGAATTAACCTGTCTTCTAGTGTGAAATGATTAATTTGAGCCGTTTTTAATTAATCTTATAGAAAGACTTGCAAATCTTTTAGAGTGATTCATGGGTTTTAAATCAGTCTGATGAATGGTTGCTGAATTAGCATCATCTTCTACTGTCAAATGATTCATTTGAGCAGTTTTTTTAAAAGAATCTTTCAGAAAGACTCAGGTTTTGAATCAGTCTGACGAATGGTTACCGAATTAACGTTGTTTTCTAGTGTCAGATAATTAATTTGAACTGTTTTTAATGAATCTTTCAGAGTGATTCATGGGTTGTGAATCAGTCTGACGAATGGTTATGGAACTAACATTGTCGTCTAGTGTCAAATGATTCATTTGCACTGTTTTTTTTTTTAATCATATTTTAGGAAGACTCACAGGTTTTGAATCAGTCTGACGAATGGTTACTAAATTAACTTTGTCTTCTAATGTCAAATGATTCATTTAATCTGTTTTTAAAGAAATCTTCCGGA
Source organism: Cirrhinus mrigala (assembly GCA_036247105.1). Taxonomy (NCBI): domain Eukaryota; kingdom Metazoa; phylum Chordata; class Actinopteri; order Cypriniformes; family Cyprinidae; genus Cirrhinus; species Cirrhinus mrigala. Next base: position 3,234,391 of record CM070018.1, read on the forward strand.
AAGACAGGTTTTCGCAGGTTTTGAATCAGTCAGACAAATGGTTACTGATTTAACATTGTCTTCTAGTGGCAAAATGATTGACTTTCTGGAAGACTCTGGTTTTGAATCCATCTGACGAATGGTGACTGATTTAACTGTCTTCTATTGTCAAATGATTCATTTGAGATGTTTTTCAAAGGATATTTCGGAAAGACTCACAGTTTTTTAATCGGTCTGACAAATGGTTGTTGTATGAACTTTGTCTCCTAGTGTCAAATGATTCATCTGAGCAATTTTTTAAGACTTAAGGTTTGAAATCAGTCTGGTGAAGGTTACTAAATTAACATTGTCTTCTGGCGTAAAAATGATTCTTTTGAGTCGTTTTTTTTTAAGAATCTTTTAGATTCTTTTTGAAGTTTTGAATCAGTCAAAAACATTCATTTTCGAGCATGTTTATATCAGTGAAAGTGTGTCAATCTGCTCATATAGACACGTTGTAAACGTCTCTTGAGTCGGGATTCATGTGTCTGTGTGAGTCAGTCAGGGTCACACGAGCAGAATGCAGAGCAGCCGAGCATTAGTGATGTTGGCATGAAGATGGAGATGCATGAAGTCACATCAGAGAGCGTGCTGGCCCTGCCACCGCAACGATGAAGACAAAATAGCCTTGGTTAACAGTTAGCATTTGTGCTTTGGACCAGAACAAATATGAGGACGAGACGGACCGCTGGGTGAAAAATGAATGAGAGAACGGACAGCGTTCATTATGAATTCAAGTCCTGACTTTCAGAATAAATGCCCAAGTAAAATTTAAATCCAAAATGGTCGCAGTGAACTTAATAACCAGACGTCCCCATTTTCCAGGGACAGTCCTGGTTTTTGATGTCATGTCTATGACTGGAAATGTCCCCATTTTATAGCACCTTTAGAACACCTCATAAATAAACCAATGTTATTTAGGTACTATTATAGTTTTATTGATAGTTTGAGTTAGCTTTTGTTGTTAGGTTTCTTTTGTTCATTTTTATTTTAGTGAAAGGTTTAGGAATTTTTTTTTGTGTGTGCCATTTTTATGGCTATGTAGCTTTTAATTTATAGCAGTTTTCGTGTTAATTTTCGTGTTAATTTAGTTTTGTTATATTTACTGTTATTGTAGTACAAATTAAACTAAATGAAAATAGAAATTCTTTGGTAACTAGCAGAAATAAAATGTTTAATTAAAATATTTAATTTTATTTAAAGTAACATTTATTTATTTATTTATTTATTTATTTAAATGGTTTTAGTTTATTTAAAACCAAGTATATTTTGTGAAACTGAAAATATTACATACGAATAGAAAATATTTAAAATATTTCTTTGCACAGGTTTATCGTATGCTCTGAACAGGGTTATTAAAGTTAACTAAAATGAAAGAAAAAAAAAAGACTTTAATTGAACTGAAAAAAAAAACTACAAATTTTTTTGAAACTTGATGTACTAAAGTACCTAAAACCAAAACTGAAAAAAAAAAATAGATATATTGGCATAATAATAATAATAATAATAATAATGATGATGATGATGATGATGATGATGATACAAATATCAAAAGCACAGCAAAATGCACGGCAAAACTTGAGCTAAAATTAAAATGATAAAAAAAAACATATTAAAATATTAATATTAATAAATGCTATAATAGCATAAAAAAACATCAACAATGTGATTCAAATAAATGTACTGAAAAAAAAAAAAAAACACATTTACAATGTTTTTTTTTAACTTGTACTAAAATACCTAAAACCAAAACTGAAAAATATAGATATATTGCAAAAAAATAAAATAAAAATAAAAATATCAAAAACACAGCAAAATTAGCAAAACTAGAGCTAAAATAAATACTATATAATAAATACTATAATAGAATCTCCAAAAAAACGTATTATCGTTAACTAAAATGAAAACCAGAAAAAAAGTTAATTGAAATAAATGAACTGGGAAAAAAAAAAAAAACATTTGCAACTTTTTTGTTTTTTAACTTGATGTATTAAAATACCTAAAACCAAAACTGGAAAAAAAAAATCATATTAGAAAAAAAACACCACTAATACAAATATAAAAAACACAGCAAAATTAGCAAAACTTTAGCTAAAATTAAAATAAAAAAACCTTAAGAATATTAATAAACACTATAATAGCATCTCATCTCTTTTTTTTTTTTATTATATAAACAATTAAACCTTAATACGTTTGTCAATAGTATTAAACATGAATATTTAACATTTTCTTAATTTTTGATTAATATTTTTTTTTGTGTGTGTTAAAAAATGGTTAATATTCACTGTTTTTAATAGTTAGAATTTTGGTAACCAGTTAGAGTCAGGTTGTTACATACATCATAATTTGTAGAAAGAAAGAGAAAGAAAGAAAGAAAGAGAAAATTAATTAAATTAATTAAATTAAATTAATAAAAAAATATTTGGAACCCTCAAAGAAATAAATGAATACAAGTAAAAATAAAAAAAAATACAGATTTTTTTTTTAAATCAGTTTTTAAATTTTTACCATTTGAATTTTAAAATTACAAGTGAGATTTCAAAGATTTTTCAACCACTGAAATAGAAAATGGACTCGATTTTCATTTCAGAAATCTGGTCACATTCTCACATTTAAACTTGGCTTGCGGTGTCCCATTCCCACTCTCTCTTCTCTTCCTCTCTCTAAAAGTAGTGAGAAATAAGTGCGATATCATTAAACTTCACAACAGTTGCTGATCTTTGATGTAAATCAGCTTGTGCTTCAGAGACTCTTTGAGACACTCCAAACCGGAGCTCGCAAACACTTCACGGCCGTCAGAATGCCAAGATGTTTTCTGCTCTAATTTCAGATCTCCCCTGCCACACGCAGACGCGAGCGACGTCGAGCATCGATAGTCCTCGCTCCTTGTGGCGTGCTTGCGCGATCCGAGCGCTTTAAAGGCCATCTTTATCCCCGCCGGACGACAGTGTAATTCCTCTCACGCAGAGGCCGGCCGTGCTTGCGAATTGATTACAGAGGTGCTAACGACCTGCGCGTCTATTAACGTGTGGTTTTACGCGACCCTTCAGCCACCGGGGCAATTCAGACGCCGCTTTAATGAAGACCTTTGTCAAAAATCCCTGCAAAATCACCGTTTGGCAGGTAGCGGACGCGATAATGAGGTCACTGAGGATTTCTCAGACCGATGCATTAGCATATAAACACGGGTTTTTATTGTTGTGCATGCCGTTTTTTCCCCTGCGAGGCCTTGTCCGTCAATGCCAGTGTGTTTTCTGTCGCAAAAAGTAAAACAGAGGCTCTTTATCGCACGCGCATTAGCATATTGAGCCGTGGATCCCCGCTACGCCAACTATTTCTGGTTTCTGTGTCAGGTTGAAATCAATGTGACGTGCAGGAGCGCTGTTTATGAGGCGGGTTTTGTTTAGGTATTTTATTTTTGCATGCGTCTCTCGTCCAATATGAGTGAGGGATGAGTGGTTTTAATAAAGAATGACAGTGCTGCTCTTCTCCCTCGTGGCCTGACAGCTCTTTCTGTCTTTCTGATGGTGTTTTTTTTTTTTTTTATTATACCCACAGGCTGGGGTTGTAAATGTTGGGATCTTTAACTCTGAATGGTCTCTCCCACACACAGCCACACTTCCTGCTGATGTGATGAGATGATATGAAACAGAGACTCTGCTCCTCTTCTTCTGCTCACATCCTCTGGCTTATTTATTTAGTTTGCAGCACTATGGAATACTTGATTCTGATTGGTCAGTCGTGGCATTCTGTTTTTGTTTCATTATGTTTAGCCATATAATTGATGAGGCAACAATTGGTGTCAAGCTCCTGATTACCTGTTGAGATTTATTTTGCAATTTGACTACATTTTGTCTGCAGTCAGTTCAGTGTTAGGTTTTCTGTGATTTAATTTTAAGCAATAGTAATACTACTACTACTAATAATAATAAAAGTATGTATAGACATGCATAATGTTTACGTGATTCTGTTGTTTACATCAAAAGTTTTTTTTTTATCATTATTTATATACATTTGTTTTATAAAATGTATTTATATATCCCTATTCTTAATAAGTTCTTTTAATTTATACAATGAGGATATTATATAAATTGATAAATATTATTTAAAATAAAAAAATGTAGGAATTTGATTTATTTCAAATTTAATTTCTATATTTTTTAACATTACAATTATAATTCAATATATAATTATATATATTAAAATCTCTCACACACAACAAATGTCTAAATTATACATTTATGAAATTCATTATTATTATTATTATTATTATTAATATATACAGAAAAATATACATTCTAAATAAATATTAAATTATACAATCAGGATATATATTTTATAAAATTGATAAATTTCAGAAAAAAATGTTGAAATCTGATTTATATGAATTATAATAGTGTTTGAATATATGTTCTATTTTTATATGTACACACACACACACACACACACACATATATATAATATATATATATATATATATATATATATATATATATATATATATGTATATGTATGTGTGTGTGTGTATATATTTATTTTATATATATATATATATATATATATATATATATATATATATACTACTAACAAATTTAATTCGTTGTTGTTGTTGTTATTATTATTATTATTATTATTATTATTATTATTATTATTATTATTATATAGAGAAATTCAAATATTAATTATTTTATATTTATATACCCACAAACATAAGTTTTAATTTAGTTTTAATTAAAAAAAAAAAAAAAAAAAAAAAAAAAAGATGTCTACTTAGAGCAAGGTTTCTGTCAGTTTCTTTCGATGACGGCCCTTTGAGAAACAGCCCTGGAAAAAGCATATCTCAGCAGATGATGTCATTTCACCGAGGCTTGTTTTCAAGTGATTGCTGGAATGCCTCGTTCGAGGTTAAAAAGTCACTCGCTCCTGTTGCCATGACGATCACTATGGGAGCCGCTCCGGCGGCGTTGAGAGTCCTCAGGGGAACCTGCTGAACTGTAAAACTCTCCGAACCCTACAGGCCACACCAGTGTTTCCCAGAGTTCCCCCCTTTAACAGTGTCATTCATCCAATAACAGAGGAGAGAAATGAAGTATCATTTAAAGAGCGTTTGTGACCATGAAACGTTACGAGTCTGATCTATGAACTGCTTAATAGCTTCATATTTGTCCAGATTTCATTTTCTTCTATTATTTCATAACCGTAGTAAAATTAATTCCTCTCACGGCGTAAGGTTTGACCGGTCAGACGAGAGCTCATGTTTTTCATATGCCTGTATGTAATGAATGTTTCATGTCCAGGTTGGAGAGGTGAATGTGCTAATGTGTTTTTTTTCTCTGCTCTCCTGTAGTTGATCTCCTGGGCCTGCTGAAGTGGAGATCCAACACCAGTTTGCTCCAGCAAAACCTCCGTCACCTGATGAAAGTGGAGGGAGGAGAGGTGGTCAAGGTACGTGTGAATCATCTGATGGACAGAAACACTCACAGCTGTCATTCAGATCTCCGTTTGGATTCATGCAAATGTTCGTGCTGCTAATGTAAACGTTTGAAGTTGGTGTGGAGACTTGAGCTTTGATTTATGATATGAAATTATGAATGAACTCTCTGATGCACTTCAAAAGCTTTTTGCTTATTAGTTTTTTTTGGAAGGCAACAGCAAAACATGCTGAGATATTTTTAGAAATTGCATTTCTGTAAGTGTTTTCCGTACGGTGTATGGCTGGGGCTGTGAAATGCTCAAAACAAGATTTCACCATATCTAAGTCAAAATAAGCTTTACAATTTAAACATTGAATGTTTAAATTGTATTCTCCAGAAATAATAAAAAATAAATAAATAAAATAAAATATGGAAATGAAATAAAATAAAATGCTATAAAATTTAGAAATAAATGAAAGTATCAAAATAAAGTAAAATATGACAATAAAATATGAAAATAAAATACAATAAAATATGGAAATAAATAAAATATGGAAAAGAAATAAAATAAAATATCAAAATAAAATTTTGAAATAAAATGCAATCTAATTTGGAAATAAAGCAAAATATAGAAAAGAAATAAAATAAAATATCAAAATAAAATATGGATATAAAATAAGATATGGAAAATAAATAAAATATGGAAAAGAAATAAAATTAAAATGTGGAAATAAAATAAAAAAAATTATGGAAATAAAATGAAAACAAAATAAAATAAAATATCAAATTAAAATATGGAAATAAAATAAATTAAAAATATTATGAAAATAAGATATGGAAAAGAAATAAAATATGGAAATAAACACGCTGAGATATTTTAAGAAATTGCATTTCTGTAAGTATTTTCAGTACGGTGTATGGTTGGGCCTGTGAAATTTATAGAAATGCTCAAAATAATTTTTCGCCATATATAAGTCAAAACAAGCTTTGCAATTGAAACATTCTGGAAATGTTTTAGTTGTGTTCTCCAAAAATAAAATAAAGTATGGAAATAAAATACAAATAAAATATGGAAATAAAATTAAATATGGAAAATAAATAAAATAAATAAAATATGAAAATGAAATATGGAAAATAAATAAATAAAATATGAGAATTAAAAAATAAAATATGGGAATAAAAAATGGAAATTTAAAAAAGAAGAAAAAAAAAAATATGGAAATATGGAAAAGAAATCAAATCAAATATAGAAATAAAATAAAATATGGAACACATTCAGAATCAAGTGGTTTTGTTGTAATATGTAATAATTAGCCTAATCAGTAAGTGGAAATGGAAGCACAATCATTAAATGTCTAGTGGTTTCTCTGTATTGTAGAGTGTTATATTCCCATGCAGCAAGATTTAAAAGCCCCTCTGAGATGAGGCCGAGCTCTGTTGATTTCGTGACTTTCTCCTCACGGATCATGTGTTTGAATGCCAGTTTGCTCCTGAAGGCGGTGTGTCTCGTGGAGTGATTTCTCTGGCCATGTTTGAAGGCAAACACACTGGAGCTGTCAGCGCTAAGAGAGGGAGAAAGATGGAGGCACAGACACTGTGTGCTGTAAATGTCCTCTCAGCCTCTCTCTAACAGATTTTGCAACCTTTGTGCCATGTCTCTGCCACATCAATATGAAACCGCCAACCAGAACCGTAGTGGCAGGTGTTTCAGACCGCTGCTGAAGATGCTCACTGCTTTACTGCTTAATGCATGTAGCAAAAGTCTTGAAGACCCTGTTTCAAGTTGACCAGGTAAAACTTGGTACAAGACTGTCTGGCTGGTTAATATTAGTTATTGCATTACGTATCATGAACTTTTAATTTATTAAAAAAAAAAAGAGAAAAAAAAAGTAATTTTAAATACTATATATCTATTATTATTATTATTATTATTATTATTATTATTATTATTATTAATAATATTATTACTAATTATTTTTTAACTATATCATTTTTTCTAATTATTAATTTATTTTTGTGTAATTCTATAATTATAATTGAATTTTAATTAAAAATCTATCTATCTATCTATCTATCTATCTATCTATCTATCTATCTATCTATCTATCTATCTGTCTATCTATCTATCTATCTGTGCTCACAGTATACAATTTATAATAAAATGAAATGTACAAAATTATTAATTTAAAATAAAATAGGGAATTATTAAAATGTAAATTAATATAAAAATAAATGAAATATAAAATGTAATTTTCTAGTTATTATTTTAGTTTTCTCTCATTTTTGTGTACTTCTAATTTTTGTGTAATTCTATTTTAATTTTGATTTATTTGTAATTAAAAATTAGTTATATTTGAAAAATGTATTTAATATATGCACCCACTGTATAAAATTTCTAATAGAATATTGTACAAATTATTCATTTAAAATAAAATAGTGAATTAATAAAATGTAAAATAAAAAAATACAAAATAGAACGTCATTTTTTATATATAAAATAAAATTTAATGAAACAAAAATAAAATAAAATGTTCTAATATAAAATAATTTGTGTAATTCTCTAACTTCTATTTGAATTCTGTTTTATTTATAATTATAAACATGATTATTTAATTTGTAAGTTAAAAAATGTATCTAATATATGCACACATTGTATAAAATGTATAATAAAATGTACAAAATTATTCATTTATTAAATAAAATATAGAATTAATAAAATGTAAAATAAAAAATGAAGTAGAAAATAGAATATAAAATAGTAAATTTGTATATTAAAATATAAAAAATGTAAAATAAAAAAAATGAAATTAAACAATGTAAAAATTAATGTCATTTAATATTTTTATGTAATTCTATTTTTTTGTTTAATTTATAATTGAAAAACTTATTAAAAAAATATGCATGTCTCTAATATATGCACACATTGTATACAATTTATAATAAAATGTACAAAATGTATTTAAAAATAATTAAAATGTAAAATAAAAAATAAATATAAAATAGAATATAGAATATAAAAATGAAATGCATTTTAAAATATAAAATTACATTTTTGTAATTCTGTTTGAATTTTTATTTATACTTAAAATATTTGCATCTATGTATGCATCTGTCTAATATATGCACACACTGTATACAATTTATAATAAAATGTAGAATTAATAAAATGTAAAATAAAAATTAATTAAATAAATAGAATATAAAAGTCAATTTGTATATAATATATAAAATAAAGTAAAAATGAAATATAAAATGTAAAATAATATACAATTATATAATACATAAAAAACTTACATTTTCCATATGAAATATAAAATAAAAATTCAATTGTAAAATAATTAAAAATATTTAAACTAAATCATCGGAGAAGCCCTGATACAAAATTTGTGAGATTTAAATCAACCTAGTTAGTGGTTGTTTATATAATTAAAACTGCACACTGGAACCGTAAACTTTTGAAAGTGTAAGAAGTAAATTTAATTTGGGACAAGGCCCAACCACAGATATTGCAAAATTTCCTCAACTGCATGCAAACTATTCAAATTTGAGGTGTGTTTAAACATGAAAGTTGTCTTTGGGTGGCCTGGAGGAAGTTGTTAATTCAAACAACTGTTAATATGCAGAACACACACTCACAGGACGACCTACAATTACAGTACGTGTCTCTCTCTCTCTCTCTCTCTCTCACTCACACACACACACACACACACACACTCTCTCACACAACGACCACACGGCAGTGAGTTTATTGGCCAGACACGGAGTGAATAATTCAGCGCTCACCACCCAGAGCGACAGACACACAGACTTCCCTTAATGTTTCCTGCAGGCGTCCCACTCAACATGATTATGTACTTTCCTCACGCTGTGTACTAAAACACCTTCCTACCACTGCCAAGTTTGGAATTGGATTTCTGCGGACGGCGCAGACGTGCCGCGCGAAAGCTGCGACGAGACGTAATAATGCTGCAGGATGGCTTTTGTGTTCCTGATAGGGTTTCTTCAGGAATCCGCCCCGTGGCACGGATCACTCGCTTCACTATAAACGCACTGGAGAAAACATCTGTGCCAATGATCCAAGGGCAGCGCAGCATTTAGAAGAAGCTTTCACGCCCCGTTTATTTATTATCTGGCATTTGAAAGATTCTACCAGAACATCTGAGGAGGAACTTAACATGACTTTGCCATGACATTATCTAATAATACAATATAAAAATATGACTTAAAATAATATATAGGACATGTAAAATACATACATAATTAAATTACATTTAATGTTTGAATAAAAGAATGAATGAATAAAACACTTATAAATTATAAATTTAATAATGTCTGTATTCTATGCATTTTTTTTTTTACATTTGGATTAAATAAATAAATAAATAAATGTTATACTATTTTTAAATGTTTTAATATTTAATTATTTATTTTAATATGAAATATCTTCATTTGTAAGGAATTTTTATTTTAACTAATTTTTTTCTGAATTGAATGTGAGAGGAAAGGCTAAAATATTGAAATATTCAACAAAATATATTTATATTCCTGTGTCCTGAACATTCACGCAAGAATGAACGTTACGTAAATATATGCACACACTGTATAAAATTTATAATAAAATAAAATGTACAAAATTATTGAAAATAAAATGTAGAATGTATAAAATTTTACTTAAAATGTTTTTATTTTACATTTTTTATATTTTATATAAAAATGTGACTTTATATTCCATTTTTATTATATATATATATATATATATATATATATATATATATATATATATATTAAATCTACATTTTATTTTAAATAAATGAAGAATTTTGTACATTTTATTATAAGTTTAATAGTGTTGATGGATAGAATTTTTAAAATCTTAAATAAAATATCATTTTTTATTTTACATTGTATATTATACTTTATATAAAAAATGTTATATTTTGTTACATTTCATTTCTTTTTTTATATTTTATATAAAAATTGACTTGTATTTAATTTTGGCTTTTTTATATTTTATACATTCTGCATTTTATTCTAAATGAATAATTTTGTACATTTTATTTTATTGTAAGGTTTATACAGTATGTGCATATGTTAGATAGATATGTATTGATATTCTTCATTTATTTAAAACAAAATGTAGAATTTATTCAATTTTAAATAAAATGTCATTTTTTATTTTACATTTTATTTTATATTTTGTATATATATATTATTAGATTAATCATTTATTTAATAAAATAATTTTAAATGAATTAAGACATTTTATTATAAGTTTTATACAGTGTATAAAGTCCATATATTAGATATGTATTGATATAATAGATATGTCTATGTAATGTTCATTCTTACATAAATGTTCAGGGCACTGGAATATAAAAATGTTGTTGAACAAATGATTCTTATGATTCAAATGAATCAAGTGTCAAAAAGACTCACATTCTCGAACACACGAGTCATTGGTGTGAATCATTTGAAGCAGTTTTAGAAAACTATAAAATGTTGTCAAAAGGCAGTATTGCTTTTTAGTATATTTAAATATTCACTAGATTCTTAAAGAATCATTAATGGAATCAAGAAGAATCAACAACCTTAATTCGGAACCTGAATCGATACAATCTAAATTTTCATTCCTGATGTCAAATATCGACTGGAATCCATAATTAACTCACATTTCCATTGCCTGAAGTGAACAAATATCGTAGTGAATATCAATTCTTCTCAGAAAGAATCATCTCCACCATGAATCATCTCGGTCTTTTCATTAGAATAATGCCTCCTCCATCCCCTGCTGCTTTTTTGATTCCTTTTTGAGTTATGTGTGTACATCTGATGTGAGCGGTGGCATCTTTAACACGCCGGATCTCATCTCAGACTGATGACAGATTGATGACCGTTATAGACTTAGACTTTCATATCTGTAGCGACTTGTTCTGTCCTGAATATCCACGGCCGCTTGAGTGCCGTTAGCACGAGCGTTGATTTATTTCCCCTCAAGGGCACGTTCTTCCTCTCCTCACGGCGACTGTAAGCAAAGGCCACGCGGCAGATGAGAAAAATGCAAACGCTCGCGCTCGTCCTCAGGTGGAGCATTCCAGCTTTTAAATGAGTCTTCACACTGAATTTGTAAGTGCAGAAATAGAGCAAATGTGCGAACAATCTTATTTATAAACCTCAAAGCGTGTGTGTGTGAGTGTGAGTGTGTTCACAGCAAGTTGTGCTTAAAACAGATGCTCGGTAACCCTTTCTAGAAACCGCTATCATGCATTTGTTTTTGTGACGCTGTATAAAAGGTTTAACCATGAAATGACAACTATTATAACACATTTTTCTGAGAACAACAGATATAAGTAGGTAAATATCTTCATTGTTTTCTTTTTTCTTTTTTTTTTTGGTTTAAATATTTATTTAAATATGTATAAGTTTATTTTTTAAGTTTTTCTATTTTTTCTTTTGTTTTATTTATGTTTGTTTAATTTGTATCATTTGCTTGTTAACTTAAATAAAACCAATTAAGCAAACAAACAAATGATACAAATGAATAATAAAACTTATATAAGTATATAAGTAAACTTATAATAAATATATAAACCAAATGAGATGAATGAATGAATAACATTTTCATTTATTATTAATTTGTTTCATTTGCATCGTTTTATTCATTTGTTTTGTTTTAATTATTATAGGTTAGTCTATTTATTTTATTCCATTGTATGTTTATTTATTTAGTTCATTTGTTTTATTTATTTGTTTAGTTGGTTTTATTTATTTTTAAGTTTTTATCTGTTTGTTTCACTTGTCATATTTTTTTTCCAACTGGTTTTAGTAGTATACGTTTGTTTATTTATATTTGTTCCTTTGTTCTTTGTTTCTATTCTTAATGTATTTTTGTTTCATTTTTATTGTTTACTTTGTGCATTTTATATATATGTGTGTGTGTATGTATATATATATAATTTTTTTTTTTTTTTTTTTTTTTACAAACCTAATTTATTTTTAAATGTAGTTTATATACATTATATATTTATATATTATATAAATTAAATATAAAGTAAAATAAATATAAATTATATTTGTTTAGTATAAGTTTATTTATATTTAGTCCAATAACAATAACAACATATTTTTATTGATATTATTCATTTATTTTTGTTTAAGTTGTATTGTTTATATATAACATAAACACCAATTATTTATATTATATTATATTATATTATATTTATTTTTTATTGAACACTTGGGACAGTGTGAAAAAAATTTGAAAATATTTTACAAAAAAGTTATATTATATTATTAAAAATATAACCTTGATTTATTATGCCTGTTATACATGACGTTTCTGAATGCTGTATGTCATTGAGAGCTAATATATATATTACATAGATAAAAGGACAATGCATTCACTGAAATGAAAGGGAGTCGAGTGCATGAAAGTGCTGTTTTTGTGTCTGACTTGTGGCGCATATAGGCCTGTGTATTTCGACTAGAGCTGTAATTCTCTTACTGTCGTGATGTCCTTGGTGGATTGTCATTGAGCATGGACTGAATGACAGCAGACATTAGAGCAGACAGCATGTGCTGTAGATTGACAGTCCATGAGGCTGACAGCATTCCTGTTTGCACGTTTACCCTTTTGCAGTAAATGATTCAGAGTTTTTAAAATCATCCCATTACACTGACCATCACGCTATGGTGTGTGTGTTTCCGTTTCGTCTCGTAATCTGTGTGTATATGTGTGTGTTTAGTTTCTGCAGGACACTTTGGACGCCCTCTTCAACATTATGATGGAGAACTCAGACAGTGAAACCTTTGATACTCTTGTGTTTGATGCTCTGGTAAGATACACATGGTCTGAACTTCAATATATGCATAATTAAAAATAAATTAATAAATTAAAATAAAATACACAGACACAAATGTAATGTGTTTTTCAATATGAAAACTTCATATATAAATATTATGCACAATAACTCCCCTCATTTGGGAGATTTTTCGTGAATAATTTTTATTTATGAGGTTTGCTACATTAATTTGAGAGATGTTTTTGCATAATATTTATATATGCAGTTTTCATATTGACTATCACATTTGATTAGTATTCTTACCTAACTTTTTAGAATGAATCATAACAAAATCATCATTTGATTAGTAACATTAAAAGCCATTTTTCTTTCCAGTTTCCACTACATTTAATATTTTATTTTAAATTTAGTATGATTAATTTGGGCAGATACATATTTGCATATTTTAACAGCTTCACTTAACGTTATAAATTACAATATAATGTTATCAGCACTTCTACTAAACATTAATTATATCAGATATTTTTTTATTTCATAATGTTTTTTTTTAAGGAACTGTTTATTTATTTAATTGTTTAATCATTTATTTCTTATTTTGTCCCAGTATTTAGTATTTTAGTTTTGGATAGGATTAAGGTTTTTAGTAGGATTAATTAAGGCAAGTTTATATTTACATATTTTAACGGCTCTATTGTGTTATATTACATTCTCTTAATATTTTTTATCTTTTATAAGTGACAGTTTTATCAGCACTTCCACTAAAAATTAATTAAATCTGATTCATTTTTAAAAGTTTATTTATATTTATATTTATATTTATTTAATAATGGTTTAAAACACAAGTTATTTTGCCCCAGTATTTCATTTTTGCTTTTTAAATATGATATATTTGCATCACTTCCACTAAACATTAATTAAATCTGATTCATTTTTAACAAGTTTATATTTATATTTATATTTATATTTGTATTTATATTCATAATAATATTTATATTTATTTTTATATTTATATTTAATAAGAATGGTTTAATACACAAGTTATTTTGCCCTCGTATTTAATTTTTTGTTTTTTAAATATAATATATTTGCATCACTTCCACTAAACATGAATTAAATCTGATTATTTTTAACAAGTTTGTTTATATTTATATTTATAATAATATTTATTATAATATTTATATTTATTTTTAATAATATAAATCTGATTCATCTTTAACAAGTTTGTTTATTTATATTTATATTTATATTTATATTTATATTTATATTTATATTTATATTTATATATTTATATTTAATACACAAGTTATTTTGCCCCAGTATTTAATTTTTTGTTTTTTAAATATAATATATTTTTATCACTTCCACTAAACATGAATTAAATCTGATTTTTTTTTTTAAAGTTTATATTTATATTTATATTTATATTTATATTTATATTTATATTTAATGGTTTAATGGTTTAATACACAAGTTATTTTGCCCCAGTATTTAATTTTTTGTTTTTTAAATATAATATATTTTCATCACTTCCACTAAACATGAATTAAATCTGATTTTTTTTTAAGTTTATATTTAGTTTATATTTGTATTTGAATATATTTATATTTATATTTAATAATGGTTTAATACACACAAGCAATTTTTCCCCGTTATTTAACTTTTATTTTATCTATTGTGTGTTGACTAGATTATAGTAATAACATGAGTACTTTTACTTTTTTGTTTTTTTCCAAAAATATAATGTAAAAAAAAAAATAAAGCATTAATATGCATGCTTGTTTATTTTCTGATTTTCCTTTTTTTCTTTAAAATAAATGTCTCTTCTGATTCTGAAAGGTCTTCATAATCGGACTGATCGCAGACAGGAAGTTCCATCATTTCAATCCCGTTCTGGAGACTTACATCCGCAAGCACTTCAGCGCCACCCTCGCCTACACGTGAGAGTCAAATTCCGCTGTTTCTGTGTCAGTATGTGCTTTGTTTTTATTTCTAACACGCTGTGTGCTGATATTTTACAGAAAGCTGACAAAAGTCCTGAAGAACTACGTGGATAATGCCGAGAAGCTGACGGAGCAGCTGCTGAAAGCTCTGAAGGCTTTGGAGTACATCTTCAAGTTCATCGTGAGATCCCGTGTTCTCTTCAACCAGTACGTTGTTCCTGCACATTCACATCTCTCATGTTTTGTTTTATTCATCTTACATCTGAGCTTTAAGCATATCAAACCCTCCGTGGAGATGTAGTTTCAACCAGGGAATGAGGGTTAGATTGACAAGCTTTGAAAGTAGATACTATGGCTTGAAGCACCATTATCCTTTGATGGTGATTTAAAAAGAACATAATGATGAAAAGTATGTGATTTTTATGTTGGTGCTAACAACAGCAACAAAGTAAATAAATAACTAAAAAAAATAAATAAATAAATAAATAAATAAATTGGGGGGGGGGGGGGGGACTGGAATTGTTATATGGCTTATTAAATATATATATTATATATATATATATATATATATATATATATATATATATATATTAAATATATATATAATATTAAATACATCAATATTTACATTATATATTTGCTGCGCTGTGTGTTTGGTATTATTAGTAATAATAATAATAATAATAATAATAATAAATAATAATAATAATAATAAATAATATTATTATTATTATTATTGTTATTACTATATTATTTTTATTAAATACATGATGTTTTTATTTGACAGTGAAATTACAATATTAAATTCTTATTTTTTGTACTTAATTACTAATTACTGTTTGTGTTTAGTAATTTTTTTAGTAATCATTTTTAGTTTATTATTATAGAATGCTTGATTTGTTCATTTTAGAGTGGAATATTACAATAATTGTATTTCTTTTTTTTTTTTTTTATTTGTAATAATTATACTTGTATAATTAGGTATTTAGTATAATTATTGCTAATTTGGTATTTATATATAATTAATGGTTTAGTTATTGTTTAATAATGATTAGTAATTTAATCATCATTTTATTTATTATTATTATTTATAATTTGGTATTTTAGTGTTTTATTTATTGTTGATTAATTAGCAATTTAGTCATAATTTTATGTAGTTGTTGTTGGTGTTGTTATTATTATTATTATTATTATTATTATTATTATTATTATTTTAAAATGCTTGATTTAATTTTACAGTGAAATATTATAATAATTGTATTTTTTTATTTTGTATTTGTATTTTATTTTATTTTATTTTTGTTAGTAATTTATAATTATGTATAATTAGGTATTTAGTATAATTGTTAATTTGGTATTTATATAAAATTAATGATTTAGTTATTTTAATAATTATTAGTAATTTAATCATTATTTTTGATGATTATGTATAATTTATGTTAGTGATTTCATTATTGTTTATTATATATTAATAATTTAGTCATAATTTTATTTATTTGTTGTTGTTATTTATTATTGTTATTATTATTATTATTATTATTATTATTATTATTATCATTGTTTTAATATTTTTTTTGATTTTTTTATTTTTTTTACAATTACTTTACATTTATGTATTCACTTAAAAAGGGGAACACAGCAAGAGCCAACAATATTTGTAATATAGCTAACAATAGTAATAATAATTTTATAGGATATTGATATATAATCACATCATTTTGGCCCAATTTTGCAACCCTGCAAACAAGCGCAGCAAACCTGGATTTGTTTTTACTTTTTTTCTCCAAATTGCAAAACATTACTATTCATATTGTGCAGTAGGTGACGAGTGGCAAAAACAAACAGATAATAACAGAGAATAAATGTTGCCATATTCAGCCTATGCTCCAAAATTTCTTTTCCTTTTTCGTATCTGACTTTCCCAGCAAATAAGCTGCAGTTAAGTGTAAGAGATGTGACAGCTTGATGTAACGTGCGGATCTGGAATGCCACACCTTTATCAAACCCAAGTGCCCTTGTTTCCTGACGGATGGAGGATGTGTTTGAGGCAGACAGGAAGTGGAATGGGCAGCGGCGCTGATTTAGGGAGACGGAGGACATGTTGAGTAATGACTCAGCCTAAATTAAGTTCAGCGCTGGTGATTAGCTTGTTGTCTGCGGGTGAAGTGTATGACGGTGTCTCTCAGGCCCGTCAGAGCAGACCATCTCAGTCCTTTAACTACCTGAACGCTCAGAGCGCCTGACACTGAGAGACACTAATGAGCAGAGTCTGATCTGATTGACTTCGCTGCTCTCACAGACTTGACCTGCTGCCGCTGTTCACCAACTCGTGCCCAACCCAAGATCAGCCAGACAGGGCTTCAGACTGCAGTGGAAATGAGGAGAAATGTGGCCAAAAATAACAATTATCATACGATTGAATAGCTGTCGGTGTCAGACGGGGAAACTGCGTCGATATGCGGTTTCATTAAACGCTCATCAATTGAAATGTTTACCGCAGCCCTGCTCAGGACCTTTCTATTGCGTTATCCTCATTCAAATGATTCTTATGACCTTTAAACCAGCATCCAAAAAAAAGTAAAATATTGATTTTTAAAATATACATTATGTACACACAACTATTTACACAAAAAGCACAATTAAGCACATTTCTCTCAACATCTTCGCATTAATATGGTTTTTTATTTTATAATGAGCCTAAATTAAGACATGCTACCATGATGAATACTTATAATAGTGCTTAACTTTCTTCTGCTGTTACAGCAGTGAGATAATTTTGTTCTTGTTTTTTTTATTTTTATTTTTTATTTGATTGTGGTGAAATATGACCTTGAATAATTTATGCAAAATACAATTTCTTATTTTTCTTATTTATTAACTATTTGTTGAGCATCGTTTGTTTGCTTGTTTATTCATTAAATGTTTTCTTTTTTTGTTTAAATTGTTACATTTAACTTCAGTGTTTCCTAACAGTTTTATTTATTTATTTATGCAAAATATATATATTTTTATATTCCTACTTGAATTTTGAAGTTAAATATGACCTCTGCATTTCTTGGCAGTTTTTCTTTTCTTTTTTTTTTTGTCTGTTTTTGCAAAATATAATTTCTTATTTTTCCATTTGGTTTTGGGGGTTAAATATGACCTCAGCATTTTTTTAAATGTATGCACTAATTTATTGATTTGATTGATTAACTTTTGCAAAATTGAATTTCTTATTTGTCAATTGATTTTAGTGTTAAATATGACCAGTATTTCTTGACAGTTTGTTTGTATTATTTTTATTTATTTTATGTTTATTGATTGGTTTTTGCTAAATATAATTTTTTATTTTTGTATTTGATTTTTGGGGTTAAATATGAACACAGCATTTCTTAACATTTATTTATTAATTTATTGATTTGTTAATTTGATGTTTTTTTGCAGAATATAATTTCTTAATTTTCTATTTGGTTTTGGGGGTTAAATATGACCTCAGCATTTCTTTAAAAATATTCATAAATTTATTGATTTGATTGATTAATTTTTGCAAAATATAATTTCTGATTTTTCATTTGATTTTAGTGTTGAATATGACCTTAGTATTTCTTGAGTTTTTATTTTTTATTTTATTATTATTTATTTATTTGCTAAATATAGTTTTTGATTTTTATATTAGATTTTGGGGTTAAATATGACCTCACCATTTCTTGACAGTTTGTTTGTTTGTTTGTTTATTTTTATTTATTTTATTTGTATTGTTTGATTTTTGCAAAATATTATATCTTATTTTTGTATTTAATTTTTGGAGTTAAATATGACCTCAGCATTTCTTAACATTTATTTATTAATTTATTGATTTATTAATTTGATTGATTTTTGCAAAATATAATTTCTTTTTTTTCTTTTTTTTTTTTATGTTAGTGTTAAATATGACCTCAGAATTTCAGTTTGTTTATTTAAATTTATTTATTGTTGCAAAAATATATATTTTATTTTCTATTTTTTTTTTGGTGTTAAATATGAGCTCAGCATTTAATTTCTTTGTTTTATTTTTATTTAATTGATTTAACTTTTGTGTTTTTTTTTTTTTTAAATTAAACATTTATTTATTTATTTATTTATTTATTTATTTATTTATTTATTATTTGATTAATTGATTTTTGCTAAATATAATTTCTTATTTTTCCATTTTGGGGTTAAATATAACCGTGTAGCAGTTAATGGGTATAAAGCACTTCAAAATAATTAATGGTCAACTGGAGCATGAAGACTATTTTGGTATATTTAGACAGGCCATTAGCTAGCTGTGTGTGTGTTGGAGGGCCGGTCTAATGTAAACGCTGTGGATGAGGTCGAGAATGTCTGACCCTCACCGTAACCAGAGCACAGAAAATCAGGTGGTGCTAATCGCATCAGCAAAGGCCGTCGGTGAGCGTTTAATGAAAGCGAGAGCGCTGGAATCCTCCTGGTGTTTGTGTGGCTCTTTGGAGCGATGCCGAGACGGCCCGTCAGCTCTCTGCCCTTCAAACTAGATTACGGAGCAATTCATCAATCTGATCAGCCTGTAATCAGGAGCTAGTTTAGAGGTGCCAGTGAACAGGTGTGTGTGAGAGTGTGTGTGTGGAGTTTGACACATTGTTTTTGATGTGTATTCGTATGGCTCGGGCTAGTTTGATGTCATGGATTTGCATTCCAAACACATGTAGAGCGGTCTGCTGCCTCTCTGATGATTTAGATGAAATGATTCTCGCCGCTCGAGCCCCTGATCATCTGCTGTTTGTGTGTTTTCCTTCAGGCTCTACGAGAACAAAGGCGAGAGTGATTTCATGGAGTCCCTGAGGAATCTCTTCGCCTCGTTTAACGCCATGATGAACAGCAATGCTGAAGGGACCGGCGGGGTGAAGGTGAGAACGCTCTAGGAAGCGCTTTCTGATGAGCTGGATGTTTAAACGATGCGTTAATGGAGCATTTAGTTAAGAAAATTAAAACAATTACACATCTGTTCCTGCTGTGATTTCATTTTAGACGAGCAACACAAAAGTGATGTTTCTCAGAATGTTCACGCTGCTCTTTTACATACAACGAAGGCCAACAAGTGACATCCATATGTAGGGCCTTATGACTTCTGCGATGCAGAAAACATGGACCGAATCGTGAAATCCAGTCATAAAAATAGAATTTAGTGTATAATACGGAATTTCACTTCAATATGCACTACTAGTCAAAAGTTTTGGAACAGTAAGATATTTTATGTTTTTTAAATAAATCTCATCTGCTCACCAAGCCTGCAATTATTTGATCCAAAGTACAGAAAAAAACTTTTTACTATTTAATATTTTTACTATTTAATATAACTGCTTTCTATTGAAATATATTTTGAAATATAATTTAATTCTGTGATTTCAAAGCTGAATTTTTAGCATCATTTTTCCAGTCACATGATCCTTCAGCAATCATTCAAATATTCTGATTTGCTGCCATTTTTTTCAGGTTTCTTTGAATAAAAAGTTCAGAAGAACAGCATTTATCTGCATTTATCAGCATTTTCTACAAAAAAAGTACTCAACTGTTTTAAATATTGATGATGATAATAATAATAATAATAATAATAATAAAACGTTTCTTGAACAGCAAATCAGCATATTAGAATGATTCTGAAGGGTCATTTACACTGAAGACTGGTGTAATGATGCTGAAAATTTAGCTTTGCTGACAGGAATAAATTACATTTTAAAATATATTCAGATGAAAAGCATATTATTTTAAATAGTAAAAAAAAATCACAATATTACTGCTTTTGCTGTGTTTTGGATTAAATAAATGCAGGCTTCGTGAGCAGAAAAGAATTCTTTAAAAACATTTAAAAAAAGAAAACGTACTGTTCAAAAAATGTTGACTTGTAGCCTATGGGTACATGAACACATCAACAATCTCTAGAACTGCTATGAGAGTCACTTCATGAACATTTTACCATTTATTTTGAGAAAATAAATATCATATACATATAGAAACTTAAAGGTTTTCACAGCAACCTGTCACAATAAAACTTGAGGAAATTGTGACAGAAATATATTACTGAATGTAATGCTGCTGCTACTACTAATAAAATTATTATGATTATTATTATTAAAACATTATTTTTAAAATAATATTCACAACAATAAATATTTACCAGAATTTATTTACCAGAAAATGTAAATAAAAAATGTTGGGCTGAAATAAATAAACAAACAAACAAACAAACAAACAAACAAACAAATAAATAAATAAATACACTTTTTATTATTATTATTATTTTTTAAATAAAATCAATTAATTAGAGATGCTTTTGATTATTACACTTTAATGAAACCATTAAAATGGAACCCAGACAATTAATGGATTAATATGCAGTATTTGGTAAAAATAAGACAGAAAGAGGGGAAAAATAAATTATTGTATACAATTTAAATATATATATATATATATATATATATATATATATATATATATATATATATATATATATATATATATATATATATATAATATATTTCATTTTTTATTTATTTAGATTTAATTTAACCTTTAAAACAGAATCTGGAAAAAATAAAACGAGAGAAAAAAATTATGAAATTTTCATATAGTGATTTGTGAGAAGAAAAACCTGATTTAAGTCCCCTGTAAACCCCTCTCAAAATGCATTTGCGCACCCATATATTCAAAGCTGGTTTATCTCATTCACTTATGACAACCTGTGCAATTTGGCATAATTTTTGTCAAACACGACATAGTTTTCCATAGATAGACTTGTCGCATCAAAACTGCCTGCTTAGATATGTAAAAGAAATCTAACTATAGTCAAATCAGTATATTAGCATGATTTCCGAAAGATCACGGGACACTGAAGACTGGAGTAATGAAGCTGAAAATTCAGCTTTGCATCACAGAAATAAATTATATTTTAAAACGTATTCATATGGAAAACAGTTCTTTTAAATTGTAATTATATTTTAGAATTTTACAGTTTTTACTGTATTTTTGATCAAATAAATGCAGCTTTGATGAGCATAAGAGACGTCCCAAAATTTTGAACTGTAGTGTACATTTTCATTGTATAGAAAAGAGCAGTTCTTTGCAAAAAGGAAAGTCGTACAGGTTTGGAAAACACAACATGAACACAATGTGTATCTAACGGCTCTAAATCTCAGGACATCTTCCCAGAGTCCTGCTCTGTTTCTTCTGTCAGACATGAATATGTATGTTTGTGTCTTTCATGTGTTGAAGTGTGTGTTTGTGTGTCTCTCTCGTCACCTGATCTCCTCTTCTGTCCACTGTGGCTTTGGCTTCGCCCTCTTTAGCTTCTCCTCAAGGTACTCTATCTGTCCTCGTCTCCTTCCATCTGTTTCTCCGCTCCTCCTCCTCCATTTGTGTGCAGTTTTTTTTGGTCACTGACCTTTCCTGTCACTTCATCTTTGAGTTAACACACCTCTGTTCTAACACACACTCACTCTGCGGCTGACACAAAGCATCAGGCCCTGTGGATGGGTCGTGAGTCGGCCTGGAGCGATGCAGGTGTGCCGCTGACCCAGATCGTAGTGGTTTTGTCAGAAAATTAAAAATTGATCTTGTTAAGACGCACTGTCAAGAGAAAGAATGCACTTTTCTTTCCGCTGGCCTTGTTGCAACAGGAAAGCAAGAGACGACTTGAGTGAAATGGCACGTCAGCTAGAAGTACATTGTGTTCAGATGTCCTCACAGTTATTATTTAAGGAGTTTGACAGTTTGAGTTTGTTTGTGTCTGTTTTTTTAATGCACACGTCAGGGTTTTTTTTTTGTTTTCTGCTTTGTTGTATTGTTTCAGAGAAATTAAGGTGAAGTATGGCATTTGTTCACCATTTGTTGGAACTGGAAATGACTGTTTTCAAACAGATTTCCAAAACACACCCCCAGCCTGCTATTGGTCATTTCAACAAATGGCCCCACCCCAAACTCACATCATTGGTTGAAGCTAAGAATCATATTCAAATAATCAAATTTTGCCAGCGGACTGTTTGAATTAATTTATTGATTGATTAAGACAATAAGTAAACTATATGGCCAGCTAAATGTAGTTTGAAATAATCAATTATTTGTAATTCTGTGTAAAATATTGTAATATTTTGTGCAAAATGATTTAGACCAGTTGTTTTTATTTTTATTTATTTATTTATTTTTTCGTAGTTTTGTAATTTTGACTGACAATTTTTTTTTCCAGATCAATGTTTATAAATATTTATTTATAATATAAAATAACATTTATTATTAGTTATCAAAATGTATAATTTGTTGTTATTATTATTATTATTATTTTTATTATTATATTAAAAGTAATAATATTCCAAATTATTACTATATTATTATTGTCATGTTAGATAATTGTTATTTTTTTGGGGGGGTGGGATCTAGGTATTATTATTTTTATTATTATTATTATTATTATTATTATTATTATTATTATTATTATTATTATTATTTTTTTTTTTTTTTTTATATTAGAAATATATATTTATATTATTATTATATGTATATTTTCTTATTAATAAAAATATGATTTAAATTGATTATTAATATTACAATTTATTAATATTAATATTATTTTATTATTTTTTGGTATTTTTGGGAATCTTATTTATAGTGAGTATAAAAATGTAATTTTGTTTATTATGTATTAATAAAATAGTTTTTATTAGTTATCCAAATTTATAATTTATTATTATTATTTATTTTACATTTCTATTAATATTTTTGGGGGGAATTTTGGTATTAATATTTTTATTTATTTATTTATTTATTTATTTATTTATTTATTTATTTATTTATTTAGCAACTATGTAAATATATTTATTTTTAAGTTATATATTTATTAATAAAAAAAATTATCAAACTGTATTTATTTATTTTCTTTCTTTCTTTATTTATTTATTTATTTATTTATTTATTAATTAATTATTTATAATATAAATTTTTTGGAGGAATCTTGGTGTTAGTATCATCCATCTTATCGGTTCTTAGCCATAACTTAAAATAAAAAAAATTATTAGTTGTTGGTATAGTCCAAAGGTTTTTGTTTCCTTGCATTGCTTGTCCGATCCTGTGAAAGTGTGTTTACCTGTGATCAAGACTCTCCAACTTCCTAAAATGTGGGTGTTCGGTGCGATTTATTCCAGCGAAGTGACAAACTTTCTGTGAAGTCGCTGCTGTAAAACTCTTGGCCTGACTGGTGTTACAATTTCAAAACACATCAAACCAAGCGCGAGTTACGGCCTCAGATATTCACTTTTTATTTAGTAAGCGCTTGAACTTCATCACCTCATTTCCCAGCGAACTCTCAGGATGAATCAGATGCTATGTGGGCTGCTGGGAAGAGAGTATTTATCAAATAGGAAACTTCACAACCCATCCATCACTGCCTCTGTTGACTGTAGGTTCACACCTCTTTCAGATACCGCTTTTAAATGATTTCAAAGTACGTCAGAATTTGACACAATGCTGAGGATCAAACAGGAAGGAGCCGCTTTATATCCAGATCTGTAAACTCTCAGGACTCGCACATCTTCAGGTGTGACTAGAATAAAATCAGACGTTTATCAGCTGAATAGCTGTGAATCTGTTTTGCAAAGAAGATGTGAGTTGAGTCTTTGCTCAAACAAGGTTTTAAAGCTGGCACTTGTTGATTTTTGCTGAGTAGGACGTTTTCCTCAGCTGAAATCTGTTGTTGAGCCTGGAACAAGATTCCTGTTAAATTATACCAAAGTCAGATGAAACTATCCATATGAACCAGAATGTTGCTGAAGCCCCATTACCAAAATCTGATTGAATGTTGTTCTAGGATCTATAAGGAGCATACAGGAACAATCAGGTGAGCTCACCAGGATCTTTGGTGAAACTGTAAAATTGTAATGCTTGTAAATTCTGGAAAAGCCAAACAAATTTTCATCAGCTGGAGAAACCAATCAGTAAATGTTCCCGTTCTGCCTCGAATTCTTTAGCAGTGATGTATTTGATGTGTTTTAGATGGGCAGGTGTGACGTCTGTGGCTGACAGGTGTCAACACTGAAATGCCACTTTCTCTTTCTGGACATTTGGCTGGATTGATAGAGGAATCATATTTATTTATTTTTGGAGATAGCCTGTATTTCACATTCTGAAACTTGGTGGGTTGCATTTATATTTGTGGTAATTTTTCTTTTGTTTGGTTTTGTTTATTTATTTAATACAGACATTGTATTTCACGTTCTTAAACTTTAGTTGGGCATTTTTTTATTTATTTATTTTTATCTATTATTTATTTATTTATTTTTTTAGACATTTTAATTTATATACTGAATCTTTTTATTATTTTTTTTTTTTTTACAGACTATGTATTTTACTTTCAGATAAACTGTAGTTGGACATTTTTCTATCTATCTATTAATTTCACATACTGAAAATATTTGTTTGTAAGTTGCTTTTTTTTTAGTTTATTTCTTTCTGTTCGTATTCTACATTTTTTTTTTTTTTTTTTAATTTAATTTTATTATATTTTTTAATTTTTTTTTTATTTTGTTGTATTTCACATTCTGAAACTTGTTTGTTTGTATTTATATATTTTTTTAAATTAACTATTATTTTTTATTATGTATTTATTTATTACAGACATTGTATTTTACATTGTTAAACTTTAGTTGGGTATTTTTTATTTATCTTTTTTCCTGAAACGTGTTGGTTTGTGTTTATATTTTTTATAAATTTATTTGTTTTTATTTTTAATCATTTTTGTTTGGTTGTTTTTTTAATTAACTGTAATTAATGAATTATATTTATATTTATATATATATATTTTTTATTTTGCATACTAAAACTATTTATTTATTTACAGATGTATTTTGCTTTCAGAAACCGTAGTTGGGCATTTATTGTTGCACATTCTGCCTCATCTTTTTAAGTTGAAATTTGGGAATCATTCGGCTATTTTATTTTATTTTATTTTATTTTATTTTATTTTATTTTATTTTATTTTATTTTATTTTATTTTATTTTATTTTATTTTATTTCATTTTATTTTATTTTATTTTATTTTATTTTATTTTATTTTATTTACAGACTATGTATTTTGCTTTCAGATAAACTGTAGTTGGGCGTTTCTTGTTGGACATTCTGCCTCATCTTTTTAAGTTGAAATTTGGGAATCATTTGGCTATTTTATTTTATTTTATTTTATTTATTTATTTACAGACTATGTATTTTGCTTTCAGATAAACTGTAGTTGGGCGTTTCTTGTTGGACATTCTGCCTCATCTTTTTAAGTTGAAATTTGGGAATCATTTTGCAATTTATTTTATTTTATTTATTTAATTATGATTCTATTTATATTTATGCATTTTTATTTTTTATTTTATTTATTTATTTTTTTCAAACATTGCACTGCATTTGACCTTGTGAAAAATGTTAGTTGCTCCTTTGGGCCGTTTGTCGTTTGAGAGTAAGTTAGTGCTCAGATTTCTAGATGTGTGTCTGTCAGTAGTGTTGTTAAGTGTTAAGGGAAGCTGTTCTAGGAGGAAACACACGTATTCATGGCTCATTGATCTTCTGTGCTCTCGTTATTGATCAGGGTGTTGGAGAGTATTTCAGTATTTGTGTTTCATAAGCGTCTTCTCTGCATGAGCTTCATCTTTCATTGACATGGCTCTCCTCAGGCCGTTCAGCACAGCTGGATTCGCTCTGAGCGCAGATGGACTGATGAGAATCACAGCAGCCATCGTCACTGATAATCATTAAATGAGGATCTTGACACCTTCATGTAGATATTTGAACAATGTGAAGTCACGCCGGTTCCTCATTGATCATCCTTACAGAGTTTGAACAGCACAATTCATCAGAAATTAACACAATCCTCTAAAATGATTGATTTATATTATGCCAACTAACCCTGGATTTCCACTCCTTTTCAATTTATTGAATGTGTTTTATGTGATGTTTAGAGCATTGATTATGCTAATATACATATTTTTTTTGTTAATTTTAGGGTGCCGCACTGAAATACGTCCCGACTATCGTCAATGATCTCAAACTGGTCTTTGATCCAAAGGAGCTCAGGTGAGTTTATCAGATATTGTTCATGTTTTTAGTGAATTTCCTCATCTTTATTGGAGATTTAAACACTTTTATTAATCGTTGTTGTTAGTAGCATGTTTTAATTCTGCCTATTTGCACACAGGAAAATTGTATTTAGTTTAGTTTTAGATTTAGTTTTTAGTTTTTATTATTTGTTTAAATAAACGTATTAGAATGTCTTTGAGATTTAAACACAAAAAAAATTCCTTTTTGAAATAAATAAAATAAAGTAATAAATACGAGAAATCAAATGAGATTGCTGCCCATTATGCCTCACCTTTTTAAGTTGAAATTTGGGTGTCATCTGGTTATTTTTATAGAAGATGATAAAATTTGTAGTTTTGTTTTGTTTTGTTTTTTGTTTGTGTTTTTGTTGTTTTGTTTTATTTTTTTATTATATTTTATTTTATTATTAACAGAATGTCTTTGAGGTTTACAATTACCCTTAGTTTATTTTTAGTTTTTTTTACCTTTTATTTTATTTTATTTTATTTTATTTTATTTTATTTTATTTTATTTTATTTTATTTTATTTTTTGTTTTGTTTTATTTTATTTTTTTATTAGATTTTTAGTTTTTCACTTTATATCGTATTTTTTTTTTATTGTATTTTATTGTTTCTTTGAGATTTAGAATGACCTTTTTTTATTTAGTTTTATTTATTTAATTTTATTTAATTTTATTATTAACAGAATATCTTTGAGGTTTAGAATTACTCTTTTTTTATTATATTTTATTTCGTTTTATTTTATTTATTATTTTATTTTATTATCAGAATGTCTTTGAGATTTTGAATCACCCTTATTTTTTATTTTATTTTATTTTATTTTATTTTATTTTATTATCAGAATGTTTTAGAGATTTAGAATTACCCTTATTTTATTTTATTAATTTAATATAATTTTGAATTACTGTTTTTAATTGAATTACTGTTATTTTGTTTTTAGTGTTTTACTTTTATTTTATCTTTATTTTATTCCTTATCCGAATGCCTTTGAGATTTTGAATCACCCTTATTTTTTTATTTTATTTTATTTTATTTTATTTTATTTTATCATCAGAATGTTTTTGAGATTTAGAATTACCCTTATTTTATTTTATTAATTCAATTTAATTGAAATTATTTTTTTGTTTTTTTTACTTTATTTTATTTTTAATTTAATTTAATTGAAATTATTTTTTTGTTTTCCACTTTATTTTATTTTATTTTATTTTATTTTACCAGTTAATGTCTTTAGGTTTTGAAACAAAAAATCCCTCTCCATAAATAAAACAGTATTGTCCTCATTCTGTCTCTCTCTCCTCATGTCTCCCTGCCTGTCTCGTCTCACTTTCGCTTTCTCTGTTTTCATCCTGTCTGTTTTCAGTTTTTCTCAAACAAAACCCAATATTGTTATCCTCACCCTGTCTCTCTTTCCCCACGTCTCTCATCCTGCTTCTTATTTCATCCTGTCTCTCTCTCTCCATGCTTCTACCTGCTGGTCTTCATCCCGTCTGTTTCTCCTCAGGCCTTTCATCTCCTCCCGTGTCTCTCCTCGTGTGTCTGTCTGCGTCTAAGTGACTCTGAGAGGCTGCTAATGAAATCTGGTCTGAGTAGTGGAGTTCTTCAGTCTGCTCACACACGTTTCAAACACTAGATCCGATCATCATTAACATCTTTCTGCCCGATGGAGTTTCGCTCGTATGTCATTACCGTTACCACATCGTTTTCTCGCACGCTTTAGATTCAACACACAATCAGTGCAAAGTGATGCTGTTGCCGTGGTGACGCGGCGGTCACTCGCCCATCCCGCCTGTTGGTCTGGATAATGCGTTCCTCCCTGAGTGGCATTATAATGGAGTTACGCGGCTCCTGCGATGGCTAAATTTACCGCACACACACACACACACACACACACACACACACACATAGTGAGAGATGATGGCATGAATCCTGCTGCGTCTCAGAAGTTTAGCTGACGACGTCCAATTTTCCTAGACGTGACATTTTCTCAAGGCGTTTTGTAACAGCGGGATTCTTGTTAGATTCCCTGAGTAATTTGTGCTCTTGTTGTGTTTGCCGTATAAGTGATGTTTCAGACTGAGAGCTGTTGAATGCTGTTGTGCATAGAAAGTAGTTGCAGCCAAGTAACCTGTTAACTAGTGGTCAACTGATACGGGTTGGTCAGTAGCTGGTTGACACTGGAGCGTTGAGATCAATGCGTGTCCTGACTGGAGTGGCCTGTTCTTCTGTTCTCTTCATCCCTTGTTCTTTAATCCTGCTGGTTCTGTCTCTGTGTTGGAGAGTTTGTGGGGTTAAGAGGATTTCAGCTCCTCCTGTGTCTCTTCACTCCCAGAGAGCAAACCTGGCCTTTCCTTTCTCTTCTGTCCCTTTTCCTTGTTTCTTTTATTTCACTTTTTTTCTCGACTCGCTTTTTCCCTTCTCCTTATTTCTTGACTCACTTTTTCTTTCTTTTTTTTTCCCCATTTTCCTTTACATTTCCATTTTATGTTTCTTGATTCACTTTGTCCCTTCCCTTGTTTTTTCATTTTTTTAATTTAGTTTTCCTTTCCCTTTTAATTTTTTTTTTTTTTTTTATTTCCCCCTTTCCTGGCTCAATTTTCATTTCCTTTTTTTTTTCTGTTTTCATTTCATTTTCTTTTCCTATTTAATTTTACTGTTCCTTTCCTGTATGTTACTTCTATTTTCCTTCACTTTTTTCTTTCCTTTTCCTTTTCAGTTTTTCATTTTTTCTTTTTCTTTTTCTTTCCTTTCCTTTCCTTTCCTTTCCTTTCCTTTCCTTTCCTTTCCTTTCCTTTCCTTTCCTTTCCTTTCCTTTCCTTTCCTTTCCTTCCCTTTCCTTTCCTTTTCTGTTTCCGTTTCCTTACCTTTCCTTTCTATTTTCCTTTTCCTTTTTTTTTTTCCCTTTTCCTTTTCCGTTTCATTGTCTGTTTCCTTTCTCTTTCTCTTTTCCGTTTCCTTTTTGGTTTCATTGTCAGTTTCTGTTTCCTTTTCCTTTCCATTTCTCTTTTCCATTTCCTTTTCAGTTTCATTGTCAGTTTCCGTTTCCGTTTCCTTTTTCTTTCTGTTTCCTTTCTGTTCCTTTCCTTTCTCTTTTTCATTTTCTTTTCCATTTCATTGTCCATTCCCTTTCTTTCCTTTCCTTTCCTTTTCCGTTTTGTTGTCAGTTCTGTTTCCTTTTTCTTTCTCATTTCCTTTTCCTTTTTTCATTTCGTTTTCCATTTCGTTTTCCATTTCCGTTTCCTTTCCTTTTCCTTTCTCTTTTTCATTTCCTTTTTCGTTTCGTTGTCCATTTTCGTTTCCTTTTACTTTTCCTTTCTCTTTCTCTCTTTCTTTTCTTTTCTTTTCTTTTCTTTTCTTTTCTTTTCTTTTCTTTTCTTTTCTTTTCTTTTCTTTTCCTTTTCTTTCCTTTCCTTTCCTTTCCTTTCCTTTCCCTTTTCCTTTTCCTTTCCCTTTTTCATTTCCTTTTCTGTTTTGTTGTCCTTTTCCTTTCCCTTCCTTACCTTTCCCTTCCTTTCTCTTCCTTTCCTTTTCCTTTCCTTTTCCTTTCCTTTTCCTTTCCTTTTCCTTTCCTTTTCCTTTCCTTTTCCTTTCCTTTCTCTTCCTTTCCTTTCCTTTTTCTGTTTCCTTTTCCTTTCCTTCCCTTTATCTTTTCCATTTCTTTGTCCATTTCCATTGCCTTTCCTTTACTTTCCTTTCTTTTTCATTTCCTTTTTCGTTTCATTGTCCATTTTCGTTTCCTTTTGCTTTTCTTTTCTCTTTCTTTCTATTTTCTTTTTCTTTTCTTTTCTTTTCTTTTCTTTTCTTTTCTTTTCTTTTCTTTTCTTTTCTTTTCTTTTCCCTTTTTCATTTCCTTTTCTGTTTTGTCATTTCCTTTTCCTTTCCTTTCCCTTCCTTTCTCTTCCTTTCCTTTCCTTTCCTTTCCTTTTTCTGTTTTCTTTTCCTTTCCTTTCTCTTTTCCATTTCCTTTGCCATTTCGTTGTCCCTTTCCTTTCCTTTCCTTTCCTTTCCTTTCCTTTCCTTTCCTTTCCTTTCCTTTCCTTTCCTTTCCTTTCTCTTCCTTTCCTTTTCCTTTTCCTTTTCCCTTTCCTTTTCTTTCCTTTTCTTTCCTTTCCTTTTCCTTTTCCTTTCTCTTTCTCTCTTCAATTTCCTTTTCTGTTTCCTTTCCCTTAGTTTTCCTTTTCTTTTCTCTTTCTCTTTTTCATTTCCTTTTTCGTTTCGTTGTCCATTTTCGTTTCCTTTTGCTTTCTCTTTCTCTTTCTCTTTCTCTTTCTCTTTCTCTTTCTCTTTCTCTTTCTTTTCTTTTCTTTTCTTTTCTTTGCTTTTCCTTTCCTTTCCCTTCCTTCCCCTTCCTTTCCTCTTCCTTTCCTTACTCTTCCTTTCTCTTCCTTTCCTTTTCCTTTTCCCTTTCCTTTCCTTTCCTTTCCTTTCCTTTCCTTTCCTTTCCTTTTTCTGTTTTCTTTTCCTTTCCTTTCTCTTTTCCATTTCCTTTTTCATTTCGTTGTCCCTTTCCTTTCCTTTCCTTTCCTTTCCTTTCCTTTCCTTTCCTTTCCTTTCCTTTCCTTTCCTTTCCTTTCCTTTCCTTCTTATTTATGTTCCTTTGATTACAGTAATGGGTAAAAGTTTGGCACAAAATGCAGCACATAATCTATTTCTATGTATTATTTTTTATGTATGTATTTTATTATTTTAATATGCAGAGACAAAAGTAAGGAAGTCGTGTATGTGTCGATTCCCCCCAAAAAGTAAAAACACAGTTTCTGAACAGATTCTGCGCAGTAGCATGAGTTCAGGACAGGACTTTTGTTTGATGGACAAAAGTGATGGAGGAGCCAGTTTGGGAAAACTGCTTCAGGAAATGTGTTTTGCTCTTTTCACTATCATTGAGGACAGAAAAATGACCGGAGGCCTGGTTAGCACACACTGTGTTAGCACTACACTGTTTGCTCACAGTTCATTGTCACAGAAGTGTGTTTGCTCAGCAGAGAGGTCGCGGGTCCCACACACACACAGAGACCAAACAAACGCTGAATGAGGCCATCTCTGAATTCTGTCATCGTCTGCCAGACCGCTCTCATCCCGCTTTCTTCAAGTGCCAGTTCTTTCCACAAAACGAGCCTCTGCTCTCCTGTTGTGCCCTGGGCTCAAGTGTGTGTGTGTGTGTGTTGAGATGAGGACAGAGAGGTATAGCCCATGGCACTTAGCATGTTTTAGAAATGAGCTGTCACTTCAACAGCAAGTGAAGATGTGAAGAGAGAGATGTACAAACACTCTCACACACCTGTTAGTGTTAACTAAGTTCTAGTTGTGCAGTTAAAAGCATGGCTGACCCTCTCTTTCTCCCTTTCTCTCTCTGTCTCTCCAGTAAGCTGTTCAGTGACTTTATTCTCAAAGTTCCTCTGGGGCGTCTGGTGAAGCAGAAGTTGAACTGCATGATTGATATCGTCCACAGCGACCTGTTTACTCAGCATGGTACGTACACACAGACACAAACACACATTCTCTCTCTAAAGGTCACTGTCCGACACCGGCTGCATGATGGTGTTTTCATGTTGTGAGCTGCATGTGACGTCGCAAGTGGTGTGTTTTGTGGAAGTGCATCTCATCTGATGTTATTGATGGGTGAAATATTAGGCCTTTTGTTTATAGTGCATTCGTAGATGCTTTTTAACTTGACTCGCCCAATAAAAATACTGTTATTATAAATTAGGAATATAAAAATCTATTAGTTCCCTAGCAGACATTGTGTTGAAAGAAGATGTGTATCTTGTAAATATATTAAGTGTAACATGTAAGAAGAGCATCACCAGGCACTGGTATAAGCAAGACCCCCCCCCCCCCCCCCACACACTTGGTGAATGGATAGAAATTGTTAAAGAAATATGTAATATGGAAGAATTGACTTTTATTTTGAGATTCAAAAAGTGCTTGTTTCTAAAATATTGGAAGAAATGGATTGAATACTGTAATGTAAACAACCACTGAAAGAAGAAAGAAAAAAAAAAAAAAAAAAAAAAAAATATATATATATATATATATATATACACTTGTTAAAAAACAGAACATATACCCCCTATTGTATTTGTTTTATTTGGATTTTCTTTTTCATTTCTTTCTCTTTTTTTTAAATGTAAAAATGTTCCATTAAAAAATAGTTAAAAAAAAAAAACACCAAAAAAAAAAAACCATTAGTTCCCATATTGGGTTCATTTTTCCCATTTGAACTTTGGTGAATAAAATAATTTAGTTAACTTTTTGTTAACTTTAGTTTTAACTTTAAATGACCTTATTTTATTTTATGTTATTTTACATTTTTCAATATCCACGGCTTTTTTTTCCCATTCAGACCTTACTAAATAAAATAATTTAACTTTTAACTTTATTTAACATTAGTTAATTTTTTTTAACTTAATGTTAATAATTAAATATTTTATTTTATTTTATTTTATTTTATTTTATTTTATTTTATTTTATTTTATTTTATTTTATTTTATTTTAATATCCACGTGGGCTCCTTTGTCCCATTCAGACCTTACTAAATGAAATATTTTAGTTAACTTTAAATTACTTAGTAAAGCTGAATTTGTTTTATATTTTATTTTATTTTATGGTTTATAATTGTATGCATTTTTTATGATTTTATTTTATTTTATTTTATTTTATTTTATTTTTATATTTTATTTTACTTTATGCATTAATGTTTAAATTTTAAACTTTAAACTTTTATTTTTTTTTTTTTTATAAATTACATGAGATTCAACTTGATTTTTATTGTCAGTTTAATATAAATAGTTGAATGACTGGTACAGCCAATTTGATTATACTTCAGATTCTGTTTTTAGTTAAATAGGTGGATTGATTTATTTATGTATTTATTTTCTCTGTTGCAACCTACTAGTTAAGAATAACTTTATTACATTATATTGAGGCCTGATTTAAGAAGCACATGTAATTACTTAAATATACTGTTATTATGATGCAGTTTTCTGCATAAGTTCTGTATTGGGACATTTCTTGCGGAAATCCAGGTAATTCTCATGAGTGTTTGTGAATGACATGAATGATGGAGTGTGTGTTGTGTTTCAGCAGTGACATATGGCAGCTCTGCGGGTAGATTGTAAGTAGATGCACGTCGTTCAGCAGTAATTATCTGTGGATGTGTCTCCTGTTCTGACTTAATTAAATCACTCATCACGCATCCATGCGCTGTCTCCTGCGCTTCAGTCTCTCTCGCTTTCACAAGGAACGACATAAAGAAATCATGATTTAATGAATGAGACCAAAAAAGAATTTGATTCATTTCCAGATAGTCTGATTATTTGGTAAATAATCCATATGTGCGACATTAGGGATGTATATATTGTTAAATGAATTTAACACAATAAAATAAAGTTGCTCATTCAAGACTGTACGTGGTATCATCTATAAGATATAAAATCATATATATTCACTGAATAAATTTCTTTATTGTATGCCTTAAAATCAGAATTGTAAAATTCTTTGATATTACCATGTTATTTTTTCTATATACATACATTTTAAATTCTAATAATTGTTATTTTTTAAATTGGCTTTTATTTTATTTTATTTTATTTTATTTTTATTTTATGCATCCATGTGGGCCCAGTTCAGACCTTATTAAATATTTTAATTTAATTTAATTTTTTGTTTTTTGTTTTTTGTTTTTTGTTTTATTTTATTTTATTTTATTTTATTTTATTTTATTTTATTTTATGCATCAATGTCCATGTGGGCTCATTTTTCCAGTTCAGACATTTTATTTTATTTTATTTTATTTTATTTTATTTTATTTTATTTTATTTTATTTTATTTTATTTTATTTTATTTATTTTATTTTATTTTATTGTATTTTATTTTATTTTATTTTATTTTATTCTATTCTATTTTATGCACCAATGTCCATGGGGGCTAATTTTTCCAGTTCAGACATTTTATTTTATTTTATTTTATTTTATTCTTTATTTTATTCTATTTTATGCACCAATGTCCATGTGGGCTAATTTTTCCAGTTCAGACCTTACTAAATAATTTTATTTTATTTAATTTTATTTTATTTTATTTTATTTTATTTTATTTTATTTTATGCATCAATGTCCATGTGGGCTTATTTTTCCAGTTCAGACTTTTTTTTATTTTATTTTATTTTATTTTATTTTATTTTATTTGTTAAATTATAGTATGTAATAATTATTAAATAAATAAATTATTTTAATTATTTCTTATTTTTGGAAGCATTCTCAGGTGCAGTAAATCATAATATTACATTGAAATAATATAATATAATATGATATAACATAATATAATTAATATAATATCATACAATATAATATAATATGAAGATTTGACCAGCTACCTTACATTTTAAGCTGGTTAAAAAAAAATATAAATGTAAAAATGTAGGTGACTGCACTGAGTTTCTTCGAAGCTCTGTCGCAGTCCTTTAAAAGCTGCTGCTGGTCTTTTTAACTCTGCCAGTGTTTTTGGCACCAGTAGTCTGTGGAAAAATGAGATTTGAGAAGTTGTAAGAGCTGAGAGCTGTAGATCTTTTTGTCGCGTCTCATCTCGGAGTGTGTTTGTGGGCTCTGATTCCTCCAGCGCTTGCTTTCCAGTGCCAACAGCTCCACTGGAATAAATTACCCAAAAATGGGCTTGTCTAACCTGAACAAATGTGTTGAGCGCTCGCGGCTGGTGTCACTTCTTGTTGTTTTTCTGAGTAATGCGTTTGCGTGCGCGTGTGTGTGTGGTTCATTGCACTTCAGCACAGATTTGTCAACTTCCATTTCTTCTGAACCGATTTAGCTAATGTAAACTTCACACGATTGTTGACTCGCGCAAATGACGTGTTTCTAGAGGGTTCCGCGTTTGGTTTGTCTAATGAGCGTTATTCTGAAATTAATTCCTGAATTCTGTTTGACAGCCTGTTAATATGCAGTTTTAATGGTTGTTTTCCAAGGCGAGTGAGCGTGACTATTGCGATTGCTCATTCTTGGGGTTGGCGAACTGAATGAAGGTCAATCATCAGCCCTCAGATTTTCTTTAGAAAATGTAAAATAGTGTCTTTAAATTGATGCCACGCATCGATAAAATTGTGGCCACCTATAAGGCCTGTGATGATGTGCTTTTCACTTCTGTAAACACAGACTGATGATTGGCTTCATAATCATCATCCAATTCACAACCACTGTGCCTTTTGACTTGAGCATAAAGTCTTTATTTGTTTATTTATTTATGCATTTAATTATGCATTTTAATGCATTTGTACATGAATGTATTTGCTTATTTATTCAATCTAATGCAATTATGCATTCATTTGTACATGCATTTTTAATGCATGCATTTTAACATTTATTAATTTTTTTTTTTTAATTCTTTTTATCTGTATAATATTTATTTTATTTGTTACAGTAAGTAATAACTCTAATGAAACATTAAAGTTTTTCCCTCGCTTTACAATGTCAGTTTAGTCTTCTGAAGATGCAGATTCAATGCTTTTCTCTCTCTTCTTTGGTCTCTCTTACTTTCTAGCCTCAATCTCTTCTGGAACCTAGTGAGCTGCCTACCTAGACGGTATTTTAAGGCATCATTGCACTTATGTGAAAGCCGTTCCAAACATTAGAGCGCTTAATCCTGCTTCCTTACGATACCTAATATTTTCAGTTTGGTGCATCTCCATGTGAATTTTCAACCACTGCAATATATCCTCAACAGTCAGACACGAAACTGAATGTGAGTGAATGACCATCTTTATCAAATGATTCTTTAATGTAATGTAAAGAAGTGAATCTTTAATTACAGGACTCAGTGGCTGTGTAGTCGATGTTTCAGTCTGAGTAAAGCCACTCAGTGGGCTTTGGATCAGACGCTTCAGATTTTTCTTCTCTAAATGAACAGACGCTAGATGAGTCTTAGTTGAATGAGTCTGCCAATTTTTCTTTTGCATTTTATGAAGTAACAATTTATGTATTTATTTATGTTTGTTTGTTTGTTTGTATTTATTTGTTTATTTTTATTTATGCATTTGTTTATATTTAATTAATTTATGCATTTATTAATTTTTGTTTTTTTATTAAAAAAAAATTCGGTCATGCATTATTTCTATTCAGTCTGTTCTTGTTTTATTTTTATAATTGTTTTCATTTATGCACTATTATAATGGTGCAGCTTAAATAAATAAATAAATAAATAAATGGGTGATTGCTTATTAACATGAACAGGAAAACAGGAAAAACATAAACATGTAGAAAAAAAAATTACTGCAGTTGTTTGTTTGTATTTTTTGTTTATTTTTGCCTTATTTATGCATTTGTTTATATTTAATTAATTTATGCATTTATTAACTTTTGTTTCATTTTATACATTTTTTCCATTAATGCATTATTTCTATTTAATTGTTTATTTGAATGTGTTTATGCAAAATAATGGTGCAGGTTATTACCACATATTTCAATCAATCAAATAAATAAATAAATGATTATATTAACATAACTCTGCATAAAAAGCATAAACGTAAAAAAATATATATGCATTTTGTATTTAATTAATTTATGCATTTATTAACTCTTGTTTTATTTTTATTAAAAAAAATCATAAAAGTAAAACAAAAAATACATAATTAATAAAATTAGTTAATAAATTAATAAATTAATAAAATATAAACAAATGCATAAATAATAAATAAATACAAATGAACAAACGAACATGTACAAATATGAATGTTTATGCAAGATAATGGTGTGGCTTATTACCACATATTTCAATTAATCAATCAAATAAATAAATAAATGGTTAAAATAACTCTGCATAGAAAGCAGAAAAAAATAACAAAAAAAATTTCAATTCTCTGAAATGTGCATGGTTTCAGCTTTGCACTTTTACGTTTTAGTTAGTTAGTTCGTATTTATTTATTATTTATGCATTTATTAACTTTTGTTTTATTTTATAAAAATAAAACAAAAGTTAATTAATGCATAAATTAATTAAATATAAACAAATGGATAAATAATAAATACGAATGAACAAACAAACACGTACAAATATGCATGTTTATGCAAAATAATGGTGCAGCTTATTACCTAAATAAATTAATAAATAATTAAAAATAAATAAATACATGGATAATTGATTATTAACATAACTCTGCATAAAAAGCAGGAAAAACATACACATAAAAAAAAAAAATAATAAATATAAATAAATACCACAGTTAGTTGCTTCTCTGAAATGTGCATGGTCTCAGCTTGGTACTTTTACATTCATTTATTTTTGGCTCTGCAGACTTTTGCTTTAAAGACGTTCAATCAGACTGAAGCCAATTTTGAGACTACTTTTGCCATTTTTGTTTGCAGCATGCGTCAGACTGGCGTCTCAGGCAGAGTCTAGACTTTTTGTTAAACTTGTTCTTCTTTAAAATGTTTTCATTTATTCATTTGTCAGATATATAAGCATTTGCGTTCTCTGGGATTAAAACTCATGACCTTGACACTGCCTGAGCTTTACTAGTCAATGCATTAAAAACCATCTAGATTACAAGAAAACCATTGAAATAAATGGCTGCTTGTTCATGTTTGCGGTTGTGTTTGTTGACGCGTCCTGGGAATCTCTGACTTCTCTCCCGTAATAGCTTGTGCAAAGTTTGTCTTTGAGTAAGATGAAAGAAAAGCAGAAGTCGGGCCTCATTTGAGGAAAGCCGGCTCGCTGCTGATGCCAGACGCTGTGATTTATTCTGCTGTGACCCTGATTTTAATTCTGCCTGGTGAAGTGCGTCTCAGAGTTCACGGGCGGGTCAGTTATTTAATGCATAAGCGTATTGTGCGTACGGTCGTAAAAGGATAGTGTGGATTTATTTGTGGGAGTTTAAACTGGCTTGAACAGCATGATAAATGAGCTTTGAGGAAGGCCAGCGGGAGCTCCTGTGTGTGTTTGCTTCAGTAATGACTCCTCATTGAAGAAAAACAGATTTACATTGATTCAGCTCTCACAAACACTCGCAAAGCCCCGCCTCCCACATTGATGGACAGATTATGTGCCACACCCACTTCCTGTTTTATTGATTGTATGGCATTTGATTTCTTCCTCTGTAGTTTTGTGTGAGTGAGTGAGATTTGTTTGTTGTCTTGGATTTATTTTGTTGAGGCACTTGTTTTGTTTGTCTTTTCCATAAAATATAGTTGGTTCTTTTAATTTCAGCATGTTCACATCTGTTTTTATTTACTTTCTTTTTATGATTACAAATTATTATTATAATCAATGACACCTTTTTACTCATATTTGGTTAGTCACCTACAAATAAGGCAATTAAATATTTCTTTTTTTAATATATTATACCATTTGTTTGTTTGTTTTTGTTTAAAAGTTGATTTTGTGTTTTTAAAGTTTAGATTTTCTCATTTTCAGTATGGTCTGTTCATTTATTTGTTCATTTTTTTATTTATTCTGAATTTTAATGAAAAAAAAAAAACTTTTAAATTCAGCAATTTTAACTATTTATTTATTTTATTTATTTACTTGATTTTATAGTTTTAAAAAATATTTTTATTTTCACATTTTTAGTATGGTCTGTTAATATATTTGTTCTTTTTTTAATTATTTAGAATTTTTAATTTGAAAATAGGTCTGTTTTTAAATTCAGCACTTTCAACTATTTATTTATTACTCATTATTTTTATATATTAATCAATAGCACTCATTTACATTTGGTTAGTCATCTACAAATAATGCGATTTAAATATTTCTTTTTTTAATATATTGTACTGTTTGTTTGTTTGTTAGTTTGATTGTTTTTGTTTGAAGGTTGATTTTTGTGGTTTTAAAATGTTAGATTTTTAGGTCTGTTCATTATGATCTGCCAGTTCATTAATTCATTTTTATTATTGTTTTTACATTTTTTTTATTTAATTTTTTTTTTTTTTTTTTAAATCTGGATTTTTCCATAAAATAATTCTGATCTTTTAAATGCAGCATTTTTGACTATATATTTTCATTTTTTTTATTACAAATTATCTTTATACATTATGTCTTTATAACTTGATTTTGTGGTTTAAAAATATTTAGATTTTCATGTTTTCATTGTCATCTGACTTACTATCTGTTATATATCTGTAAGACCACTTATTTGTTTAGAATTTTTTTTTTTTTTATGTAAAACTACATTTTGTGGTTTTGAGAACACTTTGATTTCCATGTCTTCAGTGTGGTCTATAGTTATTTATTTATTGCTTTACAAAAAAGCAGGTTGGCTAGTAGGCTGATATATTTTATATTTCAGGTCTGCAGGTTTGCTCACTTTAGGTTGTAAAAAGATTATTTCACCTACTGTGTGTGTGTGTGTGTGTGTGTGTGTGTGTGTGTACAGACTGCAGAGAGATTCTGTTGCCTTTGATGACGGAGCAGCTCAAACTTCACCTGGAGAATCACGAAGAGCTGGACTCCTGCTGCCAGCTACTCAGCAACATCCTGGAGGTGCTTTACAAGAAGGACGTGGTGAGAAACAGACACACACACACACACACACACACACACACACACACACACACACACATACACATACACATACACATATATATATATATATATATATATATATATATACTTAGCTTCTAGGAGTATTTCACCCCAAAATGGAAAAGCAAAGTCTCCTAAGGTGAAGTATTCACTGAAAGTCTTGTGTGTTTTTATCTCATGTCACATCCTTCAACTTTCATGACCTGTGTGTGACCTGCTCAGAGATGTGAGTTTGTTTAATTATGGTTAATTCATTTTTGGCTCGTGTTCTGACCGTTAATTGGCTTCTACAGCCCTCGACCGCGTTTTAACCGGGCAGATATCCAGACGCGCTGCTCTCTTCTCCGTCATTTGATCAATTACTGCCGTCATGATCAATAGAAAACTTCCATAACGTCTTTGTTAAATGAAATGTCCTTTAGCTCTACTTTTAAAATAAGTGCATTTTTAACCAGCCTCATTTGCATAAAGTATTTTAGCCAGGTGCATTTAGTAAATTGAGTGGTTTTAAATAATAGAGCATTGAATACTGCATTTACTTTGGTTCCTTGTCCATATCTTTATACCTGGGGTTATTATTTATTTAAAATAATTGCAATAATAATAATAAAAAATAAAACTTTTGTTACTTGAAATAAATTAAACCTTAAATAAAATACCTAAATGTATTTTATTTTTTTTATTATCATTCAGTTTAATTTGATGTACTGAAGTAACTCAAACTAAAACTGAAATGAAAAACTATATAGATTTACAGTATTACAGTAAAAGGAAAAAGGCTAATAAAAATGACAAAAAAACCCCAACAAGAAAATGAAAGCAGAAGCTTTACAAATGTACTAAAGTAACAAAAACTGAAATAAAATGAATAATAACTATAAAAACTTTCAGTATAAAAATACTAATAAAGACAACAAAAAACAACAAAATTACTAAAACTTCAACTAAAATTAAAATGAAAGCAGAGGCTTTACAAATAAAATGTACTAAAAGAACAAAAGCTGAAGCAAAATGAATAAAAACTACAAAAAAAACTTACAGTATTTAAAAAAAAAAAAAGAAAGAAAACGAATAAAAATGGCAAAAAACCTACCTACCTAATATTAAAATCAAAGCAGAGGATATAAAAATAGAATGAAATAACTAAAAGGCTGAAATAAAAATTAATAAAAACTGATAAGACATTAAAAAAAAACTATTAAAAAGTGAATAAACTTCAACTAAAATTAATATTAATAACAAATTTACAATTTTAAATTTAAATAAACTGAAATGAAAATGAATAAAATCTAATATAGACATGAAAAAACTAGTAAAAATGACAAACCACAAAC
This sequence comes from Cirrhinus mrigala, assembly GCA_036247105.1. Classification (NCBI taxonomy): domain Eukaryota; kingdom Metazoa; phylum Chordata; class Actinopteri; order Cypriniformes; family Cyprinidae; genus Cirrhinus; species Cirrhinus mrigala. The sequence continues at coordinate 3,276,513 of CM070018.1, forward strand.
TAAAATGTAAATTAACACTAAAATGTACTAAAATAACTAAAAATAAAGGAAAAAAGATTAAAAGCTGAAAATATAAAATAAAATAATTACATTATATTTTAATAATAATAATTATAATTATTATAATTAATAATATTTTAATATTGTAATAGTAATATAGAATTATTATATTATTATAATTAATTATATTATTAATTTTAATTAAATTAAACTGAAAAGAAAAACAGAATTTAAAAATGACAATCGACACATTTACTAAAACTAATTAAGATTTAATTAGAATTTTTTTAAATATAGCATTGAAAAATAACATTTTAAAATTGGCATTTTAATGGCATCTTGGAGACAAAATATTGCTGTTTTACACACGCATGCATGTACGTCACTGATTTCCCCGCTTCCTGGTGTTGTGGGTGAAGCATTCTTTGAACCACCGTACGAGTGTGTGTGTGTGTTTGCTTGATAATTGAGTGTTTGCGTGTGCGTTGCGTAATACAAACGTCACAGTCGAGCGTGGAGCTCATTCTCATTGCTGGTTAGAGATCAGCTGCATCCTTTGAGGAGAACCTTGGAAGAGCTTGTTTAATAATTGAGGATCTGCTGTGAGTGTATCAGGATCCCCTCTAACAAACACACACGGCTCGCAGCGATGGATCTGATGCAGTTTGCTTTTACACCAGTGAAATATGAAGAAATCTCTTTACTGTGATAACTAATTCAGTATATCTGTCCTTGACTAGTAAACATGACTCCAGTAGTGTTGAACCACGATCACAGATTCCCCGCAGCACTGACTCACTTCAACACAGCTATTAGCATCAATATTCAAAAGCTACTTCAAATATAAAAAAGTATATTATATGATCAGCATTAATCACTGTTGCATAGAAAACGCTATTACTGTCCATTAATATTTCATACTGACTATGAAGTTTGTTTGTTCATTCGTTCATTTATTTTTATTCATTCATATATTCATTTATTAGTAACACTTTTCAATAAGGTTCCATTAATGTTCATATATTAACTAACATGAATAAATAATGAGCAATAGATTTATTACAGTGTTTATTCATCTTCGTTAATGTTATTTAATGAAAATACAGATGATCATTAATTCACAGTGCATTAACTAATGTTAACAAGCACAACTTTTGATTTTAATAATGCTTAAGTAATTTTTTTGAATTAACCTTAACTAAGTTTGTTAAATGCTGTAGAAGTATTGTTCATTTTTAGTTCATGTTAACTAAAGTGGTTAACTAATGAACCATTGTGTAAAGTGTTACCCATGTTTTTTAATTAATTTTTGTACTCATATGTTAAATTATTAATGTTAAATTAAAATTGTATTGATAAATTAATAAATTAAAATAAAATAATGACATGCTATTATAATACGTCAAAATAATTCTAAATAATTGCATGTATCATCATTTGATCAGAAAATCTGCTTAAAATTAAGGCAATTCAAAGACCTTATTGTGTAAAATGAGGAAATGAAAAAAAAAATAAATGTTTAAAATGTGTAAATATTATATGGTTTATTTTATAAACACAAGGTCATGTCCTACATGAAAATGACTTAAATGAACATCCCCAATTAATTCATTAAAAATTATATATATATTATATATATATATATTTATATATATATATATATATATATATATATATATATATATATATATATATATATATATATATATATATATATATATATATATATATATACACCCCCTGATGAGAACATTTACTAGTTTTAATAAATGAATGAATTTTCTAGTATTTTAGGTTTTAACTTTAAATTAAACAAAATGTTTCAAAAAAAAAAAAAAAAAAGTTTATTTTCTAAACACAAGGTCATGTTCTGCGTGAACGTGGCTAACATTGCCAGAATTTAAATAAATAAATGTTTAAAATGCGTAAAAATTATACGTTTATTTTAAGGTCATGTCCTACATGAAAATTACTTAAATTAACAGCTCTAATTAATTAGTTCTATATATATATATATATATATATATATATATATATATATATGAGAACATTTACTAGTTTTAATAAATGAGTGGATTTTCTAGTTTATATATATATATATATATATATATATATATTTAGATAATTGACAGATTTGTGTAAATTTAAGAAGTTAAATTAAAGAAAGTGTGTTTAAAAAAAAAAAAAAAGTTTATTTTCTAAATACAAGGTCATGTTCTGCGTGAACATGCCTAACATTGACAGAATTAAAAAATAAATAAATAAATAAATAAATAAATAAATAAATGTGACCCTGGACCACAAAGCAAGTCATGAGGGTCTTTTTTTTTCTTCTTTTTTTAAATTGAGATTTCTATCCTTTTTTTTTTTTTTTTTTTTTTTTTTAAACACAAAGCTTTCCATTGATGTATGGTTTGTAAGGATAGGACAATATTTGGCCGAGATACAACTGTTTGAAATTTGGGAATCTGAGGGTGAAAAAGAAAGCAAAATATTGAGAAAATCGCCTTTAAAGTAGCTCTTAGTAATGCATATTATTAATCACAAATATTTGATAAAAGTTTTGATATATTTATGGTAGGAAATTTACATAATATCCTATTAATTTTTGGTATAAAAGAAAAATCGATATAATCTAATATAAAAATAAAAATATAAAAATATACCTGTGGTACTTACAACTGGTTTTGTGGTCCAGGGTCACAAACAAACAAACAAAATGTTGTCTTGTGTGGATAAGTCCTTTATTTGTGGTGTGTTTCTGTGTGGTTTTAGGGCCCGACGCAGTGGCACGTTCAGATCATCATGGAGAAGCTGCTGAGGACGGTAAACAGGACGGTGATCTCCATGGGCCGAGACTCTCCTCTCATAGTAAGTGATTTTCTGTCACAGGCTTGTTCCTCTGGGATGTGCTGTGTTTTTGGGTTTCCTGTGTCTGTGGTTAGTAACAGTGTGTTCTACCACAGCAGTGCGATCGGCCTGCTGTCTGCAATCCTCAAATGGCTCCCCAAACACACATACACACACAGCCAGGCTTTGTTCAGACAGGCACCAAAAATATGAGTTTTTTTTTGTGGCATATCCAACTCAAATCCTTGTAGCTTTAAAAAAAATATATATAACACGGTAAAGCTGAAGTGTGTCATTTCTGGCTGTTTTCAAACAGGTTTCCCAAATACTCTCTTCCTTATTGGTTAGCAAACTCATAGCCCCGCCTCCAAACTCACACCATTGGTTGAACCACTGTATTTGAGTGCGGTGTAAATATTTGTCAGTGTTTTGATCACTGTTGGTTTGTTAGTGTCTCAGTGTTTGTGTTGATTTGATTTTGAGCAGATGGTAGGAACTCACAGCAGCTTTTGGCACTGCTTTTAAAGCTCCTGTGATTACAGAAGCACACATTGCTTTAGTTTGCGGTTTGCCGTTGTTCATCTTCATCCTGTCCGGGCTGATCTGAGATCAGGTGTTAGGTAATAGTTTAGTCAGAGAGCTTCAGGCTGCTATCAGTACAGGATGCCCATAGTGTCCGTCCTTGACTTTTACAACCACATCTCTCCATGTGCATGCTAAACATCTCTCTTCCTCGCCCTCTAAACGCCTGGGTTTGTGTGTTTAAAGGAATAGTGCACCAAAATTACATTTTCTTATCATTTACTAGTTTTCATTTTGTTGCAAAACCCATATTGCTTTCTTTATACAAATGTGTGAAACACATTTGTATTTTTCTTTATTCATGCAATTATAATGGAAAATGGAGCTTTCAGGTGTCAAAAATGATGCAAAAGCACCAAAGACGGACCATGAAAGTAGCAATGTGACAATGTTGAAATTTAGCCCGTTACAGATAATTCATTTTCAGCCCGATAAATTAAATCTAACTGAAAACGGATAAGTTAAATAATCCAGCATCAGCTGAAAAAATAACCCATGTCGGCTGATACTTGGGGAAAAAAATATATAAATAAATAATAATATTTATTTAAAACTTTATATATATATACACACACACACACACATATAATGTTTTTATTATATATATATATATATATATATATATATATATATATATGTGTAAATATATTATATTATATTATATATTTTTAATGTTTTTTATATATATTTTTTTGTTGTCTAATTTAATTCTTAAAAAAATAAAATAAAAAAACAGTGACAATGAATAATTTTCACATTATACATTTCATATTAAAATATTTACATTTAAATGGTAATTACAATATATTATGGTTGGGTAAATTATTCCTATACTTTTTTTTTTTTTTTTTTTTTTTTGACCAGATAAACTTGTTGAAAGCATTTTATTTTAATTATTTTAATTTATTTTATTTTTATTTTATTTTTTTAAATGTATTTTATTTTACAGTTCCTTTTGCATTTTCTGGGAATCAAACCCATGACCTTGGTGTTGCTGGCACCAGTCTTTACTATTTCAGCTTTTGTAGTATGTACTACGTTTTTTTTTTGTTTTTTTTTGGCCTGATAAACTTGTTGGAGGCTTTGTTTTTATTTTATTTTATTTTATTTTATTTTATTTTATTTTATTTTATTTTAAAGCAGTTTTATAAGTATAATTCACTACAGCTTTTACACAAGTAAATGACATGGAGTAATTTTGCATCAATTTGTTCTAACCTCAAAACATGAATGTTCACATTTCGATCAGTACTGCACTTTTCCAGTAACGTTACAGAGCTTAACTCATCAGATTGCATGAGCTGAATTGGCAGCATTTCACCAGCACGTTTACAGCCATATGTGCGAAAGTCTCTAGTGATTGCCGCTTGATCGCAGACGTGCCGCTGAAGTACTTTCCTGCCGATCTCCTCCTTTCTCAGTTATTACACCGCCGTCATTCTCTCTCCTCTGGTGTTCAGTAAGTAGGTCTGTAGACGCTCTGCATTGTGATGTTACTACAGAACTAACCTCTGATTTATGTCTCTTCTTTCTGCTGAGCTTATGTTAAAAGGTCTCTAAACTCCAGATGCTCAAGTCCTAATGGTGGAGTCATATAATGCCTATTCCTCACTCTCAGGGCACATATACTCTTTGCTGACCTTTGCAGTAAATCCCTCTGTCTTATGCGGTGAAATCATGTGCCAAGCTGAGCACATCTGCCGGGAAGAGGGTTGGGCGAAATTTCCAACGTTTATGAAAACTGAATGTTAGACTGCAATTTAAACAAGTTTTATTCTGGCTTGTGTTAATTTCTATGAATCAGTTCCGTTTCATTGAATTGAATCATTAATTCATTTGCATCATCACTAAATGTTTTCACAAGTCAGTGCATGATTTTTGTCAGATATTCAAATTTGTAAGTAGGTAAATGTTTATTACTTTAACATTTATGCATTTTGGTGACTTCAATGTGACTTCAGTTGGATTTTCAATTCATGCATTCTCTGGAAATCAAACCCATGACCTTTGTGTTGCTAGCGCCATGCTCTACTTTTTGAGATACACAAACTTTTTTTTAAGAATGCATTTGCGAAATTTAGTCTGCATTAATTGTACTGATGCATAAAAATGACAGTTAAATTTTCTTGTTAATTTGCTGAAACATGATTATTTTTAATAAGGTTTTTCGAATTGTTTTTCATTTCCTGGGAATCGAACCCATGACCTTGATGTGTTGCTGGCACCATGCTTTACTATTTGAGGTTTTTTAGTATGAATTTGTTATTTAGTATGCATTTGTAATATTGATGCATAAACACAGATAAATAAATATTCATGCATATTGCTGTTGCATGCTCTACTTTTTGATATAGACTTTTTAAAATTATTTTATATATATATATATATATATATATATATATATATATATATATATATATATATATATATATATAATATATATATATATATATATATATATTTTTTTTTTTTTTTTTAATTTATTTTTTTTTGCATTTTTGCATCAAGTACGCATTTGCTATATTTAGTATACGTTAATTATATTAATGCATTACAATCATAAATAGCTATTCTTATGTATTTTATTATTTATTTTTTATTTTTAGTTTAAAATCATCGTTTTGCATTAAAAAAATTTGCTGCAAATGGGTTTTTCAGCTTCTGCATTTTCTGGGAATCAAACCTGTGACCCTGGTGTTGCTGGCACCATGCCCTATTTTTTGAGATGCTATAGATATATATATATATATGTGTGTATATATATGTATGTGTGTATATATATATATTATTATTAAAATTATTATTATTATTTATTTATTTTTTTTTTCCCCCAAAGTATGCAGTTGCTAAATTTAGTATGCATTAATTATACCAATGCAAGTTTTTCCAATTCTCTTTTCATTTTCTGGAAATCGAACCCATGACCTTGATGTTGCTGGCACCATGCTTTACTATTTGAGCTTTTTTAGTATGAATTTGTTATATTTAGTATGCATTTATAATATTGATGCATAAAAAAGGAAAAATAAATATTCATGCATTTCCTGGGAATCGAACCTGTGAGGTTGGTGTTACATGCTGTACTTTTTGATTATAGAATTTTAGATTTTTTTTTTTTTTTTTTTTTTTTTTGCATTTTTGCATTTTTGCAAATATCCATTAATATAATATATATCTATTAATATTAATTAATCCAAATATCCATTAAATAAATTGATGCATAAACAAATATTATTTGTAAGTATTATTATGAAAATAAATATTCGTGTGTGAAATTACTGAAGCATGAACATTTTAATAAAAATTAAATAAATATTTAAAAAAAAAAAAAAGTCAATTTAAGCCATTTTGCCAAAGGCTCAAAGAACAACAACAACAACAAAGCCCCAGCTCCTCCTTTTAATTATGCAAACGTGTAATTATTTAATGCTGAATTTCAATATGTGAAGTTCCTAGTATTATAGATTTGACTTTTGTTTCAAACTGTGTCTGTATAAGCTTTTATATGTGTAAGCATGTTTAAGAAATGCATGTGCTGCAGATTCGGTTGGATTGTGTGTAGATTGATAGTACATTTAGAGAGTGTGTGTGTGTGTATTTGCTCTCTGTGGGCGGCTCTTTCACGCTGACCTTGTTCGTCAGGGCTCTGTTGCTTGGATTCAGATTTATGCATTAACTTTTCTCTGTGGTTTTGCTGGATGTGAGTGTAGAATTTAAATGAGACTGATCAGCACACACACACACATACACGCATATCCTGCATGCAGATGTGCACTTACTGTACGGTAAAGAAAGACCAGTTAAAAATTCTTCCCAAAGTCTGAATCAATTTGCATTTTGCATTCAAGAGCCCTGTAAACCTCATCTAAATTGTCCAGGAAGGTTTTTTCTTCTTTGTTTGGATCTGTGCTTGTGTATATTTGGAGTATTGTTAGCCCCGCCCATTCCTCTGCAGTAGGAGGGGTCAGGTGGTAGAAGCAGGCTTTTTATTGGCTACTGTGTTGATAGACAGTGCAGGACTGACGGCAGGTGCGGTCTGCAGCGTCGGTGCAGCAAAATCCTCTTGGATTTACATTCTCTCCACATTCTCCCTGCATTAAATATACATTTGTGGTGATAGAGAGGCTCTTCGGATTGATTTATTTCTATCTGTAGGTTTTTGCTGACTGTCCTCCTTTAAGTGCTTTTCAGATGAGTTTTTCAAACTCTCTCACATGGGAAATACCGAACAATGCTGGAAGCATGCATGGGAATTCCCTGCTTAATAAACATGGAAACGAATCACACACTCCTTCATTGTGACTGGGAGAATGTTAATAACTCTTAGTCGTCTTTGCTTCGCTTCTGGGAATGAAAGTGAGGGAGAAAAATACACTGAGGATCCCTTCTAAGAAACATTAGCTGCTTTTCCACTTCAGGCCCGAATGGTTCTTAGAACGGTCAGGTGTGGTTCCAATTGTGTTACAAACCATTCTCGGCACGGTTAGACAGCCGTGCTAAACCGTGGTGATAGTGTGTGTGTGTGTGTGTGCACTAAACGGAAGCGCGCTATTTAAACAAACAGCCAAGTAAACAGTTACACTGCATTCATAACTCATGCATTGATACTGTCAATAAATGTGGTATTTTTAGAAAGAAATTTTATTTTCTGTGTCCGTCTCCGTTGGCATGCATATCCCCTCAGTATTTGTTGGAAACATTATACCGGATTGGCATGGAATGGAACAGTTAAGTAAAGAAAACGGTTCGGCCCGATAGTGGAAAAGCGGCTATCTCATTGGAAAACAAAGGGAAAAAAAAAAAATAATAATAATAATTCTTTTTTATGTCCACATAGGCTTTTTACCATTCTATTTATTTTTCTTTTTCTATTTTATTTATTTATTTATTTTTAATTTGGTGAACTTTAATTCACATGGCTGTTTATTTTAAATTTAGTGAACATTAAGTCACCTGACTTTTATTTATTAATTAATTTAATTTTATTTATTTATTTATTTATTTATTTTATTTTATTTTATTTTATTCAATGTCCGCATAGGCTTTTTATTTATTTAATTATTTATTAATTTATTTATTTAAATTTAATTTTAATTTTAATTTTAATTTTGTGTCCACATAAGCTTTTTACCATTCTAGTTACTTTTATTTTATATTTATTTATTTAATTTTAATTTCATGAACTTTATCACATGGCTTTTTATTTTATTTTATTTTATTTTATAATAATTCTTTTTTATGTCCACATAGGCTTTTTACCATTCTATTTATTTTTCTTTCTCTATTTTATTTATTTATTTATTTTTAATTTGGTGAACTTTAATTCACATGGCTGTTTATTTTAAATTTAGTGAACATTAAGTCACCTGACTTTTATTTTATTTTATTTTATTTTATTTTATTCAATGTCCGCATAGGCTTTTTACCATTCTATTTATTTTTATTTCTCTATTTTATTTTTTTAATTATTTATTAATTTATTTATTTAAATTTAATTTTAATTTTAATTTTAATTTTGTGTCCACATAAGCTTTTTACCGTTCTAGTTACTTTTATTTTATATTTATTTATTTAATTTTAATTTCATGAACTTTATCACATGGCTTTTTATTTTATTTTATTTTATTTTATCCCCTGTTTTGTTTTGGTTTTGTTTTGCCTCAGATGTTTTTCTGAAACACTCTCTCTCTTTCTCTCATCACTGTTATCTTGATCCTCGCATCAGGCTTTGTACTAATATTAAGTAATTCCACAGAATCAATCCCATGAACTTACTGTTGCCATCTGGAATGAATCGTAGTCATCGGCTCTGTATTTTTACTTATTTTTTTATTTATTTATTTTCTCCCTGCTGTTCCTAGATCACTGCAGTGAGTTTATTCTTATCCAGTGAAATCTGGGTGGACAAAATGGTGAACCTGACAGGAAACGGATCTCACTTCCTTTTGAATCTAAAGCTGCCTTTTTTTTTTTTTTTTTTTTTTTTTTTTTTACATAATTGCACAATTAGCATCTGCAGGCTAGTGGAGCTTAATGTCAGCTAACCCTGATTTATTTACCTCATTTGATTCAAATAGTTTATTTCTTCCCTCTTAAAAGTGGATAAATGCATGGTTTATATCATACTTACTTACTTATATAATTAGATTAAATATTTTTTTTTTATGCCTAAGCATAAAATAAGGCTTTGAAATGCATGACACATCCAGAAGTGAATGCACTGAAGCATCAGACAGACTCAGAAGCCACTCTTTGTATTTTTCATGTTTTATTTTGTATAGTAAATAGTTTTAAAAACTGTATAAAATACACAATATTGCACATAATAAATCAATTGCACTTTTTTTAAGGAACAGAAAACATCTAATCGTCTCTTTAGGCTACAGTAGAGCTATTGAGAATCACAACCGCTGTGATACGAGAGGAGCTCGAATTATGTGTCTGAAGTTGCCAACAGGGAGAGAGTGAATTCAGTGGGAATGCTGTGGTTTTTTGTCAGTCAAGTGGATTATTTTGCCCTTTTTAAAAGACTTTGGCACATATCTGCAGACGGGATGCTGTTTTTGGCCTCTGCTTTCACATTCCCAGAATGCTTTGCTCTTGTGATGTCATTCCGTGGGCTGAAATCAGTACTGTTGGAGATGATTTTAACCCTGTTTCCTTTTTAAAAAAAAGGGATGTGTGATTTTCAGTATGGCTTTCACTCTGGTTCTGTACGCACTGAGTTCTTTGCATTGCATTTCACTCACTGGTGGTGAACACTGAATGTTTATTTAATCCATGCCGTGTGTACAGAACCAGACCAAACAAGTATTAATGCATCTAAGATGTGTGTTTGGCTTTTCCAGATGCAGTGCTAGCAAATCATGCCGATGGTGGTTCATGTCTCGTCTCATTTGATGGATAAATGCGTTTGTCAGTTTGCGATGTGTATGTGGCCTGTATGTTTTCTCCCTGTGGACCGTCGGTGTGTCAGCTAAAGCTGAGAGATGTTAAACCATCGCAGTGCTTGTAGAAATGGCGTGAGGTTGTGTGGGATTTTAATTTTTATTGTGTGTTTCTTCACCTCTCTGTTTTTGGCCATTTGAGTGTAGTGCTGTTATACGATTAATCGTTTAACGATTAATTGCATCCAAAATAAAAAGTTTTTGTTTACGTAATAAGTGTGTATACTTTGTATATTTATTATGTATATATAAATACACACACACATACAGTATATATTTAGAAAATTTGTATTTACATTCATTTAATATATTTATATTCATATAATTGGTATTATATAGAAATATTGTTAATATATAAACATATTTTTTCTTAAATATGTATACGTGTGTGTGTGTGTGTATCTGTATAAACATAATAAATATACACAGTACACACACATATTATGTAAATCTTTTATTTTGGATGCGATTTATCGCGATTAATCGTTAAACAGCCCTATTTGAGTGAGTTTTAATGACAAAATGCATGTATTATTCTCTCAAAAATCAGTGTAAAAAAATGAAATCATATGTAGCTTACAGAAAATGAAACCTTTTTTTTTTATGATCAAGAGGTTTTGTACTGACATTTATTTTACAATTAAGCAATTTTACCCTTTAATAATCATTACCATAATGCAAACAATTCTTATTGAAATAGATATTAAAATAAAATAGAATAAATACAACGTATGTATACACTATTATTTTATAGTAATAATTAAATTAGTAAGTAATAATATTATATATATATATATATATATATATATATATATATATATATATATATATATATATATATATATATATAATAAAATTATTTTTAATGACTAATATTAACTAATAAAGAATAGAATAAATACTATATATATATATATATATATATATATACACACACAATAATTTATAGTATATATAGTAATTTAAAATAATATATATATATATATATATATATATATATATATATATATATATATATAAACTACTAATATCAATAACTAATAATAGTAATTGAATTAGCAAATAAATAATAATCAGTATCTAATACAAAATTGAATTTTGTTAGATATAATTAGATAAATTAGTTCTCTATGTATGAATGTATTAATAAAGTTAATGAGAATTCTGGGTAAAATCTGTTTAATTGTCACAAAAATGTCATAAATCGGTTCTGAAAGCCATTTAATTTTAATTTTTCACTTCACTTTTTTTTTTGCAATATATCATTTCTATTTCTCTTTTGAAGTATCACCTGAACATGTTTTTCTTCACCTGTGACTATATTTCTTCCCTCCGTTCTGATCAGTCTGTCATGGTGAAGATAAACGGACCTGCTCTCATTCCTCTCTCAAACCTGTGACGCACACATGCGCTCCAGGATATCTTATTTGCTGTGATGTTCCTCGTCATTTTCACAACAGGAACATTGTTTGATTCAGTGCAGGTGTAAAACGTGCATTTGCACAAGACAAGATGTGATGTCACACTAGGGATTCTGTTTTCAAGTAAAAATAGATTCAAAATAAATTCAGAACAATAAAATATAAGTTTAGGCTACTTTCCTGTAACAGCTTGCTTTGTTATATTGCACCAACAGCTCAATCTGTGACATTTAGATCCTGTATTGGCCAAATATCTCATATTTTCTATATGCAATTCAAAGTCTAGTTTGATTGCAGCTTTATGGTGACTCTGTCACATGACTTCCTGTCACAGAAAGGTGATTGTTTATTGTTGTTTCCATGGTTATGCGTATAACAGAGTGCAACAGTCAGGTTCCGGAAGTAAAAATGCCATTCATTTTCTCCATAGGGAAACTGATTTTTAAAGTCCCCATGAAGTATTAAGGTTATTTATAAGCTAGTGTGTTTCAAAACAATGACAACTGAATTTGCATTTACAAGATATAAGCATTCAAAACTCCGTTTCTAACTTCCGCCAATATGGATCAATTATTTTGATGACATCACCCAGCACTTCAGCTTCACATCAAACTTTGTCCAATCAAATGCTCTCTAGATTCCAAAAAGTCCTGCCCCCCAGACTATAAATGGATGCTAAAGCTGTGGCTGAAATTAGACATTTGTTCACAGAGTTTAGTATTTTCTGTACGGTGAATGTGAGTGGCGGCAGACTATAAAAACTATCCGACTCATTTGAATTCTACACAGAATGGTACATTTTATAGTGATATAGATGAAATTGTGGCTGTCATACACTGTTAAATGTGACTTTACTGAGCTCAACAGCTCTAGCCCAAGCTGTAATGTAAACAAAACGCTATTGGCTATTTTAAAAAGAGGGCGGGGCTGCTTGATATGTCCCGCCCTGATTTCCTGTTTCAGTTTAAATTACGTCAAGACAGAATAACGTTGCGTCTTTCAAAGCACTTCACTGGACCTTTAATGATAACTTATTGAAAACAGACTTAGTATGAGCTCTGAGATTGTTAATTAATTATTTATGTGACCATGGACCATAAAACCAATCAGAGTAGCACGGGTATATTTGTAGCAATAGCCAACAATACGTTGTATGGGTAAAAATTATAGATTTTTCTTTTATGCCAAAAATCATTAGGAAATTAAGTAAAAATCATGTTCCATAAATTTCCTACCGTAAATATATCAAAACTTAATTTCTGATTAGTAATATGCATTGCTGAGAACTTCATTTGGACAACTTTAAAGGCAATTTTCTCAATATTTAGATTTTTTTGCCCCCTCAGATTGCAGATTTTCAAATAGTTGTATCTCAGCCAAATATTCTCCTGTCCTAACAAACCATACATCAGTGGAAAGCTTATTTATTTAGCTTGATGTGTACATCTCAATAAAAAAAAAAAAAAATTACCCTTATGACTGGTTTTGTGGTGCAGAGTCTCATATGCTTTGAGCCATCAATTTGCATGATTTCAACTTAACTCTATCGTGTTTAACAGCAGAATTCCTTTTGAAAAACTACATTACCCATGATGCTTTACAGGAAATTCCACCAATCAGAGTCGCAGTAAACAAATCAGGCTAAATGAGCGATTAATCTTCAAATATATTGTTTCTATATATGCAGTTAACAACTTTAAATTGATAGTTTCTAATTTCTCCATCATTTATAATTTAAATAATTCACAATGCCTCATGGGATTGTAGTTCTTTCTCTCACTGTGCAGCTTTATTGTCTTTTGTATGATTTTCAAATACTTTTTTGCTTCGATTCAAAATTTGTTAGGAGTCTCCTCATAGCTAGTTGGTTTGCTTCATGGCTTGTAACGCTTTAACAAATACTTTTTTTTTTTTTTTTTTTTTTTTTTTTTAAATCCCTATGGGAAAAATGAATGGAAAAAATACTTCCGGAACGCTGCTGAAATGCACTCCATAGTGGAAATTAAATGATTTGAAACGAACAGACAGTAGGTTGAAAATGCTTCCTATAATTCAATAATCCAATAAGTGAGAGAAGTTTTTATATATATATAGCGTGTCTAGAAAATCTTTAAATGTGATTATTACGAATCTAGAAAAATAAGTCATACTTTTTTCCTTATTATTTGTTTTTTTTTCCTGGTAATAATAGCATATGAAAGTTTATATGAATTCACAGAGGCTTGTAAGATTATTTCCGTATAAATCCCATATAATGTTGTGACTTCACTGGTTTGCGCTGCAAATAATTACATCCTCTGGTAAGTTTTCCATTCTCGATATTTGTGAAGTTCTCTGTGAGAAACATCTGAAGTGCATCTGAAGAGTTGTGCTTCGATTTAATGCTGCGATTTCCATGAGGAAGAGAAGACTGAAATGAAAAAATTGTGTCCGGTTTGTGTTTTAAATCCTCCTGATTTCCCAAACCTTTAGCAGGATGACGACCCCCAAAAATAAGAATAATTGTAAAGCAAGATTTGTTATTGATCCAGTTTGAAATAATAATTTCACACTCTGCGTGAGGAAAATAGTCTCGTTATTCCTTTTTTTCCAGGAGAAAATTCCATTATTCTGTTAAATATACATATATATATTTTTTTATTAATACTAGCTACGATACTTCCGAAACCAAGTGCAGTCCTCGCGTCCGTAAGGTTACCGAAGGGGCGAAAAACAAAAAACAATCTGATAGGATTTTCCTGAATCATCCTGATCGAAAAGCGGTGAACAGATGCTCCTGTGGCGATGCTTTCCGTCGCTCCTGTGTTGAAAATATAATCGTGAGTCGTGTATGTAATCCTACGGTCACAGAAACCAGAGTTTCCAGCGCGCGTGTTTCTTGGCCTCCGCTTTGGACTTGCGTTTGGGCGTGGAGCCGATGGTCTCCTGAGGATACGGCAGAGGGGGGAACGGGGACTCGTCGGCGGGACACAGTCTCTTCATCAGAGGCTGGAGTTTGTCTTCCTGCAGTTTAAAGTCCAGCTCCACACTGCAGCACAGAGACACAACAAATGCAGAATCAGCACAATAATACTGGACATACAAACTACAGAAAGTCAGATTATCAGTTGAAAAGTGCTTTTACAGTTTGCAGCCCATTGTACTTCTGTGTTATGACATTTGAGTCAATTAGAATATTTATTTAGTGAGTTAAATAAGTGGTTTAAGACTTGGTTTTGTCCATTGAGAGTTCGTTGGATCATATAAAATAGCTTTTGCATACCAGAATTGAGGCAAAACTGAATGACAGTCTGCTGAAACAATGTCTAAATTGATATTTGACTATTTTTTAATATTGACTTTTTTAATGAGATGCAGTGATGAATTGTGCACAATAAGACCAAGAATGTGTATTTACAAGTAATTAGAGACTGTTTATTAGACTACTGAAAAGCCTTTCTGACTTAAAAAATAAAGGAATATCACATTTCACTTCAGTATCTAAGTATGAATATGATAAAGGCAATTTTTAACCAAGATGATATTATTGTTGTTATTATTATTATTATTATTATTATTATTTATTAGACAACTGAAAAGTCACAGACTTAAAGAGAAATGAATAAATGAATGAATTAATGAATAAATAATTTAATTAATTAATTAAATTCTACAATAAAATACCTTCTTGTTTCACCACAACATCTATGTATCTGATTTTATTCTGATTTTAATCTGATTTTATTTATTTATTAGACTACAAAAAATGTCATACTGACTAAATAAATAAATAAATAAATAAATAAAATTCTACAATAAAATACCTTCTCATTTCACCCCAGTATCTAAGTATAAATATAATAAAGCCAATTTTTGTCCAAGATTATGAATAACAATAATAATAATAATAATAATGATAATAATAATAATAACAACAACAACAATGTTAATTTTGCTAGTAATAATAACTAGTAATGTTTTAAAAATAATTTTGATCAAGATGATAGTATTATTAATAATAATAATAATAATGTTGAATTAAATAATAATAATAATAATAATAATAATAATAATAATAATAATAATAATTATAAATAATAAAAATAATGAATTTATAGTCTTTAAAAAATTAAGCCTAATTAATAAAAATTGTCTTCATTTTCTTCACACAATTATATTTTTACTTTTTTTATTTTTTATTTTTTTGGTGTGAAAAATCATAGTATAAAATGGTATAAAACAGTATAAAACAAAATGAAATAAAATAAAAATGTTGGGTTTTACTGCTGAAAGCTATTCTTGAGCGTTTTTTTTTTTTTTTTAAATAATCTTCACATTTCATGGGTTGAAGGAAGGTAGCGGTGGCACAATTGAGTTTCCAGATGGTCTGAAGCTGCTGTTTTGTTGCATTTTCCTTTAGTGTAAAGCAGCGAATTAAGATCTTCAGGTTTAGCAGATGAGAAGCTTAATGATGTGTGATGTATTTCACCATGTTTCTCTCTCATTGTGCCTGTAGAGTGTAGTTTGTAGAGTTGATGTTGCTGGCTGTGTAAAGATGAGTGTGTGAGTGTTGGGTCTATGCGGGTGTTGCATTGTGGGATTTATCCTCTGGAGATAATCCAGCGTCCTCCACACATCTGATTCCTCAGATCAGTCACATTAAACTCCACGATTAGAGAGCAGAGATGGAGAGATGAGGATGAAAGAGGGAATGTGATGGAGGGAGGGATTATTTGACTCCAGCAGACCGAACTAACTTCAGTCTCTTGAAGGAGAGAGTGTTTGTGTACTTATAGACCTGTACACTGGATTTGCTCTGGTCTTTATGTTTGTAGTTCTGAAATGTGATTGGATAAGATGTTCTCAAAGGCCTTTTCCAAAACCTGACAAGTCCACTTGAGAGCTGATTGTAGCTGATGGTTGATGTAATGTTCATATCTGTGTTCATATGTGATGCAATGTAATTATAACAATTTTTATTATAATGATATCTTTTACACAATATTTATTCATTTTGCATGTGCATTATCCGTTGCTGGTAGATTTTTAGAATCTAAATGCTACCTAAAATAGATGAAAAATTATTATTATTATTATTATTATTATTATTATTATTATTATTTTAAAATAATAATTTAAATTAATTTATTAGTTGTATTAATTAATTCTTCCTCAATAATAATAATAATAATAATAATAATTATTATTATTATTATTATTATTATTATTATTTTATTATTATTATTATTCATTTTGCTTATCTATTGATGGTAGAATTTAGATTTTAGATTTCTGTTTATCAGTTAAGTGAGTGTGGAAAAATTACATGATAAATGTTGCATATATATTTGCAAACAAAGTTACAAACAACAATTTATTTTTGAAATCAAATCAGTCAATTTTATATTATTTTTGGGCATATATAAAATCCACAAAAATACATAAAAATAAAATGCATTAAATAAATAATTTTATATTATTTTTGGCATATATAAAATCCACAAGAACACATAAAAATAAAATGCATTAAATAAAAAAAAAATTGATGTAGAAAATTAATAAAAAAAAAAACCCTACCATTTATTTATCAAAAATATTCTCTTAAAGTTAGAATCTTTAATAATTAATTTAATATTTTCTTCTTTAATAATAATAATAATAATAATAATAATAATGATGATGATGATGATGATGATGATGATGATGATGATGATAATAATAATTATTACACACACACACACATGTCTGGTTTATTATCCTTGTGGGGACTCTCTATAGGTGCAATGGTTTTTATACTCTCCACACTGTATTTTCTATCCCCTTACCCTAACCCTACCCCTAAACCTAACCCTTACAGAAAACTTTCTGCATTTTTACTTTCTCAAAAAAACTCATTCTGTATGATTTATAAGCTTTTATACCCATGGGGACCTCAATTTAGGTCCCCACGGTGACACTAGTCCCCATGAGTCTGTGTGTATTCAGGTTTAGGTCCCCACAAGGATATAAAAACAAGTACACACACACACACACACATACATGCAAACAAAGTAATTCAATGCATTTAAATCAATTAATTTTTTCTGTCATATATGAAATCCACAAACACATAAAAAAAAGAATACATTAAACAAATAAACATTTCCTGTGAAGGCAATGAAAATGAAAAAAAAAAAAAGAAAAAAAAAAAACCAGGATCTGACTGACAGCGGTTTAACATAAACATCTTTCCTGCAACATTAAACTACAAAGCTCCATAAACCACCACCAAATTATCAGCGACTGCGAGTCACTCTCAGAGAAACTCAAAGCGGCTTGTTCAAAGAGCTTCTTGAGACTTATTGAGATAATGAGTGATTTGTACGTGTCTCTCTGTAGCGAGAACATGGTCATATTGATAAGGGCATAATTACCAGGTTGTGCTGTGTGATTAATTTGCTAATTGCTGCATTACGCTGCGCTTGAATGCAAAGGCCAGACACAGAACGAACACACGCGCACACGAATCTTCAATAACACACAAACCTTACATAACCTTCCACTCTCACATAACCTCCCAAACACACGTTTAACTACAGCCTGGCTCACAATATGCAATTCAGTGCATCTATAATCTAAACTCAATATGTTTCTGAAAGGCGTCCAGTGCTTTAAATCAACAGTAGTGCAGTTCAAAGACAGACTTCATTTCTCATGTTGAATGGCAGCTCTCTGTTCGCTGTCTGCAAAATAAACTTGTCACATTCGTGAAATATATTGAAACTCTTTGAGTGTTAAAAGTCTCTGTTTATCTGTTAATCTGATTGAAGAGAGGAATGCGAGTCTTTCATTATATTACCACCCAGAAACGGATTGCTTTTGACTCTCAGGACACGGCAAGCAACTATTGATATCTGGAAATGTAAGAATATCCACTGGATGTTTTTTCTTTAAAATGCTTTGGTGATAGAAGAAGCTTAAACTAAGTAAATAAAATATTATACTCAAAGAAATCACCCATTAACCTTAATTCACTCATGAACACCAGATCTTCTAGCAAAAGAAAAAATGCATTTAAGACTATAAATTCTAAGACAAATTATTATTAGTAGTATTATTAACTATATATTGTATATTTATGGTGCAAATTAAGAAATGTAACAAATTGTAATATGATAAATTATTTAAAGTTATATAAAATGTTTTATGCATTTTTGTGTATTTAATATATGTCAAAATTATAAATTGCTTGTGTTCATAAAATTTATTTACTTGATAAAACAAAAAGCAATAAAAAACATATACAATTTTAATAATTTCTGTATGTGAGTAGTATATTTATTTTATACCATTTAAATCAGCCACAAAAATATATTATGTAATTAAATAGATTGAATTATATATGAAATTAATTACTAATTAGTTCATTAAAAAAATGACTGTTAATTCCAAATTTTGTATATTTTAGGCAACAGTTATAATTAATTATTATATAATGTAATGCAATTTTTTCGGTAAATAACGTTAGTTTTAGTAAATTAAGGGAGCATGTCAACAAAATATATTATGTAATTTAAAAAAAAAAAAAAAAAATATATATATATATATATATAATATATATATATATATATAAAATTATATTATAATAATTATAATAAATTCTTATATATTTAGCATTTATTCCTGTTCTTTATATAATTTATTCTTTTTTTTCTTTTAACAATTACGTCAGCGTGTCAATAGAAGATTTAATAAAAATATAATTATAGTTTTATAGTTATAGTATTTTTAATACATTTAAATACATTTTAATCAGCTTGTCAACAAAATCAGCAGTTTTTGTTTCTAAAAGGCATTTAAACATTTAATAAAAAATATATTTTGATATTTATGTTACACATTTAGTAAAATTGAAAAAAAAAAAATACAAATTTTATTTTTATGTATTATATATTTTTAGCACTTGTTTAAGAAACAGTATTTATTTATTTATTTATTTTTTATTTATATATTTTTTATTTTTAATATAACATTCAAATCAGCACATCAACAAATTCAGCCATATTTACACATTCACTCACACTGATTCTCTGTGATTTATCTATTTTTCTTGGAACTGACACTCCAAGAATTGTATTGAATGTATTGTGAAAAAGATCATTTCTAGATGTGAAAATTTAAACCCATTTTTGGCTCCATAAGCTCCTCATATTCCCATTTAATGACAGCAGTAATTTCATTCTCTAAATTGACGTGCGGCTCTTTTTCTGCCGAGGCTTGACGTACGTTTCGACGCTCACGATTTCTAGCTTTCGAATTACAAATCAATCTTTAATATTTCTCTCAGAATCAATACGCTTCTCCACAATATAAACCAGAGCATCATTAGAGAGGAACGCAGTGAAGTGGCTGTCCAAAGAACGTCAATATTTCATTTGCATTAGCGAGGCGAGCGCTGCGTGAGCCAAACGTGACGTTGTTTTGGTCTGACAGGCCTAGATTTCTCTCTCTGCGACGTTTGCGTGGTTTATTTCACTGATCGTTCGCCGCGTCTCCTGCTCTCCACCCACGACTGTTGTCAAGGCGCGTGAGTCCTGACGCTTTTCTCTGTTTCTGAGCCACTAATTAGAAACTGAAAGCTGTTGATAACTGCCGCATATCCCCGCTCGTTGCCCCTGCGCTGTTCTTTAATGTGGCGTAGGCTTTCCTTCCCTTCATCCCTGAGGATGAGGAGTGGTTTGATCTGGCTCTGCTCCTCCCGTTTAAGCTCATTAACGTCGGAGGTCTTCTCATCCCGTTCTTATCTCGGCGTTTACACAGGAAACGCATCTCTGCGGCGGTTAAGTGCTCGCCGTGGCCTGATGTTCATCACATCAGAACTAATGTTTGCGTGTGTGTCTGAGAGGTAATGAAAGCGGAAAATACTGGAGAAACGTTCCACCCACATCTCCAGCTCATCGGTGTCAGTTTCCAGTGTCTCGTCTGTTTTCATGTTGATCTCTGGATAATTTAAAAAGTCTCAGAACTTTTTTTTTTTTTTTTTCTTTTTTTTTTTTCCTTGACCCACTTTCAACTTTTTTTGGTTGTTTAAAAAAAATCTAAAGATCTACAAGAAATGCATTGTCTTTAAATATCTTCCAATTATCAACACATTATGCATTGAGTTTGAAAAGGGTCATTTTGAGTTCATGTACCTTCCCACAAAATGTTTTTCTTTTTTGATAATTTTTTTAGGTCACCGGAATTTGCACATTTGCGCATAAGATAATTTAATGGTTAAAGTTCAGTCACAAAAGGTTCAAACTGTCTATTTTAAAGAATCAAAGCATGTTTAAGATGTTTTAGTAGTAGTTTAGTAGCAGAGGGTATCTGTAAATAAATTCAAATTGACTGTGTCAGTGAATCAAAATATGCAGCAGTTCATTTGGCATCACTCAGTTTCATGGAAATCTCCACAATAAATATATTTTTTTTTAGATGAATATGGCTGCATATTGGTGTATGCATAAATAAATAAGTAAATAATTACATTTTTTTCTTTTTATTTATTTTATTTTATTTTTATTTTATTTTATATTTTACATTATTTTATTTTATTTATTTTTTTATTTTATTTTATTTTATTTTTTCAGTTTTTATAATTGAATTTATTTTATATTTTATTTTATTTTATTTATTTATTTATTTTTTTTTCCATTACCCATCCTTGGTGCCTCCTGTAAATTTGTAATTTATTTTTATTTTTATTTTTATTTTATTTTATTTTATTTTATTTTATTTTATTGCCCATCCTTGGTGCCTCTTGTAAATTTGTATTTTTATTTTATTTTATTTTATTTTATTTTATTTTTCCATTGCCCATCTTTGGTTCCTTTTGTAAATTTGTGATTTTATTTTATTTTATTTTATTTTATTTTATTTTATTTTATTTTATTTTATATTATTATTATTATTATTATTATTATTATTATTATTATTATTATTATTTTATTTTTATTTTTTATTTTTTATTTTTTTTTGCTTTCATTGCTCAGCCTTGGTGCCTCTTGTGAATTTGTGAATTTTATGTATGCCAAAAAATATATATTTTTTTGTTTTGTTTTTTTAACTAAATTAAATTAAAGTTTAGTTTGCTTAATGAAAAAACAAAACTCTAAAAATGACTTTGTATACATTTATAATAGTTTTTGTATTTCAGTAAGTAAGTGTATTTTTTATAATCAGCAAAATATTTTTATTTTATTTTATTTCATTTTATTTTATTTTTTTGCATTGCATTGCCCACCCTTGGTGCCTCTTTGTGCCTTTTAGTAGCTTTTTTTGCTTAGCTGTGAAAGTTTGTTAGCTTAATTAGTTGGCTTGAGTCTGGCGAGATTTGGAAGGATTTGTAAACGTGTTGTGTTTGTGTCAGTGTGCGACTCTGGCACAGACACGTTTCCTCTCCGAAGCCAGAGACAACAGACTGACACCCCAGTGAACGTGAATGTGTGTCTCATTAGCAGCAGATGCCCTCTCATCACTCACACCACAGCCGATCCGTGAGTCAACAGCGTTTGATGCCGACCGCTGGGGGTTTCGCGCCATCTTCGTCGGCTCTGACTCCAAAAGGTTTTCCGAGACGTCGTGCCGTCTGTTATGTTTGTCGGCGTTCATCCGACCGGATCCCGCGCGTCACCGACACTCGTTAGAATGGAGAGGAACACGCAAACGCACGCAGAGATGAAGAGCGCGGGTCGAGGCCTTTCGGCGGCCGGCTCGTATCTCAGCCTCATTAGCGGAGGGACGGCGAGCCCCGATAATCATCTGAGTGAGAGAACGACTCGGAAGAGCTTTAATGAAACATTCATTATTCTTTCCTTCTGTCTTTCTCTTTCTCTCAGTGCGTTTCAGTGCGATGCACTCATCACTCACCTAAACATGCTCCTTTCAATTGTTGTTGCTACAAAGCAGGACCTGAAAATGAAGACGGTCTCATTTCCTTTTTAGCATCGGTTCCGTCACTTTCATCTCTAGTCGAGGCCGGTCATTTTACAGAGACTCACTCAAACTACTGTGTGTTTGTACTTGGGAAATACTGAGAAGCGTTTGATACTGATAGTCTAACTGGTAATTAGTGTTTGACAAAGTAAACGTCAATATTTCTCATGCTTAGACCAGAAATAAATTGTATGCAAGTATGCAGAAGTTATTTATTTAAGCTTTAAATAATATCTTATTTTATTTTATTTTATTTTCCATTGCCCATCCTTGGTGCCTCTTGTAAATTTGTTTTTTCTTTTTCTTTTTCTTTTTCTTTTCTTTTCTTTTCTTTTCTTTTCTTTTCTTTTCTCTTTTCTTTTCTTTTCTTTTCTTTTCTTATTTTACTTTTTTCCATTGCCCATCCTTGGTGCCTTTTGTAAATTTGTGATTGATTTTTTTTTTTTTATTTATTTATTTATTTATTTTTTCTATTGCCCATCCTTGTTGCCTCTTGTAAATTTGTGATTTTTATTTTATTTTATTCTAGTTTAGTTTAGTATGTGCCTCTTGTGAATTTTATATATACCAAAAAATATAAAATAGTTTATTTTGAACTAAATTAAATTAATTTAGTTAATAAAATTTAATTTACTTAATAAAAAACTTGTATACCATTATAATAGTTTATTTTTGACAATTAAATCAGCCAACAAAATATATGTAATTAAAATATAATTAAATACTGCATTTCTATGAATTGTTTACATTTATATATTTAAATAGATTATAGATTCTTTTTAAATAAATTCAGCTACTAATCAGTTAATTGCATATTGGTGCTTGCATGAATAAATAAAAGAATAAAAAATATGTATTTTTACATTATTTTATTTTAATGTGCATTATTTGCTTATTAATTGTTTTTATTTTTAATAATAATAATAATAATACTTATGTATTTATTTAGTAATTTAATAATATTTTTTATTAATAATAATTTTTGGATATTATTTAAGTAAACTTGCTTAGTTTATTAATTTATTTTATTTATTTTACATGTGTATACATTTACATTTATGTACTGAATTGTATTGTTTACTTATTTTTAAATAATTTGTTTTTTTTTTAAAGTGAATTACATTTTTTTTATTTACTTTTTGATTTTATTAATTCATAATTTTTTAACAGTAATAATAATTGCATATATTTATTTTTTGTTAATCACAGTTTTAAATATTTATTCATTAGCAATTTAAGTTTTATTATTATAGTTTCTAATTATTTACATTTTATTTTATTATTTTATTTTATTTTATTTACAATACTTTTATTCTAAAACTTTTATTCTTGTTCCAGCATCATGCTGCTGTTTTGCACAGTTTTGCACATTTACAATGTAAAGCCGTTATAGATTTGAAAACCAACAAGATATATAAAGCTGTACTTTTTTCACACACCACAGCTCCACTCTCTAGCTTTTTTAATATGTTTGCACCCAGGCATAGAAAAGAATAATATTCCAATCACAAAATGCTAATATTGCCGATAGTGCTGTATATCCAGCAATCTTATTTTCTCTCTCTCTCTCTTTCTCTCTTTCTCTCTCTCTCTCTCTCTCTCTCTCTCTCTCTCTCTCTCTCTCTCTCTCTCTCTGTTTGTAAGCTATTAATACAGCTGTCCATCATACTTTGCTTCGCTCTATCTACAGATTAAACCGTATCTCTCGAAAGTACACACACGCACGCACACACACACACACACACACACACACACACACACACACAATATGCTCTCAATTCCCGCCTGCTTCACTGTGGTATCACTGTAGTATCTATAGCAACCAGCGGCTCTGTGTAAAGCTGGAGTTTGAGCGCTAGCATGGAGAACATCATTACTCCAGCAGACAGAGAGAGAGGGAGAGAGATGTGCCGGTGTCTCTCCGCTGAGTGCTTAAACATCTCTGTAATGTCATCAGCTCCTCTCCTTCAGCTCCGCTCCAATGGAATTACCACACCGCTGTTGTGTGTGTGTGTGTGTGTGTGTGTGTGTGTGTGTGTGTGTGTGTGTATGATAACTTTAGAGATAGTAGAGCAAGCACTGACTTCCAATGAAGAAGTCACAAAATCAGTGTCAGGATGTTGTGAGTGGTTGCCAGGGAGTTGCTATGATGTTCTGGATGTTTTTTTTTTAAATTATTCATATTGAAAAAGATCTTAAATTACTAAGATGTAAACCCAACACATGGTGAAATTTTACCTTTTTTTTAGGTTTTGATACCATACCAAAACTGTTTTTATTTTGTCCATAGCTTGAACATAACAAAAGGCTATGGCTATGATTTTCAGGAATGGAATTTCGAGGAAAAACAGGTTTAAAGTTTCACTTCACAAGTTTAACGAGAGCTGTCTGTCAGCAGCGCTGTACTGCATCATTACACAAACAGAGTAACGTTTCCCTGAAAAGGACAGTTTTCCATTGTTTATCATGGGCATAGTCTCCAAACTTTTGCTTATGTTTTGATAGCATGAATAGTGTACCTTATAGTTTACATTTAGAAAAGCGAGCGCTGCGCAACTGTTCGTGCACTGTGCATAAAACGGACTGTCATCGGACTCCTCTTTACTAACTTCATAAACTTTGGGCACTGACATCACCAAGATTGAGCAAATTGAGACGAGTAAGATTGTTCAGACCGCGTTGTTGCGCTCTGCCATCTTGTGATATTAAAAAAATAAATAAAAAGCTTAGTGTGCCGTAGTCTACACAGGACTGGTGGGGAATGTGAATTGATGCACCTTCATTAAATGTTACGTGGTGTATTTTGATAGGTTAACTGTTTTTGTGGTGTTCAGAGAAAGCACCTCCGCAATATGTTCTGAACATAAGAGAAAGACAGTCATTTCTGCTTGCTGCAATAAATCGCTATTTTTCTGCACTAAACAAGTGAATTTTGCCGAGATATTTTCAGAGAAGATAGACATAATGTTATAGAATGATAATTAAATGAGAATCTAATTTTGACAGAAAATTGACACTCAACCTATTTTTCAAACTTTCTGAAAATGTCCCAGCACAACATTCCAGATTGCATCACACACACACACACACACACACACACACACACACACACACACACACATCATCCACCTCACAGGTGTGGTGTATCAAGATGCTGATCAGACAGCATGATTATTGCACAGGTGTGCCTTAGGCTGGCCACAATAAAAGGCCACTCTAAAATATGCAGTTTTACTGTATTGGAGGGGTCCGAAAAACCAGTCAGTCTGGTGTGACCACTATTTGCCTCACACAGTGCAACACATCTCCTTCACATAGAGTTGATCAGGTTGTTGATTGTTGGTCCACTCCTCTTCAGTGGCTGTGCTGGATATTGGCAGGAACTGGAACACGCTGTCGTATGCACCGATCCAGAGCATCCCAAACATGCTCAGTGGGTGACATGTCCGGTGAGTATGCTGGCCATGCAAGAACTGGGATGTTTTCAGCTTCCAGGAAATGTGTACAGATCCTTGCAACACAGGGCCGTGCATTATCATGCTGCAACATAAGGTGATGGTCGTGGATGAATGGCACAACAATGGGCCTCAGGATCTCATCACAGTATCTCTGTGCATTCAAAATGCCATCAATAAAATGCACCCGTGTTCGTTGTCAATAACATATGCCTGCCCATACCATAACCCCACCGCCACCATGGGCCACTCGATCCACAACGTTGACATCAGCAAACCGCTCACCCACACGACGCCATACATGCTGTCTGCCATCTGCCCTGTCCAATGAAAACCAGGATTCATCCGTGAAGAGAACACCTCTCCAAAGTGCCGGACGCCATCAAACGTGAGCGTTTGCCCACTCGAGTCGGTTACGACAAGGAACTGCAGTCAGGTCCAGACCCCGATGATTATGACGAGCATGCAGATGAGCTTCCCAGTTTGTGCAGAAATTCTTTGGTTATGCAAACCGATTGTTGCAGCAGCTGTCTGGGTGGCTGGTCTCAGATGATCTTGGAGGTGGAGATGCTGGATGTGGAGGACCTGGGCTGGTGCGGTTACACGTGGTCTGCGGTTGTGAGGCCGGTTGGATGTACCGCCGAATTCTCTGAAACAGCACTGGTGGACATTCCTGCAGTCAGCACGCCAATTGCACGCTCCCTCAAGATTGCGATATCTGTGGCATTGTGCTGTGTAATAAAACTGCACATTTTAGAGCCGCCTTTACTTGGGGCCAGCCTAAAGCACACCTGTGCAATAATCATGCTGTCTGATCAGCATCTTGATACGCCACACCTGTGAGATGGACTGATTATTTCGGCAAAGGAGAAAAGCTCACTAACACAGATTTAGACAGATTTCTGTACAATATTTGAGAGAAATAGGCCTTTTGTGTACATAGAAAAAGTCTTAGATCTTTGAGTTCAGCTCATGAAAAATGGGGGCAAAAACAAAAGTGTTGTTTATAATTTTGGTCAGTGTGTGTATGTATATACATTTTATTTATTTATTTATTTATTTCCCTCTTTGGAGGAGTGTCATTTATTTTCTGTGCTTATTTATTGAAGCCTGAACCCATGAATATTTTAGATTTTTTTTCTAGAATATTTTTTGTTTAAAAATATTGCATTTATAGAATCTTGAAAAACAAACAAATAAATAAATAAATAAATAATCTACAAGATGTAAACTCAGAATTTGTAGAAAAAATCTTCTTTTCTCCATATAGTAGACTTCAATGGGAGCCAGTGTCCAAAATGTAGTTTAAATGGAGCTTCAAAGGGCTCTACACAATCCCAACTGAGGGATAAGGGTCTTATCGATCTGTCATTTTCCTAAAAAAAAAAAAAAGTTAAATTTATCATTTTTAACCTCAAATGCTCAGATTTGAGGTTAAAAAGTATATAAATTATTATTATTATTATTTATTATTTTTTATTTTTTTTAGAAAATGACATTTCGCTAGATAAGACCCTTCTTCCTCAGCTGGGATCGTTTCTCCATAGAAGTCCACTATATGGAGAACATTCCTAAAATGTTTTCCTCAAAAAAACATAGTTTCTTTATGACTGAAGAAAGACATGAACATCTTGGATGACAAGGGGGTGAGTACATTATCAGGAATTTTTTTTATTCTGAAAGTGAACTACTCCTTTAATGACAAGAATCAATGTTTGTTTGACTTTTTCCCATTAATATTTTTGGGAGGAAACAGAGACTGAGCTCATAGCAAGTGTGTGTGAAATCACGTCTAGTCAGATCAGGATTTGTATTTTGCGATTCCTTCAAGCTCTGACTATTAAGCAGTTATCTTTTAGCAAATAGACCCTCGGAGATCCATATCCCATCTGAACGGACGGCCACATTAGAAAACCCCGGTCTAGTCTGATGAAACGCGATGACATGGTTACCGGGAGAACAAAGCGCAGAAGAAGTTTAGCTCGTAGCAGCTCGACTTCAGATAAATTGAATGCTGCTAAATCCGCTTTTATGGGTGCGCGTTTAACCATCACCCCAGGGAGGGAAAAAAAAGAAATAAATTGAAATAGTCTGTGTGTATTTTTCATATGAATAACATTTAAAGGAATGTTCAGGGTTTAATAGATTAGCACAGAAAATTATTTGCACTTCTCCAAAAAAAAAAAAAAAAAAAATTCCAGGTACAGGAAGGCTATAAATTATATTATATATGAAATTATTTTCTTTTCTTTTCTTTTATTTTTCAGAAGATATAGTAATTATGTAGGCTTACAAAAATGCAAAAAAATGCTTACAAAAAAAGCAGGTATAGTAAGCCAATAAAATATATTATATATGGAATTATTTTATTTTATTTTATTTTTCAGAAGATATAGTAATTATGTAAGCTTACAAAAAGGCAAAAAAGGCGTACAAAAAAGCAGGTATAGTAAGGCAATAAATTATATTATGGAATTCTTTTATTTTATTTTTATATTATTTTTTAGAGGATATAGTAATTATGTAGGTTTACAAAAATGCAAAAAAGGCTTACAAAAAAAGCAGGTACAGTAAGGCAATAAATTATATTATGTGGAGTTATTTTATGTTATTTTTCAGAAGATATAGTAATTATGCAAGCTTACAAAAAAGCAGGTACAGTAAGGCAATAAATTATATTATATATGGAATTATTTTATTTTATTTTTTAAATTTATTTTATTTTATTTTTCAGAAGATATAGTAGTTATGTAGGCTTACAAAAAAGCAAAAAGGGCTTACAAAAAAGCAGGTACAGTAAGGCAATAAATTGTACTATATATGGAATTATTTTATTTTTCAGAAGAAATAGTGATTATGCATTGTAAAGAATTGTAAGATATAATCAGAAATAAAAAAAACAATTGAATTGTGTGAGGAAAAATATGTAATTACATTTGTATTTTATTATTTATTTAATGGATTTGATTTTAGTTTAGATTTTAGTAATTTGGTTACTTTTTTACTCTTGTCATATTCAGTATTTTCAATATGTATTTCCATTTTGCTTTTTTATTTTATTATTATTTTTTTTGCAGTCAAGTATGAGTCACAAATATTTTCTTATAAATTTTAGTTTAGGGTATTGCAATTTTGGTACTGAATTTCTTTTTCTTTTGTCATTGTCATTTTTTAAATAAACAAATAAATGATTGTCATTTTAGCATCTCAACATAAACCTGTTTATTTCTTATTAAATGCTTAAATATATAAATACAAAATTGGCTGCGTCACATTTCAGCCTGTAGACTCTCTGGACACTGGAAACATCTTACTGTACGTGTGATTTTTGGAGCCAGCGATGAGTTGAAATTATTGTCTATGGAAATCGACCTGGTGCTGCAAATGCTGTCGATTGAGCTTAACTTGTATTGATCTGGTAGGGTTCTTTAAGAATGTCAGCCAATGGAAGATCCTTCAGAGAGACTGAATTGCACGTCAGTGGAGTAATGCGGAGTGATGGAGGGATAATGATGCAGGAAATGAGAGGTGGAGAGAAAGTGCAGAGGGATGCAGAAGGTTAAACTGAGAAACTGAAGCCTGAAACAGTGTGGCTGTCTTCCAGAAGCTGCTGTCTGTCTGCTGTATGGAGAGGTACAGTAGGTACCTGCTACAGCGGCTTTGTGACTGGAATAGACTCTCATGAGCAACCGCACACAAACCGTCTGAAACGTTTGCCATGTTTTATCCATTCCAAAGAAATCAGCACAGAGATTGGGAGAAAAGTCATTATCTATCTATCTATCTATCTATCTATCTAAATGCTTTCATAGCAATGTGTACATACAGTCCTGCCTTGCCAGTTATTATTTTTTTATTTTTTGAAGTAAATAATAATTAATAATGATTTACTATTATCGAATTTGTTATTACTTTTAATTTTTTATTTTTATATTTGCAGTTGTCATTTTAATTTTAGCTTTAACATTTCTGTTTGGCTTTATTTTATTTCAGTTTTAGCCATTTTATAGTTCAACTTAGTTCAGTTAGTTCCTTAGGCAACATTTTTGTTTAAGCTTTTTAGGTTAGGTTTTTCATCTAACATTTTATTTTCACATGCCATATTCACAAACAAACAAACAAATAAATAAATAAATAAATATTCATTATTAAAATCATTATGCATCATTATTTTTAAGGAATATATGAAGTACTATTTTTATTTTAGTTGGGTTTTATTTTTTTATTTTATTTTATTTCAAAACTTTGTTTCTGTTCAATTACCAAAAAATCTTTAAAAAGTTTAAGTTTTAATTCACAACACTGCCTTGTGCAGCATTTTTTAAAGCAGTATATAAAGTACTATTTTCATTTTATTTTATTTCATTTTAAAACATCATTTTATATTTTACTTTCTTATTACGGTTTCTGTTCAGTTACCAAAAACCTTTTAATAGTAAAATTTTTAATTAACGTCTAGAATTCCAAAATAAGAATAGTTAATCAAAAAATAAATAAATAAATAAAAATACAAAAGCTGTTTAAAAATGTTTATTTCATACTAATTATACCTCAAGTCCATGAACATATTTATTGACATCAGTTAAAACTTATATTATCACTTAAAAACTGATATAAAATATTTAAGCTTTATTTGGAGCATTTCTATTAATATTATTATTTTAATAATGATAATTAGTATTATCTTAATATTATGGCTAAAATGTGTTTGAGTATCACCATTAAGGATTGTATGATCTCTCTTTAATATCAGTCTTTAAATGCAATAGTTTCACTTTAGCACAATCAAATATACTTCAGTATAACTGTAGTTGGACCTCAGCACTACTTCTGCACAATTAAAGTGCATTAAGCACTTTTTTTTTTTTCTTTTTCACTAGGGAAATCATTTTATAAGTAAATAATTTAGCATCATACCGTTCAGAACCGCTTCATGTTGCATGCACACTTACATTGCCTAGCGTTCTCCGAGTAGGCCGCTCACTAGTGTTCAGAGCTCAGCCTGCTGCTGAAGGACAGGCGTGGATTGATTCAGAGCTGCAGAGACTGAAGAGCAGCGATCTGAGCTCTTGCGGTTTGTGTCATGAGATTTCTCCTCCCTACCATATTATGCTAAGTAGAGCACTTTAGCTCCTTCAGACTGAACTCTATTAGCATGATTTATGTGGATGTGAAGCCATTCTGTGTGCCATCGGTGTAAACAAGAGTAGGCCTACGCCGGGTAATATTTTTAAGTGCATACACACAAGACGGAGAAAACAGTGTTTAGGAAGCTACTTTTACATTTTGTTTACTACTTTGAAACTTTGTTGAACTTTACACATTTGGTGTTGTCAAATTAGAACTGTGTTTGAGGCAAAAATGTTAGTAAAATATTATAATCATTTCTGAATTGTTAATATTAATATAATGTAAATGAATGTACTGTAAATCAATAAATCAAAACTATAATAAGAATATACAATTAAAATATAAGTGTATAATAAAATGAAGTATGCCATATTTAATATTATATAATATAGAATATTTTATAATTTATTTATAACATTTAATGTTTAACAACAGTTTTCACCCAAATGCATTATTATAATTAATTTTAATTATTTCAAACAATTTAAATAATAATAATGATTAATAATAATAATAATAATAATAATAATAATAATAATAATAATAATTATAATAATAATAATAATAATTATTATTATTATTATTATTATTATTATTATTATTATTATTATTAAGGTGTATGTAAATCCTGGTTTTTAAACATTTATTTCATATTTTATTTTTATATTTTATTGTTTTTTTTAATAATATTAGTATTTCTTCAATTATTATTATTATTATTATTATTATTATTATTATTATTATTATTATTATTATTATTATTATTTATATAAATATGTAAATGCTATTAGTTTTTTAAAAATGTTTATTTCATATTTTATTTTATTTTATTTTATTTTATTTTATTTTATTTTATTTTAATGTTTTTAAAACATTAGTATTTCTTCAACATATCTTTAAAGAACTTAAAGCAAATTAAATTTACCTAAGGAATAAAAATAGTATTGTTATTGTAGTTGTTATTATTATTATTATTATTATTATTATTATTATTATTATTATTATTATTATTATAAACATGTATGTAAATACTATTATGTTTTAAAACTTTTATTTCATATGTTATTTTAATATTTTATACACGTTTTTAACTGTTTACAGTTTATATTGCTGTTTTTTCAAATATCTTAAAATAACTTAAAGCAAATTAAATTTACATGAGGACCAAAATTATTATTATTATTATTATTATTATTACTATTACTATTATTATTATTATTATAAAGGTATATGTAAATACTATTTTATTTTAAACATCTATTTTAGATTTTATTTTTATATTTTATTGTAATGTTGTAAGAACATTAGCATTTCTTCAAATAACTAAAAATACTTAAAGCAAATGAAATTTAATTAAGGACCAACATTATTATTATTATTATTATTATTATTATTATTATTATTATGGTATATGTAAATACTGTTTTTTTTATTTTCATATTTTATTTTATTATTATCAATATATAATATATATTTATTTAAATTTTATAATAATATAATATATTTATATAATATTGATTTATTGTATATTCATCTTACTGCAATTTGGAATTATTTATTATGTGCTGTTTTTATTTCTATATATTTATAGTTTTATCTCAAATAAAAATTACCTATATAATCTAGTGCTGTATTTAATTATATTCATGTTATCTAAAATTAATTACTAACTAATAAACACAGCATGAACGTATCAAAAACGTATCGGTTGACTGACATGAATGTGGCTGATAGCTAATGTAATGATCCGTCAGGCGTGTTTCTTCAGGACTCTGCGCTTCGTGCTCTCTCCTGTCGAGAGTTTTGAGCGGGCTGCATGTAATTAGATTGCGTTTAATCCTTCCCTTCGCTTCAAAGCTGCTAAATTTGATTGTGTGTCTGTCGCTTGTCTTCTGCAGGGAGTCTCGTCTCCTCACAGGAGCTCGTGTCACTTTGACGCTTTCTATCTACAGCGCTGCTTAGCTGTCCTCTGAGACGCTGCTTCTCACGTTGATTTTCTTTTGCGTCAGAATCAGACCGCTCTTTTTTTTTTTTTTTTTTTTTTTTTTTTTTCCAGCTTTGCATGTTAGATTTCTAGTTCTAGTTCTCCCAAAAACAGCACAACAGGCGTCATTGAATTCGTTCGTATGACTCATGTGCTTTCAAATCTTGAGAAACCATGCAACAATCTTGCTTTCCACACACCAAGCTCTCATGACGATTGCTACCTGTCAATTATCCAGAATCCCATATGCACACACTTCAGCTATCATCCTGCTTTAAGAGACAAAAACACTTCACCAGCCTGACCTTTACACACTCACACATACTTTTCTGCTGCGGTTTCTTCAGGAAAATAAGTGTCTCACTTCAGTTTCACTCAGCTGCTGAAATGATAGGATGGTGCTTGTGTTTGTCGTTGGTGTTTGAGTGAGCGTCGAGGCTCCCATCTGTTCACTGTCTTTAAGATCTAAACATATACCTTCAAGATCTCCAGGACAGATCCTCAGTCTGAAGTGAACTGAAACTGAAATTGTCTACTCTCATGCTGTTCCAAATGATATTTGTTTTACTATCAAACATAAAGGACAAAAAAAGAAGAAACTTTTTTTTTTGCTGCAATGAGTTCATATTGTGCAAATGTTTTAAATGTTGCAGTTTTAACTAAAATGCGTTGTTGTTGTTGTTGTTGTTGTTGTTGTTATTATTATTGTTATTGTTATTATTGTTATTGTTGTTATTATTATTATTATTATAAAGATACTATTTTCATTTTTTACATTTATTTTATATTTTATTATAACATTTTTTACAAGTATTTTAAAACCTTTATAATAAATATTTATTTTAACAATTTTTAGATATTTGAGTCTTTCTAAAAGCTCTTTAAATGTTTATTATTATTATTATTGCTATTTATTATTATTATTATTATTATTATTATTATTATTTCTTTTAAATATCTAAAAATACTTAAAGCAAATTAAATTTACTTAAGGGCGAAAACTAATTATTTTAAATAATTTTTCCAACAGTTTTAACTAAAATCATTATTATTATTATTATTATTATTATTATTTTTTTTTTTTTTATTATTATTATTATAAAGGTAAATGCTGTTTTCATTTTTAACATTTATTTAATATGATATAATAAATATTTATTTTAACAATTTTTAGATATTTGAGTCTTTCTAAAAGCTCTTTAAATGTTTATTATTATTATTATTGCTATTTATTATTATTATTATTATTATTATTATTATTATTATTATTATTATTATTATTATTATTATTATTATTTCTTCAAATATCAACAATAAGATTCTACAATAAGACTTGGTCAAAATGCACATTTAAACACATTTATTTGTTTGTTTGCTTGCCTGTTTATTTTTTTTTTATTTTTTTAATGAATATCTAAAAATACATGAGGCAGTACAGTTTAACTTAGAACCAAAACGTCATAATAATTTAAGGTTTGTTTTTATAGCACAAAACTGCCAAATGGATTCAGAAGGCTTGTAATTTAAGTCATATGGATTAAATATAGGATGCTTTATGATGTTTTCTTGTCCTTATTGGT
Organism: Cirrhinus mrigala; assembly: GCA_036247105.1. NCBI lineage: Eukaryota > Metazoa > Chordata > Actinopteri > Cypriniformes > Cyprinidae > Cirrhinus > Cirrhinus mrigala. The sequence continues at coordinate 3,311,397 of CM070018.1, forward strand.
TAAATGTAAAGAGCTGCAGATGTGGAGTGTGAGAAAATAATGACTTAATTATAATGTTCAGATTAACTATTCCTACATCCAGATAACATTGTGCCCGGGCTCTGTGGTGAGGGTGTCCCACAAAGGTCCTTTATCGAATAACCTACATCTTCTTGTCAGCGGTAGTATTTCCTCTCTTTATCTTGTTCATTACTCACACAATCTGTGATCAGACTGCAGTTGATCTTTATTAGCACAGCATGCTCGTGTATCTCGGGCTTTAAACAAATACAGCAACCAACCTGTAAATAATGCATGCGCTGTTCCGACACGTGTCGCAGTTGGCCGTGTCCTGTCCGGTCCGATAGGAGAGCCTGTGAGGAGATAAAGAGAGAGAGGACGAGTCATTACACAGGCGGTTTGGCCGCTCCGCCTCCCCGTTCGCCCTGTCATTCCTCATTATCAGCTCACGGTCAACGCGCGGCGGGAAAGATACGTTAGCATTCCTCACGCCGGCGTTCTGCAGAGGACACGCGGGACGCCGGCTGCGTTTGTGAGTGTAATCAGAAAGCGGAGAACACGGCGGCCTTGAAATCCTGGTCTTTTTGCACGGCCAGGCTGCAGAATTGTCAAATCGTGCTGCTTTTGACGGTGGTTTTGTTTGCTAACGGGAGCTAAAATGTGCTGATGCATGTGGCATGTGGCGGTTTGCTGTCTATATAAGCAGCTGTCTTTTAAAAGAGCATCCTGGCTGAAATGAAATAGCACAAGAAACTGAATTTTACAATTAATTGAGATAGTTCATGCCACCTAATTATGTAATAATCTGCTTAAATGCACAGCAAGCACAAATTTTGATTAAATTACTCTTTTTAAATCAAATTAAAATGGACTAATTGATTCTATTAGGATTTCTTCAGGTTGGTAAGATTTTTTATTTATTTATTTATTTTTTTTGATTAATTGATATTGCAATTATGTATTTACTTTATTATTTTTCCTACAGTTTTAACCCAAATCTATTATTATTTTTAAGTATTAATTTCATTTATTTACTTTATTTTTTCCTAATATATTATTTTCTTTATTTTATTATATTATTAAATATATTATTTTAAGTACCTATTTTTTTTTTTCTTGAAGTTTTAATCCAAATGTTATTTTCAATTACTAATTTCATTTAGTTACATCATTAGTTTATCCTACAATTTTAATCTCTATATATCATTATTTTTAAGTAGAAATTTTATATATTTACATACTTTTTTCCTAGACTTAGCCTAAATAATGTATTAAATACTTATAATTTATTAAGTACCTATTTTATTTATTTTTGTTTCTTCCTACAGTCTTAATCCAAATTGATTGATTTATTTATTTCCCAGCTGTTTTAATCCAAATATTTTGTATTCAAGTACTAAGTTTATTTACTTCACTATTTTTTTTTACTAGTTTTAATCCAAATATTTTTTCATATACTAATTTTATTTATTTGTTTATTTATTTTTACTTACATGATTTTTTTTACTTCTTATTATTTCATTATTTTTTCCTACAGTTTTAATCCAAATATATTATTTTCAAGTACTAATTTTATTTACTTCAATATTTTTTTACTAGTTTTAATCCAAATATTTTTTTTCACATACTATTTTTGTCATTTATGTATTTTATTTTATTTTTTTATTTAATTACTTTTTCTGCAGTTTTAATCCAAATATATTATACTTTTTAAGTATTTTTTTTTCTTTTGTTTTATTTTCTTTTGTTGTTATATTATTATATTTTGTTTTTCATTCTACCATACACTGTATTTATTAAAAAAAACTGGCATGTACTGGTCATTTTTCTGTCAGGACAATATTACTTTTACATACATTAGAACTCAATGCAATTAATGTTTTAAAATACAGGTAAAACACTAGTAAAAATTAATACAGAAAATTCCTTCATATTAATACAGTTCATTGTGCTTTTTTTTTAATGCATTATTTGTTAAAGTGTAGAACTTGGCCACTTATTGTTTATTTCAGGAGTGCACTTAAAATGCTGTGTCTCTTTTTGATCTTTAACCCTGTATAGAGTCCACAGGAACATGACTTGACATTGCCCAATGAAAAAAAAAAAAATGCCGCTATGTCCATGTAGTTTGTATGTTCACACGACCCTCCGGCCTGCAGTCAACATGCAATATGATCTGACAGGAGAGTTCATGGGTGAATTTAGACCAGTAGAGACTGATTCCTTCCTAAAATCCTCTGGGTGTGATATCATTTCTGCTAGAGATTTGCTGGATGTGATCATCCTCACCTAAAATAGACTGAGCTCAGGGGGAAACGGGAAGTTCATTAACTGAAGCAGAGCTTGATTTCAAAGGTTCTTCATTCGTCAGATCTTCTCGGATGTTGCCCTCTAGTTTTTGACTTTCGGTCTTTTTTTTTTTTAACTGTATAACTTTGTATGTAAATATTTGATTCGAAGCGAATTATAATCAGCCCGGATGTGTGTGTAATGTTTGTTGAAGCGCAGAGCTGTGTTCCTGAATTACTTCATTGCTGTTTTGTACATCAGCAATCAGCTTCACGTTGGCGCTCTTAACAGCGTGAAAAACAAAACTGTTATTCAAATGCTGAATAAATTATACATAATACTAGAATGCATCTCATTATAGTCACTTAACTGTCACTCACTGGAGGTTTGCACTGTTTCAAGTGAACCTTGCAGAGAAAAGTCTCTTCTGCTCACCATTTATTTGCTTAAAAATGCAATAAAAATAGTAAAAAATCTGAAATATTATTACCATCTAAAATAACTGGTTTCTATTTGAATATATGTTAAATTATAATTTATTCCTGTGATTCAAAGCTGAATTTTCTGCATCTGCAGTGTCACCTTTGAGAAATCATTCCAATATGATGATTTGCTGCTCAAGAAACATTTTTGATTTTCATCAATGTTAAAAACAGTTGTGCTGCTTCATATTTAAGGGTGATCTTTCGCTCTGAAGCGAGTCTGTTTGTTTGCTCTCAGTACAGTAGTCAGTGTTTACATCTGATTCCTAGTCTCTCGTATGTGTTTGTGTTTGTCCTGTTTACTCCCGCCAGCAGGATTGTGCTGAAGTCTCTGAGCTGAATATTTGTAACGTTAATAAATGCTAAAACAAATAGCATAAATCTCCTTTCGTCAACAAGGTTTTACTGCCGGTGGCGGTTATATTGTGTATGTGTGGAGACGTGGGGTCCAAAAATCCGAGAAGGTTTACTTTCACTGTTGGCTGCCATTAGTAATTACCGCCTGTTGTCGCAACGATTGCTTTGCGGGAAAAAGATGACCTGTCGACCCGTCCGGCGGTCCCGCGATGGACGGCCAATGTCAGACTGACGGGAATCCGACAGAGTGATCAATAGCTCAGATGAGGCGCGCTGTCAAATCTCTGTCTCTCGTCCTGTCGATCTGTATCTTCAGCTAAACTCTGTCCGTCTCTCATTGCTGGAATATTACGGGTTGAATAGAAGTTGAACTGTATTGACAGCATCTTTGGCATCTGGTCGATTGGTACAGAAAATGATTTCAATTCATACTGCAGTTTGCTAAAACAAACAAAAAAGTTGTTGGGTGTAAAATGGTGCTTGGACTTCCATGTAAACTTGCTGATAGTTTGTTTGTTTCCATTTTTTTGTCTTTACTATATATTGTTTTATTATTTTAATGTGCGTACATAAATAATTTGTTTTTTTTAATTATTATTTAGCACAATACTAGTCTCATCCAACAGGTTGTTCATCTTCGGGTTAATGATGAAATACTGAAATATTCTTGTTGTTGTTAGTAATATTCTTGTTAAGATGCAAAAACAGACAGTCTGAAAAGAAAGCGAGCAAACAAATAAAAGAACAGATGAACGAAAGAAAAACTAACGAAAGGCAGACTGACTAACTGAAAGAAAGAGAACAAACGAACGAAAAAGAGAACAAATTAACAAAGAGATCAAATGAAAGAGAGAACAAAAAAAGTAAAGAGAACAAAAGAACAATTGATCAAAAGAAAGAACAAACAGATAAAAAGAAAAAACAACATGAGCAAAAGAGAACAAACAAATGACAGAATTAATAAACAAAAAAGAAAAAAGAACAAATGAAAGAATTAACAAACGATTGAAAAACAACAAACAAACAAAAGAACAAACAAACGTTAGAAGGAAAAAGAACGAAAAAAGAAAGAACAAGTGAACAAAAACAGGAACAAATGAACAAAAGAAAGCGCAAACAGACAAAAGACAGACAACGAAGGAACACAAGAGAAAAAAGAAGAGAGAAAACGGCAGAAATAATGAACGAACAAAAGAAAAAAGAACAAATGAGAGAACGAACAAAAGAACAAGAAAAACAAATGAAAGAAAACAAACAAAAGAACAGGTGATCGAAAGAAAACAAATGAACAAAAGAAAGAGCAAATGAACGAAAGAAAACAAACGAAACACATGAAAGAACAATTGCACAAGAGAAAGAACAAATGAACAAAAAAAGATAAAAGAAAGAAACGAAACAGTAAACAAATGAAACATGAAAGAACAATTGAACAAAAGAAAAAGAACAAATTAACAAAAGAGGTAAACGAAAGAAAGAAACGAAAGAGAACAAACGAACGACAGAATAAAGAACAAACAAACAAAAGACAATGAAATAAAGAAACAATTGAAAGAAAGAACAGATGAACGAAAGGAAAAAACAAACAAGTGAATGAAAGAAAACAAATGGACGGGAGAGCAAACAAACAAAAGAGAACAAACGAAAGAACAAACGAAGGAAAGAACAGAGAACACATGAAAGAACAATTGAACAAAAGAAAGAAAGAACAAATGAACAAAAGATAAACGAAAGAAAGAAATGAACAAAAGAAATGAATGAATGAACAAACAAAAGAAAAGAAAGAACAAGGAACAAAAGAAAGCAAACAAACGAGAACAAAAGATCAAAAGAGAACAAACGAACGAAAGAAATGAGAAACAAACAAACAATGAAAACGAAAGAAAAAAGAAAAACGAGAAAGAATGAATGAAAGAGAACAAATGAACGAACGAAAGAACAAACAAACAAAAGAAAAAATTAAAGAATGAAAAAGAGAATCAACAAATGAAGGAAAACAAACAAATGAAGTAATGTATTGATTGATTTATATGTAGAAATGCAAAAATGGAACAAAAATAAAAACTGGTTCTGCGTAAATACATGAAATCAGCATTGGAACGACGTCATGTCAGTTTTGAGCCGTACTGGAGTTTGCATTTCCATCCCGATCCCCTTCATCCACTCAGACTCAATTGTGGTTGCTTGGTAGAAAATGCATTGTGACCTGAGCCGTGCTGAGCAGCAATCGGTCCAGTGTGAAAACGCCCTGCTTCTGTGTGACTCAGAGAGACTCTGGAACGACAGTATAGAGCTCATTTTGGCCCGTCGCTGTCAGACTGCAGCCCACTCGGCCATTACGGTGCGTCTCAGCGCCGCCACCCCTGAGCTCTGCACCGGCCTCCTTAAAAGGTCAAACTGCGGGGCTCGTTGTAAAAAAGAGTGGGACACCGACGGCCATTTTGGCTCTAATGAGAGCATGTGAAGTGCTGTTTGCTGATGCGTGGGGTTTATCTGAGGCTCGTTTCCGTGCCTAATAGGGACAGTGATGTATAGCGCTGTTTCTGGGAGCTCGGGGTTGGACAGGAGGGCAGGAGGGAGGCAGAATAATGTTTGTCACAAGGCACCGGCTGCCGGCGGTGATCAGAACAAACCCTCTGGAGCAGCTGGCACAGCGCGGGAGGTAATGTGTTGGAATGTGAAAAGGAAGTCAATTATCTCGTATCCCGAAAGAGAGAAGAAGACCTTTGGGACACAATGTTGAATTCTTCCACAAAGGACCCTCTGCATATTATTTGTGCAGATTGCATTGATTATCATTTAAATAGATGCACAGAGAAACAGTTACTGTCAGAAGTAATTATTTTCAAAGCTTCGGGTGACAAATATGTCGCAATGTCTGACTAATTTTCAGTATGGATGAGTTCTGGCCATTTTTTGTTTATGCATTTATTTTTTTTTAGGTCAGAAATAAATTATTTTTGCCTTACATTTTAGCAAGGGCTGGTTATGAAGGTATATAGAAATGTCAAGCAGCTGATATTACTGCAACACGGTAAATGTTTTTTCGTATTTTGTGATATGTAATTTTTTAACTTTGTGGTAATATCTTTGTTTATACCCCTTTGGATTAAACACCTGTGAAGTTATTATAATCAATAAATTCATATATTTACCTCATTCTATTTATTTATTTATTGTTATTTTAGTATTTTAATATCTTATTGAATATGTTGTAATGCCTATTTTTTGATAATCCAGTCAGATAAATATTCTTGAATTCTTAAAATTATAAAGTTAGTTTAAAAAGTTTAAAATAAGCTTGAATATATATATATATATATATATATATATATATATATATATATATATATATATATATATATATATATATATATATATATATATATATGTATATGTATGTATGTATGTATGCATGTATGCGTGTGTGTGTGTAAAAACATTTTCGGACATGATGTATGATAAAAAACGAAATATATATATATATATATATAAATATATATATATATATATATATATATATATATATATACACACAAAAAAAAAAAATATATATATATATACATATATAACATATATACAATATATATAAGAAATATTTGTAAGTATATGTTTTTCTTGTAATTACAATTTATATATAATTTATATTATAAATTATTTTTTTTTTTTTTACTTTACATAAATAAATTTCTCTTAAATATGTACAATAATTTGTTTATTTATATATACATAATATGAAATAAAATATAAAAATTATATATATTAGGGCTGTCAAATGATTAATCATGTAATTATTATGTGTGTGTGTGTGTATATATATATATATATAACATATATACAATATATATACAAAATATATATATAAGAAATATTTACAAGTATATCTTTTTCTTATAATTAGAATTTATATATAATTTATATTATAAATTAAAAATTTTTTTTTACTTTACATAAATATATTTCTCTTAAATATGTACAATAATTTGTTTATTTATATATACATAATCATTACACACAGTACACAAACATATTAGGCAATTAATCACAATTAATCGTTTGACAGCTCTAATATATATAGTTTTTATTTAGAAAGCGTGACCGTTAATATTTATTTCTTGCATATATTTACCACATATATTTATTTGTATTATGTTTTTATTGTACATGTTAGAATGCATATTTTTTGTTAAATATTCCTTAATTAATTTAATTCTACATATTTTAATATATATAATATTAATGCAATGCATAAATATAATTTTTAATGCATATATATTTCTTATGGATTAAATTTCTTGTTTCCATGAATCACTCAGTGTTTGTTTTTGATCATTAACTAATGCATACCATGCTTTTTACTCCGGTTCATAGCTTAGCTACACAACCGCTAGCATTCACTTTGATCCCGTAACATGTTTTTTAGTCAAGCGCCTCTTTGCATACGTCTTTGTCTGCAGCGCGCTTTTGAACACGTTGAAAAGTACTACATCACGCCGGCGGTAATGTAACAGATGTAATTATGAATACATTCACCTGTGTCCTCCAGTCACACTGTCTTTTGTCACACGAATGACATTTCCGAGTGTTTGGAAAGAGACTAATGTTGCGTATCCACACAAGCATTAAATGTTTCTGCATTGCACTTTCTCAAACCTGAGCTGGGGAATTGAAAACTCATTGCATTGCCTTGAGAATACATTAAAATATTACTTGAAGTGTAATATCTCTAAAAGCATTAGCCATAAGAAACCTCTGAGGCGTGTGCTTGGGTAATGTTAGAAAATTCCCTCTCTGAAACCTAAGTTGAGTTTCATTTGTTTTTGTGTCAAGGCTTTTTTGAGTAAAGCATACCATTAGATGTTTACATAAGCACTTATACACTGAGACTTTATAAACTAAAATTAATAACAATGCATCGGATAATGCCTCTGTATTATGCAAAATGTTATTTTGATCAGTCAGCGGTCCATTGTCCCATGATTCTCGGCGTTTGTGCTTGAGCGGATCTCTAATCATCCTCATGATGATGTTGTCTAGTCTCCTGATCATCCTCTGGATCAGTTGTTTACGAAACCCTCTCGCTGTGACCTTAATTGTGCTTCAAGTATATAAAATAGACATGTAGTCTTGCAGGTAATTAATGCCGTTTTTAATCACTGTCCTGGCGGGGTTCCAGTGCTTACATCCCGAAGCGTCTTTAGGGAAATATGTGTTTGAATATGCAGGAGATTGAGTCCTGTGCAAACCCAGCCGGTCTCAAACATTAGATTCAGTCTTGTTTCTTTAAACTCCATGCAAACCGATCTCATAAGGGGCTTACTTAATGTTGTACAATTTTGTGCGTAAATGCTGAACTAATCAGTATGTTATGCTTAGCTGGGTGGGATAAAGCTAAATGCGGCATCGGAATATTTTAAAGAGATAGTTTGGGCTGATTTGCATGATATCCTGCTGTGGGAGTGAGCTAGTTTATCATCGACTGGCTCTGACTGTAAACATTCAGCGGTTATGCGTGTAAGTACCCTGCTTGTGTAACTTACTAGTTCCCATTTGGACGTGTTTATTTCATCTAAATATACTGCGTAATCTTCTTGTGAGGTACTTGTAGATTTTATCGTCTTTTTCTTCTCTCTTTAAAAGGGTTTGTCATTGCTTAATGTCTCTGCCCCGATTTGGAGCGGGTTCAATTGTTAGATTAAATAGGTGCTCTTGAAAGTAGAAGGCGGTTTTGGCATCATTAAATAAGTAGTGTTTAGAAGGCCTCCAGCAAATTTCCCAGGTTGAGTCCGAGGTGATAAAAGTCAATATGAAAAAGAGTGTTGCCCTGAAAGTCTTGCTTCTAACCAAAGATGCACTTATCCATCCTAATTAGACCTGCAATAGCAGTCATTTTGAGAACCAAACAGCTTTTGGGGCTGATTTAATGTTTAGAAAACCATAGAGACAACCAAAGTAATCAATCATTGGGTCAACTTTCCGAACAGTGTACATTGATTTGTTGGTACTTTCGACTTGCTTCCCTTACAAACCAACCAATGCACTTATCCGGCCTGTTCATTCACTCCCCTACTACTAAGTACTCAGACTTGAACCAGCAACCAAATAGTTTCTTGTATCCCAGGCATAAATGCATTGGAAACTACCAAAGTAATCCATCCTTAAGTCATCTTTCTGAACAGTATGCGTTGTGGCTCATTGGTGCTTCCAACATATTGTATTTGGAGTGCGTTGTGGATGTTTGGGGAAACCTGTGGGGAAATTCAATTATGTTGTCAGAATTTCATATTTGAGAAACAGAGTGCTTTCCTTAGAGTCTTAATAACTAACCAAAGATGTATTCATCCATCCTAATTAGGCCTATTATAGAGTTTGAGAACCAAACAATATGTGGGACTGAAGTAATGTTTTCTGTCTTGAAGTAGTTTCTTGTATCCTGTCCATAAATGCACAGAGACAACCAAAGTAATCTTTCCAACTTTCCAAAAAATGCACTTTATGGTTCACTGGCTCATTCAATACATTGCAGTTGGCATGAGTTGTGGATGTTTGGGGAAATGCAATTATGCTTGGTGCAATTGTTTTGGTGCAGAAATTGAGTGCTGCCCATAGAGTTTTTCTGTTCAACCAAAGATGCACTCATTCATCCTAATTTCACCTACTATACCAGTTTAAGAACCAAACAATGCATGGGACTGAAGTAATGTTTTCTGTGTTGGAATAGTTTCTTGTATACAATGCATAAACGCTTAGAGATAGCCACAGTAATCCCTCTTTAGGGCAACTTTCCAGAAAAATGCACTGTGGTTTACCGGTACATTCAGTACATTGCAGTTGGCATGAGTTGTGGATGTTTGGGGAAATGCAATTTTACTTTTGACACAGAAATTGATTTTTCCCGTATAGTCTTGCTAACCAACCAAAGATGCACTCATCCATGCTAATTGCACCTACTATACCAGTTTGAGAACCAAACAATGCATGGGACTGAAGTAATGTTTTCTGTTTGAATAGTTTCTTGTATGCCATGTGTAAACACACAGAGATATCCAAAGTAATCCATTTTAGGTCAACTTTCTAAACAATGTGTATTATGGTATATATGATATATTGCCACTCTCAACACATTGCAGTTGGCATACATTGTGGATGTTTGGGAAAATGCAATTCTGCTTAGTGCAATTCTTTTGGTGTAGAATTTGAGTGATGCTTGCATAGTCTTGCTAACCAGCCAAAGATTCATCCATCCACATAATGTTTTCTGTGTTGTAATAGTTGCAATTGAAATATGCAATGCATAAACACATAGAAATTACCAAAGGTCGGCTTTTCAAAAAGTGCCCATTGTGGTTCATTGATGCATTCAACACATTGCAGTTGGCTTGAGTTGTGGATATTTGTGGAAATGCAATTCTGCTTGGTGCAATTCTTTGGCGTAGAAATAGAGTGATTCCCCTAAAGTCTTGTTAAGCAATCAGATGCACTTATCTATCCTAATTGCACCTATTATACCAGTTTGAGAACCAAACAATGCATGGGACTGAAGTAGTGTTTTCTGTGTTGGAATAGTTTCTTGTATCCAATGCATAAATGCATAGAGATATCCAAAGTAATCTATCTTTAGATCAGCTTTCTGAACAATGTGCATTGTGGCTCGTTGGTGCTTTCAGTCAACTTTAAATTCTTTTGGTGCAGAAATTGTGTTGCCCATATAGTCTTGCTAACCAACCAAAGATGCACTCATCCATCCTAACTGCACTTACTATGCCAGTTTGAGAACCAAACAATGCATGGGACTGAAGTAATGTTTTTCTGTGTTGGAATAGTTTCTTTTATTCCATGCATAAATGCATAGAGATGTCCAAAGTAATCCGTCTTTATTTCAACTTTCTAAACAATGTGCATTGTGGTTCATTGCCACTCTTAACACATTACAGTTGGCATGAATTTTGAATGTTTGGGGAAATGCAATTCTGTTTGCTGCAATTGTTTGGTACAGAAATTCAGTGCTTCACTTAAAGTCTTGCTAACCAACCAAAGGTGCACTCATCCATCCTAATCAGGCCTACTATTGCAGTTTGAGAACCAAATAATGCATGGGACTGAAGTAATCTTTTCTGTGTTGGAATAGTTTCTTGTATTTAATGCGTAAAGCATAGAGATATCCAAAGTAATCCATCCTTAGGTCAGCTTTCTGAACAATGTGCATTGTGGCTCGTTGGTGCTTTCAGCACCTGTGGGGAATTGCACTTCTGCTTGGTACAGTTCTGTTGGCACAGAATTTTATTGTTATGAAATAGAGTTCTTCAGTTAAGTCTTGCAAACCAACCAAAACTGTAGTCATCCATCCTAATTAGACCAAACAATACGTCGGACTGAAATAATGTTTTCTCTCTTAGTACAATTTCTTGTATGCCATGCATAAATGCGTAGAGAAACAACCATTGTGGATCAACACACTGCATGTTTGGGGAAGCCTGTGGGATTTTTACTCTTTGCATGCTGGTTAATATAAACGTCTTACCCTTCTCTATGAGCTTCTCCTTTTTCCAGCTCCTGAATGACGCCCAGCAGCACTTTGATGGTTTCCTGGCTGGAGCTGATCATGTTTTCCATGGCCTGCAGCTGCGCTTTAACATCCCCATCCTGATTGACAGGCACTATCTGCTTGCACGCCTCATTATCCGTCTGTAGAGTTCCCGACCCCGTGCCGCCGCCGCCCCTGCAAGGAGGCGCCGGCATGGGAACGGCTGTCGAGGACACCGGAGTCACCGGCGCCGCCTCCTCCATGGCCCGCAGCGGTCGAGCAGACAGCGTGCCCACGTGGCACTGGACCTGCGTAGTGCAACTGGTCCGCGGAAGCGTCTGCGACTGCAGGCCATTGAGCTGCAGCGCCTTTTTGCGTTTGCTCCGCTCGGACGGACTCTCCAAGCACTCCACCTGCGTGAGCGAGTTCCACGCGATGGGTCCCGTCACTTTGGAGGAGGACGAATCCTCTAGAATATTCCCACCGCTTTCCCCAGAGTTGAGCAATTGCAGCTTGCCTGAGCGATCAAGAGTTTCAGAATCTCTCTGGAAGCCCTTACTGTGTTTACTTCTGACGCTACAGATCTGATAGTCCGAGTTGTCCGTGGACCCATCTGGCGGACAAGGGAGAACCAGAGCGTCCGAACACGGCCCGTCCGTTCTCTCCAGACAGTCCCTGGCTTGTGGATGTTGCTCTATAGTTGCGACGCACTTGCTGGTGTGCATTAATGCTCTTGTTTTCCTCACGTTTTGCGAGGGCACGCACTCCCTACCGGCCTCAGTAGCTTTCGCCCTCTTTACGTCAATAACAAACCCATCGTCCTGGTCCTTACAGCTCTCCACCACAGCGGCATGCTTGACCGTATGTCCTTTCTTCCGCTCAAACGGAAAAGTCTGGTAGCGCTTCCTAAGATCCGGCGACGTTTGCACTCCGGTGCTTTTGGTGACATTGGGGATCGATCGGCGAGCCGGGACGGTCATGTACTTGCGGTACGCCACCTTGTAGACCGGCTTCCCCCCTCGGGCGGCGGCAGCCTGTTCGTTCTGCGCGTCGCAGATGTCCTTGAAGCGCACCTGAAGGGCTTTGTTTCGCTTGCGCACATGCCGGGTTTCGTCCGACGATCCTTTGACCTCCAGGGCCATGGAGGCCGCCGTTGCCTCTGAGTCCGACTCAGAGTTGGTGAGCATGCATTTACCAGCGTCCTTGCTCACCATGGTTCCTGCAAAGACAGCCGGTTGAGATATGATTAGGTGCTTTTAGCAACCGTTTCTTGCATATAGTTTTAGTAGATTAAATTTCTGTGCTGACACAAATGTGAAAATAATCAGTCATGGAGCCACGAAAGGGCATAGCAGCAGCATCCTTCATCCCTAGACTCTATGAACGCCTCACACAGCGCGTTAGCGTCCTTTCCCTCGCGAACCCGCTCGGCTTGTTTGCGGAGAAATTTATGGAGCAATCTCAAGAGTGTTGTCTTAGCCCGTGACTTGTTTGTCTTTGACAGTTAATTGCATCTCTTAATCTCGTGTGTTCCTGGAGCGATCGCACGCAGCGAGAATGATAGGAGTGAAAGCGCGTCATCTGTCTACCTCCCTGGAGTTCGCCATCCCTCAGCTAACTAATAGAAAGAGAGACACTGTCTGCCCTGTGATTCAGCATCATCACCCTGACAAACTCTCCTGGCTTCCCTCCGAGCCCTGTGTGTCAAACTGCCTTTTTTAGTGCCTCGATATGTGCATTCTTTTCTGGAAATATAGGAGTGTTTTTGATGCTTTGTCTGTCTGTCACAGTGTGCTGTCTCGGAAATTATGTCTCTAAGTTCATGCCCTATAACCACAGCTATAGCCGTCATAACACCACTTGTGTAAGAAATTTACCGCTTTCACCAATACATTTCATTTCATGGTTGGCTATGATGGTTTTGTGTAGTTAAATGACAGGCCTATTGGGTACTACTAAAAATAGCTTTAAAATTGTTTTAGAAATGCATCTTGAGACTTGTTCTGTTGTGCTTTATTGAGCTGTCATTGAACACACGAATGTGTCATAATGCTGTGCTGGACATGAATCAACCTCATTATACCTGGCTTCCTTAAAACCAGCTAGACTTTAACACAATCCACTGACAATTCCATTATGACGATGTACTTCTGCACGTCTCTAGTTTTTTTTTGTTCAACTCCATAGAAAGGGAAAGATAGTTATGCAGTGAGTTACAAACAGAAAGAACGACACACTTCAAGGTCTCGGTCTGATTGTTGTGAAGTTTTCGGTGACGGCTAACATTACTCAAGCTGGATGATATCTGAACACTGTAACCCAGGATTCTTGAACCAAATCGGTTTTCTGCTTCGGTACTCTTGTCTTTCAAATATGAAAGATTCACAACAACAGATACCAGCCGTCTGGAGCAGCAGCTGTAAATCTTTAGTGTGGCCTGGGATGTCTTTTGTCTTGTCTTGTAGAACAACCTTTTGGTCTTGTGTTCCCTTCTTAACTATTTAACAAGTGCAATCTTTCCTACATTTTCTCTCAAGTTTCTGCAGAGGTCTGGTCTTTCCTTCAATGTACAGTGCCATTTAAAATTTTGGGTTAGTGCAATTTTTTTTTTAAAGAAATTTCAATTTAAATTTCAATGTAAGGAAATGAAATGATGCTAATCAATTTCTTTCTTTATTTATTTATTGTGCTTGCTTGTTACATTTTTTGGACCATTCTGAATTAAATAAAAAAAACTGAATTCAAATTTAATTAATTTAAAGTAAACTATTTTAAATTTGTGCTTGTTTAATTAATTTTTGGACCATTCTAAATTGAATTGACAATTCTTTTTATATTCAAATTAAATAAATTTGAATTTGAGGTAGCAAACAGGGCTGCAGTTTAAATTTCAATGTAAGAAAATGAAATGATTATTATTATTTTTTTTTTTGTTTATTTATTGTGCTTGTCATAAATTCATACTTTTATTCAGCAAGGATGCATTAAATTAATCAAAAGTGACAGTGAAGACATTTATAATGTTACAGATGATTTCTATTTCAAGTAAATGTTGTTCTTTTGAACATTCTATTCCTGAAAGAATCCTAAGAAATGTTACATTTATGATGAGTTGCACAAAAAAAAAAAAAAAGCAGCAACATTGATAATGATAAGAAAGTTTGTTTTTGTGTTTGTTTAGTTTTTTTTTTGGACCGTTCTGAATTGAATTGAGAATTCTTTTTAAATTCAAATTGAATTCATTTGAATTTGAGGTAGCAAACCAGACTGCAATTTTAAATTTCAGTGTAAGGAAATAAAATAACAATAATCAAATTTAATTATTTATATAGTGTGCTTGTTTAATTTTTTTGGACTGTTTTGAATTGAATTGAGAATTCTTTTTAAATTCAAATCAAATTAATTTGAATTTGAGGTAGCAAACAGGACTGCGATTTAAATTTCAATGTAAGGAAATGAAATGATGATAATCAATATCATTAGTATTTATTTATTTATTTACTTATTTATTTGTTTGTTGCACTTGTTTGTTTAATTTTTTTGGACCATTCTGAATTGAATTGAGATGATAATCAAATTTTTAATTATTATTTATATAGTGTGCTTGTTTGTCTAATTTTTTTGGACCATTTTGAATTGAATTGAGAATTCTTTTTAAATTCAAATTAATTTGAATTTGAGGTAGCAAACAGGACTGCAGTTTAAATTTCAATGTAAGGAAATGAAATAATGATAATCAAATTCATTTATTTATTGTGCTTATTTTTTATTTTTTATTTTATTTATTTATTTTTTTGGACCATTTAGAAATTAAATAAAATATTGCAATTTAAATTTCAATGTAAGGAAATGAAATGATGATAATCAATATCATTAGTATTTATTTATTTATTTACTTATTTATTTGTTTGTTGCACTTGTTTGTTTAATTTTTTATTTAATGTTTAATTTTATTTATTTATTTATTTATTTATTTATTTATTTATATATATATATATATATATATATATATATATATATATATATATATATATATATATATATATATATATATATATATTCAATGTAAGGAAATGAAATGGTAGTAATTAAACTATTATTGTTATTATTATTATTATTATTATTATTATTATACAGTGTTCTTAATTGAATTGAGAATGCTTTTTAAAATCCAAGTAAATTTCTGTAGGATCATGTGAAACTGAAGACTGGAGTAATGATGCTGAAAATTCAGCATTGCATAGAAATAAATTACATCTTACAATATATTCGAAACTGTTTTTTTTAAATTGCAATAATATTTCACAATTTTATTGTTTTTACTGTATTTTGGATCAAACAAATGCAACCTAGGTGGGCATAAAAGCCCTCTTTCAAAAGAAAAAATCTTACCAACCCCAAACTTTTAAACGTCTTATTTATTTGCATGCCTTTTTTTGTAGCGTAAATGTTACGTTTTTCCCACCAAAGTTTAATACCTATGTAATTATTATAAGACTATAGCATTAGGGGTTTGGCAGGTCACTGAACCTATGCATTAGCCTTATAAAACAGCAATAAAGAGTCTCAAACAGGTTTTGTTGTGCACATTCACGTAGACAGCTGGGAATAACAATCCGTACAGGAGCGGCACACGTTCTCAAAATCCAATAATACGTAATCTAATGGAGTCTGGATTCCTCTGCGGGTTTGGACGCAGGTTGATCTCAGAGTTACTTAGCTGCACTTCTGCAGGAGTGTCATGTTGAGCGTCTCTAATGCTCTCTGCTCTATTGGATTATGTCTATTACTCGAAATCATTTGTTAAGGGGCTTGAGGAAGGCGAGATAAACCGGTGGTGACAGACCCTCGGCGACCAGCCGTCCTCGAGACCTGTTCGGGATCGATGCGAGCTGCAGACATCATTACAAGCCTTCAATACGGCGGCCAAACGCACGCCGGCTGAACAACACGCAAACGGGATCGATAAGGCCGCTAGGCATCATGGGATTGTATTAATACTTTAAATCGAATCCGCAGTCGACTAAACGTCGTAGGCATCTCTCCTCCTCCTCGTTCTCGCTCGCTTCTGAGTGTGATGTATTACTAGTGTAACCCGCTTGTCAGGGAAAGCCCATCCCAAATGCATTTCCAACTCAATTAATCAGAAAGGGTACTGCCGACGGCTCGAGTCCTCCAAAGAAGCATTAGCAGCCCTGGGATTATGTAAACAGCGAAGCGCGACTTTATTTACATAAGACTCTAAAGAATTAATTCATCAAATTATATTTTCGCAGTTGCCTCGTGTTTGATATTTTGGTATCGTAGCAACAGCCGAGTGCCTTTCTCTTCCTGGTCTTTGTCAACCTGAGCTCTTGAAAATCATCTTTATCTTTGAAGACCCTGAAATGAAAGGTGGAAGATGGTAAACTTAATAAAGTGCTTTTATTGGCACGCTGCTTTCATTAGCGCTGCCTGATATGGCAAGAATAAATATTGCTGTTGGTCGTGTTTTGAAGTAAGCCTGGCTGTTTGCGTTACAGATACGAGTGGCACCTTGAATCACACGGCTTGAGCGACTCAAGTTAGGATTTGGGTGATAAAACAGTCTAGTGCAGTGGTTCTCCCACATTTTGTAAGACTCCCTCGTCTGTCGCACCTGATTCAACTCATTAGTGGAGACTGCAAGACCTGAAGTGGGTGTGTCAGATACAGGGAGACATACAAAAGGGGGTTCTTCATGGACAGGTTTGAAAACCACTGATCTAGTGATATAGCAACCAGGGCTGTGCTTCATTCAGAGTTATTTTATTTTATTTTATTTTTAATGCAGCATCCTGATTTAAGAATGCTTTTTCAAATACAATTTGAAAATAAACATTGAAAATAAATGTTCAATTTTCAATTTGAGGTAACAAATATAATTAAAATTTAAATTTGAATATAAGGAAATTATAATTTCATTTTAATAAAGTATTATTATTATTATTATTATTATTATTTATTATTATTAAAATATCTAATAATAGTATAATTAAAGTATAATAATAATAATAATAATAATAATAATTATTATTATTATTATTATTATTATTATTATTATTATTATTATTATTATTATTTATTATATCTGCTACTACTACTACTGCTACTACTACTAATAATAATATTGCTGATGATTTATTATTATTATTATTATTATTATTATTATTATGCAGCATCATGAATTGAATTGAGAATGCTTTTTCAAATAAAGCAAAATTCAAATTAAATTTTGGATTTTCCGTTTGAGGTAGCAAACAGAATTGCAATTTAAGTTTGAATATATTAAAATTCAAATTAAATTTAGAATTTTCGATTTGAGGTATCAAACAGAATTGTAATTTACATTTGAATATAAGGACGTGATATTTTCCTTTTAATTATTAAAACATATAATAATAATAATAATAATAATAATAATAATAATTATAATAATAATAATAATAAATGTATCGAATTGAGAATAAAATAAAATTAACAAAAATAAAATACAATTAGGCAAACAGAATTGCAATTTAAAATTTTGATGGAAGGAAGTGATAATTTCCGTTTAATTATTAAAATATAATTAATAATAAAATTAATAATAATAACAACAATAATAATAATAATAATAATAATAATAATAGTTATAATAATAATAGTAATAATAAAAATAATAATTAGTAGTAGTAGCAGTGATAGTAGTATGCAACATCCTGAATTGAATTGAGAATGCTCTTTTCAAATAAAATTCAATTACAATTAAGAATTTTCAATTTGAGGTAGCGAACAGAATTACAATTTAAGTTTGAATATATTAAAATTCAAATAAAACTTAGAATTTTCAATTTGTGGTAGTAAACAATTGCAATTTAAATTTTAATGTAAGGAAGTGATAATTTCCTTTTAATTATTAAAATATAATAATAATAATAATAATAATAATAATAATACTTATAATTATTACTTTTATTAATTATTATTATTATGCACTTCAGAAGTTATGTCTTTTCAAGGCAAACAGCAGTTTAAATTTGAATGCAAGGTAAAAATTAAAGTGAATTAAAATTCGAATAAAACTTCATTTCCCAGAATGCATCGCCTTTAAATTAGTCTCCAGTTCAAATTGCAATTCATCTGCCTGTTGGGTGTGGCTAATAAAATTCAAATTCACACTCATGATTCTATTGCAAATTTTACCCTGATCTAGACATCTTTGGCATCCATGTACACTGTAAAAAAACAATTTGTTGAGTCAACTTAAAATAATTTGTTACCTGGCTGCTTTAAAATTTTAAGTTCAGTCAACTCAAGAAAAATATAGTCAACTTGAAATGTTAAATTGTACTAAGTGACAACTTAGATATTTGAGTCGATTCGACTTAAAATTTTAAGGCAGCCAAACTACTTACATAGTTTTTAAGATTAACAAACCTGTTTTTTGTTATTCAGCACAAATATCTAATTTGTCACTTCATGCAACTTAACATGGCATTAAGGCAGCAGGGTAACAAATTATTTATTTTTTTTTATACAGTGCAGCAACATCTCAGCAACCAGCATTCTGACTTAGCACTGCCATTCCTCTGTACAGTAATTCCTGTATCTGTGATGATATGATGCAAGCTGCCACACATGAGATATCTGAACAGTTCTTCATCTTTTTAAGTGCATATTTAATGAAGTCACAGTGGGTTGTGAATCGTAATCACTGTGGATCGTCGTGTGATACGAACAGACCTGCAGCCGTGTATCCAAGCACGAGTGTCTCTGCTGTTTATATGTCTTTAAGTAAAGAGCCACATCTGTTCGGTCACACGCATGTCTCTGCGGACTTTGGTTGTAAGACAGTCCTAAACTGCAGTGGCTGTGAATCGTAACTGATCGACGAAACCCGAACTGCTAGTTCTGTGCTCAGGTGAAGTGTTACAGCAAGGTCTTCTTTTCTCTTGGTGACAAGTTCATCTGCTTCACACTGCTGCTTTCTCATGCCGACACTAACTACTGGATTTCAAACACACAGTCTTCTGAGAGATCACACACTTGGATGAATGAATGGACATCCGGTTCTCCTCCCTCTTCAGTGTCCCAAAAAAATCAACTGACCTGTAAACTTTCATCTGAGACCCTAGCATCTCTCTCTCCATCCCTTATTTATTTTTGCTTCCTACTATGCAAGTTGAACTGGTCTTCCAAATGGGGAATTTTATTTTATTTTTATTTTATTTTATTTTATTTTATTTTATTTTATTTTATTTTATTTTATTTTATTTTATTTTATTATTAGTGTGAGTGTATAAATCTCTGACCTTCTTTTTTTTATTTATTGCATTATTATTATTATTATTATTATTATTATTATTATTATTATTATTATTATTATTATTAATTTTTAAAAATATTATGACTTTTATATTTAGAAATAATACAGTTGCACCACATTCCATTGACCATTCATTCAAAGGGGAATGTTTTAATTTAATTTAATTTAATTTAATTTAATTTTATTTTATTTTTAATTCATTTTTTTAATTTAATAATTTTCATTTACATTTTAACCTTATTTTTAACTTTTTTTTTTTTTTTTTTTTACTTATTTTTATTTATTTTTTTCACCCAAAGCTATCTTAAAGTTAATTTTTATATTGTCATTTACAAATTTAGTGAAACACTGACCTTGTTTTTCTATTTTATTAATTAATTAAAAATATATTATTATTATTATTATTATTATTATTATTATTATTACTTATTATTATTATTATTACTTATTAATGTGGTGCGCTACATTTGATGGCATTGTTCATTTGAAAATGAATATTTCCATGGAATAGCAACCTAAATTTAAGTCTTTTCTTCACTCAAAGCTATCTTTTAACCATAAAACCATACTTTTATGATGCTTTGTTTGTCCTTTTTGCACATTTCAGACATTTATGGAAAAGAACAGCTTGGACATTGTGTTAAATTTCATTTTGTGTTTTTCACAGCACAGAAACTGTGGGTAAATTGCCATTTTGAGAAGCTATTGCTGGTTTCTCTTGAGTTTTGAGGGCTGAGGTCAGAAGTTTATTCTCAGCTTGTGTGTGGTTTCTTGTGATTGAGGTGTTTGATGTGCACGAGGGTTTTAATCTGGCCATCTATTGATGTGCATGTAAAGGATGTGCTTTCGGGTTTGATAACAGCTAAAATCAAATGTGTTAATTATGTAAGACTAATAGCATCGTGCAGAAACCTCAGGTCATATTTCATATTCATCCTCCTACGTGTGTGAGCTTTAATAAAACAGGAAATCCCTCCACCGGTTGATTTTATTTATTTATTTATTTTTTTCCTTCTTTATTTGCTGACAGGAGCGCGGTGCTGTTTGAGCACAGGGTGTCCTAAAACACTGCAGGGACAAATGAAAGTGTGGCACTTCTAGAGAGCGCGTGGAGGCCGAGAGCTCACTCTAATCCGGCTTTAGCTGCTGTGTTT
Organism: Cirrhinus mrigala; assembly: GCA_036247105.1. Lineage (NCBI taxonomy): Eukaryota > Metazoa > Chordata > Actinopteri > Cypriniformes > Cyprinidae > Cirrhinus > Cirrhinus mrigala. Next base: position 3,332,526 of record CM070018.1, read on the forward strand.
CTCTTATTTATTTATTTGGTTTGTCTGCTGGGTTTTCTCCTGGTGATTTCCCCTGCAGGATATTATTAGTGTGCTTTCTCGGAACGAGGCCTGTTCACATTTAACACGGAAAAGGAGTCCATATGCGTATGTGATATGGCCAGGATACAGTTAAAACGGTGTCTCTTTTCATCACTTTTCATCAGAAATGGGAGTTTTTCTTAATGCCAATCATTTCAACCAAACCATTAATTTCTTTTCTTGTGACTCATATGTGTTGTGCTAAAATACTGAGATGTTTTAATAGCTGTTGAATCTGTTGCTGTTGAAGCTGTTGAATCTATTCATTAATCTATTCATTCATAGTTTTCATGTGGCATTTTCATGCATCAAAATATATCTGTGGTAAATAATGTTAATTATTTCTAAGGTGCAGTAATTGTGTTATCTACCGTCGATATGATGCTGCATTTAATGAAAATAAACAAATGTCATTAAGTTAAAAAAAAGAGAGAAAGAGAGAGAAACATGCTTTAACTTTTAAATAGGTTAGTTTTTAAAGAGTTTTTTTTTTCTTTTAAATATTCCATTAAAGAATCAGTTCATAAGATTCATTTGTTCAGTAAAAAGATTCCATCTATTTAAATGGATGGATGGATGGATAGATAGATAGATCTATTAGAATATATGGATGGATAGATGAGTTTGTCTTTTTTTTTTTCAAATATTCCATTACAGAATCAGTTCATAAGATTCATTTGTTCCATAAAAAAGAATCAATCTATTAGGATGGATAGAATTTTTGAAATATTCCATTAAAGAATCAGTTCGTAAGATTAATTTGTTCAGTAAAAAGAATTGATCTATTAGGATGGATGGATGGATGCAATGTGTAAAATGTGTTTGTTTCGGATTTTGTCTTACACGAGGATCATTTAATACCGCTGAGAACAAGGTGGAGGTTACACCATTGCCAGTTTTCCATATTCCACAACTGTCAAAATTACGGCCATTAAAATAAATGCATGACTGTTTTAAAAGTATGAAGAAACTGAAATTATTTTCTGCGCTTTAGAATGTGTTTGTATGCATGCTGGAATATAGATATGCAAAGTAGAACATTGTGTTTGTGATTGTATTGAGGGTATAGTGTGTGTGTGTGTGTGTGTGTGTGAGAGAGTGTGTGATCCTTGCTGCATTAAAGCCAGTGTATGGAGTCAAATCCTTTGTCTGTTAATCGTTTCTCTAATGCCATAAGATGAGGCCGTCCATCTGAACGGCTGCTATTAGAGGATTGTGCTGCTAGTAATTGTGGCTCTCTGATGCTAGAACATTTTAATGATGCGTTGCTGTCATTTCATCTGGAGTTAGTGTGCTCGTTGTCCTTCCATTAGACGCGTCTCTTTAGCCGGTCTGTAAAGCGTTACGCTCAGGTGGAGAGGACTCTTTAAACGCCAGCTTTACTGCTGCGGGAGCTCAGAGATCATCACATCTGCCCTGCTAGTTAGTCCTTTAAATCCACATTCATCGAGCATTACAGCCGTAATGCCGCACCACCTCACTGAAGATGAAGCGTTATGACATTTCTGAATATTGCTGTGTACATTTACTAATGATAGCACGGTGGATGGACGCCTCACTTTCATTGTCATTTACAAATTGTAGATCATGTACATTCAAATATGAAAATTTATGAACTAGAATCTAATAAATTGCTTTGATTAGACTGATTGATTCAATACAGTGTTTGAGAGTCTTTTTGAAATGTTACTTAAAAGAAGTCATTTGTGATTTGGATTTTGTGGATGATTCCATATTCTTTTGATTCACTAAAAGGACTCGACTTTAATTGCACTGTGTGTTTTTAATTTACTGAAAGGAATCGTCATAAGTTCATAAGAGTTTAAATGAATCTATGTTGTGTTTTATGTTTTTGATTCAGTAAAATGAATAGATGTTCATGCTGTAAAGAGTCTTTTGATATGTTCCTTTAAAGAATCAGTTCATGAGTCATTTGTTTGTGACTTGGATTATGGTGATTGCACCACATGTTTTTGATTCACTAAAAAGGATCAGTTCATAGGAGTCGTTTGTTTGTGAATCTGGCTATGCCAGTTGCACTGTATATTTTTGATTCACTAAAAATAAATGATTTATCCACCTTATTTTTGTCGTAAGAGTGCAAGCGGCCGTTTGTAAATTTAACGTGTCTGGCTTTCGGTCTCATCCGCGTCCAGCTATGTTTAGCTGTACAAAACAGCTCGTTTTCCTGTTTGATATTGCATATTGGTGTGTCTTACAATATTATTTTAATGTATTATCTTAATTGTGAACACAATAGTTTATAGTGCAAACCGTTTTACCGTTTACGGCACTTCAGTATTCTTCTCGTTATTTCTCTATGGCAGATTATGAACAGGAAGTCTAACACATTACCAGAAAACAGCTTACTTCTGCTTTGAAGAATAAGGTGGATAACAGCCAGTTGTTTATGAATTGGACTGTTCTGATTGTGCTGTATATTTTTAATGCACTAAAAACATCTCAGATTATCTATCTATAATCGTTTCTGAGATTCAGTTCAAAAGAGTCATTTGTGTATTGGATTGTTGATTGTGGCATATGTTTTTTGATTCACTAAAATGGGTTCATAAGAGTCAGACTTAAATAAATCTATGTTGTGTTTTTTGTTTTTGATTCAGTGAAACAAACAGATGTTTGGTTCATGCTGTAAAGGGTTTGAGTCTTTTGATATGTTCCTTTAAAGAATCAGTTCATGAGTCATTTGTTTGTGACTTGGATTATGGTGATTATGCCACATGTTTTTGATTCACTAAAAAGGATCAGTTAAGAGGAGTCATTTGTCTATGAATCTGGCTATGCCAGTTGCACTGTATATTTTTGATTCACTAAAAAGAAATGATTTATAGGTGTCTTTTGTTTATGAATTAGACTTCTGGTTGTGCTGTATATTTTTAATGTACTAAAAACAAATCTCAGTCAATAGATTATCTATCTACTGTATGATCGTTTCGGAGATTTAGTTCAAAAGAGTCATTTGTGTATTGGATTGTTGATTGTGGCATATGTTTTTTGATTCACTAAAAATGGTTCATAAGAGTTGTGCCGATTGTGCTATATATGTTGAAAGACAAATGATTCATTTATTTGCTCAATAGTCATTTGTTTCTGAATTGGACAATATCAGCTGCATTCTATGCGTTTGATCTCCTAAAAAGAATCAGCTCTCAAGAGTCATTTGTTTGTGAATTGGACTAGACTGTTTGTTTTCGTGTGCGGCCCGTAAGGACAAATCAATAGAAAGATGTGTAGAGATTATCAGCGCTACATGGTCTTTTTTTTATCTCATCACATTCAGTTCAGACCGCAAGACTAAAAATTCAACAGTGATGGAGAAAACGGGCATTTCTATAGTAACAGATCACTATACACACAAATAAACCAAAGTGTAAAGATGTTCACAAAGATTAGCTTTTATAAGCACTATATGATCTAATAATATGAATAATAAATGTTTCAGATGAAAGTGTCAGTTCACTCGAAATGAATCAGAGCGTTCAGCGGAGTCAGAGCCTGATCTGCCCCGCTGACCCTGAACGGATTTCTTCTCCGGCTTTGCTGAGAGCTTTTACTCTATTTAGTATTCAGCTCTGATAGACCTGCAGTATTTTGAGGAAGTCGCTGGTGTACGGGGAACTGTATCTGACTCAATGCTCAGTAGTAAAACATCTCACCCCAGAGCTCTACGCAAACACACACATGCAAAGCGGAAGCTCTTAAGCATTTTTGAATTAGGTTCTTGTGGATGTTTAACTGAGACTTTGCTGCTCAGGCTAGTACTGAATCATATTTAACTCTTCTGCAGTGTATTAACCAACCGCTATCTCTTTCTGTCTGTCAGTTAATGTCATGGAGAGGCTCTCTGTGGAGTTCCAGACAGCAGGGTGCTGCTTCCATTACCCACACCACTCTTATTTCCCAGAAAAAGCAGAGATGTGAGATCAGGGAGAGAGAAGAGAGCAGAGATGCATTGTTTGTCTGTCCTTCAGCTATACATTGCAACAAGACTAATTCAGGCAGCAAACATTAGCGCTGATGTGCGGTGTGGTTTATGAAAGTGTGCAGTGGTGCAGATGTGGAGTCTGTAAATTGGTTGCTGCTGGAGACCAGCTAACCAAAACACACACACACACACACACACTAAACTCCACACACGTGTTTGTTCATGTGTGAGATTGTTGTTAGATGTACACAAGATGCCCTGGGTAATTGTGCTATCTTTAATGTGTTTGTGTTCTCCACTTTGCACTGTGAAGAAAAAAAAAATGTTTTACTTTGTAACGGTTTTCACTCAGAAATAAATAGTACATTTCAAAAGTAATAAGCAGCTTACAATAAATATTCTTAGATATTATTATGAATGGATGGATGGCAAGAAATATGGATGGATGGATGTATGGAGGGAAAAAGGGATGGATTAAGGTAAGGGAAAAATAGAGGGATGGGTGGATAATGGAAAGTAAGAAAGATGGATGGAGGGCGGGAGGGAAAGAGAAAGATGGATGGGTGGGTGGGTGGATGGATGGATGATGGAAAGAGAGAACAATTAATGATGGATGGATGATAGAAATAAGAAAGAAGGATGGAACGATGGATGAAAGAAAAGATGGATGGATGATGCCAGGAAAGAAAGGAGAGTGATGGAAAGAAAAATGGATGGAATAAGCAAAGGGAAAAATAAAGGGATAAGTGGAAAAAAGAAAGAAAGAGAAAGATAGATAGATTAAGGAAAGGGAAAAATAGGGGGATGAATGGAAAAAGAAAGAAAGAAAAAGAAAATGGATGTATGATGTCAGGAAAGAAAGATGGATGGATGGAGGGAGAGAAATGATGGATTGATTGGGGAGAAAGGAAATTGGATGGATGGAGGGAGGGAAAGAAATAAAGAAAGAAAAATGGATAGAGGGAAAGAATGGATGAATGGATGGATGGATGGATGGATGGAAAGAACGAATGAACAAAAGAGAAAGAACGAAAAAAATGGATGGAGGGAGGGAAAGGGAAAAGGATGGATGATAGAAAAAAGAAAAATGGATGAAAGTTAGGAAAAATGGATGGATGATGGAAAGAAAGAAGGATAGATGGATGGAAAGAAAAATGGATGGAGGAAAAAGAAAAGATGGATGGATGATGTCAGGAAAGAAAGGAGGATGATGGAAAGAAAAATGGATAGATTAAGCAAAGGAAAATAAATAAAGGGATGAATGGAGAAAAGAAAGAAAGATAGATTAAGGAAAGGGAAAAATAGAGGGATGAATGGAAAGAAAGAGAAAATGGATGTATGATGTCAGGAAGGAAAGAAGGATGGATGGAGGGAGAGAAATGATGGATTGATTGGGGAAAAAAGGAAATTGGATGGACGGAGGGAAAGAAATAAAGAACGAAAAATGGATAGAAGGAAAGAATGATAGATGGAAGGATGGAAAGACAGAAAGAAAATGGATAGAGGGAAGGATGGAAAGAAAAATGTATAGATGGATGGATGGAAAGAAAGAACGAACAAAAGAGAAAGAGAACGAAAAAGAAAAAATGGATGGATGGAGGGAAAGGGAAATGGATGGATGATAGAAAAAAGAAAAATGGGTGGATGTTAGGAAAGATGGATGGATGATGGAACGAAAGAAGGATGGATAGATGGATGTCAGGAAAGAAAGAAAAATAGATGGATAGATGGATGTCAGGAAAGAAAAATGGATGTATTGAGGAAAGAGAAAAATAGGGAGATGAATGGATGGATAATGGAAAGAAAAAATGAATGGATGGATGTCAGGAAAGAAAGGATGGATGGAGGGAGAGAAAGAAAAATGGATGAATGAAGGGAAATGAGAGATGGAAGGATGGAAAGAAAAAGAATGATGGATGGATGGATGGAAAGAAAGGTGGATGATTGGATGGTTGGATGGATGGCAAGAAAGAAAGACAGATGAATGGATGGAAAGGAAAAAAGATGGAAAGAAAGATGATGGGTGGATGGATGGAAAAAAGAAAAGCATAGAAGGAAGGAAGAAAAGGAAAAAAAATGGATGAATGGCAAAAGGGAGAAAGAAGGAAGGAGAGAAAGATGGTTGGATGGACGAAAAAATGATATTCTTTCATTACTTCATGAAATGTCAGTCTCCAATCTTATCAAGTGGCTTCATGCATTTTTCAGACTTTTGTTCACAGGTTTAGTGAGTGTTTGAGGATGAACTAGTTGGTGAATCCAGTTTGGATTTAAGGTTAGGATGTACATTATGAAAATCAGAATTTAGTTTGAGTCACCTAACAGCACATCAATTAGACGCTTAAGCACACCTACATGTTCAGTTTTATCATCAAAGTTATCTGAGATTCCCCAATACCACATAGGAGAGACCCTTAGTCCCTTTTCCACTGGTCAGATGGTTTCTTCCTAAGTATGCCAGAATATCTGCAGTGTGGAGCAGCCTTCATATCAGAAGCCTCTTGAAGAGGCAGAGATTGGCATATCAAATGCTGCTGTCTCATGTGAGTCTGAAATCTCTTCAGTATTCCACGCATGTTGTGATCTCTCTTCCTCTCTGCATTTGTACAGTGAGCGAACAGACTCGTAATAAACCCATTACCACATGAAAGACAACATCTGGCTTCCTCACGGCCGGGGCTGCTGTTTCTGCGTGCGAGACAGGTGAAGAGCAAGACTGAGAGTCTTTCGGCTCCTCGCGGGTCGGGGAGTCACGAGTCCAAAATGATTCCTAATGCGTCTCGAGTGTTCAGCAGCGGCGTGGGGTTTGCTTTCTCTGCCAAGTTCTGTGACCTTAAACTTTGTCTTTGTCAATCAGCATATATTGATGCAGAACTGCATTTACTGCTGCTGCATGCTTTAGTGCTTGGCTTGAACTGTGACTTGTTCTTGACTTCAGAATGATCAGCTATTGAATGTGCAATATGTTTTGTCCTGCAGCATATTTTAAAATACAGAGGTCATGAATGTTAGTTGGAAGTTGAAAAACTTATATATTTAATTGTAAATAATAATTATTATACATATTGAGAACTTATGTTATATGTTATGTTATATGTCAGGAGAATTGTGGCAAATATGCTTAATTGTCATGAAAATATCACAATGCAAAACATTTTAATCTTGCTGAAATAAATGATGGTCAGCAATGGTTATTTTACAGAAATAAAATAAAAATAATTTAAAAAGTAAATCATTTATTTATAATTTATAAATAATTAAATAATGGATATTTGTAAATATTATATATTTTATAAATATGCAAAATATATATATATATATATATATATATATATATATATATATATATATATATATATATATATTTATTTATTTATTTTATGAATAATGTATTTATTTCCCAAAAATATAATTGATCAGTTTTAATTTTTTATTAAAAATATTTTATTTTATTTTATTTTATTTTATTTTACCCCGCTGTCTGTCATTCACCCAGTACTGTAGATGACTGACCATCATAATACAGGTCAGTATGCAGTATGCGTCTCTCATTCTCTCTATTTCTGCTGGTATGTCGTTGAGGAGGTAAACTGAGTATGGGAGTGTTTCAGACGGAGGTGACGTGTTCACAAAACAGCCAATTGAAAGACAGTCGTGATCCTTCATGTAGAACCCTGATAAAGTCTCACTTTTTCTTCTCATGCTCAGTGTTCGTGTGAGCAGAGTGTGTGTTAGTGAGCATTTTCCTCACGTGCGGCTGGTGGGTTTGTGCTCTGAGTGTTAGATCGGTCTCTAGCACTAACAGGTAGTATTTATCTCTATTACGCTCTTGTTATGGGTCTTTCATCAGGCTGGTTGAGCCATTGACACTTTTTTAAAAAATAGGTCACCTAACAATCAAAATCCTGTTATCGCTTACTCGCCCTCATGTTGTTGTTAACCTGTATGAAACATGATGCAGAATGTTTACCCAGCTCATTTTCTACAATGACAGCATCTAGTGACCGCTCTAGCTCTCAAAACTCAGTTGCATTATGAAACACGCAAGAACCAATGCAGGTTGCCACACAGAAAAGTCTTGATTTGGTACATGAATGATATTTTGCCTACTAATTCTGCGTTTATTTGATATTATTATAATAACAATAATAAGAATTTCAGCATTGATTAGAAATCAGCAAATCAGCATATTAGAATGATTTCTGAAGAAATCATGAAGATGTGACACTAAAGACTGGAGTAATGATGCTGACAACTCAGCATTGCATCACGCAAGAATAAATTATATTTTAAAATGTATTCAAATGGAAAATAGTCATTTTAAATTGTAAAAATATTTTGCAGTTTTCCTGTTTTTGCTGCATTTTTAAACAAATAAATGCAGTCTTATTGAGCTTAAGAGACATTTAAAAAAAAAAAACGTTAAAAAACCTTAATTCCAAACTTTTGACTGATAATGTAAATGACTTTCAGTAAATGACAGCTTAAATTTTGGGTCACAAAGAAGTTCAGAAGTTATTTTTTTTAATTTATTTTAATATATAAAATCAATTAATAATAAACATTAAAAGCGTATATAATTATGCATATTTTAATTACATTTTTATGTATTATATATAATATATTTATATATGCATACAATTAAATGCATACATAAACGCATCATTTTCTAGTTATTTTAATAAATGTATTAAATGCAATATAACTATAAATATTTAATTGTATTATTTATGTGTTTAAAAAATTCTAAATAAAAGCTAGAGAATGAATGAATATATATTATTAAAATGTGTGTGTGTGTAATATATATATATATATATATATATATATATATATATATATATATATATATATATATATATATATATATATATGAATGTGTATATATATATATATATATATATATATGAATGTATATGTATGTATATGTGTGTGTGTTCATTTGACTACTTTTGTTTTTTCTCCTTTTTTGTAGCTTTAAAACTTCTGTTCCTGTTCATTTTCATTGTGTGGAAAAGAGCAGCGTGAACATTCAGCTAAACATCTCCTTTTGTTTTTCACAGAAAAACAGAAAGTCATGCAGGTTTAAATCGACATGAAGCTGAGAAAATGATGTCCAAATGTTCATTTTTCACAGAACTAGTCCGGATTTAACCTACAGCCTGAAAACACAGCTTCTAAATCCACTGTCAACCCAACTGTTTTACAGTTCAGACTGCCATAAGCTCTCTATCACTCTCTCTCTCTCTCTGCGTGGGTTGAAATAAAAAGATTATAATAATGCTAAATGAAGCATTGCGATGGTCGGTGGAAACGCCACAGGATCAGATGATCCCTGTGTGTTTGTTCTGGTGAGGTTCTTCAATGCAGCACTCGCCATTGTCTCTCAAATCAACTTTGCTGTTCAAGTTTGTATGTTTTCTCAGCATTAAGATTGAGAATTCACCAGCTGAAATGATGGTGCATTTCCAGAAGGTTAAAGGTGATTACGAGTCCTCAAATGTAGAGGAAGAGACTCACCTCCAGACACGGATCAGTGGTGGTGATGATGATGATGATGAAGGGGAGGGAGAGATGACCGGCACATGTCTTCCCTCTCAGCACAGCTGGGGTCCGTCAGGGTGCGAGTACTGATGTGAGTCCAGAGAGAGGCTCTGCCATGCTGGAAGTTTCTCCGTGAAACGCACGTACGGTCAGTCGGTGCTCCTGTGATCCTTACACATCCAACGTGAGAGATTCCACTGAGATCTGCCCCAAAACACACACGCAAAACTCGCACGCGTCTTCACCCGACCGGCGCTTCCCCCGCAACTCTCGCTCTCATGCACGCACACACACACGCATGCATGCACTCACACACTCACGCGCTCACGCGCACGCCGCCGACGGGATGCAGCGGGGTCCGGCGCTCAGCGATGGCATGTGCGCGCATGAGACATCCATCCTGAACCAGCTGCTCCAAGAACTGAGAGACCCGAGAGCCAGCGACACACACACACACATGGGGAGAGAGAGAGAGAGGGAGAGAGAGAGAGGGAGAGAGAGGGAGGCGGGGTGGTAGACAGCAAAGCAGAGAGAGAGAAACAGGAGGGAAGTTGCCAGGAAAATCCAGCTTTAGGTCATGTGGTGACCTGCTGATTTACATAGATGTCAGATCTCTATTTTTTTAATGATTTTTTAAAAAACATTTTATTATGAATTTTCCTGTCACTACGGAAATTATACATTTCAGAAGTAATTTTTTTAATGTATTTTATATATAAAATCAATTAATAATAAATGTGTTAAGTGAATAAATAATATACATATTTGTAATTATTTATTTTTGTTACAAAATTCTAAATGAAAACTATACGATGTATATATATATATATATATATATATATAATATTAGGGATGTAATGGTACACAGATGTCACGGTTCAGTATGTACCTCAACACAAATATATCAGTTCCAGGCTTCTAGCTAACTAGCTAACTTGCTAACTTGACAGCGCAGTTGGTACTTTATTAAAATATTTAACACAGTGAAGCAAACATCAGCGCGTCCGCCTCACTCTGTCACCGTTAGAACGCGACTGAAGTACAAAGTCTATAATTTGCATAATAAATAATAGTTTAGCATTTGGATGCATCGCAAATATGGAATATTATGGAATATTTGGTTTTTGGCCGAATGAGAGGGGTAGGATACAAGAGCACAAAACTCCATTTTGCAGACAGTTGAATACACAAGCCTTTAAAGTAACGTTATACTCCTTTGTCAGTGAGAGAGGCGTTCAGAATTAGCACATGGTCACTGTCTAGCTGGCTTTGTTTTCAAGTGCACAACTCCTGGCATTCGCTGTTCTTCTGTAGGCAGTTATCAAACAGAGTTGCATTATTGCGGGCGCCCCCTTCTGGATTGAGGGTGAATTGCCTGTAGTCGTTGCAAGGCTTCATGCACCGAACCGAGATGCCTGTACCATGATGCTTCGGTACAAATGCATGTATCGTTACACCCCTAATATATATATATATATATATATATATATATATATATATATAGAGAGAGAGAGAGAGAGAGAGAGAGAGAATTGATATTTATCTTGAAGCAGGAGCACAGACTGACCGCACTTGTGTTTCACTGAGAAACTTCTAGCATCTCTCACACATATATTTAAACAATAAATGTATTGATAAATTAAAAGCATATATAATTTAATACACATGTTATGTACTTTTTTGTTTATTTTATTATTATTTTTGTATTATTTGCTTAAGTAATAAACAAAGCATAATTTATTATATATATATATATATATATATATATATATATATATATATATATATATATATATATATATATATATATATATATATATATATATATATATATATATATATACACACAAGTTTTTATGCTTTTGCTTATTACTTAATCATGCAAATAATACAAAAAACATATATTTAGCTTATTTATCTTGGCGCAGGAGTTCATGCATTTATTTATTATTTGCTGCTCTGTGACACTCTGATTGGTCAGTTGTAGCAAACAACTTTTGACCCCATTGATTTTTTTTAAATGACACGAGGGTGAGTAATGATGACATTTTTGACGGTGTTTTTCCTTTATTCTCTGTTTGTCTGTTTTTTTCCTCAGTCCGGCCTCATATGGGCCGCTAAGAGGCAAGTGTTTTCTGCTGACGCGGCACACATTGATTTCATTGTCCTAGCCGCTAGTAAGGCCACACTACCGCATGGCCTCCTCCAGGGTGACATCTGTCTCCTTTGCGTGGATTTTGTTGCATCAGCATGTAGAGTCATTATTTTCTTGGGTTTTGTGGTTCTTTTGCTCTGTTATACGTACACACACGGATATAGAGAGAGCCTTTGTGCAACCCGGAGGACTCGTCAGCCCTTATTCCACAGGTTTTGTCCAACTATCATGACTGAAATCAAACGTGTGAACCTCAGCGTCTAAATTCAGTTCCCTGAGCAAATGGCTTTGAACTTCCATCTCCAGAGACACACTCCAAAAACACTCACGGTTTCATGCTCTCAACACTCATACCTGTCAGCACCGCTGTAGCGGCTCTATATTATCTGTGCTGATGTTGAGACCCTCACTTTTCTGTATGTGCAGAATTCAGTCACCTGTCATTTAAGTCCTCCAACCTGCATCACCATCTTGTTTATTGGTTCATTAAACCGTTGGACTAATTTCATTGAGCTTTCAGCATATTAAACTCTCAGCTCAATACTTTTGACCCTGTTTAAATTTATTCTGCTGGTTTTTCCGTCAAAATCGGCATAGAAAACACACAAGTCAGCAGATTCCATCTGGGTGTGGTGATGTAGTGGTTTTCAGTTTCCTGGAGAACCTAGAAATTTTAAGGAACTTCAAGCGTTTTACAGACGTGGAAAAGTCAGGAAAGCTCTAAAATATTTAATTAGCTAGATATTGTTTTTGTCCAAATGAAAACTTGCTTTGGAATTCAGTGATTTGCGATTAATGAATTTTTTAAATCCTTATTTAGTAATAACAAAGAACTGGAAAGATCATGGAAAGATCAAGGAGATTCACTGATTTAAAAAGTGAGGGAAACTTGGAATGCTTGGCTTGGAAAGATGGCTTATTCAGGCTTTTCAACATTATATTTAACTGAAGTTAAAAGTTAACTGAAGTTATTTCAGATATGTTAATTCATATTTTATATGTGTGTGTGCTAAACTTAAATATTTTTTAGTCTAATTGCCAAGGCAACATTTCTAGTTTTCATTTAGTTTAACTTGAAAATTTAAATTAAATAAATAAATTATATAGACCAAAGGAAATTAATTTTTAATAAAAATGGCAAATATGCACAGGAAAATTACTACAAAAAAATTAGGGCTGTCAGTCAATTAAATTTTTAATCTAAATGTAATTTAACTTGAAAATTGAAATAAAAATAAATTAATTAATCAATTATATAGACAAAAAAACAAACAAACAACAAATTACTAAAAATTAGGGCTGTCAGTGGATTAAAATTTTTAATCTGCTTACATTGTTTAACTTGAAAATTGAACATTTAAATTGTTGTGCACTCAAGACATTTAAAGGAGAAGTTGACTTCCAAAACAAAGACTCACATATAATGTACTCACCCCCTTGTCATCCAAGATGTTCATGTCTTTCTTTCTTCAGTCGTAAAAAAATTGTTTTTTGAGGAAAGCGTTTCAGCATTTTTCTCCATATAATGGACTGATATGGTGCCCCGATTTTAAACTTCCAAAATGCAGTTTAAATGCAGCTTCAAACGATCCCAAATGCGGTTGTAAATGATCCCAGCTGAAGAAGAATGGTCTTATCTAGGGTGACGACTGGTTGTTTTCATAAAAATAAAAATAATACAATTTATATACCATTCCATGTCATGTTCTCCCTTAATTTCAAAATCATCCTATATCGCTGTTTTACCTTTTTTGCTAAGGGTGTTTGATCTTCTTTGCATGTTCACTTTGCAAAGACTGGGTCGGTACTTCTGCAGCGATGTAGGATGATTTTGAAATGATTTTTTTAAGTTGAGGGAGAAAATACGATCAGAGTTTTTCGACATACACTAACTGTCTTGAGCCAGAATACACAGAGTTCAGGGAGAGCAAGACAAGACGAGTGTTTGAGATTAAAAATGATTTTAATGAAAATAACCGATCCTTTTGCTAGATAAGACCCTTCTTCCTCGGCTGGTATCGTTTACAACCGCAATTGGGCTCATTTGAAGCCGCATTTAAATCCATTTTGGAAGTTCAAAATCGGGGCATCATATCCGTCCATTATATGGAGAAAAATGCTGAAATGTTTTCCTTTCTTTATAACTGACGAAAGATAGACATGAACATCTTGGAAGACAAGGGGGTGAGTACATTATATGTGAATCTTTGTTTTGAAAGTGGACTTCTCCTTTAACCCCTGTGATTTATTGTTTATGGTGTGTTCTGCAAGTCACTTTGGGTAAAAGCATGTGTTAATGAAATTAGTTTTATAGATCAGTCAATAGTGAGCTAACACTGTATTGAGTGTGTTTTGTTTTTGACATACTAATGACCATCAGCTGGTCCATTTGAAGACTGCAGAATCGGGATACGTGAGAATCTCTCTCAGCTCGTCTGTCGTTCACAAACCGCATCCCTGCTGGTTTAATTAGGATGTTAAAACACGAGCAGCTGAGATCTGTTCTCATGCCAGACATCATTCCTCTCTCTGTCTGTCTGTGTTAGGAGTGAGTGTGTCCGCACGTCTTTCATTCAGCCTTATGTCTGTAGACTACTAAAATAGCACTTTGAATATGACTTATTTTATTTTATTTTAAACAAGAGTACATGCAAACAAAGCCATCCACAGGTTTTCTAATAAAAGCGCTAACTTTCTCTGAGCTGTAGCTGTAATCAAGCTGAAATGCTGCCAGTAAGTAAACACATTACACTCCATTATAGCTGACAGTGTGTTGAACTGCGTTATGTGTGTGTGGTTATAAACTTAATTAAGCCTGAACGCCATCTCACACACATGCAGATGTCTAAAGGACTCTGGACCAGTTCTGGCTGAACCTGATGAACTCTCACATGCACTTACTCAGGGACACAAACTCAGTTTCGCAAATGAGTTAATCTGAAGTTTCTGTTGATACGCAGAGTATCTTATGTTCCATCTAGGTTATTAAAAGGTTTGTTAGGCTGATACAGACAGAAGATGCTGCTGTATGAACACCAGGCGTCCATTATAAATTCAATAGCTCTTATTCTACATTAGCATTTTATTTTTTCCCTCAAGTCCAATTATAGTAATAGTAATGGTTTCTTGCACCAAAACAGGCATCATTTAGTTGTTCATGACTATTTTTCCATCCTTTTTCAATTTATTATATTTATCCAATGAGAATTTGATTTTTAGTAGCAAAATATTAATTTCCAACAGTGCAAATGCATAAATGTGACAGTCATATGTTAATGTGCTCACAGTTATGACATCAATACCATTATGACTTCTGAGCCATTTCTGTAGCTCCTTAAAGAGATAGTTCACCCAAAAATGACAATTTGCTGTTAATTCATTCACCCTCAGGCCATCCAAGATCTAGATTTTTTTTTTTTTTCTTTAGTAGAACAGTACAGAAAAAGTTGACAGCTGCCAGCACTTTGAGAGTAACAAAAAAAACATATCAGGCAACACAACATTAGTACTCATGGCTCCTGGCAATATATCGAGGTCTTATAAAGAGAAACAATCAGTTTGTGCAAAAAAATGAATTTTGTTTACACCGTTATTACATGTAACCCAGAGCCTCAGGCAGATGTGAAAATCCAGTTCTTTTCCATAAACTGGTTGTTTCTGACAGTTTGTTTCAATTAATATGCAGGGTTTTAATCCAAAGTTGTGAATTTAACTTATGCGCAAAAATTGGAATATCGCATAAAACATTTGCGAATAAGCACCGTTTCAATCCAGCAAGTCAAAGAGAACAAAATTGTCACTTCCTGATAAACTGACTCTATATATTACTAAGTAAAGTAGGAGAAGCCACTGAATATAGTAATTAGGGCTGGAGCTATCGATTATTTTAGTAATTGAGTATTCTACCGATTATTCCATCGATTCATTTTCTTTATTAAAGAGCAATACTAAATATACAAGAGAAAATAAGATAGGTCTCTTAAAATAAACAACTAATTTGTTTCCTTTTTAGAAAAATGAACATTTTTATTGCTGAAATTTGAATACATTAATGACCATGAAAACTAAACCCATTTAATGCATTTATACGCCAAATTACATTCAAAATGCATGTATAAATACAAAAATCAATTTCACAGTTCTTCAGAAAAAGGTAAACATTACAGCCTAAAACGAAGGCAATAATAAGTCAAGAAATTGGGCCATTTAGATGTTTAATTCAGCTCAGAGGGTCATGAATGCATTTAACTTGCAGTTAAATATTTTATTATTTTAAACACATAATTGAATAGTGATATTTACATGTATTTTTAAAATGAAGATACTTTAAATGTGAAATCAAAACCACCAGTAGGTGGCAATAAGTCGCTGTTAAGTAAGTGAGTCATTGCGATTGAACTGAATCATTTAACGGGTGATTCATTCAAGAACGAGACACCGGTATGTTGCTCAAAGACCCAAAACAGTGCTGTGGTTGTGTTTGGAATAGTTATTTGATGGCGAAATAGAGCAAAAACAGGCAATATGCTGTCTAAAACGTAAGTCTCTTAATATTAACTTCTTGTTTATTGATGAACTGTTGCATAAAATCAGTATCACATTGGTAATCATGCTGAGGCACTCTTCATTTGATATTCACTAACTTTATAACTTTCTGTGTCACAGAGAGAGAATGAGACAGTCAACATAAATGGCACTTAGTCTTTCACAAAACATAGTTAACTTAGGGACATCATAACTCACCACCATTAATTTACGGTCTTAAATATGTCTAGCGTTTATAATGGTCCATGGGGAAACACAGTGTTTCGTGTGTAGTTACAGTAAATGGACTAAACGAAGCCTCGAGGCAAAATTTTTTTATGATTTTTTTTTTTTTTTTGTATTCAAGTTACTTGAGGAATCGTTTCAGCCCTAATAGTAATTTTCATATATAATAAATAACTTGCGCCTCAGAGCGAGCAGACGAAACACAATAAATGTGATCATTTCTTTCGAAGGTGGATGCCTGCTGTTTGGGAACGCAGTCGTGTTATACAGACGTTATACAGAAATACTTTGACGACAGACTTTGCTCAGGCATTTCAGAATGACCATAACAGATGCTGTGGAACGAGATCAGATTATTCACATTAAAGGAGAAGTTTACTTCCAGAACAAAAATTTACAGATAATTTACTCTCCCCGTTGCCATCCAAGATGTTTGTGTCTTTCTTTCTTCAGTCCATAAGAAATTGTTTCTTGAGGGGGAAAAAAAAATCAGGAATTTTCTCCATATTGTGGACTTCAATGGTGCCCCCAAGTTTGAACTTCCAAAATGCAGTTTAAATACAGCTTCAAATGGCTCTAAATGATCCCAGCTTAGAAAGAAGGGACTTATCTAGCAAAACGTTCAGTCATTTTTGAAAAAAATTTGACAATTGATATACTTTTTAACCGCAAATGCTCATCTTGTCTAAGTCTGAGTGAACTCTGTTTTATTCCGGTTCAATAAGGTTAATACAGTTAGGGTAGTCGAAAAACTCCCATCTCGTTTTCTTCCCCAACTTCAATCATCCTACATCGCTGTAGAAGTACTGACCCAGTGTTTACAAGTGTTTACAACATGCAAAGAAGAAGGTAAAACAGCTATGTAGGTTGATTTTGACGTTGTAGAAGAAAGCAAGACGGGAGTTTTTTTTTAACTGTATTGACCCGGATTACACAGACTACGCATGCGCATCACAGAGACAAGACAGGAGGAGCATTTAAGGTTAAAAAGTATGTAAATTGTCAATTTGTTTTGAAAATGACCGATCGTTTTGCTAGATAAGACCCTTCTTCCTCGGCTGGGATCGTTTAGAGCCCTTTGAAGCTGCGTTTAAATAATTTTGAAACTTCAGACTTGGGGGCACCATTGAAGTCCACTATATGGATAACATTCCTCAAAAAACATAATTTCTTATCGACTAAAGAAAGAAAGGCATGAACATCTTGGATGACAAGGAGGTGAGTAATTTATCTGTAAATTTTTGTTCTGGAAGTGAACTCCTTTAACCCTTTTTTGCACAAGTCAAAAACCACCTCAAGTGAGCATAAGTTTTTTTTTTTTGCGAATTAAGAGATTTTTATTCGCAATGTGGCGTTTCCATCACTCGTTTCTGAAGTGATGCATCAAAATGTGTATAAAACCAAGGTGATTCTTTGGTCTTCAGTACAATAATTTGGTTCATTTTGGGTTGCAGTGACTGTCAGACGTCAGAAATTGTGTTTTAATTGAGTAACTTGTAGGTCTCTGCTGCGTGAGCTGCGAACTGATTCGGACGATTCAGTCCGATCTGGTGCACTGGTTCATTCAGTTCACTACAAAAAGAACCGGTTCATTTGATTCATTTGTGAATCATTTGCCTCAGGTGCTGAATTACAGGGAATAATGATCTACATAATGTTCAGTTTCTTGCATAGAGTGACCATTTTGCTTCATAAGACCTCAGTATATTATTAGGAGTCACGTGTATTCATTTTCTGTTGGCTGATATGCTTTTTTGACTTTCAAAGTGATGGTTGCCACTGATTGGTGAGTAAGCTAAGCAAATTTTCATTTTTGGGTGAACTGTCCATCCCTTTAAGTTTGCTGTTGTTCCTGCATCGCTGCATTTCTCCTGCGAGGGATTTTTCCTGCTGCGCATCGCACAGATGCTGCTGCCGCTCCAGATGTTTCCAGGCTCCTGCTGGTGTCTCTCCGGGAGCGGCGTGTCTTCCGTTAAGCGAAGTGGGATTCTGTCTTAGCAGCTCCATTTGTAACTGACAGAGCCATTATTTAATTAGTGTGATTTAGCTGTAAATGAACACGCTCCAGCGCTGTAATAAAACTGACTCGACCTGAAGCAAGAATACAAAACCATTAGATGTGAAAGAAGTTCAGCCAGGCACACGTTCTCTTCTCTTCTCTTCTTCTATTTCCCTGCTTTTGCATCTTAAAAACAGTATTACCCAGATTGCATACTGTTTTTGCATTTGCATTGCATTGCATTGCATTTGAAGTGTGCATGCAGTATAATGCTTTTTATGCTGATCCTGCATTCCATTCAAAGTCCAGTTTGGGATTTTCCTACTTGACATTCGACTTCTGTCCACGAAAGCCGCAACATTAATTGACATGCACTGTTTGCTCTGCAGGTGTTCGATTGACAGCAAAGAAGTGCTTCAGCCAAATTGTGGCTGTAAATGATGCTTACAATGCCACTTTTTGCTGCGCAGGTGTGCGATGATCACCAGCAGAGGACATTTATGTGTTTTTGCAGCTGGTTGTGCAAATGTTTGGTGTTTACTATCATGCGATGGAAATATTGTAATTGCGTTCAAGTGACTGTTTGATAGTTTTGTGACTGTTTCAATTTTAAATTCTGAAGTGTCAAGGAACACAAGATTGAAAGTGGAGTGCTATTCAACAAGGACGCATTCATTTAATCAGAAGTGACAGTAGAGACTAGGGGTGTGCGATATATATCGTCTGCGATAATATCGCAATTGTTGTTTTAACGATGTACAGAGTGCAGTGCACTAGTCTAGATTAGTGTGCGTACGCATTAACAGTGCGTTCTTTCACTGCATGATTTAGTCTATTAAAATACATTTAGAATGATCACAAATTCAGGACATGGGGACAGAAAATGTATAGAATTATTCCACTTCATATAGTTAATCAATATCATACGAAGAGTGTCGTTTTCTTCTCCGAAAATTACCATGATTACAAATGCGATATTTCGACAAAAGTTCAATAGACAAGAATTACGAGACTTGCGTTTTAGACAGAATATTGCCGGTTTTTGCTCTATTTCTCCAACAAAAATCATTGCAAACACAGCCACAGCACTGTTTTGCGTCTCTGAGCAACATGATGGTGTTTCGTTCCTGAATGATTCAACCGTTTAAATGATTCGGTTCAATCGCAATCACTCACTTATTAACTGTGACTTGCTGCCACCTACTGGCAGCTTTAATTCCACATTTAAAGTATCTTTTTATGATTTCAATCATTTTAAATATCAGTATTCAACGTTTTATGTTTAAAATATCAAAACATTATTTATGCATTTGTAACTGCAGGTTAAATGCATTCATGACCTGCATTAAACAGTGTGTAAATACATCTAAATGCCACTTGAGATGCAGCTTCTGTGTTTCCTTTGGATTGCAAAGACGAATTTTGTTGATACTGATTTCATTTGCTTGGTAACAGCACAAATGTAAGAATTTGGCTCAAAAGATAATGCACACTTTTAGAAAAAAATGTCTTTTTAAGTTAAAATGCCCATAAAAGGTAAAAATAAATTAACTTATTGGAAAAGATTGATTTCTATCAGTGTGAACTGACCACACACACACACACACACACACACACAAAAAAGGTAAATAAATAATAATAATAAATAAGGAGTCAGCTGTCCATGATACCAGCACAATAACACACTAAGAAAAATATTGTCTAATTATCATTATTGATAAAATCCCAGAAAATATTGAGAGATTATTTTTTTGTTAATATCGCACACCCCTAGTAGAGAGATTTAAAATATTACAAAAGATCTCTATTTCAAATAAATGCTGCCTTTAAAAGTTTCTGTTCTTCAGAGAATCCTAAAAACAAAAACTGCATCACCGTTTCCACAAGAAATATGAAGCAGCACAAGTGTTTTTAACTGATAATAATCAGAAATGTTTCTTGAGCAGCAAATTTCTGAAGCATCATGTGACACTGAAGACAGGAGTAATGATGCTGAAAATTCAAGTTTGATCACAGAAATAAATTACTTTTTAAAATGTATCCAAACTGAAAACTGTTATTTTAAGTTGGAACACTATTTCACAATTTTTACTGTATTTTTTATCAAAACAATTCAGCCTTATTGAGCATAGGAGACTTCTTTCTAAAACATTAAGCAATGTCAAACCTTTTCAATCACTAGTGGATTACGTAGTATTAGTGTGCAGTAGTAGTATGCAAATTTGCAAGGCTATCCACGTTGTTGTTGGCCACTCCCATAAAGTTTTGTTACTGTTTCCAGACTTAATTCTTCTCTAGACATGTTATGTTTGCTTGATTGTTTGCTGGTGTTGCACAGACTCAAGCCGCCGTTGTACGGAACAGACTGACCTTGAGGAATCTCTGGAGCTGAAGTCTGGGAAACTCTTGAGCAAGATCTCATTCTTTTTCTCTGACTTTTATTTGATCGACCTCCTTAAGAAAACAGTTTCCATGGCAACGGGCTGAGGAGCACAACACAGATGAAGGGAGAGATGAACCTTAGAGGATGCAGCCTTTGTCTCTGTCTGCTGAGATGAGAGTGAATCGGCTGCAGGATTCCCGTCCGCTCAGAAAGAGAGAGAGAGAGAGAGAGAGAGAGGCCTGTCATCTGAACTCAAACTAGCACATGATCTAAATGAAATGCCTTTTCCATCATAGAACTGTTCATTCATGATGTTCATGTCACAGCCTAAAAGCTGCACATCTGCAGACTTTGCTTCATAAATCCATTCATCTATTGTTTTTCTTTCTTTCGATCCATCATCCATCCACCTTTTTCTTCCAATCCTTCCATTTTTTTGTTTTCTTTGATTCTTTTTATAAAAAAAAACTCCATCCGTTTTTTTCCTTCTTTCCTTCCTTCCATCCATCCATTCATTTGTTTTTCATACCATCCATCCACTTTGCCCTCCTACCTTCTTATCCATCCATCCATTCATCCATCCATCCATTTACCAATCCATCCAACCATTTATTGCTTTAATTACCTTTCTCCCATCCACCCATCTGTCCATTGTTTACTTTCCATTCATCCATTTGTTTTCCTTTTTCTTTCATCTATCTGTTGTTTACTTCCACCCATCAATACTTTTTTACTTTCATTCTCCATTTATTTTACTTCCATCCATTTTTTTTTTCTTTCCATCATCCATCCATCCATCCATCCATCCGTTGTTTTTCCATCCGTCAATTTTTTTCTTTCTTCCATCCATCCATCATTCATTATTTCACCCATCTATCCATTTGCTTTTTATCCATCCCTCCATCATCCATTTGTTTAATTACTTCCCTTCCATCCTTCCATCCATCCATTTATTGTTTTTCTTTCTATCCTTCCATCCATCCAATAGTTTTTTCCATCCATCCATCCATCCATCCATCATCCATCCATTTATTGTTCTTCTTTCCATCCATGTTTTTCATCCATTCATCTCTTTTTCTTTCGATCATCCATGTTTTCCTTTCTTTCTTTCATCCATCCATTGTTTACTTCCATCTATCCATCCATTTATTTTTTCTTTCCATCCATCCATCCATTCGTTGTTTTTCCATCCGTCAATTTTTTTCTCTTTCCATTCATGTTTTTTTCTTCCATCCATCCATCCATCCATCCATCATCCATTATTTTACCCATCCATCCCTCCATCCATTTGTTTATCCATTTCTCTATAAACCATTTTTAATTACTTCCCTTCCATCCATCTGTTTTGTCTATCCATCCATCCATTTGTTTTTCTTTCATCCATTTATCCATCTATCCATCCATTTTTTCATCCATCTATCAATCCTTCCATTGTTTACTTTTTATCCATCCATCCATCCATCCATTTATTGTTTTTCTTTCCATCCATCCATTCATTTATTGTTTTAATTTCCTCCTATCATCCATCCATGCATCCGTTTTAATTTCCATCCATCCACCCCTCCATCCATCCATCCTATTTTTACTTTCATTCTCCATTTATTTTTATTTTCATTTCTCTTCCGTTCATTTACTGTTCTTCTTTGCTTCCTTCAATTTTTCTTTTTTTCCATTTTTTTTTTTTTTTTTCTTTTTACCTTTCATCGATCTTTTGTCTATCTGTCTGTCCATCCATTTTTCTTTTCCGATTGTCCAGTTGAACGGGTTGTACTGTATGTAGTGTAGAGGTTTTGTTTGAAGATTTCTTCAGTTCATCTGGTCACTTTGACATTTCTGAAGTGCAGATCGGGCGTCCGTGTGATCAGGTGATTGAAGGACTGCACTGCAGGTCAGCCCAATCAAGTGTAATTCCTCCTTGAGTAATACACAGCAGGAATCTGTTATCTTCTAGTAAAAAACAGGATTCTTCATCAGGAGTAATGGCACGCTTGCACATACTGAAGGAGCGAATGAATGAGAGAGTTATTATTTCTCACTTCAGATTTCACAGCAGGACACGATATCTGCGCGTCACTCATTTCAGACGTGAACGGCTGCTGGTTTGGACTCATTTGAAGCCAGCTTTTATTTGGCATTTTCATTCAGTTTTGGCTGCGTGTAGAAGAAACTTTTCTGGCTCTGAATTACTGAGGCTTTTTCTGCCAGCGCTTCCATTCATGAATCTCATCTGTCCATCACCCAGATCACTCGTGTAATCCTCAATTACTCTTTCAATATTAATATAATAAGAACTGACCTATCGTTTGTCCTTCTCGTCATTTTATCTTTATCTCTGT
The DNA here is from genome assembly GCA_036247105.1 of Cirrhinus mrigala. Classification (NCBI taxonomy): domain Eukaryota; kingdom Metazoa; phylum Chordata; class Actinopteri; order Cypriniformes; family Cyprinidae; genus Cirrhinus; species Cirrhinus mrigala. The sequence goes on from CM070018.1 coordinate 3,355,716, forward strand.
TTTAAGTATCGGTGTAAGCTGTCAGCACTTTTTTGCTTTCTTCAGCGCCTTAACCATCATTTTTGATAATGAAGCTAATAGTTAGGTGAGTAAATTGAACATCGGTCTTAACCGGAGTTATCTTGACCTCACGGCATTCGTGTTGCGTGACGCTGGTGTTGTCTGTCATTATGAGTCCTGTTCAAACACAAAGGCTCAGATAGGATGTTCAGTAAACATAAATATTAGCTATCGAACCACATTAGCAGAACCGTGAGGCGCTAATCTCTGATTCCAGGCTAACTGTGTTTACTGTGTCTTTACACAGCCAGGAAAATAACCTTTGTGCAACACCTCTGAAATACTGTAACTTTAGCTGCCAAATGTGTTGATAAGCATGAATATTTCACAGAAGACCCCAGCTTTACCTCTTCAGTCTTAGCCTCTTCAGTGATTCCTTCACAAGGTGAGACAGAGCGAGAGAGAAAGAGGGGAGTTTGTCATGAACATGCGCTGTGTATTTCTGCTGAGTTATGTAGGCCAGACCTAATTACCGCTGCAGGAAAGACTTGCAAATGAAAATCAAGCCCAACGCGAGGAAACGTGGAATAGCCCCGGTCACACTTTCAAAGTGCAAAGGCTTCGCGTGCGGCTGGTTGCTGTTCGCAGTGTTTGCTCATGTGGAATCTGCTGGAAATTTTCTTCCTGCTTTCAGGAGGCTGCAAATTAGCAAAGATGAATGAAGTGGCTTTTAAACTAATAGGAACTCCTACGCGTTGTCGTCCTTAATTATTATTTTTTTCTCCCTCAAGTTCACTCATAATGTTAGTCAAGGTTTCTTCCATCAAAAGCTTAATTTTCAATTTTCCACCCTTGTTCTGACCCTTTTAATTGAACTGTTTTTGGAAAGGCATTTTTTAAAAGACAAGATAGAGAGAGAAACTGGATAATGCATGATGAAACTTAAGATGTTTTGCTGTAATAGTAATAAAAAATATTTACTTTAAAAGTACTTTAAATTGTACTTTATAAATATTCTTTACAATTTATGTTTTATATACGTCTTTTTAATTTCATTTTTTTTATTTGCTATATGCTATAAAGAAATTGCTGATAAATGTGCTTAACTTATGAATTTCGTGTGTGTATAAATATATATATATATATATATATATATAGAGAGAGAGAGAGATAGATAGATAGATAGATAGATAGATAGATATTAGGGTGCATGATTATGACTAAAATCATAATTGTTGATTATTCCCTTTTTGTAATTGCAATTGTGATTATTGATTACGATGATCACAATTTACATAGAATGATGTTTTGAATAGTTTTGAAGCAACTGCAAGCCACATTTTTATATATAGTTTCTTTAAATATATATTTAATATAAGTATATTAAAACAAGAAAAAAAAAAAAACCTTAAGATAACCTGTAGAAATTTTTTTTTTTTTTTTTTTTTGTAATTGTGCCTTTTGAACGATTACATAACTGGCATCTGTAATTGTAATCACGATTAGAAATTTGATTAATTGTGCAGCCCTAAAAAAAAAAAAATATATATATATATATATATATATATATATATATATATATATATATATATATATATATATATATATATATTCAGTACGTACCTCAGTTCGGGGGTCATGGTTCGATACAATTTCGATACAACAGGAAAAACATCATCAAATCTACTATACTTGCTATGCCAAGTTTCTTTTCATTTATTTTGAACAGACAGTAGTACAAATGACTTTTTTTTTTTCATATTTCATATTATATCTAATTATAATGTTTTATATATAATCTGCAGTACATATATACATACAAGGAATAAATACTTAAAATATATTAGATTTAGATAACAGATAAACAAGGGTAAAAAAAAACAGTGCGACGCGTAACGTAGCCTAAATATGCTGAGTTTCGGTTCATTTTTGTGACAGAAAAGAAACTCAAATGGCAGAAAGTTACATCCTGTTTGTTCTCTCTCATTTACAAAAGGCCTTTTACAGTGATGCATTATTAATAAGACAGTAAATGACAGTGTTTTAAGTTGATTTTGCTATTATAAGGAAACTGTTTAAGTAATAGCGCTGTTGCATGCACACACAAAACATATCAGTTCCAGGCTTTCAGCATTGCTAACTTGACGGTGCATTTGGTACTTTATCAAAATAAAATACAGTGAACCAAACGCGCCCGCCTCATTGTTTCAACGTTGGAACGTGACTGAAGTACAAAGCCTATAATTTACATACTAAATAACAGTTTAGCATTTGGATACATCGCAAATATGGAAATATGGAATATTTGGATTTGTGCCGCATGAGATGGGTAGGATACACGAGCACAAAGCTCCATTTCGCAAACAGTTGAATACACAAGCCTTTAAAGTAACGTTATATTCCTTTGTCAGTGAGAGAGGCGTTCAGAATCAGCACATGGTCACTGTCTAGTGGGTTTTGTTTTCAAATGCGCAATTCATGGCTATCGCTGTTCTTCTGCCGGCGGTTATCAAACAGACTTGCATTAGTGCGGGCGCCCCCTTCTGGATTGAGGGTGAATTGCCTGTATTCGTTGTAAGGCCTCATGCACCAAACCGAGATGTCCGTACTGTGGCGGTTCGGTATGAATGCATGTATCGTTACACCCCTAATATATATAGATATATATATATATATATATATATATATATATATATATATATATATATATATATATAGATGGCTTTTTATAAAATATATTCAAATAGAAAATAGTTATTTATAATTAATATTTCACAATATTAATGTTTTAAATGTAATTTAAATTATTTTATCTTATTTGAGTATATAACACTTATTTAAAAACGTATTTATTTGCGTTTGATATGAATGACACACAAATGCATTTTTAAAATGTTGCTTTAAAGTGACAAAATCTGTGCATCTATTTTACCTAGAAGGTCAAACATGTCTTCAGCAATAATGATTATATTATTTGAAGAATCTATGCCTTTGCTAATTGTCAGGTTTTATAGTATAAGAGGTTTTATCCTGTAAGTTATTAACCACCTCTCCTACGTACCTATCTTTAATGTTACATAAATGACATTTGAATGGTTTCCTCAGCAGGTAATGTGACATCTTCTAAAACTCTGCGTGGATTTGATTCCCACTGTTTGTTTGAGGTGTTTTACTGCCTTTTTGTTGTGTTTTGAATCTTAAATAAGTTTTTCCCCTCCGTTTCATTTCTTAGCAATTGGTTTCTGGTTAATTGCATGTTATATTGGTCCCAATTCCCCTATGTGGGAAAGTGGAAGCATCATTAGATTCCTTCAGTGTGTCTCTGACTGCCGTAATCAGATTGGAGAAATATTGATGTCAAACACTCACTGTTCAGCACATTACTTTCTGTCAGAAGTGCTGTGAATGAGAAATACTTTTTGGAATTGCTGCACGTCTCCATTTTGTTCAGTCTCTCAGTGAAGTTGCTCGTAGAGTGACCGTAATGTGCTGTATGTGTGTGTGGTTGATTTGAAGGGTTTATGGCCCTTTAACAGCAGGTCTTTGCTCTTGTCAGAGTTTGATTGACAGGTGCTCCAGGTGTTCTGCTGTCACTGATCACTTATCCGTTTCTCTTTGCAGGGCAGTTTTGTGGCGTGTATGACCGCCACTCTGCGGCAGATGGACGACTATCACTACACCCATCTCATCAGCACCTTTGGGAAGATGCGCACAGATGTGGTGGTGAGTTTCCATTCAACGCCAAGAAAAACTTCATCAAATACTCTTTACACCCACTGATTTTATATACACAAGCAAATATAACAAGAAAGTAAAGTTGATGCTTTAATGTGTCCAATAATGTGAAAATATGGGTGAATTAATGTTCTATCATTCAGCGTAACATATTTATGACAAAAATGAAAAGACATACTTATTCTGACCTGCACCTATTAAAATATATTAATGAAAAAGTGATCATATTAAATTTTAATTATATTTTAAATTATTAAAAAACTTCTTGCTGACAAATAGGTAAAATGTAGTGGATAGTGGCGAAGATTAAAGATTTAAAATTACAATTAATTAATATTTTAGTGCTGCATTGTGAATCCGTGAACCTTAAATAGAATTTTTTAATGCTGTTTAATGATTTCTTTTGTAAATGTGCCTGACATGATTATTTAGTATATAATCTGTTGTTACACCAATATATATTTTAGTGTTTTCTGTAAATCATGGTAAAATGTATGATAGTTATTTTTTTCTCAGGTGAAAAATTAAACAGGACACATTGTAATGTACAAAAAACAACATTTGAAGCTAAATTAATAATAAATGTATTTTTTTATTTATAACGCATAATAGATATTAGTTTATTAAATAATATTAAATATTATTAAATAATAATAAATTTATCTTTGACCCATGCATATGCATTTAATATGTCTAATGTTTTTAGATAAATGTATTTAATAGTTTAGATACATATTTAATTAAATTTTATATGATTTTATATATAAATAATAAACACAAAATCAATTAAAATTTTATTAATACATTAAAGTTTTAGTTATGTATCCATACCTACATAGTTCTAAAAAAAAATAAATAGATTAAATGTCATTTTGCATGTAGTCGTCATGTCCGATTCATCCCAAACATTGTGACTCTTCTTTAGGATTTCCTCATGGAAACATTTATCATGTTCAAGGATCTCATTGGGAAGAACGTCTATCCTGCTGACTGGGTCATAATGAACATGATGCAGAATAAGTAAGTAGACATGCTAACTGGTGTTCCCTATAATGCTGTTCTTCTTTAGCAAAACCTGTTTCTACTGGTCAGACCTCAAGTACTGATGCAACAGAAGTGCTGTTGCTCAATGCCAAGTTGTTTGGTTAGGACAACTTGGTGTCAGCACTGTTTTCTGAAAATAAAACGAGTTGCAGGGGAGGTTTGATGTTGACTTCTTATGAAGTAGTTGAAATGCTGTTCATTCATTTAGCAAGTTTTTGTCCTCACTTAGTTGAGTCAGGCTTCTGTGCAGATTTTCTATTTTTCATTTTGCGCTGGAACAACATGAGAAATGTGCAGTCGTGTTGAGGGAGCATCGCTTACATTAACTCTCTCTCTTCCTTCAACACATGCTGCTGTTGCTTGGAAACAGCAGTCAGAATTGGCCAAGAATGTTTGCGAATTTTTTTTCCCCATCAGTGCAACATCAGTTAGTGTGTGTGTTGGGCATGTAGTGTTTCCGTGTGCACCTGCGTGTATTCGCTCTGTTCTCGCTCTATCAGAAGTGTGGCGGCTGCTGAAATGAATGCCATGAATTATGAATCTTGGTCTGTGTGTGTGTGCCTCTCTTGTTGTGTTTTGTTTTATTCATGCCTCTCTTCTCAACTCCTCTGCCAAACCGCGTCCAGCGTGACTGTGAAGATGAAGGTTTAGCGAGCTTTCACAGCCAGCAGGAAGTCAGACCTGAGTTTCCTGTCGCAGACTTGGAGAGTTTTCTGAGAGTTCCTGATCTGAACAGACCGTTTTCTTGTTTTAGTGTTATTGTCATTTTTACGTTGAGGCAGGAACAGTGCTGGGTAGTAACTGGATTACAAGTAATCTGGTTTATGTAATCAGATTCCAAAAATGAAGTACTTGAAACTGGATTACATGTAATCTGGATTATGTAATCCGATTCCAAAAGTTAAGTACTCATGATATGGTTACAAGTAATCAGATTCCAAAAATGAAGTACTTGAAACTGGATTACATGTAATCTGGATTATGTAATCTGATTCCAAAAATGAAGTACTTGAAACTGGATTACATGTAATCTGGATTACGTAATTACATGTAACCTGGAGTATGTAATCAGATTTAAAAAAAATTAAATCCTTGTAACTGGATTACATGTAATATGGTTATGTAAACTGATTCCAAAAATTAAGCACTTGTAATTGGATTACATGTAATCTGGATTACGTAATTACATGTAATCTGAATTATGTAATCAGATTTTAAAAATTGAGTACTTGTAACTGGATTACATGTAATCTGGTTATGTAAACTGATTCCAAAAATTAAACACTTGTAATTGGATTACATGTAATCTGGATTGCGTAATTACGTGTAATCTGAATTATGTAATCAGATTTTAAAAATTGAGTACTTGTAACTGAATTACATGTAATCTGGATTATGTAATCAGATTCCAAAAATTAAGTGCTTGTAATTTGATTACTTTTAATCTGGATTATGTCATCAGATTCCAAAAAGTAAGTACTTGTAACCGGATTACATGTAATCTGGATTACAGAATTACATGTAATCTGGATTATGTAATCAGATTCCAAAAATTATGTACTTATTGATTGTATTACACATCGAGTAATCTGGATTACAGAATTACATGTAATCTGGATTATGTAAACGGGTAAAAAATTAAGTACTTTTAACTGGATTACATGTAATCTGGATTACATAATCAGATTCCAAAAATTACGTACTTGTAATTGGATTACATTTTAAAAAATTTGTGATTAGACTACAGTTATTTTTTTATTGATTACATGTTGCATATTATTCACACAAGTCTTTGTCTTTGGAAGGCTTTGAAACACAAAATGCAAAAATTCACGTTATTTCATGTTTTTACGTGTAAAGCAGGGTTTCACTTTTTTCACCCAATATATTTACATACATTTGCATGTTCTTCGTAATCCGTAATGGACTACGATTTGTAAGTAATCTACTCAGCACTGGGCAGGCATGAGTTCTTACTTTTGCTCATAATTATTTTTATACCAGGTATTGGTGCGCAACTCAAATGAATGATGTTGATCTGCTGTTAGAAATAAAGTAGGCCGCAACTCTTCAAAAGAGCGAATGTGATGAGAAGTTCTGATGTTAAAAGAAATAAATAACATCTTCTCATAAGTTTAAAGTTATTTTTCTGTCTATCTGTACCGGGATTGTAGACGTGGCAGGATGTAATGTTTGGATTTCTCCAAGTGACTCCTGGTGTGTTCCTCTGCTGGGATTGTGTTGGATTTGTGTGTCGGAGTTTGATTGGCGCAGAGGTCGGGGTCAGGCTTTCATATTGGAATTCATAGAGTCTCGCAGCCAGCCACCTGCGTGCCGGAGCGCTGATGGAAGACCCTCCACCTGCAGGTGCGGGAAAGTGGAGTCAACAGGTGCATGAGACTGCAGAAAAACAATGTACAGCCACCCTCTCTGGTAACGCACTCAGTGGGCGTCACTGATGGAGGCGGATAAGCGCTTGTTTGATGTATCCTACTGCTCACTGACTACATTTTCACACCGACAGCAATGTGACGCAGCAACTCGATATACAGGTGAAAATCAGATCATTTAATTTAATTTAATTTAATTTAATTTAATTTTACTATTCTTAATAATTGAAATTAACTAATATTTTAAAATTTAGTTTATAACTGTTCATGTCGTACTCTGAGCAGTATTTTTTATTAAATATATTTATTTTTCATTAAACGCTTAAACTGTTACATTAAATTTTAGATTAAATTCAGTTTGAATTAAAATTAAATTATCAGTTTGATTTAAAGTTAATTTAAAACAAATAATATTTTAAAATATTTTATATAATTGTTTGCACACCCCGAGCTGTATTTGTCTACAAAGCCTTAAATTGGCTCACAGCAAAGCATTTAATTTGATTTTTAATTTAATTTAATTTAATTATTTAGACTGGTTTTAAATCAGTCTTTTTATTAAATTATTAAAATAAATTAGATTACATTACATTAGATTAAATACTGGTTTGATTTAAATTAGTTAGCTAAAATGTAAAAAAATTAATTCCCTTTTCACACCGAGAGCAATGTGATACAGTGATTTGGTGACGCAGGTAAAAATCAGATTTTTTAAAAATAAATAATTACATGAAATTACACTAAATTTTAAATTAATTTTAATAAATATTTTAAAATGTAGAATTTTATGGTTAATTATACCCTAAGCAGTGTCTACGAAGGCTTAAATTTATGCTATCAATATTTATTCTGGGTGTTTGGATGTTAAATGGCTTGTACAAAAAATACTGTGAAAATGAATGAGAAATATAGCACTTTGTCATGCAGTGAATGTTCACACTCGATATTAATGGTTGTTTCTGTGTGGGTGAATCCGTTTTGTTGTAGCATCTTGTCGTGGTGTAAATATAAGCTCTTAATGAACAGGCCTGTACTGTGAACTGCTGGGAATCAGTCGAACGCGCCTGAAATAGTGTTTCTATTTCTTCCAGAATGTGATTAACACCTTCAGTCACATTCATCACAGAATGCAGGTGATGTGGAATGAAGACACCTGCGCTCAGATAATGGACAATCTAGATTAGATTTCACATGATACTGGTGTGTTTGTTTATCCAGGTGAATTAACTCTTATGTTAATGAAGTGGCTCTGTGTGTTAGAGAAAAGTCACATTATTACAGGTGCGATACTGACAACTGTGTGAAAGTCACATAATTATAGCGTTAAACTGTGGATTTCAGTTTTACAGTGTAAATATGGATGCAGTTTTCTAGCATTCATGTACATGTACATGTGTTTATAATCAGTTTTTAATATATCAGTTCTTTTATGCATAGTAATTTTTCCAGCTTGCATAAAATCTGAATATGGTGGCGTCTTCACACATCACAAGCGCGCTCGTTTCCCGTCTGGATCAACTTTGCCGACTCTGAATTCATTTAAAAATCAGTTGACGTTTGAGCTGCCATCTTTGATCTGTGTTTCAAGAAAGTGTCCCAAATTAGTCAGAAATGTGATCCTGCAACATATTTTTATCCCAAACCTGTCATCTCTCCAACACGTCTCTCGTTAGGAATGAACTTTACCTGATAGTGTTGTTTTAGCACCCAGTTAATTATAGTAATTTTGCAAAGGAGGTAATGCCACAGTCACACTCATAAAATTCACATGATATTCATCAAAATGTTTAGAGTCGGTAAGATTTGTTTTTGAAAATCCTAATGCTCAGCATGCATTTGTTTGATTAAAAATGCAGTAATATTATGGAATATTATTGGTATTTTTATATATCTGTTTTTAAAAATGTTCAAAAATAGTTTTTTATTATGTTAGCTGTATTTACTTTTTGTTGTTATTTTTACTTTATATTAAAATAACCCAATGCAGTTTGATTGAGATTAATTCGAATACACAATAAAAAAAAAAAAAACATGATTTTTGAAAATTGTTTTTGCAAATGAACTCTTCATATATGCAAAAGCACACACACATATATAAATAAAAAATAAAGTTGTCAGTAGCCGAATGAATGTCTCCCTGGTGAATAAAAAGAAAAATGTCTTTTTATTTTATTTTTATTTTATTGTATATTATAATATCTTATGTTTTTGCATTTATTTATGGTTATATTAATAAAAATTTAAAATAATTCTAATATAAAATAATAAAAAAATGTTTTATTATAGTGTTAATAAAATAATTGTGCATTATTTAATGTGTTTTATGTGATTTTTTTTTTTTTTTTTGAATTTGGACTGCATTATGTCTCTCTGTGATTCAGGGTTGATCTGTTTGAATGAATCATGTGGTTTGAAGTGTTTTGAATGAGATGTTCCTTGAAATGACCCTATTGTAAAATCAATAAACAGAGCTGATTATAGTCAGATTAGAAACTCCTGAAGGGGGTTTTATGCCATAAAACTGTAGTTTCATTGCAACAGGTGTGTCTTGGATGGTCATTAGTATCATTTATGTACTGTACTATTATAGTTTTGTTTATCATTTCATTTTAATTTTCATTTTATGTTTTTTGTCTTTTTTTTTTATTGTTTATTTTTAAAATTATTTATTTTATTTTATTTTATAGTAATTTTATGTTTTTGCCTTTTTTATTTTATTCTGTTATATTAATAAAATATTTAAAATAATTATAATATAAAATTATAAAATAATTGTTTAATTATAGTGTTAAACAATAAACTAATTGTGCATTATTTAATGTATTTTATGTGAATTTATTTATTTATTTATTTTGTTTGAATTTGGACTACATTATGTGTGTAAGACGCAGAGTTTTGCGCAGTAAAGTGTGCTAAAGTTGTGGGTTTTCTTGTAAATTCACCTTTTATGTTTTCCCCCGTGGTGAGAGAAAGAAACATTGTAACTCAGGATAGTTTTGTATTTCAAAAAACTCGCTAGATTAAATCTCATCCTCTGGAGAGCTGGAGGTGCTTTCGTTGTAAACTGCAGTTTTTATGAGCGTGGTTTCGGCGTAAAAGTTTGCAATGCATTATTAAGAGCACGTCTCTGCCCTGCATAAAGTCTCATAAAGTTTGTGATTTTTACCTCCAGAGATTGGCTTTTGTGATGTCAGCATTTCATCTGCTTATAAAACGCTTCGGCTGCTTCCTCCTCGTGCTGCCGGAGGACATCGTGTCTTTCTGATAGTAGCTGATTCTCGCTCTTGTTTCCTCAGTCTCTCAGTGTAGTTTGGCGAGCGTGACCTTTCTCGGGCTGCGAGCTGCTCTCCATTCAGCCAGTGTGACTCAATTTGCACATGATGACATTTGTTGTTCGCTCGCCGCTTGCTGTTGTTGCAGGCCTCTTGTGATTCAGAATGAGCTTTATAAAAAAAAAAATAAGTCCAAAAGAAACAAACAAAGAGGGCAAAAGGTTCCTCAAGATGCTCCGTTCTCTGTGATTCAGGGTTGATCTGTTTGAATGAATCATGTGGTTTGAAGTGTTTTGAATGAGATGTTCCTTGAAATGACCCCATTGCAAAATCAATAAACAGAGCTGATTATTGTCAGATTAGAAACTCCTAAAGGGCGTTTTATGCCATAAAACTATAGTTTCATTGCACCCTTTCATCATGAACCTTTGTGTTAATCAGTGTTGCTTTAGTATCATTTATACACTCTACTATCTAAGTTTTTAACATTTTTAATATCTTATAAATATTAATGTATAATATTTTAAATATTTTTTGGTCAGCATTTTTTATTTTATTTTATTTTATTTTATTTTATTTTATTTTATTTTATTTTATTTTATTCTGATCATTTCTGCTGCCATTTTACTATATTATTTTTTTTTATTACTTTAAAGACCAAGTCTAGACCAACTCTGAATCACTAAAGAAAGAGGAGAGTCTTAAGGGATCCTTAAGACTAAGTTTATTCTTACTTAAAAAAACCATCTCCCATGTAAAAAGTGTTGCCAAGATTTTTTCATTTTTGTTTTATTACTTTACTTTTAATAGGAATATTTTATAGAAAAGTTTTATTTCTATTAATTGCCAGTGAGAAGCGTGAAGAGCGCTCAGTGCTAGTTAGGCTGAAATGAGATGCGTTTATTGATGAGGCGAAAACAGAAGAGGAGTGTTTCTCTGACCCTGTGACCCTGATCATCAGTTTCTCCCAGTCTCATTAATGTTTACAGGCACATCACTAAAACTGGCCTTGCCAGCATGACATCAATGTCATTGTTTTGCTCGCTCTCTCTCTCTCTCTCTCTCTCTCTCTCTCTCTCTCTCTCTCTCTCTCTCTGTCTCTCTCGCTCTCTCTCTCTCTCTCTCTGTCCCTGAATAAGCATTGAAGGCCCTGCACAACTCACAAAGAGACAAATATAGAATTATTTTATTTTTTACACCTAGCAGCTCACTTTTTAATGCAGGTAACATCGTGAGTTGCTCTGTGAACTGAATGTTTTGAGCTTTGAGAGGCATGGTTTCATACAAAAAAATTACTTCAGAATCAGAGAAACATGCAAAGCTGATGCATTACTGAATGCAATGATGCGTGAAATCAATCCTGTGTAGCTAGAAGCGTCTTCATTCACATGCACACATAGAATATGTTTCGGGCCTTAGAGTTTTCGGCGCTCTCTCACATGCTTGAGTAAGTGTTGCTTGTATTTTGTTGTGCCGTTTATCTTCTGTGTGGTCGGGTGCTGGAGTTATTCACTTGTAGTGATTGAAAGGCTCTGAGGTGTAATGGCTTAGATGCCAATCTTATTATGAGCCGGAGAGCTTTGGCAGTGTGAAGAGGTTCTCCATCAGCCGGGCCAAACACCTCCAAACCGGCTCACACCTTTGACATCTCCAGCTGTGGATCATATTAACCCTACAGGCCTCCTAGATTCTCTCCAGGCTCACTTATTTGGTGTTCATATCAAAACATCTGCAGTATCAAAAAGTGCCTCTAATCTCAGCGAGTCGTGTTTTGTTTTCAAAGCCCTGATGGTTATCAGCCGTAATCTCAGTGTTCCTCTTCTGTGTGATTTGTTAATCTTTCCCTGAAACACCTCCATCAGCTCTCTGGCTTTGAGCCTTACTATTCTGAAATAAACTTCTCCAGATAGGAGTCAGTATTGCATTTGGTGAGTAAAAAAACATAGTTACGCCCCTATTGATCAGCACGCCTGTTGTGTTTGCTTCTGTGCTTATGTTTTTGTTTGGCCATGCAAAACTATCCTAGGGTGTTTTGAGTGCATTTGCTTGATGTTTTTGAGTGTTGCTAGGGTGTTTGGAGTATTTTAGAATGTTGTTAGAGTGTTTTTAGTGTTTTAGAATGTTGTTAAGCTATTTGGAGTATTTTGGAATTTTGCTAGGGTGTTTTGAGCGTTTAGTGTTGCTAGGGTGTTTGGAGTATTTTAGAATGTTTTTAGGGTGTTTGGAGGGTTTTAGAAAGTTGTTTGGGTGTTTTGAGTGTTTTCAGAGTGTTGCTAGGGTGTTTGGAGTGTTTTAGAATGTTACTAGAGTGTTCTGAGCATTTTAGAGTGTTGCTAGGGTGTTTTGAGTGTTTTTAGAGTGTTGGTCTGGTGTTTTTGGTGTTTGTGAAGTGTTGCTAGGGTGTTTGGAGTATTTTAGAATTTTGCTAGGGTGTTTTAGAGTGCTGCTAGGGTGTTGTGAGGGTTTTTGGCATATTTTAGAATGTTACTAGGGTGTTTGGAGGGTTTTAGGATGTTGTTTGGGTGTTTTGAGTGTTTTTAGAGTGTAGCTAGGGTGCTTGGAGTGTTAGAATGTTGCTAGGGCGTTTTGAGTGATTTAGAATGTTGCTAGGGTGTTTGGAGGGTTTTAGAAAGTTGTTTGGGTGTTTTGAGTGTTTTTAGAGTGTTGCTAGGGTGTTTGGAGTGTTTTAGAATGTTGCTAGGGTGTTTGGAGTGTTTTAGAATGTTGCTAGGGTGTTTGGAGTGTTTTAGAATGTTGCTAGGGTGTTTGAAAGTTTTCAAGTGTTAGGGTGTTTGGAGTATTTCAGAATGTTACTAGAGTGTTCTGAGCATTTTAGAATGTTGCTAGGGTGTTTGGAGTGTTTTAGATTGTTGTTAGAGTGTTTTTAGTGTTTTAGAGAGTTAGGCTGTTTGGAGTATTTTAGAATTTTGCTAGGGTGTTTTGAGCGTTTTAGTGTCGCTAGGGTGTTTGGAGTATTTTAGAGTGTTACTAGGGTGTTTGGAGTGTTTTAGCAAGTTGTTTGGGTGTTTTGAGTGTTTTTAGAGTGTTGCTAGGGTGTTTGGAGTGTTTTAGAATGTTGCTAGAGTGTTTGAAAGTTTTTAAGTGTTAGGGTGTTTGGAGTATTTTAGAATGTTACTAGAGTGTTCTGAGCATTTTAGAGTGTTGCTATGGTGTTTGGAGTTTTAGAATGTTGCTAGGGAGTTTGGAGTGTTTTTAAGACTGTTGCTAGGGTGTTTTGAGCATTTTAGCATGTTTTTACGGTGTTTTTAAAGTGTTGCAAGGATGTTTGGAGTATTTTAGAATGTTGCTAGGGCGTTTGGAGTATTTTTGGACTGTTTCTAGTGTGTTTGGAACTTGCTATGCAGTTTATAAGGTGTTTCAAGTTTTCAGATTGTTTCTAAGATATTTTTAGTGTTTTGCAATGTTGCTATGCTATTACTAGTATGGTTTATGAGACAGTTTGTATGTTTAGAGTGTTTCAATGCTTTTGCTGGGGTGTTTTGAGTGTTATAGCGTGTTGTGCTTTCTAGGGTGTTTTTTTTTTGTTTGTTTTGTTCTGTTTTAAACTACAATGTGGCTATGCAGTTGTTAAGTCATTTTGGGTGTTTTGTAGAGTGTTGATGTGACGTATCTAAGGTAATTAGTTTGTTTTAGTTGTTTTAGTTTTAGTTTTGTTATGCAGTTGCTAGGGTGTTTTGAGTGTTTTGGAGTATTGCTAGGGTTTCTGGGTGTTACAGGGTGTTGCTGTGTGACAGCAGTGCGTGTGGACTGCCGTATTCCAGCAATTATAAACCAACAGCTGGACAGATCATTTCCACGCACAGCTGAATAATAGAGGAGCGCTCAGTCTCTCTCTGCAATGCAGCATCTGAGTTAGAACATGACTTATGCTCTTTTCTGTCCACCAATAGATTGCTGATCTACCTTTTGTAATGCTGTAAGAGATTCCTGGAAATGCTGTTACTTTTCTTAATAAGACACATTTATGCAGGATTTATTCTCAGTAGGCGTGTTTGTACAGTAAAGGGCAAATTCACTTAAGAAATGACATTTAGCTTTAAATGCCTATAAAGTACTGGAATGGTTGTATCCAACTGCATTTATGAATGACTGTCACATGTCAAATGTAATTTATTCAGCTCTGATAATTGTGCAGGGGATATTAATGAGCATGTTAATGTTAGTCAGCCTGTAATCCTATAATGCATTTGTGAATTGAAAAAGCAGGCGATCCATTCATGTTTTGTAATTTTATTTGCCCTTATTCTTTTTTTTTTCTTTTCATTCTGGGAAAACCGCAGCAGTTCACTCCAATCACACAATTACGTGCTTGAGTACTTATCTCATTTTCCTAACCAGAAGAGAGCACCATCATTTGTTTCTCTTTTACATGAGTAACAAATGTCATATGCATTAAAGAACAATTTTAAATTAATTTGAAAAGCCTTTTCCTTCTAGTTCAACAACTCGAACTGTTAGGTTGGGTCACATAGCATGCACCATTTCTTTCCTTTTTTTTTTTTTTTTTTTTAATTTTCTTAATAAAGCACCCATGATGATTGGATTATATATTTAAATTATAAATAATAATAATGCATTTGTACAATATTATTTGTACTATTAAATATTATTAATATTGAATGTGTAAATATTAATTTGTTAATGTTTCTGTTGTTACATTATTATACATTGTTTTTCTACTCACTGTAGTAATGTAATGTTAGATGTTTTATTTAAATATTATTTTTATTATTAATACATGTGTATAATATTTGTAAAATATTTTGTTACATGTATTAATTAATTACTTTTATTTATTTATTTACTAATGAATATTATTAATATTAAATATGTAAATGCTAATTGTAAAAATATTTGGTTTCTGTTATGCTACATTATTATACATTGTTTTTTCTACTCACTGTAGTAATGTCAGATGTATTTATTTAAATATTTAAATTATTATTATTATTATTATTATTATTATTATTACGTGTATAATATTTGCAAAATATTTAGTTTCTATTACATTATTTATTTACTAATAAATAATATTAATATTAAATGTGTAAATATTAATTGTAAAATATTTGTTAAATATTAATTGTAAAATAATAGTTTCTAGTTACATTATTATACGTTGTTTTTCTACTCACTATATTACTGTAATGTTAGATGTATTTAAATATTAACATTTTTATCACTTTTTATTAATATTACTACTACTACTACTACTAATAATAATAATACATATGTACATTTTAAAAAAAAAAAAATAAGTCTCTTATGCTCAGCTATGTTGCATTTATTTGATTAAAAAAACAGAAAAAATAGCATTGTTGTGATTTTTTTTTTTTTTTTTTTTTTAATTATTATTAATTTTATTATTATTATTTTAAAATTAAAATAATTGTTTTCTATTTGAATATACTGTAAAATGTTCTTTTTTTTTTTTTTTTTTCCTCTGTGATCAAAGCTGAATTTTCAGCATCGTTACTCCAGTCTCCAGTGTCACATGATCCTTCAGAAATCATTCTAATTTGCTGATTTGCTTCTCAAGAGACTTAATTATTATTATCAATTTCTTATTAAAATACTACTTTGATTATGGAAGACTTTATGTGGCTGACTGTGTTTTTCCACAGTGTCATGTGTTGGGTTTTCTTTGCCGGACTCCACAGTGTACGCAGCATTAGCTGTAACTCCTGGGCAAATTAAAAGGTGCGGCAGATTTAATTATGAGCTGTACCTCAATTTTCAGGATAATTACATGGCGGCTTTATGTCTTGAGGAAGTTAGGATGTGTGATGGAGTCTCAGCGCTTGTTCCTCTGAGCCCAATTACCCATAATCCAGTGCTTCTCCCCCAGAGACGTTGTGTAAGGTCTCAGTCAGAGAGGTGGAGCATCAGTGGAAGAGCGAATTGAAGTACCAAACACATGCAGTAATGTCTGCTGTTCTAGTAATGGTGATTCTTCAATTGCAGACCTGTGTTTGCAGTGCTATAACTATGCTCACTTTTACTACTAGTCACATTTTGCCCTGCTATTCTGCTGTATTGCTCGCCTGTTTTCAGATACATACAGTGATGCTATCAAAGTTCAAGTTTGTACCATTTCTGTGAGTCTCGGACCTCTTTCTGGGATGCGTGACCTCAGAAATGCATATGATGACTTTGTCGTTCAGGTAAAGGTCGAGTTATTTCCATCGTATGCCGTATCGTCTTTGCTGTCATTTAGTGCTTTATTTTATGTGGTATTTCAGAGTGAGAGGGAGCACGCCGGGTCTCGGGCTTTGAAACCAGACGTTGGGAATTCATTTAGAGAGCATTTTCAGCTGAGTCACTGAAGGTTAAAGAAGGAAGTCACCCTTAAAGAAAGCTGGAAATACTGTGTGCTGCATCAGAGATGTGTGTTTGTGTGTGATTCTCAGCGGTCAGTTTAATTATAGCAGCACATGTGATATGAAGAGCTGGCACTGATACCAGATGAGTGTGGGATGCTGATTATTTCATGTTTGTTCTTACTTATTTAATGCTTCTCTGAAGTAGCACGGATTCCTGTTTAATTATTTCCCAGGGCTGCAACGCTAGATGCCATTTGACTTTCTGTGCTTGAGTTTCCCAGTCTTTTCTGCGTTTTCTTTTTTCTTTTATTTAGATTTAGTTCAAAGTTGGGTTTTCTCAATATCTGAGCTTAAAGAAATAGTTCCATGAAAATGAAAACTCAGTCATATACTCACCTTGAAAGTTTAGTTTGAGTGATTTTAAGAAAATAGGACTTTAATCGTATTCATTTTATACTATGAAACAGTAGAACTATAAATACAATTTATACCATGAAAAATTAGTATTCTAATTGTGTAAATATTTAATTTGCTTATATTATGTCATTAAAAATTTTGTAATTACTATAGTACTGTAGTGTTAGATGTATGTGTGTATGTTTGTTTATTTACTATGAAATATTATTAATATTAAATGTGTAAATATTAATTGTAAAAATTTGGTTTCTATTAAATTACATTATTATGCATTGTTTTTCCTAATAATAATAATAATAATAATAATAATAATATGTAAATTAATAAATGTGTAGAAAATGTGTACAATAATATTTGTAAAATATATAATTTCTATTTATTTATTTATTTATATATTAAATATTAATATTAAATGTGTGTAAATATTAATTGTAAAATATTTGGTTTCTATTATGTTACATTATTATACATTGTTTTTCTACTCATTGTAGTACTGTAATGTTGGATGTATTTATTTAAATATTTAATTTATTATTATTATTATTAATAATAATAATAATAATAATAATAATAATAATAATAATAATAATAATAATACATGTGTGCAATATTATTTGTATAATATATACTTTCAGTTACAGTTATTTATTTATTCATTTGTTTACTATAAAATATTACTAATATTAAATGTGTAAATTTTAATTGTAAAATATTTGGTTTCTATTGTTACATTATTATACATTGTTTTTCATTGCACTGTAGTAATGTAATGTTGGATTTATTTATTTAAATATTTAATTTTTTATTATTATTATTATTATTATTATTAATACTACTAATAATAATAACGTGTACAATATTATTTGTAAAATATATACTTTTACAGTTTATTTATTTATTTATTTATTTATTTATTTATTATAAAATATTACTAATATTAAATGTGTACATTTTAATTGTAAAATATTTGGTTTATATTGCATTACATTATCATACATTGTTTTTCTACTCACTGTAGTATTGTAATGTTAGATGTGTTTATTTAAATATTATTGTTGTCATTATTATTATTATTATACATATGTTTACAATATTTATAAAATATTTAGTTTGTATTACATTTATTTATTTATTATAAATATTATTAATATTAAATGTGTAAATATTAATTGTAAAACATTTGGTTTCTATTATGTTACATTATTGTACATTGTTTTTCTACATACTGTAGTACTGTAATATTAGATGTATTTATTTTAATTATTATAATTATAATTATCATTGATAATAAAATAATAATAAAACATATGTGTACTTTATTTGTAAAATATTACGTTTCTATTACATTTTCGTATTCATTTATTTATTTGCTAAAAAATATTATTATATTAAATGTGTAAATATTAATTGTTAAATATTTGGTTTCTTTTATGTTACATTATTATACATTGTTTTGCTACTCACTATAGTACTGTAATGTTGGGTGTATTTAAATATTTAAATTATTAATAATATAATATAATAAATATTTGTATAATTTTTTTGTAAAAGTTTCTATTACATTTATTTATTTATTTGTTCATTGTTTTATTTATTTATTTATTAATTATTCCTTCCTCTGGACCCCAGTTTGAAAACCCCTGCTGTAATCAGCTAGTCGATCTTAAGCAAGCCTTGTATAACTAGGTTTAGGTTGACCATCCTATTCTTTCTGAATAGTGCTAACTGGACTGCTAACATGATTAAATGGTAGCTTGAGAAACTGCATTGGATTCTATCAGTCAGGTGACGAATTCCCTGAGGGAGATCTTTCCTTTATGCCGAAAAAGTGATTTATCAGATCGCAAATGGCAAAATTGCAGTGATATTATTTGATGAATCGGCCTAGCGGTGGAGGGTTTGACCTTGCTTTATCTTTAAGCACAAAAATGAGCTGAGCCTATTCATGCTAGCATGCTAATGGATGCTGATGGCTATCGCGGCTGCGTTCTGAACTCAATTAGCAGCGTGATTGTGTGATAAACTCTCATTAGCATTAAAGCTATACAAGCGTGCAGATCATCCGACGGGAGCGCGCAGATTTCCAGATAACGTCATGCTACGGGCTAAATGAAGGCTGGGAAATGCATAAATTTAGTCGTTAATCAGAAAGAACAGGCTTATTCGTTTGATTCGTCATGATTGACTTGAATTTTGTTGCATAATGATGTTCCCAAAAGCTTAAATTTAGCCAAAGTACAGAACAGCCTGTCAGTTAGCGCCGACAGCTTGTATTATTTGTTTCCGTTGCTCAAATCTGAACATCTTTTGTGTGCCGTTTTCAATTCAGGACTTAGAATGAGGGGAAAATAGCGCCCTATGTAGTGCGCAAGGTGTTGTGGATTAGTGTGAATGTGTGAGGGGAACGGCGCTCCGCTCTGGCTCTCTAATGGGTTTACTGTAATCACTTTAGGAAGGGTTTTATCCCATGTGTCGTTCTGACCCATCTATCCTGACACCCACTCCACCGCTGACACCACACCACACGCTCATTTAACACTAATTAGGGACCATTTAGCAATTTATTTATTATTATTTATTTATTTTTTTAAAGCTTTAAAGAGCTGGCTGGAAACCTGCATCGTAGGAACTAGTTTGCCACTTTATTAAACTTCTTCTGCTACTCATGAATATTAATTATTAATGATGAAGTGGCATAGTATTATTGAGTTTTTGGTTTAGTTTTAAAGTTTTTTTCAAAAGTTTTTTTCTTTCTCTCCCTCTTTCACTACTTTTTTTTTTTGAGTGAAATGTGAAATGAAATGAAACTCCTAAAATATAATCATTATTTTCTTTATCTGGTCGGTGTGAGTGGTAGAGAAAGAGAATTTGGTCATATATTTTTGCTTGACGTTTTTACAGTAATAATTCAGTATAGTTCAATAGTATTGGTTCAAATTTGATTTCATATGTTCAGTCAAGGTTCTATTTTAAAGGTTTAAAGGTCAATCTTAAGGTTTTCTATTTTGTAGAATAGCTTTATCCATCCAGGATTCATGTAAGACAGGAAAAGTGTGGGGAAAAAAAAAAAAAAAAAACAACTCCTGTAACTGTTGTTTGTTTTTATGCTACAGCAATATGATAAAAACATCAATATGTCATTAATTGTTAATTTCCTTGCACATTAAAATTTTCGTATGCATTTATTTAATATTTGTCAAAATTCGTCATGCACAGAACCTCAAGGTTTCCAAACACTTCTCAAAATGCTTGCCACAGATGCAAAAATGCAGAATATTGGAAAATTTGGAGGCAGTGTGTAAACATGACTGACACAACATTAGGGTGTATTTTTTTTTTTTTACATGCAAAAATTTCTGATGAGAATTTCTGATGAGAGTGTGCAATGACCTTTAACATTATTAAAAAAAAAAAAAAAAAAAAAAAAAAAATATATATATATATATATATATACATATATATAAATATAAATATAAATATAAATGTAAATGTAATATAAATGTAATATATTTTTATTAAAAAAATTATATTGTAGAATACTGCAATATGTTTATTTTATTTAAAAAATCTTAATTTATTTTTAAATGCATCTTATGCATGTTATTTATTTACTTAAATTTATTTTAATTGTAAAAACTCAATGTTCTTCATCTTGTGCATGTTATTTAAAAGAAATAGATTTTATATTGTAGTATGTTGCAATATATATATATTTTTTTATTTATTTTCCAATATTTATAATTTTTTTAAATGTGTCTTATGCATACTATTTATTTTCAAATATTTATAATTTTTTTAAAATACGTCTTATGTATTTATTTCATTTTATTTTTGTATTATTTTTTTTTTTAAACCAAGTAATGCAGTTAATGTAAGTCTTTTTTAGGGCTTTTATTATTCCTAGCGAACAGGGATGGGCGATATGACCAAAATCTTGACTCAAAATTCAATATGAGCATAGGCGTAATTTATGGGTGGGACGTGTGGGACAGGTGGGACATGTCCCCACCACTTTTTGCCATGGTCAATATTGTCCCCATCACTTTTTTAAAACATCTCACGGCAAGGATGTACCTGATGCAGATGGAACAGATATGACGTTCGTTTCTGTAAAATCAGCTGTGATCTGACGTTGGAATCTATTGTTTTTTTTTGTTTTTTTTGTTTTTAAATTATGAATGTTCTCTGCGATGTTTTTAGTGACAGAACGTTCTCACGCAGCGCTTCAATCTATCATTAAAATGTTGCGGAGACTATTAATTTTGGTTAAATCACAAAACAAAACACAAATTGTATCCTTGCTCCGAATATACTATTACTGATATACATCTGTAGATATACAAGGGTGAAAAAGAAATTGATGTGGGCAGATTAGAGCGCAAAATGTTTATTGCAATTCTATGCATGCACTGACGTGAAGAATTTAATAAAGGCAAAAAGGCAAAAAAAAAAAAAAAAAAAAAAATAGTGTCCCACCCACTTTTTAAAACAGTTACGCCACTGGATATGAGTAATTTTATTGTTTTAGTAACTAATTATATCACAATATAGTTATTTTTGCTTAAAATATGGTCTTTATGGTATCAACATTTTTGATGCCATAGAAATTTCATAGTTCCAGTGTCAATATCACAAAAAAATAATACTAGCCTAAATTTGGACAAAAAAGAAAAGAAAAAAAAGCTGACTGAAGACAAGTAGACAGTCAGCGATTAAATAAGAATAAACTAATTCAAGCAACAGGGCAAAAAAAAAAAAAAACGAAATGAAATGAAATGCTACATACATTGTATAAAGTGATCAAATGTATAAAAACACTGCATACTGCTAACTCTGTAAATTAAATATATATTTATTAATAAAGTTACAGAAGTTATTTATTCAAGAGCAGTGAGAGATTTCTCTCTTTTGCTGTTTAATTAACACGAATGACAGACAGCTGGAAAATTAGACTGGTGTCACTTTAAGAGCCGCCCGGATCCAATATACTGTCACACGTGTTTTTTTTGACAGCTGTTTGCTTTCACTTAAGACCTTAAATACTGTTTACGAGAATACTTGCAAAGATGGGCATTTTGACACATGCAAGTATGTGTATTTCACCCTTTAGAGCCTAAGGTGATTTCAGGGCCCTTGAGATGTTTTGCCATGCCCTGACATTTGTGCTTATTTCAGCCACTATTGGCCAACATGCATTTTTTTTGTATTCAGCACAACTGTGCTACAGTTATATGTGAGCAAGATGGATGTACATGCTTGCATTTTTTTAGAAAAAAAAAATGATGCATGGTTAGTAAGTTTTGGAACATAAATGTAGCTAAAATAAGGCCATAAAACCCACACTGAATAGCTCTTGTAGGCTAGAATATTTACTCCAAAATGTTGTCAATCATCCTACTTACTCATTCACAGAAAACAATATATTGATATAACTAAGAAATGTTTTGTGATTTTTGCATTTTGAAGGCTTAAAATCATATTTTTAAACAGCGATGCCTAAAAACATGCATAAATGATAATTTTTTTATGGCCATGTAGCACAGCAATGCAGATGATAGTCCAAAATTTCTACCAGTTAACAGATTTCTACCAGTTAATCATGTCTACCTGTATGTTGACCACCCCTACTAGCAACATGAAGCATTAATATAGCATGTTTACCCGCATCTTACAGTATCTGTGAATTCAGCTCAACCAGTCACAGTTTGTCTGTAGTCATGTGGCATGAAGCATTGAATCTCTTTATTTAGCATTCATATAAGCACTAAGTTCGGATTCTGACTGAAACAAAAACCGTCTGTGTAAACGTGGCCATCGGCTGTTCCTGTATTACGTCTCCAGGGTTTTTGTGGAAGTAAACACTGTGTTTCTCTGTGCTTTCTCTGTAATATTCCTTTTGGAGAACGTCTTTCCTCAGCACCGAGCGAATCCTCTAAAGAGCCCAGAGCAGTCGGTGCGTCACGCGGGCCGTAGCGAGTGATAAGTGTGCGTGAGTTTCCTGCAGGCCATCAGGTAGACGCTCGTGTGTCTCCGAGGACAGCAGCAGACTTCAGCATCGGCGGCTCTTCGGTGGATCATCGTGCCGCGTGTTCACTGCAGCAGAAAATTGCCTGAGATGAGGAGAGTGAAAACCGGGAATTTAAGAAACTGAGAATTTGCTCTCCTGGAGGGATGAGGAGCACCAGGTGAAACGCTGATGTTAAATGGAAAGAAACACTCTCCGTTCTGTCTGCATTCACTATTTCCTGCAGTGTTTAACTGCAGTTAGTGCTGTTTGCTTATTTTATTTTATTTTGGTAACATTTTTATTTTATTATTTTATTTTATTTTGATGTTTTATGTATTATTTGTTTTTGTTTTATTTGCCCTTATGTTATTTTGAAAATTTTGTATGTTTTTTTTTTTTTTTTTTTTAGTTATTTTAGAAAAATGTACGTGTATATTTTATTTGTGAATTTATTTGACTAGTAAATCATTTATTGTTATTCATACTTTAGGTTAGCAATTTGAGCAAACCCCCATGCCAGATGTGATGTGTGTGAATTTGTCACACATATTGTATTTATTTAATTATCTGTTTGTTTGTTTGTTTATTTATTAATTAATTCATTCATTTATTTATCCAGTAATTATAAATGACTTGAGTAAAACTGTCATTTATTGGTTAAAAAGTGTGGAATCCCTAAAATCACTTTTATTTTATTTTATTTTATTTTATTTTATTTTATTTTATTTTATTTTATTTTATTTTATTTTATTTTATTTTATTTTATTTTATTTTATTTTATTTTATTTTATTTTATTTTATTTTATTATTGTTTTAATTTATTATTTGTCAAGCCAAAACTTTACTTTACTTTTATTTATTTATTGCCCATGCAAGACTTCATGCCCATGCAATCCCTGAATCCCTGGTTTCAATGCATTTTATTTTATTTTATTTTGTTTTATTTTTACAGGCAAGACTTCAGTAAAAATCAGTAATTTATTGGATTAAAAAGTGTGGAATCCCTGAAATCACTCAGTACACCTCAGCAACCACTCAGTTATTTTTATTCTTTTTTATTTATTTATTAATTTTTTAATTTAATTTAATTTAATTTAATTTAATTTAATTTAATTTTTTTAAGCCAAAACTTCAGTAAAAATCTATTTTATTTTATTTTATTTTATTTTATTTTATTTCCCAGGCAAGACTTTAGTAAAAATTTGCAATTTATTAGTTAAAAAGTGTGGAATTCCTGAAATTACTCATAATACCTTAGCAACTGCATAGCAACCACTTTATCACTGTGGTGATTTATTTTTGTATTTTTTTTTATGGGCGAGCACCATCAGGCATCTTTATTACTCATTACCACATATTTGAGTCGGTTCCATTTTGGCCACTGTCATGTTTTGTCTGTCATGTTTTCCCTGCGGATGTTCAAGCACCGTTAACGTGAGTAATCACTTTACAGATTCATAGCATTGCTGTGAGCTTCTTCACTCGAGTCTTCTGACAGAAATCGTGACTCAGGGCTCTTGTAAATGTGATGTAAAACAGAGCAGAAATGTGAAATCGTGATGTAGAGTCTGTCTGGGAAGACGACGGTGACTTTGTGTCGTCTGCAAATGCAGCATCAGTGCAGGCCAAATCTCTGTAAGTGGCAATCAGGCTGCTCGCTAAAAGCCTCCCTCCGCTCTTAATTATTAATATTCATTTCCTGTTCAGACAGGACTGCCTCATCTTCCCGACTCACGCTGGAATCATCGTCTTCTCCGTCTCCCTCGTTCTCTCATCAGTCCTGCTCCGTCTAGCCATGTTTAATGACACACACCGTTTGCAGGAGACATTAGTAGACGCAGTCGACCTGAGGTTAGCATTGTCTGCTAGAGTAGCAGAGAAGCTCTTAGGAGACCTGGAACGACAGGTTTTTTTTTTTTTTTTTTTTTCTCTCCTCCCCCCTCATGGCTCAGAGCAGCATTGTTTAAGATTAAACCCTTGTGTGGTGTTTCTTCAGCTCAAATCTGCATGATGGTGAAAATTGGAAGTAATTCAGCTCAGGCCACAGATTAAAACATATACAGGGAAACTCAAGCACAGATGACCAGTTAACAGACTGCAGTTCAGAACTTTTTCCTCTTTCTTTTGATCTAGCTATCCACAAAACACTGCAAAAGTGTGAATAAATGTATTGGTCAAAAAGTGTGGAATTCATTCACTTATTCATGTTATGTTTTTATTTATTTATGCATTTATTTTGTTATGCATGCTTGCATTTATTTGTGCATCTGTTTATTTATTTATTTTTGTGTTCATATTTATTTTTATGCATTTATTTAGTTAGTTATGCATGCAATTATTTGTGCTTTTGTTTTCTTATTTATGTATGCATTAATTTATTTAGTTATGCATGCATGCATTGATTTGTGCATGTTTGTTTATTTATTTATTTATTTATTTGTATGCATTTATTTAGTTAAGCATGCATGCATTTATTTATGCATTTGTTTATTTATTTATTCATTTATTTATTTAGTTATGAATGCATGCATTTATATGTGTGTCAGTTTATTTATTTTTGTGTTCATAATTATTTTTTATGCATTTAGTTAGTTAGTTATCCATGCATGCATTTATTTGTGCATTTGTTTTCTTATTTATGCATTTATTTATTTACTCATGCATGCATGCATTTATTTATGCATTTGTTTTCTTTATTTATTTATTCATTTATTTATTTGGTTATGCATTCATGCATTTATTTGTGCATCTGTTTATTTATTTATTTTTGTGTTCATATTTATTTTTTATGCATTTATTTAGTTATGCATGCGTGCATGCATTTATTTGTGCATTTGTTTTCTTATTTATTTTTGCGTTTTTATTTATTTATTTATTTATTTATTTATGCGTCTATCCTCCATTCATTATTTCCTTTATTCATTTATTCATTTATTCATTATTGATTCATTAATTCATCCATTTTTGTCTTTATCCTGGATTCACAAAAGACGACTGAAACGTACATTGTATAGTTTATTTTTGTATATTTATTTATTTATTACCGCTCTATTTTTCCTCGGTCTAATCACCTTTGGCTTGCTTAGTGGGTTTGCGAGGTTTTATTCTCTGTAGAGCTGTTTTGGAGTGATTTGTGAGGTGAAAAGTGCTACACAAATACATTTGGGTGGAATTGAATTAATTATGCATGAATCTGTACAGTGCAAAGCAGAAGTTTCGGATAGACTCCTTTGACTTTTCAGTATTTATTTATTATTTCTTTTATAGTATGCAATGTCTGCCAACTGCAACAATTTAACGGTTACTCAAATACACATTGCTTGTTTAATTTTAATTTCATGCAGCATATCAACTTGTGAAACAGTGTATGTTTTGATTGTTCAGAAGGAAATGCAAACCTTTGGAAAGTTAATCAGATCCCTCTAAGCTGGAGATTTCTTCACTTAGAGTTAAACGAACGGGCGTCGTTTCAGCTGTCGCGTCTGCACAGATTTCCAGTTTGGACTAAGGCTGGGAGAAATCATGTGCATAAATATGCAGCGCTGATTAATTCACAAGATGAGGGCCGTATCCTGGAAGAGAACTGAAATTTCACTTCAGAAAAGCACATACGGAGGCCTACACTGGCCAAGAATAATGCTTTTTTTATTCTGTTTTTATGCAAAATCATTTTCTGTTCCATTGAGAGAAGGCAGAAAATTTATGCAATATATTATAATAATTGCATAATAATGGTTTAATGTGTTTTTTTTAATTCTTATATATTTATTTATTTATTTATTTAATATTCAATAAATGTTATTTTTTAATTTCTTTTTTTAATTATTGTCATTTTATTTTTTATTTTATGTATTTAGTTTTTTTTTTGTTTGTTTGTTTTACTGTATTGTAATGTGTTGTTTTGTTTTATTTAATTTCCCTTTATTTTGTTTTTTATGTTTATTTTTATTTTGTTTTTAAGTTGATTTAGAAATGTGTAATGTTTGTTTATTCATGTTTATTCAATGGTTTAATGCTTGTTTTTAAATTCTTATATATTTAATCATACAGTTTATTTATTTATTTGTTATTTAATAAATTAATAAATATTTTTAAATGATTCAATTATTTTTACATCATTTTTTTGTTTAGTTTTTTTATTTTATGTATTTAGGTTTAGTTTTTATTTGTTTTATTGTAATGTTTTGTTTAGTTTTGTTTTAATTAATTTCCCTCTATTTGGTTTTATTTTTATATTTATTTTGTTTTTAAGTTGATTTAGAAATGTGTAATGTTTATTTGTTTATTCAATGGTTTAATGCTTTTTTAAAAATTCTTATATATTTAATCATAGCTTATTTATTTGTTATTTAATAAATTAATAAATATTTTTTTATTTAATTTTTTGTTTTTTTTTTTTTATGTATTTTTTGTTTGTTTTATTGTAATGTTTTGTTTTTTGCTTTGTTTTTAAGTTGATTTAGAAATGTTATATTTGTTTATTCATGTTTATTCAAAAGTTTAATGCTTGTTTTTAAATTCTTATATATTTAATCATACAATTAATTTATAATTTTAATAAATTGATAACTATTTTTAATTATATATTATATATAATTATATTAAGTTATTGTTATTTATTTATATTTTAGTTTTATTTTTGTATTTTTTATTTGTATTTATTTATCCATGTTTGAAAGTTCTGTTTACAGATGCATCATTCAGCATTATGGTCATGCGAGTCGATTTTAGCAGTCTGACCTCAGTTTGCTGGCACTCGCTGCTAGAAAGATGTAGTAAATGGATGTTTTTGTGATCCTCTAATGCAGCAAAATTGCTTTTGAGTTTCATGGATCAGCAGACCAGTCAGAGTCATTAGATCCGACTGCAACACAAACACAAGTGCATCTGTTGCTGAATCTACATTAGCAGCAGCGAACGACGTGTGTGAAATCCGGTGGCGTTTCTAGTGTTTGTCCTGTCGTGCTCGAGCGTACAGACTGATTGGCTTTAATTGTGAGGGGATGTCGGGCCCTTGGTGAAAATGAGTCCTCTGAAATGGCTCTTGTTTGCTTCCCAGACAGATTTCCAGAGATCAGAGCCCGGCTGCCGTTTGCATTTGGCTCACACGACTGCGTCCGCATGCATTGATTACTCAAGTCAGTGGTATTAAAGGGAAATCATTAAAGTGGGATTCGTTTGACCTTGTGGCCTTATATTGAGCAGCTGCGGAATTAGAGGAATCGTCTTTAGCCGTCTCACACGGTTGTTTGGTCTTCTGATGCTCGGATGAACGGATGAACTGTATAAGAGCTGTGTGTTTCTGAAATGAGAGCAGTTCATCAACGCTCAAACGCTGACGTATGAGAGCGCCGCCACATTCATCAGTGTTGCTCGTGCGTTCGAGACAAACACAATGTGCTGCTGGTGTTTTTCTTGGCTTGTTGATCCGGGTTATTTATGGAGTCGAAAGGAATTGATGAAACAGATCGAGTTTGACAGAAATTGATTGGTTGAGCCACATCTGACGCATCTTTAAACCTCTGTATAACAAAGTCCCATGTGAATTAGATTTAAAAATAGCCTGAATTTGTTATTAAGAAAGTGTTTCTTTATCACTTACTGTCATTTACAGATGCCTGTGAAGGAGGATTTTTTTTTTATTATTATTATTTTATTATTTTATATAATATTTTTTTTATATTATCTAATTTTTTTATCAAATTTTTTTTGTTTCTTCATTGATTTCTTTTTTTTCTATTATATTTTTGTTTTATTGTGATGTTTTTATGTTCTGTTTAGTTCTGTTTTATTTAAATTTATTTTGTTATATTTTTATATAATTTTTATATTTTCCTGTAATTTAAGTAAGGAATTTGTATTTATTTATTTATTTATTTATTTTTTGCTTTGTTCTTTAATTATTTTATTTTATTTATTTATTTATTTATTTTTCAGTTTATATTGTAGTTTATATTTGTATTTATTTTATTTTATTTTATTTTATTTTATTTTATTTTATTTTATTTTTATTCATCATTTACAGACATCTATAACATAAGTTTCCATGGATTTATTTTCTTACTTTTATTATTATTATATATTACTTTGATTTATTTTATTTTATTTTATTTATTATTGTTTTTTCTTTTTTTTTTATTCTACTTTTTATGGGTTTAATATTATTTTTTGTTTGTTTTATTGTGATATTTATTTTCGTTTTGTTTCCCTGTTTTATTTCTTTATTTTATTTTTAATGAACATGTTCTTTCATCATTTACAGACACCTATAACACAAGTTTCCATGAATTTAGTTTATCTTATTTTCATTTATTTTATATAAATTCAGATTGTATTTATTTCATATTTGTATTTCTTTTTCTTTTATATATATATATATATATATATAATATATATATATATATATATATATATATATATATAATAATTTTTTTTTTTTTTTTTTTTTTTGTTAAAATGCAATAGCCATAATGGCAAATAATGTAAATGCATGAACTGCATTCAATATATGTAATTAGTTCCATGCGTTAAAGAAATAATTCAGCCAAAAACAGAAGTTTTTATATACTGACCCGTTTGACCTTTCCTCCAGGTGTTTTTTCCAGGTGTTCACTGAGATGTGATTTACAGTGACACGGCCTGATGTTCTGTAAGGTCACAGACGCAGTAAATCTTTAGTGTTCAGTAGACTAGAAAACACATCTACTGTTCATCTGTACCAGTCTGTCCTGATCCTGCAGCTCACAGCTCAGATCACCTCTCTGTCCGCCTTATTTACAGAACGACTCCGTCTCAGTTGTGTCCATTCAGTTTGTTTTGTTCAAAGTGATTGTTCTAGTGAAGATATAGCAGAAGTACATTTTCATTTAAGTGAAACAGCAGCAGCAAAACATGACTTGGGGAGGTTTGGGCCAGTTTGTTTTGAAAGAAATTCATGCTTTTATTCAACAAGGATGCACTGAATTAATCAAAAGTGACAAAGACACAAAAGATTTCTGTTTCAAATAAATCCTGTTCTCTTGGACTTCCTATTCATCAGAATATCCATGTTTCTTGAGCAGCAAATCAGTATATTAGAATGATTTCTGAAGCACCATGTGACACTGAAGACTGGAGTAATGATGCTGAAAATTCAGCTTTGCATTGCAGGAATAAATTGCATTTTAACATATTTTCAAATAGAAAGCAGTTATTTTGAATTAGAATAATATTTCACAATATTACTGTTTTTACTGCATTTTTAATCAAACAAATGCAGTCCTGGTGAGCAGAAGAGTCTTCTTTAAAATACACTCAGACAGAAAGAGTGATGTTTAATGCTGCAAAGTACTACAGTATTACACTTTTACTTACTGTACGCTTACTTACAGTTGTTTCTGCATATTAAACTGAGATGGAAGTGATATTTTAAAAAAAAAAAAAATACACAGTTCTCCTCAGGAAACGATAACCTATTTGCCTTCCAGAAGATGATGTTAACCAGTGATTTGCGTTATAATGGCAGGCGAGTTACTGAGCGATTTATCATTCTGACATAAAATGTATTTTTGACGGTAGAGTGGAATATTCAATCAATGAAACGCAGTGTAGGTTATAAGCTGCTTCTGCATTTCTGTTTTCTTTCCTCATTTTTTTTTTTCTTTATAGAGTTTTGTAATGCATGTTTGGAAGCTCTAAAAACACTCATTTCCGTTGCTAAAAATGACTTAAAACGTCACTTTACTTCAGTGTTATAAATCAGATGCCATGATTGAGTTCACACAAAATGAAGCTGTTATTATGAAAGTCATTGTGCTCTTGTGTGCCTCACATTTTCAAAACAATAACACAAAAAACACAAAGGATGAGTAATTTTATATTACCGTATGTTATGATACAGACTTAGAAAAGTCATTTATGTGTAAACAACCATGTGTTAATACTTAATTGCACTAGTGATTAAAAAACTTATTAATTGAAAGTGATTAAAGTGAAAGTGATTAATGCTCATCAAGGCTCCTTTGTTTGGTAAAAATGCAGTAAAAACAGTAATAATGTGAAATTATATTACTGTTCTAAATAACTGGATTCTATTTAAATATGTTGTAAAATGTAATTTATTCCTGTGATGCAAAGCTGAATTTTCAGCATCATTACTCCAGTCTTTAATGTCACATGATCCTTGAGAAATCATTCTAATATGCTGGTTTGCTGCTCAAGCAACATTTGTGATTATTATGCTGCTTCATTGTGGAAAACATGATGTGTATATATATATATATATATATATATATATATAAAGAACAGCATTTATTTGAAATAGAAATCTTTGTAACGTTATAAATGTCTTTACTGTCAGTTTCTTCAATTCAATGCATTATTTCTAAATAAAAGTATTAAAAGTAATTTACTTCAAAAAAAAAAAAAAAAAAGTCTTGCTGAACCCAAAGTGCATACATTTAGTTAACTAAAATGAAATGTACTTAATTTTTATTATTTTTTAATTTTATTTTATTTTATGCACGTAAACAAAAGATCAGACACATCCCGCTCTATAGTCATATTTCTGTTTTCATGTACTTTTAAAAAGTCTTGCTGAACCGAAAGTGCATACATTATTCAGTTAATTACTAAAATTTTATTTCATTTCATTTTATTTTATTCATGCATGCAAACCAAAATGTCAGACACGTTCTGCTCCATATTTTCGCATTTCTGTTTTCATGTACTTTAAAAACAGTCTTGCTGAACCCAAAGTGCATACATTATTCAGATAATTACTAAAATAAAATGTTATTTTACTTTATTTTATTTTATTTTATTTTATTTTATTTTATGCACGAAAAACCAAAAGATCAGACATGTCCCGCTCTATATTGTCATATTTCTGTTTTCATGTACTTTAAAAAAAAAAAAAAGTCTTGCTGAACCCAAAGTGCATTCGTTATTTTATTTTTTTATTTTATTTTATTTTATTTTATTTTATTTTATTTTATTTTATTTTATTTTACTTTATTTTACTTTATTTTATTCATGCATGCAAACCAAAATGTCAGACATGTTCTGCTCCATATTTTCGCATTTCTGTTTTCATGTACTTAAAAAAAAAAAAAAAAAAATCTTGCTGAACCCAAAGTGCATACATTATTCCATTAATTACTAAAATAAAATGTTATTTTATTTTATTTTATTTTATGCACGAAAAACCAAAAGATCAGACATGTCCCGCTCTATATTATCATATTTCTCAGTTTTCATGTACTTTAAAAAAAAAAAAAAAAAAAAAAAGTCTTGCTGAACCCAAAGTGCATTCGTTATTTTATTTTATTTTATTTTATTTTATTTTATTTTATTTTATTTTATTTTATTTTACTTTATTTTATTTTATGCATGCAAACCAAAAGATCAGACACATCCGGCTCATATTGTCATATTTCTCTGTTTTCATATACTTTAAAAACGGTCTTGCTGAACCCATAGTGCATACATTATTCAGATAATTACTTTTCTACTCGTTTCATTTCGTTTCATTTTATGCACCTTATGCTCTATATTGTCATATTTCTGTTTTCATGTACTTTAAAAAAAAGTCTTGCTGAACCCAAAGTGCATTTTCTTTTCTTTTTTTTTCTTTTCTTTTATGCACACAAACCAAGATCAGACAAGACCTGCTCTGTGTTTTCACTTTTCTCTGTTTTCATGTTCAATCTCACATTTAAATAATAAAAAGCTGTTCTGCTCATTGATAGCAGTGCATTGATGCATTTACCACGGTATCGACAACAGTGAAAGTTCCAAAGGCGACATATTGAAACGACTGCTGCTTTTCTCATTTTCATGCGTGTCAGATGAGATCTGCCGACCGCTGTGACCCAAGTCTGTAGTCTGTCGTCAGTCTGTCTGTCCATCTGTTGATTCAGTAAAGCTCACTTGCATTATTAATGTCTCCAGTCACATTAAGCAGCTATTTTTCAGCAGCTCATTATAAGCAGATTGTATCTGTTGGCCCTGATGAGAAACTCTCCATCTCTCCGTCACAATGCAGGAGTCAAACGTCCTCCGGATCCGTGGCAGTGCCGCGACGTTAGCGCTCGCTCGCACTCTTTATCTTAGTCAATCAGAAATTCATTCGGCTCGTATCGCGCCGCCCCGCTTGAGATTAAAGGATGATTAATAAGGCTTCTGATGCGTTTACACAGCCAGAGCCTTTTAAGACGACTTACAATTCAGACGCTGATAGCCAGCGGCACTAATGAGATGTCAAACATCTGACAGACACTCACACATGAGGGGTCAGACGTTAACATCGCCGCTCGTGCTTGCATGTAGGAAATTAATAATAAGAAACTTGTCCGATCTACTTCAGTTGGTGACTTTTGACACTTGATATTGAAGCGTCTGCTGGTGTTTCTCAAGTGCCGCCGCATGACAGTTTGATAATGTTGGACATTAGACCACCTCGCTGAACGGCTAAAGTCAACGTGAAATAAAAATAGAGTTTATGTATTTATTTTAAATTATTTAAGTTCCTAATACACGTTCCTGGTCATGTGGATGTTAATTAAAATACATTTTTATTTTATTTTATTTAGAATTGAAATTTTCTTCCTCAGAAATTACTTTCCTTTTCAGCTGACATCATCTTGGACAGTAATAATATTAATTAGCTATAATAAACAATAATTGTATTTTACATTTTAGTATATTGCAATATGTATTTTTTTTAAATGTATTTCTTAATACATTCTTCATCTTATTCATGTTATTTAAAAGAAATGCACCTATTTATTTAATAATAATTATTATTATTTTATTTTTATTTATTTTTATTTATTTTAATTTTATTTTTATCTTTTACAGAAAACTTACTCTGCCTCGGAAATAATTTTGGCTTGTCATCATTTTGGCTGTAACATAAATAAGCTGTTTATATTGGATTTTATATTGTAGTAGATTGTAACATGTTTTTTATTTTATTTATAAAAAAAATATATATATATACAATACATCTTATGCATGTTATTGACTTTGTTTATTTATTTATTCGTGTGTGTGTATGTATGTGTGTGTGTATGTATATATATATATATATATATATATATATATATATATATATATTAAAATTTTTTTTTTTTTTTATGATTTTATATATGTAAACTTAAATTATTTTTGTTTCTGTCCATCATCTTGGCTGTAACAAATAATCTGTTTATTGGATTTTATATTGTAGTATATTGCAATATATTTTTTTATTTTATTTATTTAAAAAATCTTAATTTATTTTTAAATGCATATTATGCATGTTATTTATTTACTAACATTTATTTTATTTATTTATTTATTTATTCATTGCATTCATATTTATTTATTTTAAAAATTTGTTTCTTCATCTTGTGCGTGTTATTTAAAAGAAATGGACTTTATATTGTAGTATATTGCAATATATTTTTTAGATTTTATTTATTTTCAAATATTTATAAAAAAAAATCAAAATACGTCTTATGCGTACTATTTATTTATTTATTTTTGTACATTTCTTTCTTTCATTCTTTCATTCATTCATTGCAATATTGTTGCAGGTAAAAGCTATTAATACAAAACCAAAAAGTGTTTTTTGGAAGTCATAATATATTGCTTGCTTTTTTTGAAAACATCTATATTACATAAATTTACAGACCAGCGAGTGAACATGACTGCTACTCGTATTATGTCACATTACGGATGTGAAATGATCTAGACATTCAGCGCTTTAAATCTGTTTTTCTCAATTTGATTGCAGATTGTCATTTTGCAGTGACTTGAGTCTCTCCGTTTTATTCTTCCTCTATATTCGCTGCAGCAGTGACACAGTTAGAGAAGTATATAAAAATTTCTTCTTCTCTCTTATAGTTCATTAGCGACGGCCTTTATTGAAGTGGATAGAGCGTCTTTAAGTCTCTCTAATATCCTCCTAATGTGGTCTGAGTGTGGCGGAGTTAAAGACCTGCGATTAAGTTTATCATCTGTAGTTTATGCGCTTTCTCGCTGTGCGCTGAACGTGACTGTAGTTCTGTGTCAGGAATGACGTTATTCTGTGTTTAACTAGCTGGGTTTATGGTTCATTTTCTACAGGCTGTGGTTAAGAACAAACACACTCATGAATGAACAGAGTATGGCCGTGATCTCATTTGCACTAGTTTTTGTTGAACGGACAGTGGCTAATGTGATTTTTCTCTGATTTCAGAGTCTTCCTGCGAGCCATCAATCAGTACGCCGCCGTACTCAGCAAGAAGTTCCTCGATCAGACCAACTTTGAGCTGCAGGTGAGATTTCGACTTAAATCTGTTGAACTGTATTGCATAACGAAACAAAAGGAGATTTTGGACTGCATCCACTGTCATTATATGCTGAATCCCTTTCAATATCAGTGTGGAATGACATGAGGGCAAGAAATTGCTGACATATTCTTGGTCATGCGCATGTTATTTATTTATTTATTTATGCATTCATTTATTCAAATGCAGTAACTTGCTCTGCTTCTGAAACTATATTTCTTTTTAACTGAAATAACTTTGGACAGTAATAATTTAATCAAGTAATAATCTGTTTATACTTGAATTTATATTGTAATATATTGCAGTATATATTGAATTATATTTGTTTAGTTTATAAATACATGTTATTTATTATTTTATTTTCATGTATTTATTTTAATTTATTTTTTACATTTTTTGTAGTTGTTTTATTTATTTATTTATTTTATTATTATTATTATTTTTTTTCAGTTGACATCAACCTAGATCATGATTGTTAATTGACTGTAATTTATATAATCAGCTTATATTGGATTTTATATTTTTTTTATATATTACAGTATTATTATTTATATTTTTACTCTGTTTTTTGATATTTTCATACTAATAGTAATATTAGTTTGCTGTAAAGTAACTTATTTATGTTGGATTTTATATTGTAAAATATTACAGGATATATTGAGTTTTATTTACTTTAATTGTATAAATACGTAATTATTTATACATTTATTTTCATTTTTGTTTATTTTTGTTTAATTTGATTTGTCATTTATTTATTATTTATATTTTTACTTTTTTTAGAGATTGTAATAATAATAATAATAATTATAATAATAATAATAATAACGTTTGCTGTAATGTAAGTAATCTATTTATACTCGATTTTATATTGTAATATATTACAGTATATTTTGAATTTTATTCACTTTAATTTTTAAATACATATTTATACATTTATTTCATTTTTTGTTTATTTTTGTTTAATTTGATGTGTCATTTATTTGTTATATTTTTACTTAATATTTTCCTTTGAGATCTTGATAATAATAATGTTACTATGCTGTAATGTAAGTAATGTATTTATGTTGGATTTTATATTGTAGTATATTGCAGTAAATATTGAAATGGATTTATTTTAAACTATTTAATTCCTTAATACATGTTCTGGGTCTTTTGCATGTTGTTTAAAAGGAATTTATTTATTTAGTTTTATTATTTTTAAATATAACCTTTCATCAAATGAAGTAACACACCTCCAAAATTGATTCTGTTTTCAGTTAACGTCATCTTGGATAATAATAATGTTAAATGGCTGTAATAATCTGTTAAATAAGTGTTCACTTCATCTATGTTGTCTGCGTTTCATTTATTATTTAATTATATTACTTTGTAAATATTGGAAATATATCATCTAAATTGAGTTTCATTTTGTGTTCAGTGCAAAAAAGGTTATAAGTTTGGAAAGACATTAGGACAAGATGCTGCCATTTAGTATCTGTATAACGCATTAAGACCTGAAGTGCTACCGGAAAGCGATGAAAACAATCGTATAGTCTTATTTATGAAGAGCACCGTTCTCAATCGTCACTATCAGCCTGGTTGTGTTAGAGGAAGTTCCAGCAGGGGTCATTAAATTTCTCTACCAGAAAAACTCATGTCAGCCTAATAGGCTGCAATTTCCCAGTGTCTGATTTGAATATTTGAAGCGGCTCTTCTGTGAGCTTTGTGCTCCTGTTGGTTGTTGCCTTTGGTGGTTATTCTTATCCCGGTCCTCATTTAACCATGAACCCATCTGCCGACGCACACTTTGGCTTTCAAGAGACTATGAATTATTTGGAAATAATTGTTAAGTGACATCAGCTCTTCTGTGTTTTAAATAGCTCACACTTTGTTCAAATCTTTCACACCAAGCATTAAACTAGTCAGCATAACCGTCTCTTGTTCATTGTGTTATAAAAATGAGTGATTCCTCAAACGCCTTGATCAGCAGAACTAGACTAAGTCGTTTCTCCTTCCTTTTTTTCTCTCAGCTGTGGAATAACTACTTCCATCTCGCTGTAGCGTTCCTTACCCAGGAGTCTTTGCAGCTGGAGAACTTTTCAAGTGACAAACGGGCCAAGATCTTTCACAAGTAAGCATCACAGACACCTACCCACAATGCACTGCTGCGTAATATTATGCATTAAAGGAATTGTTTATTCACCCTTGAGCCATCTAAGACGTAGAAGAGTTTGTTTCTTCAGCAGATTTGGCGAAATGTAGCATTACATTACTCACCAATGGATCCTCTTTAGTGAATGGGTGCTGTCAGAATGAGAGTCCAAACAGCCGAACATCACAATAATCCACAAGTAATCCACACCACTCCAGTCCATCAGTTAACATCTTGAGAAGCCAAAAGCTGCATGTGTGTAAGAAACAAATCTATTTTAAGATGTTTTTAACTTCAAACCATTGAAAACACAGATCAAGCACCGTTTAAAAGTAGAGATAGATATATGGATTTACCGATATTTTTCCCGATATTTAAGCATTTTACCATAATCGGTTGTCGGTTTTGTAATATCGGGTTCACCGATAAACGCCGCCGTCTTGTGGGTGTTTTGAGAATTGCGTGCATGCAGCGCGCCTGAGGGGAGACCCAACAACAACGGCATGCAAAGGTAAAGCACAGCCTACTTTCTTGCTTTGCTGTAATTAGTAAACTTTATTTAATATAACAGCCATTAATGCTTATATTGGTGATACATAAATGCCTGATATGTAGCTAGTTTATGCAGCTTGGCTCTAAGAAATAGAGGCAGACTTACAGTCACGTAAAATAAATCGTCAAGTCCTGTCCCAATAAATGTAACTTTGCCTGAATTGAATAATATGCAGCCATGAATGAGCACATGTTGGAAATGAAAGCGCTGAATTTAATTCTCTCGCTGTTGTATGCTCATTAGCCTCGTGAAGTCGGAGTATAAGCTTAAACCGTCATAAGAAATAGCTCGAACTCAGTCATTCAGATAATCCGTCAAGTCCTGTCCCAATAAATGTAACTTTGCATTATTAAATAATACAGCAATGAATGAGCGCATGTTGAAAATAAAAGCACTGAACTTAATTCTCTCTCTGTCGTCTATGCTCATCATTCGTCTCGTGAAGTCGCTTTCATTTTGCCGTTCACTCACCGGGTTGATGCTCTGATGGCCACCGCATGTAACTTTTAACAAGATTCACTTGTTTAAAACGCCCTTAATTATATTAACGTATAATACACTTCTACATATATACAACTCTATCGAAATTATTTATTATCTTTGCCAGCGATCAGAGTTTGAGTATACTTCTGTGTTAATGCATAGATAGACTGCACTGTCAGCAGGCATTTGAGAATAGAACGACAAAAACAATATTAGTGATTCTGATATAACATACCAGTTGAGAAATACAATAAATACAATGTTTTGTTTGTTATATTGTATATATCCCAGAGAATATTATTCAGTGAATTAACATTATCCAGTAAATTCTTCACTCTTTAGCCTATTAAACAGCTTCTAAACTGTAGTTTAAAACAAAGTTGATATGACTCCTGTCCTTTATTTATTTTCTCCATTTGAAAACATTCTACATTTATTTTGCTTATTAGTGTTGCAGCTGATGCGCTTTATAAATAATGTTTTTATTGTTGTAATATTAAGATTAAATTTAACATGAAAGACTGCTAATTTTCAGCACTTTTTAAGATGACTAAAAGGAGGAAAAACCAAAGTTAGGTATGGACTTCACTCAGTCACTGATTTACTTTATAACAGTAAATAAATATCGGTTATAGGGCAGAGAGTGTAAATTGTAAATTGGTTATAAAAAATCAATATCGGTCGATCACTATTTAAAAGTCAAAACGGTCCAAAATAGTTTACAAACCAGTTTTCCAGTGGATTTTCCTCACAAGACTGGAAAGAAAAGGGAAAGGAAAGGACGTGACGTGTGGCCAAGTATGGTGACCCATACTCAGAATTTGTGCTCTGCATTTAACCCATCCAAGTGCACACGCACAGTAGTGAGTAGTGAACAAACACACACACACACACCGTGAACACTGTGATTACTTGTAGATCATCGTGATGCTTTTATCAGCTGTTTGGACTCTCATTCTGATGGCACCCATTCACTACAGAAGATCCATTGGTGAGCAAGTGACGGAATGCTACATTTTCAAATCTGTTCCTATAAAAGAACAAACTCATCTACATCTTGTATGGCCTGAGGGTGCGTGAGTTTGGGTGAACTATTTCTTTAAGGAGGCTATAACACAAAAAGCGTTAGCAATACAAAGTTTAAGATGTCGTTCAGAATAGTACAAGCTAGAATGGGGAAGGATATAAGAAATAGTGAATGCATAGATGATGTTTCATCTGGAGGAAGGTGAAGGAAATTTGTTATCATGAAAACATGCACTGCTGTTCAAGCCTTGGAGAACGAGAGACAGCAGGAGCGAGTGAGAGAGAGCAGTGAAGAGCCTGTTATCTGCTCCAGGAGCTTATGTCTGTCTGCCGTCTGTGTTTGCCCGTGGCGTGAGCTCGTTCTCACAGAGACAGATCACTGTCTGTCAGGCCTCTTCGGCCTCTGGAATCACACGGCCTCTCGAGCAGCCTCATCTCAGGAACACGAGGACATGTTTCCAAAACCACCCATTTTCTCAGGACATGTGTGCTGGTGTCAGTAATGACACCTCTTTCTTAAAAAAAAAATTGTTTTTGCTTTTTGATTTTGGGTGAATTTACAGGAACTGAATAACCAGCAATCTCTGCACCAGATTTTCCTATTTCCTCAAGGAAAAATATAATTACATGTACAGAATTTT
This sequence comes from Cirrhinus mrigala, assembly GCA_036247105.1. Classification (NCBI taxonomy): domain Eukaryota; kingdom Metazoa; phylum Chordata; class Actinopteri; order Cypriniformes; family Cyprinidae; genus Cirrhinus; species Cirrhinus mrigala. Next base: position 3,396,052 of record CM070018.1, read on the forward strand.
TCAGACAAATGACAGACCTGTACAGTATTACATCAGATGATATAAGCAATATTTTTAATTTATCCATTTATTGGATATGTAATGATTCATTTAATTTAATTATTTAGTTTAGTTTACTTTAGTCTAGTTTTTTTTTTTTTTTGTACTAATTTCTCTATTTTCTAAAGGGACTTAAAGGGAAATTGAAAGATGTAAGCGTTAAAGGGCAGTTAAAAACCTTATTTATTTATTTATTTATTTATTTAATCATTTATTTATTTGTTTTAACTATTTTATCCCATTTATTTTTTATTTATTTTGAGTAAAACAGCATACATTTATTCATCCGTAACATGAAAATAATTATTGGTATCAAATAGAATTTATGGTCCATTTCTTATAAAAAAGTTTTTTGATAACCCATTAAGGGCATCTCTTAAAAAAATAAAAAATAATAATATATGTTGCTATATACAGTATATATATATATATATATATATGATGATGTCCACATCAAAAGTGATTTATAGAAAGCATGTTAAATGTCAGTAAAGTGTCTTCTTTTAAGGTTTCAAATACGTTTTTGGAGAATAAAATGATAAAATTTGGTTGAAATAATGTTATATTGTCATTTAGTGTAACACAATATTTATGTAAAAATTTAAACAACATGCTTATTAAGACTTGTACATAGTAAAATATATAAAAGAATAAGGGAGCATATTAAATTTTATTGTGTTTTAAATGATTAAAAAAATTCTTAGTGACAAATGGGCCAAACCTAGGATAGTGGCAAATTTTAAAAATGTAGAATTACAACTAATTAGTATTTGGGGTGAAAGTATTTTGTCTATTAATATGTCATAAATTGAATTTTGTTGTAAATGTGCGTGACAAGATTGTTACACTGAATGACATTTTAGTGAGTGTCTTCTGTAAATTAGGGAAAAATGTGTGATACTTATTTTTTTTGCTCAGAAAAACAAAAATACAATTAAATTAAACAGAAAACATATATATATATATATATATATATATATATATATATATATATATATATATATATATATATATATATATTATTGTACATTTTTTTACTAAAGAAGCTTATATTTAAAAATAAGTCTTTATCAAAAAAATAAATAATTATCAGCATCAACTAGAAATTAACAATGCATTCCTTAGTTTTAAAAACTGAAAAATGTATTTTGTGGCACGGAAATGTCAAATCTGAATAATCTAATAATTCTGCTTGTCCTCAAAGGAAAATGTTTTGAGGATGAACAGATGATTTTTTTGGGTGAATCTGTTTAATTTTAATACCAGACTGGTGCAAAAATAAAAGTACACGGAGCTCAACACACTGTCAGCTGTAATGGAGTTTAATTTGTTTACTTGCTGACAGCATTTCAACCTGATTACACTTCATGTCCTGGAATTCAACAAAACCCGAAAAATAAAGCAGCGCAACGTTGGCATTTTGAGGGCTTTCATCAGGAAAAGTGCTGATGTCTTGAGGACTCCGCATCTCATATTTCTAACAGTCTGTTGGGCTGTTCTGTCTTTGTTCTTCGGTGCTGTTTGCCCCCCGTCGGGCCTCTTTCAGAGCGCTGGTTTGATTCGTTCAGAGCCGTAGCCTCAGCTTTCATCACTCTGTTCTCTCTGTGTTCTGCTGGAGGTGTCATGCTGACCTGAGAGAGGCTGCTGCTGCTGCTGCTGCTGCTGACTCTTCACTCTCTGGCTTTTTTTCTCCTCATTCTGTCTCTCAGAGTCCAAACTTCACTGGCATCACTGTAAAGAGCATCAGGCCAAAGCTTTCACCCGCTCACTACAGACTCTCAGAAATGCACTATATTTACTGGAGAACCTGTGAGCCGTGCTTTGATGAAACTCAGCAGCAGATGCTGGAGTGCCAGATCATTGTTATGCGGTTGCTAAGGTGTTTGAATCTGGTTTCTAAAGTGTTCTGGAGGGGTTGGAGATTGTTTCTCTGTGGTTGTTAGGGTGTTGGGGGGTTAGTGTGTTACTATGCAGTTGCTAGGGTGTTGTAAATAGGTTTAGGTTGTTGCTATGTGGTTGTTAGGATTAAGGGATTTGGTGTTGCTATGGAGTTATTTGGGTGTTCTGGTTATTTACTGATGTGTTCCAGGTGTCTTTTAGTGTGTTGCTATGCGGTTGCTGGGGTGTTGTAAATGAGTTGAAGCTTTTGCTATGTAGATGTTTTGAGTGGATTTAGGAAGTCGCTATGCAGGACTAAAGTGTTTGGTGTTGCTGTGCAGTTGCTAGGGTGTTGTAAATAAGTTTAGGTTGTTGCTATGTGGTTGTTAGGGTGTTCTGAGCGGGTTTAGGAAGTTTCTATGCAGGACTGAGATTGGTGTTGCTAGGTAGTTGCTAGGGTGTTCTGGTTGTATACTAATGTGTTCTGGGTGTTTTTAGCATGTTGCTATGTGGTGGCGGGGGTGTTCTAAAAAAAGTTTAACCTGTTGCCATGTGGTTGTTAGGGTGTTCTGAGTGGGTTTAGGAAATTGATATACAGGACTAAAGAAATCGGTGTTGCTGTGCAGTTGATAGGGTGCTTTAAATAACGTTACGTTGTTGCTATGTGATTGTTAGGGTGTTCTAAAAACGTTTAGGTTAAAAAATGTGGTTATGTGGCTATGTGGTTTTTAAGGTGTTCTGATTAGGTTTAGGAAGTTGTTATGCAAGACTAAAGAAATTGTTGTCGCTATGCAGTTGCTGGGGTATTCTAAATAAGTTTAGGTTGTTGCTATGTGGTTGTTAGTGTGTTGTGAGTGGATTTAGGAAGTTTCTATGCAGGACTAAAGAAATCTGTTGCTGTGCAGTTGCTAGGGCATTCTAAATAGGTTTAAGTTGTTACTGTGTGGTTGTTAGGGTGTTCTGAGTGGGTTTAGGAAGTTGCTATGCAGGACAAATGAGATCGGTGTTGCTATGCAGTTGCTAGGATTCTCTAAATAACTTTACATTGTTGCTATGTGGTTGTTAGGGTGTTCTGAGTGAGTTTAGATTGTTGTTATGCAGGATTAAGGGGATTGTTGTCGCTATGCAGTTGCTGGGGTGTTCTAAAAAAGTTTAGGTTGTTGCTATGTGGTTGTTAGTGTGTTGTGAGTGGGTTTAGATAGTTGCTATGCAGGACTAAAGAGATCAGTGTTGCTGTGCAGTTGCTAGGACATTCTAAATAGGTTTAAGGTGTTACTATGTGATTGTTAGGGTGTTCTGATTGGGTTTAGGAAGTTGCTGTGTGGTTGCTGGGGTGTTCTAAATAAGTATAGGTGGTTGTTATGTTGCTGTTAGGGTGTTGTGAGTGGGTTAAGATAGTTTCTATACAGGACTAAAGACATTGGTGTTGCTGTGCAGTTGCTAGGGTGTTGTAAATAAGTTTAGGTTGTTGCTATGTGGTTGTTAGGGTGTTCTGAGCAGGTTTAGGAAGTTTCTATGCAGGACTAAGGAGATCGGTGTTGCTATGTAGTTGCTAGGATGTTCTGGTTGTTTACTGAAGTGTTCTGGGTGTTTTTAGCGTGTTGTTATATGGTGGTTGGGGTGTTCTAAAAGATTGGTGTTGCTATGCAGTTGCTAGGTTGCTCTCAATAAGTTTGTTGTTGCTGTGTGTTTGTTAGGGTGTCCTGAGTGGGTTTAGATTGCTGCTATGCAGGATTAAGGGGATCTGTGTTGCTATGCAGTTATTGGGGTGTTCTAAATAAGTTTAAACTGTTGATATGTGGTTGTTAGGGTGTTCTGGGTAGGTTTAGATGGTTGCTATGCAGGACTAAGGGGATCTGTTTTGCTATGCAGTTGCTGGGGTGTTCTAAATAAGTTTAGGCTGTTGCTATGTAGTTGTTAGGGTGTTCTGAGTGTATTTACAATGTTGTTACGCAGGACTAAAAAGATTGGTGTTGCAATGCAGTTGCTAGGGTGTTCTAAATAAGTTTGGACTGTTGCTATGTGGTTGTTAGGGTGTTCTGGGTGGGTTTAGATGGTTGCTATGCATGACTAAGGGGATCTGTGTTGCTATGAAGTTGCTGGGGTGTTCTAAATAAGTTTAGACTGTTGCTGTGTAGTTAGGGTGTTCTGAGTGCATTTACAATGTTGCTATGGAGGACTAAAAAGATTGGCGTTACAATGCAGTTGCTAGGGTTTTCTAAATAAATTTAGGCTGTTGCTGGGTTGTTAGTGTTCTCAGTAGGTTTAGATTGTTGCTATGCGGGACTATGGAGTGTTGCTATTCAGTTGCTAGGATGTTCTAAATCAGTTTAGGCTGTTGCTATGCAGTTACTAAGGTGTTTTTTTTTGTACTTTTAGTGTGTTTCTATGCTGATGCTTTTTTGTATGCTTTTTTTTTTTTTTTTTTTTTTTTTTTTTTTTAAGTGTGTTGCTATGCATTTGCTAGCGTGTTTTGTGCCTGCTGTGGTTGCTAATGTGTTTCTGAGTTTTTTTCAGGTGTTCTGAATAATTTTAGGGTGTTTCTATGCGCTTGCTAGGGTGAGTGGCTGTAGGGTGTTGCTCCTAGGAGTGTTTGCTTGGTATTTTTCAGGTTGTTGTCAGGGTGTTGCTGTCTAGTCTCTGGGCTGTGTTGCTATATGGTTGCTAAGTGATAACTGGTCTAATTTAAATACTCACCCTCAAGTTCATATAATAGTGTGATCTGTAGACATGACTAGTGTTTTGTTCAGTAGCTCTAGTATGAGCAGCAGAAGAGGCGTGTTAGCAAGCAGCACTAATAGAACAGGAGCGGGTGTCCCTCTGTCACCGTATTCCGTTAGCATCTCTTTCAGCGATCGTCCTGTGGGCTGACAGGTGTGAGTGTTAACAGACTCGGCTTCCTCTTCTGTATGAGCGCGAGGACACGCAGCCTCGCTATCGGTCTGTCTCTCTCGCTCTGTCACCGCGGACACAAATTATAGAGCGGCACTTAGCGGGAAACAGACAGAGGCGTGGAGAGAGAGGAGGAGGTGAGGGAGGAGGGCTTCAGGAAGTCAGGAGGAGGTGAAGTAATTAAGAGAGTGGGTCAGTAGAGTCAGCATGTGAATGGAGAGATCAGACAGGGAAAATGAAGTGCCTGAGAGGAGTATGAGCAGAAACATTCACTATCTGCATCTGAGACGCATGCTACCAACACCGTTATTATAATCAACTAGAAGTAAAACCATAAATAAATAAATAAATATCCGTTATGTAAAATAAATGTTACCTTTTCTATTGTTTAACTGGACATAGTAGAATATCTAAAACTGAAAAAAATAAATCAATAAATTAAATATAAAAATTAAAACTAGGGCTGTCAAATTAATTAATCAATTAATCACAACCAAAATATATAATATAAATTCAAACATAAATTCATCAATCACAATTCATCAATTTGACAGCCCTAATAAAAACACAAAATTATTAAAACTTTAACATAAATGAAAATAGAAATGAAAAATATAGAAATAAAAAATATTTCACATTTGAATAAAAACTATTATAGGATCTCAATTATACTAAATTAACACTGGGTATTTCAGAAGTGCACCGGGGTTAGTACTAGTTAAGCTAGTTAATCAACAGTATTTGTAGCATAATGTCAATTGCTACAGGAAAAAAAAAAAAAAAAAAAAAAAAAAATAATAATAATAATAATTATTATTATTATTATTATTATTATTATTATTATATAATCTTAGTTGTACAATACAGTTCAAAAGTTGGGGTTTAGTAAGATTTTTTTAAATATTTTTAAAAGAAATGTCTTATGCTTAATATTAACATTTAAAATAACAGTTTTCTCTTGTAATATATTTTAAAATATATTTTATTCCTGTCATCAAAGGTAAATTTTCAGCATCATTACTCCAGTCTTCAGAAATCTTTCAGAAATGATTGTAATATGCTGATTTGCTGCGCAAGAAACATTTCTGATTGTTATCAATGTAAAAAAAAAAACAATGCAGCTTCAAATCCATATGGGAACCTATTTATTTATTTATTTAAACAGCGGTTATTTAAAATAGAATATTTACTGTCACATTTGTTAAATTTAAGCCATCCTTGCTGAATAAAATCATTAATTTCTTTTAACCTTTTTTTTTTTTTTTTTTATTAATTTCTAAAATCTAAAAAAAAAAATAGTTAAAATGAGTTTTAAAATGACTGTTGACATGTTTACCAGAATAACAGCACATTGGTATTGCTAAATTAAAACCCAAATCACACATAGTTAAATAATATCCTGGTCAGACTCTAGATGAGTCATGTGACGAGCTTTAAAATGTTAGTATGAATCTGATCTGCTGCGTCTCCATCACAAAAATGATTAAACGTCAGTAACGAGGGTCAAACTGAAGGAATGAAGACGGGAGTTGTGAGAGTGTTTACTGTGTGTTAACTGGGCTCTGACACGCCTCGTCCTTGTCATCATAAATTACCACTGGATGAGAGCATATTGACAAAGCAATCAATGGTGGCTCAGAATTCAGCCGAGGGCCACAGGCATCCCAAAATGTCAGCGTGTGATGACAGCGCTAATGAATGGATGTCAGGCCCGCGGAGGCCACTGGAGGTAAAGCATAAGGGATCTGTCGCCATGCTGCTTACTTCACACTTTCTTTCAATGAGAGCACCGATTCGGGGTGTGTATGTACTCTCGTCTTCTGTCGGCTTACTAAACTCGTTTGACGTTGATTCTGAACAGCTTCTGCTCCTCTTTCTGTCCTGTTAGAACAGTATTAGGAGGCTAGCAAACCATAAATGTTTCTCGAATCCAGGAGAATAAATTGAAATGCCCTGTCAGATATTTTGTGGTCTTTGAGTATGATTTCATGCCTCTAAGTCATCTTTCTAAAATCTTTTTCTAATATCTTCATATTTCTCTTTTACAGGTATCAAGATATGAGGCGACAGATTGGCTTCGAGATCCGAGACATGTGGTACAACCTTGGTGAGCTGACCTTTATGAGATCATTAATAAATCAGACAGAAATAGATATAAAATATACAAGTCTGCAAGTTCTTTACACACAAAAGCATTTCTCAAATACTTTTATTCTGCTTGATCAAAATCAGCTTGTTTCTGAATAATGTCTAAGTTTTGTAGTTTTGCATAGAACTCTATATTTTCACATGAATTTCAGCTCAAAATCTCTATTTTATGTGCATCTGTGTGTTTAATAAATAGCTGTGTAAGTAGGAGTGCAAATGAAAGATCCAGTGAAGCCAAAATTAAGGTTTTGTGGTTTTTAGTCCATGTTTGTTAGCTTTCATCTCATCTTTATGCTTATGTAGTGTTTACAAAATAAACCTTTTGCTCAATTAAACTACCATTCATACAATGGTATGACAATCTCCTCCTGACAATCTAAAATTACGGAATTAAAGTCATAATATTTCAAGAATGAAGTCGGAATGCAACGAGAATGAATTTGGAATGCTACGAGAATGAAGTCGGAATACTACGAGAATAAAGTCGGAATGCTACGAGAATGAAGTTGGAATACTACGAGAATGAAGTCCGAATGCTACGAGAATAAAGTCGGAATATTATGAGCATGAAGTCGAAATATTTCAAGAATGAAGTCGAAATGCTACGAGAATAAAGTCAAAATACTATGAGAATAAAGTTGGAATACTGCGAGAATGAAGTCGAAATGCTACAAAAATGAAGTCGGAATGCTACGAGAATGAAGTTTGAATGCTACAAGAATAAAGTCGGAATACTACGAGAATAAAGTCGGAATGCTACGAGAACAAAGTCCAAATACTATGAGAACAAAGTCGAAATGTTTCGAAAATTTTAATTTTAAAATTTAAAGTCGAAATATTTCAAGAATGAAGTCGAAATATTTCAAGAATGAAGTCGAAATATTTCAAGAATGAAGTCGAAATATTTCAAGAATGAAGTCGAAATGCTACGAGAATAAAGTTGGAATACTACAAGAATGAATTCAAAATGGTACGAGAATGAATTTGGAATACTACGAGAATAAAGTCAGAACACTACGAGAATAAATTTGGAATGCTACGAGAATAAAGTCGGAATGCTACGAGAACAAAGTCGAAATACTATGAGAACAATGTTTAAATACTACGAGAACAAAGTCGAAATGTTTCGAAAATTTTAATTTTAAAATTTAAAGTCGGAATATTATGAAAATAAGGTCGAAATATTTCAAGAATGAAGTCGAAATGCTACGAGAATAAAGTCGGAATACTGCGAGAATAAAGTCGGAATACTACGAGAATAAAGTCGGAATGCTGCGAGAATGAAGTCGAAATACTACGAGAACAAAATTTAAATACTACGAGAACAAAGTCGAAATGTGTCAAATTTTAATTTTAAAATTTAAAATCGAAATACTACGAGAATGAAGTCGGAATGGTACGAGAATAAAGTTGGAATGCTACGAAAATAAAGTCGGAAAGTTAAGAGAATACTCGAAATACTATGAGAACAAAGTCAAAGTAATATGAGAACAAAGTTGAAATATTACGAGAACAAAGTCGAAATGTTTCGAAAATTTAAATTATAGAAATTAAATTATAATATTTTGAGAGTATAGCCTTTATTGAGCATGCAAATGGCCTGGATTGATTTCAAATTTATTCTCGTAATTTCGACTTTATTCTCGAAATATTTCAACTTTATTCTTGTAATATTTCAACTTTATTCTGTTCTTTTTTTTTTTCTTCTTTAAATAAACATTCAAAAGTGTTCAGTTAGTAAGATATATATTTTTTTTAATATATATATTTTTCTGGTGAGAAAATAAGTGAGCATAAGTCTCTTTTGCTCATCAGAGCTGCATTTATTTGTTCAAAAATACATTAAAAACTTTAGAATTGTGAAATAATATTACCATTTAAAATAACTATTTTCTACTTTAATATATTTTGAAATACAATTTATTCATGTGATGCAAAGCTGAATTTTCAGCATCATTGCTCCAGTCTTCAGTGTCACGTGATCCTTCTAATATGCTGTTTGGCTGCTTAAGCTTATCTTCTGTAATATTATAAATGTCTTTACTGTCTCTTTTGAGCAATTGAATACATCCTTGCTGAATAAAAGCATTCATTTCTTTAAAAAATTAATACATACAGTAAATCAAACCACATTTAAAATTTGTCCTTTTTACTTGAAAAAGGCTCAACCCATAAATATCTTTGAAAGCTTTCACTTACCATAATTCATAAACTTCGTTATCATTTATTTTTGTGAGGCTCATGTCTGGCACATTTGTATTGCTTACAGTTTTAGCAGTGATTCAGGCGGGTTATTTTTCGACCGAGACACCTCACAGTTATTTAGAGTCGTGCAAACGGAAATGCTCTGAAAGTGAAGGTGCTAATTAGTGGCAGGACAGTTGAGGAAGTACCGCTGTGAAAGTATTTTCAGCTCCCACGTTCCTCTCTGAAGGAATTTTTGCCACCTCACGCTAGACGTGTTTCTCGCCGCCTTTGGTTGTTCATTAGCTCGCGGCGTTTGATAGCGGGTTTAGTCGCAGACGCCCGAGATTCAGAGATGTTTGGCTGTATTCAGCGCTGTGATTGCGCGAAACTCTGAGGATTAGCGGCGCGCAGATGAAAGTCTCTCTTTTGAGAGTTTTAGAAATCCTGCCTCCGAAATAGTTGTACACAACTCACAAAAATACATAAAAGTTGTTGTTAGACACAAATAGGCACTGCGAGGAAGTAGCTGAGAGTTGATATTCCCTGTGCTGCTGCACCTGCCGGCAAAAATATCACAAACAGATCCTGGGTGTACGGCGGAAAACACACAGAAAAGATCTTAAACAAATAAACTGAAGGATTCAGGCGTGCTAACTCGTTTCTTCTCAACATCCTGCAGGTCCACACAAAATCAAGTTTATCCCTGAGATGGTGGGTCCGATTCTGGAGATGACGCTGGTTCCTGAAATCGAGCTGCGTAAAGCCACCATTCCCATCTTTTTTGACATGATGCAGTGCGAGTTTCACTTCAGACGCTGCTTCCAGACGGTCAGTCTTGCATACTTGTACTCATTTGCATACTTCTGTTGTATAATAATAACTATCGTTCAAAAGTTTGGGGTCACTAACAGTTTTTTATTTTTTTTTTTTTTGTCTTTTGTGCTCACATAAGGTGCATTTATTTGATCAAAATAAATATCAATACAGTAAAATATTATTACAATTTAAAATAGCTGTTTTCTATTTAAATATATTTGAAAATGCAATTTATTCTTGTGATGCAAAGCTGAATTTTCAGCATCATTACTCCAGCCTGCAATAGCACATAATCCTTCAGAAATAATTCTAATATGCTGATTTGCTGCTAAAACATTTTTCATGTGGAACACAGTTGTGGTACTTTATTTTATTTTATTTTATTTTATTTTATTTTATTTTATTTTATATTTGACAAATAGAAATATAACATTTAAAATATTTTTGCATTATTTTTGATCAATTTAATGCATCATTGCTGAATAAAAGTATTAATTTCTTCAAAAAATGTATTTTATTGACCCAAATAATTGACAGGGTTGATTATTAGTGCATTTATGGTAATTTTTAGTAGTGTCACAATACCAACATTTTAGTAGTAAATACTAAAAGCTTTTAAATACAAAAAAAAAAGCAGCGAAAACTGTTACAGAACATATAATTAATTAATTACTTAATTTATTAATTAATCATTTGTAATATTAAAACAATATTTAAATATTAAATATTTTTTATATTATAATTTTAATATTAAATATTAAAATTAGTGCTGTGCGATGATTAATCGAGATTAATCGCATCCAAAATAAAAGTTTTTGTTTATGTAATATGTGTGTGTACTGTGTATATTTATTATGTACTTATAATGTAATATAATATAATAAATTATTATTATTATTATTTTGGATGCAATTAGTTAACTTTTGTTTAATATCATGTAAACAAAAGTTTTTGTTTACATAATATATGTGTGTGTACTGTGTATATTTATTATGTACATATTATAATATAATATTATGTATTTATAATAATAATAATAATAATAATACTATGTAATATTATACATTAATAAACACACACACATGCATGGATATATTTAAGAAAAATTTTATGCTTTCATATTAAATATATTTATATATAATAATTATATCAATAAAAATATATACATAAAAATACATGTAAATATTTTCAAAATATAACGTATATGTGTGTATTTATATATACATAATGAATATACACAGTACACACACATATATTATGTAAACCAAAACTTTTATTTTGGATGCAGTTAATCATGATTAATTGTTGCTCAGCCCTAATTAAAATACTAATAAATTATACTGAACATTTTGTCTTCCAGTGTTTCTCAGTAATTAAATATTGCCTCAGGTTTTTACATAATTATTCAAGTAGGCAGACATTCGAAGACAGCCAGTCAAGATGTTGCTGCTTTATATTCTTAATTTTTTCTGATGAATCATCACAAATGCAATATGTTGTGGAAATATCAGTCAAAAAAGCAGGCATGGATACAAGTTAATTTGCATTCTTTTAGCACACTGTAGTTCAGAATGTGCTAGTTCTGATCTTGCATACTATCTAGTGTACAAATTAGGATGCAGTCCGTGTTCCACATCCCACAGTGATCTTCATCTACCTCAAAGATCACTGCTGGAAGGTTATGGATTCACTGCTTCCTCTGATATGCTTTGCTTTTATGATAATCTACATATGTGAGTGTGTCTTTGGACTGATAATGCTGCAGCACAGCAAACTGCAGCTTCAGTTTGATCTAAAATCTCTCACAGACTCTGTGAGTATTTGACGCCCTGCATGTTCAGACCTGCCAGTCCTAAGAGACGCACTAGTACGCCATTAATAGTAGAAGCTTATTGAATATTAATACAAGTATAAACACAGAATATAAGTCACGTCCATTCAGAGATGTTGGTGTGGTTCGTTTGTGCATCACAAACCACATTTTGATTGTTTGGGAAAGCTGGCAGACAGGCGTCCCGTGTGTATAAAACCAGCTGTTTTTCCCCCTCATACTTTGGTCCTGTTTCCTGGTTGTTGATCTGGTCTTGTAGTTTGAGCAAATATTCAGTAACATTTTATTCGTTATTATATACAATTAAATTTAGCGGGGCAACTCTTGGAAAAGCCATCAATAAAACACACTCCTAAAAATTTGAAATTGTATTTTAATTTAATTTTTTTATTTAATTGTTTGTTTAATGTAACTAAAATAAGCTGCAAATATATATTGCACATTTACCATGGATCTGCTTTTTTACATTTGTGTTTTCTCATAAATAAAAATTTATTTTTGCTAGTTTTTTTATTTTTTAATTTTTATAAAAAAATATTTAAAATATAAACATTTTTTTTTTTCATTTTATTTTAAAGTTAAAAATAATCTGCATATATGTTCCACATTTACCATGGATCTGCTTTTCACATTTGTGAAAAATAAATAAATAAATAAAATTTTATTTATTTTTTTTATTTTTGCTAATTCTCTGTAACTATTTTATTTTATTTTTTAAATGTAACTAAAATAAGCTGCAAATATAGATTGCACATTTACCATAGACAGTTTAACTATCTGCTTTTCACATTTGTTTTCATCATAAATAAAATATGTATTTGTGCCAGTTCTCTGTATTTAAGTTTTTATTTTATTTTATTTATTTATGGATATGCTTTTCACATTTTTGTTTTCTCATAAATAAAATTTATTTTTGCTAATTTTGTTTTGTTTTGTTGTATCTTATTTTATTATATTTTTTGTTTTTTGTTTAAACTTAAATAAGCATTATATATTTTTTGCACATTTATCATAGAGACAGTGAACTATCTGCTTTTCACATTTGTATTTTTATCATAAATAAAATGTATTTTGGCAGTTCTCTGTATTATATTTCTTATTTTATTTTATTTATTTAAATTATTTAAATTATATCCAAAATAAGCTATGAATATATATTGCACATTTACCATAAACAAAATAAACCATCTGCTGTTCAAGTTTGTTTTATTTTTAATAAAAAAAAAAAAAATCATAAATTTCATTTTCATTAAAATTCATTTTCATACTTTTTTTTTTTTTTTTTTCTCGCTAATTCCACTGTATTGAGATTGTAACACATACAATCTGGTTTAAACCGTGGAAGTGAAGCACTATTACTGATGTCTAAGTTTATGAGGTTTTTTAATTAGTAAAATTGATGCTAATTATGACATCTACAGTAGGTTATCTGACATAAGGATGATGTGAGAAGGGCAGAAATCATAATGTGTGTGTATGTTTGCATTGTGTTCTTCTATGCTGAAGTCATCTCACTTCATAACTTTGGAAAGAAAATCCCTCAGACAACTGTCAGTTTGTGTGTGTGTGTCTCTCTGATGAAGCGCAGTGATGGTAATGAGCAGATAAAGCTGAGCTCACAGTCGGTGTGACTGATAACGGCTGATTACTCTCTGACACAGCGCAAGAGAGCGAGAAAACGCAGGAGGAGGAGAGAGGGGAGGGCTGGGAGGAACGACACTAATGAAATGAAAAATTAGCCACACTCGTTATTTACGGCCGCTGTGTTTAATTGCAGTTTGAGAACGAGATCATCACCAAGCTGGATCACGAGGTGGAAGGAGGCCGAGGAGACGAACAGTACAAAATCCTCTTCCAGAAGATGTAAGATCTCACACACACACACACACACACACACACGCACTGGTGATATTGATATAATTTCTACATGATGCTACTGGAACAGAGCTGAAGAGGTTTGTGCCTTCAGAGACAAAAATCAAATCAAAATTGACCCAAATTAATTATTAACTAATATGGATGGACAGATAATATATTAATTAATTAATCATATATATATATATATATATATATATATATATATATATATATATATATATATAAAATATTTGCATTTGATTTATTTTTTTATTCATTTGCATATATATTGACCCTATCATGTATATTGACCCATATATACCCATATAAACTGACATCATTTTATTTGCATTTATCTAATCATATTAAATATTTAAGTGTTATTATCATTAACTGAAACAGGATAAACATTAATTACACTATCATTGACTAAATAAAATAAAATATTGAAAAACTTTTCTTATTTTTGTCATTTTAACTTTAAGTGCTAAAAGAACTAAAGCTAAGTAAACAAAAACTATTAAATAAAAATTAAAATTATATATATATATAAATATTAAAATTATATATATATAATATAATATAATATAATATAATATAATAATGTAATATATATAAAATATATTTATTTAATATTAGTATTTTTAACATATATTAATGTATGTCAAGTTTGGACATTTGGGTATTTCTACTGCAATATTAGTTATGTACTGTAGTACTGTAATATTTAAACATCTATCTATATATCCTTTATATATATATATATACACACACACACACACTAAATCGAATTAAGCTTTTAATAAATGTAACAATATTAAATACATTATCAATAAATGATCTTTTAAATATATATTTAACATTTTTATAAAGAAGTAAATCAAATAAAATCACATTTTAAATAAATGTAACATTAATTAAATATCAAATAAATTATCAATAAGTTATCATTTTAAATTTTTATTTTACATTTTTATATATATATATATATATATATATATATATATATATATATATTTAGAATTTATATATATATATATATATATATATATATATATATATATATTATAATATCTTATATTTTTATATAAAACTAAATCAAATTAAATCTAAATTTAAATAAATGTAACATTAATTAAATATTAAATAAATTGTCATTAGTATATGTGGTATAGAAGTTAAAAAACGTATGAACCTGTCAACAACACAAATTTAAGTAAAAACTAAATATAAAAATAAAAAAAATATATATATGCTAACAAATTCTTACAATTTTTTTTAACTTGATTTATCAGTGCATATTATATGAAATAACTTTTCATTTATTTTCATTTGATATATTTTTTCATTAAAATGTAAAAACAAATTCTGCTTCTGATTTTTTTTTTTTTTTTTTTTTTTTTCTTAATGTAATCAATGACACATATGCAAATATTAACCAGTAACATAATGCCAAACTCATCACGTCCTTACAATAATTTTAAACCATGCATTTTGCTCAATAATATACTATAAAATGTTAATGTATGTTGACTTTCATAAGGAGTTAAGGGACATATGAATTGAGCATAAAATCTAATTTGCTTTCATGTTGACTCTACATGCATTGCATACGCTGTTTCATGTCTCTAGTCTAGGACACAGCAGTGTGACCTGCTTTAATAATGTGTATATGTGTGTGACAGTCTGTTGGAGCACTGCAGGAAGCACAAGTATCTGGCGAAGTCTGGAGAAAACTTCGTAACTCTGGTGGTCCGTCTGTTGGAGAGACTTCTGGACTACAGGACCATCATGCACGACGAGAACAAGGAGAACCGCATGAGCTGCACAGTTAACGTGCTGGTGAGGAAAACGATTGTTTCTCAACTGAGCATCAATGCGGCAAACCCTTGAGATTTTCCAATGCATCCTCACCGATATAATCGCATATATATTTCCTGACGGAGCGCGCTGTAACTAGAGTGTGTAGGCGTCCTGATGGTGTGGAGTAATTGCATCAGCTCCTTTGTAACTTTATAATTGGCTCAAACTCTTCATACATGCCCACGAGCATTAATGTTATGGCTTTGTTCAAACGTAGCATCAGTGAAGAACTTGATTTTGTCAGTATTGCATATCAAAAATGATCTCTCTCTGAAACAATGCTATTAACTCCACTGTACTTCCACACATATAATCACCAGTTTTACAAGCGAACTGAACAGGATGTACTGAGACACGAATGCACATTAAATGTGAACGTGCTGTTGAAGTCCTCATGTGTTAAACATGACTCTCATATCATCTCGCTGGTCGGTGTAGAAATCAACAGCACGAGTGCACAAGGACAGAAGACGTCACAGGGACGATGATGGATTCTTCTAGAGCCCATTATCTCTGAAATACAGATTTGTAGTTCTTTGTCAACTGAGGTTGAATGTGTTTAGCATGAATAAGTGACCTTGTATGTGTGTTTCTCTTGCAGAATTTCTACAAGGAGATCGAGAGAGAAGAGATGTACATCAGGTAAGCGGCTTTATATATATATATATATATATATATGTGGAAGAACAAAAATTAAAAAAGAAAAGATTTAACCGATGAGAATTCCAGATGTAGGTCAAGTCGTGCTTTTGGAAGGAAGGACAGATAAAGACTGCGACTATACAAAAGTTTTTTTGAAGGAAAATAATGCTTTTGTTCAGCAAGGACACATTAAATTGAGCTAAAGTGACAGTGAAGATATTTTTATATGATAAAAAAAAATTTTTTGTAAATGCTGCTCCTTAGCACTTGTACTAAAATAACTGAAATAAATAGAAGAAACTAATGAAATAGACACAAACACAACAAAATTACTAAAGCTACACTGCAAGTCAAAAGTTTTTGAACAGTAAGATTTTTAATTTTTTTTTTTTTTTTTTTTTGTCTCTTCTGCTCACCAAGCCTGCATTTATTTTATCCAAAATACAGCAAAAACTGTAATATTGTGAAATATTTTTACTATTTAAAATAACTGCGTTCTATTTGAATATATTTTCAAATGTAATTTATTCCTGTGATCAAAGTTGAATTTTTAGCATCATTACTCCAGTCTTCAGTGTCACATGATCCTTCAGAAATCATTCTAATATGCAGATTTGCTGTTCATAAACATTATTATTATTATTATTATTATTATTATTATTATTATTATTATTATTATTATTGTTATCAATATTTAAAACAGTTGAGTACTTTTTTTCAGGATTCTTTGATGAATAGAAAGATCTACAGATCAGCATTTATCTGAAATAAAAAGTTTCTGATAATACAAATATTTCAGATTTTTACTGTTTGGATCAAATAAATGCAGGCTTAGTAATCAGAAGAGAGTTCTTTTAAAACATTAAAAATCTCTTAAAAAACTTTTGACTGGTGATAACTAAAATTAAAATTAAAACAGAAAATATAAAAACAAAAAATATTGTTAAATATTAAAACATATATTAATGATAAATATTAATATTAACTGGTAGTGTATAACTAAAATTAAAACAGAAAATATAAAAACCAATAATATTGTTAAATATAAAAAAACATATTATTATTATTATTATTATTATACTATTAATAATAACTATAATAAATAACGATAATAAAAAATAAGATTTACTGTAATAAGATTTACTGTAATGCAATCTTTTAGTATCGCAAATGTAAAATAACACTGGTTGGGTATATATACATATAATTTCAACGTTGTATATTGTGAATATATCTTATTTTATATTTTAGTTTTATATTTCGTTGTTTATATTTAGATTAAAAAAAATACTTAGGCACTATTCTGTGCTGTTTTTTAGTATGAATAGTGTGATTAGTGTGTGGGATGACAAAATAAGTGTATAGTGTGTCATTTGGGACACAAATTAAGATATAAACCCAGAATGATCTGTTTTTTAAAAACGTTCCATTTGGAGTTTTTATCTTTAAGAATCTTAAGAATAGAGAACGAAAGTTTCTGTAAGAATCCCTGTGTTTGGAGTCATACGTGAATGTCGAGTTAATCTGAACTCTGTAGCTGCTCTGAGCTGGTGGCCTTTGTGAGTTTGTTGTTAAAGCTTTTTTGTAATGGAGTTTGTGTTCAGATTGTTAATGTTATTTCGTGTGTGTGTAGGTACCTGTATAAGCTGTGTGACCTGCATAAAGAGTGCGATAACTACACCGAGGCCGGATACACCCTACTGCTGCACGCTAAACTCCTCAAGGTAACTGCATGCATGTTTATCTGACTAGGTGTGCTCTTCACCTTTGAAGACGCCTCTGAATGTCTCCAGTAAACACACCACATTGATTCCCGCTCATGCCCCTGTATATGTGATGATGATGATCATACACTAATTCAACAGCAGCAGTATAATTTAATTGGAAATCTTGCTGTTGAAAACTCATATGGGAATAACTCATGCACATTTCCATATCTGAGTGCTGAAGTTCTACACAAGGATGTTTTTTTTTCCCCCCGCTGAGGTGAACGAGCATTTGCAGTTCTCGTCTGACATTTAGAAAGTCACCTCAAGTGCAGATTTGAGAGCAAATCTCTGGTAGAAAGACACTTAAACTTTGCCAAAGACGTGATTGCTGTGCTCGCAGGCTTTAAGTATTAAAATTCATTAGCATTTAGTATAAAACTTATGAAATTTAAGGTATTATGTTTAATACGCAAGAATTAAAATTTCTGTACTTAATTCATCCAGATTCGCCTAACATACAGCCACCCTTTTTGTTTTTTGTATATTTAGCTGAAGTCATATTTGCATAATGAATTGCAGCTAGTTTCATTTTCTTGCATTTATTTACATAGTGATTTGTTTCTTTTTTATATCTGTTTAAAGTATAGTTCACCCAAAATTGAAAATTTGCTTAAAAATGTTCTCACCCTCAAGCTGTCGAAGAAGTAGATGAGTGTTTCTTCATCAGTTTTGGAGAAATGTAGCATTGCATCACTTGCTCAGCAAATGGATCCTTTGCAGTGAATGGGTGCCGTCAGAATGAGGGTCCAAACAGCTGATAAAACATTGCAGTAATCCACACCACTCCAGTCCATCAATTAACATCTTGAGAAACAAAAAGTTGCATGTTTGAAAGAAAAAAAACCATCATTAAGATATGAAAAAATTTGTCTATTTTTTTTTTTGTACAAAATCCACCAACATATTTTTTGCTTGTAAACGTTGCTTGATCTGTGCAGATTTCTCTCCTGATTCAGACAAGACAACTTTTTCACTGAAGAAAACAGTATTATGGATGGAGGACTTTTGATTTATATATAAATATATAAATATTTTGATTTTAAAAATCTTTTAATGATGAATTTGTTTCTTACAAACAGTTTCACAAGATGTTAATTGGTGGATTAGAGTGGTGTGGATTACTTGTGAATTACTGTGATGTTTTTATCAGCTGTTTGGACTCTCATTCTGACGGCACCCATTCACTGCAGAGGATCCATTGGTGAGCAATGCAAAGTAATGCTAATTTTTTTTTCTAAATCTGTTCCCATGAAGAAGCAAACTCATTTTAGATGGCCTGAGTCCAAGCAAATTTTCATTTTTAGGCAAACTACTCCTTTAAAGGAGAGGTCCACTTTCAGAATAACAATTTACAAATTATTTACTCACCCCCTTGTCATCTAAGATGTTCATGTCTTTCTGTCTTCAGTCTTAAAGAAATTCTGTTTTTTTAAGGAAAGCATTTCAGGATTTTTCTCCATATAATGGACTTCATTGGTGCCCCGATTTTGAACTTCCAAAATGTAGTTGTAATGCAGCTTCAAAGGGCTCTAAACGATCCCAGCCGAGGAAGAAGGGTCTAATCTAGCGAAACAGTCTGTACTGGAATTAGTTCACCTGTTTCGAGTCTTCAGGTTTTTCGAGTCGTTCGTTCATCTTATGGGGCTGTCACGTGATGAACGAACGACTCAAACTTGTCAGATAAGACAGACCGAAAACTTGTCAGA
This sequence comes from Cirrhinus mrigala, assembly GCA_036247105.1. Taxonomy (NCBI): domain Eukaryota; kingdom Metazoa; phylum Chordata; class Actinopteri; order Cypriniformes; family Cyprinidae; genus Cirrhinus; species Cirrhinus mrigala. The sequence goes on from CM070018.1 coordinate 3,415,680, forward strand.
TAAGAGATGAGGTGAGCTAATCATAGAACAAAGACTAAAGGTAAACAATGAATTAATCTTTTCTGTTTCTTATAGCATTATAGTTTTGTCTTGTTTGTAGTGTGATCAACGTTTGTGTAAGCAGTAGATGTGTTAGGGAAGTAACACGTAACATTTTAATTATATTTTGCTAAAATGAACGAAATGACTGAAAAAGATTCGTTCATTTTGCTGAACGAGACTAAAAGGTCAGAGTCGGTAAAATGATCCGAACTTCCCATCACTACTATCACGTCTAAGTCCATTGTCTGTGTACTCCGACTCAAAAAGGTAGAGTATGGCGAAAAACTCCATCTTATTTTCTCTTCAGAATCGTCTGACATCCTTGTACCTTTTTGTTCGTAAACAGTGTTCGACTTGCACTTTCTTAGTCTTTGTGCGTTTGCTTTGTAAACTGGGTCTGTAGATCTGCATGACCTTTCAGCATGAACCTTTCGTCGTGAACGCGCATCCCAGAGCCTGTGCTACACGAGCGTTTGTGCTTAAAAAGTACAAATTTTTTTATTTTCAGAAAACAATGACCGATCGTTTCACTAGATAAGACCCTTCTTCCTCGGCTGGGATCGTTTAGAGCCCTTTGAAGCTGCATTTAAACTACATTTTGAAAGCTCAAAATCGGGGCACCAATGAAGTCCATTATATGGAGAAAAATCCTGAAATGTTTTCCTCAAAAACCATAATTCCTTTATGACTGAAGACAGAAAGACATGAACATCTTGGATGACAAGGGGGTGAGTACATTATTTGTGAATTGTTGTTCTGGAAGTGGACTTCTCCTTTAAGCATATAGTTGCCTTTAAACTGCATTAAATTGATTTCTGTGCACAGCAGAAAGAAAACAAGATGCACCGTTTAATTCCCATGTTTGCATGACCTAAAACCTAATCTTACCTAAAACATTAACGTTATATTATGAGGCCGCTTTGCAAGCAATACTGTGTCCTGTAGGAAATGCAAATTTGTTCTTGTGAATCTTGGGAGTTGGTCTTGATAATTGACATTAACTGTTAGCTGAGCAAATGGATTAATATGTAGATTGGCTTGCTATTTAATCACATCTACGTTTGGGCTCAGTGTGTGTTCTGTAGTGAATCTCAGATTCGTTTAGGGCTTTACAGGAGTAATTCAATGAGGGGATCAGCTGTCACAGAGAGCGAGGGAACACCACGTTCTCTTGAACCCACGCAGCTTCTTTTCATAAATAGCTGCCGTCGTTCTGTTTGCTCCTGCGTACAAGAGCGGCGTTCCCACCTTGTGTTTCACACACTATTCATGCATTTACAAACACACACCTCAGAGACACCAAAACTCAAACCTTTTGCATCTTATTATGTGCTCATTTGAAAGTTGCTATAATCACTCCTGTTCTCTGGGTGCCTACAGTGATTTAAAATATATTTTGTTAGTCTTTAAACATGCATTCAGACAAATCATGTGTTTAAGTGTTAATAAATTGCTTTTGGCTATCACAAGTTAATAAACTTTAAAAATATGTTTAAAAGTGTTTGGCTTAGTTTATCTTTACAAGGCTTGTGCTAATGACTGTAACAATTCAAGGTGTTTAGTAGAAAGAGAAAGCAGTTGTTTACTATAAAACATAATAGTAAAAGTGTTGACATTTTATAGGTGACACAGGTAATAAAACAAGATTATGAACACTTTTTATAAAACAGTTCATTACTTTTAAGAGGGAAAAAAGAGACACTATTTTTTGCACATTTGTTACATAAATATATAAGTTTACAGTTTATTTATATACAGTTTTATGCAGTTTATTTATTTTAAATAAAATATAAAAAAATCAGCATATGTTCAAAAGTTTTGGGTCTTTTTATTTTTAATTTTTATTTAATTTTTATTTATTTATTTATTCTTTAAAAAAAAATAAATAAATCAGCAAAGGTGCATTAAATGATTAAAACTGACTGTAGGGATATTGTTAAAAAATGATTTACATTTAAAATAAATTATGTCCTGGAATGGTTTTCACAAAGATATTAAACAGCACAACATTTTAACATTGATGATAAAAAAAAAAATGTTTCTTAACCTTCAAATCAGCATATTAAAATGATTTCTGAAGGATAATGTGACACTGAAGACTGGTGTAATGATTCTGAAAATTCAGCTTTGCTTCACAGAAATAAATTACATTTTATAATATTTTCAAATAGAAACCAGTTATTTTAAATTGTAATAATATTTCACAATATTACTGTATTTACTATATTTTTAATCAAATAATTTGCAGCCTTTGAGCTGAGCATAAAAGACAAAAAAATAAATAAAAATGAAATAAAATAAATTTTACCAACCCTAAAATTAACTACAGTAGTGTGCATGTATATATGTGACCCTGGACTACAAAACCAGTCATAAGGGTAATTTTTTTTAAACTAAAATTTATAAATAAGCAATAGAAGCTATATAGATAAGCTTTCCATTGATGTAAGATATATAATATTTGGCCGAGATGCAACTATTTGAAAATCTGAGGATGGAAATAATCTAACTATTGAGGAAATGGCCTTCAAAGTTGTCCAAATGAAGTTTTTAGCAATGCATATTACTAATCAAAAACTAAGTTTTGATGTACGTACTGTAGGAAATTTACAAAATATCTTCATAGAACATAATCTTTACTTAATATCCTAATGATTTTTGGCATAAAAGAAAAATGGACAATTTTGACCCATACAACATATTTTTGGCTATTGCTACAAATATACCTGTGCTACTTAAGACTGGTTTCATGGTCCAGGGTCACATATAGAATAAGTACACATATATATTTAAATAGGTGGCACCCGTAGAATGACCATGAAAGTGTTTGGAGTGAATTGCTAGCTCCACTTCCTTCTCTGTATTGTAGAAATATTCTTAGTGAGTTTATTGATCTAGTGTATACTGAGACAATCAGAGTCCTGAACAGCTAGTCCCAGAAACCGCTAGTTGAAGGCCCCAGAAATGCTTGGTTTTTCCATTCCCCCTCATGCCAAAGATGCACTTTCCTGAGGTGTTTGACCCCCACTGTTGCACAAAGCTCCATGAAATGTCAATTACGTTTACACTACAGTGAATCAGTCCTGACAGAGCCTTTAGCACAATACAGTAAATAGCACAACGTAACAGCCAATAGCAGCAGACCCTCAGGAGAGTCAGCTGACACGCTCCAGCCAATCACATCGCTCATTTTCCTGTGCGTGTGTGTAAGTGTATGTGTGTGTTTATTCCACAGAGGCGGCGAAGTGAGTGGTCAGCAAAAAAAACGAAGAGTTCTTAATCTGCACAGTTTCTCCCTATAATCACTTGTTTACAGGATCAGGCAGCATCTGTAATGAATATTACAGTGTGGCCACATAAATCAGCCTTATCAGATGGGCTCTCGACGCCGGCACAGAAATACAGCCAAAACCTTTCAGATTCACAGCACAACAAAATTAATATCGCCAGCAGCTGCGATCTGAAAGCGGCCACACTGTGTGTTTGTGCACCTGCATATTGCAGATTTTCATTTATTGTTCAGTAGGGTCGTATTATTTTCTCAGTTTTAGTTTCTTTCATTTTGTTCTTTCCCCCCCTCCGGTCCACTTATAATGCTCATAATAAAGTTTTTCCACTAAAACAGTCGGTTTTTCATGAGCGCTCTCTCTGTTGCTGAATATGGGTGCATTGCTTTAATGCTTTCCATAAAATGATCTGTGTCGTTCAAACTGTTCAGATCAGACAGGGATCTCATTTTGAAGTAATAATATCTTTACTGCCTCACCTTAACTGGACAAATCATGTTTCTGCAGGCATCAGAAATGTATATATGTGGGCGGTTGTGTTAATGAATTTACATATTGTAAGTTCGGTGGATGTTTCTGCTGCTTTGCTTCTCTCTCGCGTGGGAAGTTTTGAGTTACATTCAGCTTTCATCAAATAATGAACTTTATTTCAAAAGATGAAGGGAAAAATAATTATTTGCCTCTTTTAAAGTTGACTTCTGTTTGTATGTTTCTGTATATAGATGTGGATTAGATCAAACTCAACTCAGCAGGTCACTGTCAGGTTAATGCGTTTTTTTTTGAGGTTTATAATTGTGATGTTGTTTTGTCAGTGGTCTGAAGAGGCCTGTGCCGCCCACCTGACGCAGAGAGACGGTTACCAGGCGACCACTCAGTGTCAACTCAAAGACCAGCTGTACCAGGAGATCATCAATTACTTCGACAAGGGCAAGGTAACGATCACTAACCATATTTACTATCACAACACCCGATTTAGTCATGTGAACCACTAACTAACTCTAAGTAGTGGCAGTTTTCAGAACAGTGGAACTTTTTAATAACGACCTTGTGAGATGCAGTAATCAAATGTGTTCCTTTGGGAAGTTTTTCATTTTGGAATGCTGAATTGATCCGTTGGTTCATTTCTATGAATTGATTAAAAAACAAGCAACAACAATTCAGAGGTTCATTTGAGTCATCACTCATTTATGTTCCCAGAAGTCCCTGCATGTCATTCTGTCTTGTTTTTTTCAAGTGAAATAATAATGTAATTAAATTCTGCAGTTAATCATTGCTGCTGACGCAGTCATATGGTTTAGGATGTTTCTTAATTTTATTTTGTGTAAATATAAATTTGATGCTGCCTTAATTGTGATTGTCACTGGTTTATTATAGTTACGTACAGAATGTAAAAAAAAAAAGTTTTTATTAAATTTATATAATATTGATTTATTTATATAAACAATGAGAATCGCTATTATGGCAGCGGCATCAAATTTAAATATTAAAAAAATATATTTTTAATTGTATATATAAAAACTATGTAATTATTTTACTGTATATAAAAAGCAATTAGAATGGCATCACCAAATTTATTAAATATTTTCATTTATTTTGTATGTATATGCAGTTTACTTAAAATACAGTGAGAATCATTATTACTGTGGCAGCATTCAATTAAAAAATATTCTTATTTTTTTAATATTTAAAATATGATATTATATAAATGTTTAAATATTTAAAATATAATATTATAAATATTTAAAAAATATTTAATATATACACACACAAATGATGCACCGATATATTAGGGATGCACCGAAATGAAATTCTGAGCCAAAACTGAAAGTTCTGGGTGCACTTGGGAGAAAACCGAAAATGCTTTGCGATAATATTTTTTTTATTTTAATAAATAATATAAAGTAATTTTGTACAACTTTTTAATTTACCTCAAACATTTTAATGATACTTAAAATAAATCAGACTAAAATAATCAGATTTTTATTGAAAGTAACACACAAAAATTTTGTAACAAAGCATTTATTCATATTTAATATTAATATAATATATTAATATTAAATATTAATATTGAAAAAAATAAATAAATATATTATTTTTAACCAATAAATGTATTTAATAATTTTCAGCAGCCAAAATTTTGGTGCATTCATAGGTACGTTACTGTAAACACATGTATGCGTGCGTGCGTGTGTGTGTGTGTGTGTGTGTGTGTAAAATTATTAATTATAATAATTAGAGATTGGAGATTCATAGAAAGTGGGGATTTATACATCATCTGAAAGTTGAATAAATAAGCTTTCCATTGTTTGTTAGGATAGGACAATATTTGGCCGAGATAGAACTCTTTGAAAATCTGCAATCTAAATATTGAGAATTATCAGTTGTCCAAATGAAGTACTTAGCAATGCATATTAATCAAAAATTAAGTTTTGATATATTTACGGTAAGAAATTATTGCTACAGATATACCTGTGCTACTTATGACTGGTTTTGTGGTCACATATAGCTATAACAGACCAGCCATATGTATAGTTTTTTTTTTTATTTATTTATTTATTTTTTTTAACTTAAGGAGTTGCATGACTAGAGTAACTATTATATATCATTATACGCTGTCATGTTTTCTGTGTCTCTATGCTTGAATCAGACAGAAAGCCTCAAGCCATGTGATTGCATATCAGAAACGGCCTGCGTGCCTTTAAATGCATCCCACAGCTGCAGTACTGAGTGAATCTGCAGCGATCTGTGTAACGGACAGGTGACCCGCAGAGAGGCAGATGATTGGCTGCTCTGTTATAGCTACATCTCCATTAGTCTGACAGGCCGGACAGAGGAGCTGAGGGGATTTGTGGGTTATAAGGGGCCACGAGGAGATCTGCGCCCAGCGTAGAGGTCTCTCGGTGGGGGACTCTTAGCGAATCTGCTGCCCTGGACTGGACCCCATTACTGGACTCAGCGGCTCAAAATCTTGACCGATTGTGGCAAATAGATAGAACACAAGAGAATTGAACAGGAAAAGTGTGTGTGTTTGAAGAGGAGCAGCAGCAGTCAGTCAGTCCTGGAAAGCGAGCTGAGGAGCAGCTCTGGGCCGTAGTTCTTCTGTTCGACACATTTTATGGGAATTATTCCAGCTTTTCAGAGTCTATTTTAAACACGTCTCAGACTGCTGGGACATACCCACATGTCACGGCTGAACGTCTCCTGAGAGCCGAGACGGGAAGACACAGTCACATAAACTGCTCCTACTCTTTCCCTGCCTGTATTTTCCTTTTAAGCAATGAAATATTTCTGATAATCTTCGCCTACACAAAAGCTTTTGTGTAGTCTTGCTTACAGATGCAAAAAAAAGATAATAATGCATGTCCAGGGTTACTATAGTTAACTTAAACTAAAATTAAACCCATTAACAAAACATTTTTGTTACTTAAAAAAAATAAATAAAATAAATGTTAACTGAAATAAATAAAATATAAATTAATTTCAACTAGTGGTTTAACTCGATGTAAATTAATAAAAACTACAAAGACATATAGAAACAAATGCCAGACAAAACAAATTTCTGAAACTTTACCAGAAAATTAAAATGTAAAATAAAATATTACAAAAATGATTCAGAACATTAATGCACTGCAAAAAAAATTATTTCTCTGTAACTTTTTTACAATACAAATATCTAAACTCTCTTGAATCAAGATCCATTTATTTTTAAGCAAAATGGTTTAAGATGTTCAGTCCTGTATCAAAATTGTATTAACTTTTGGTTTAAACATATTAAATTTTTTTTATAAAAAATATATTATAAAACAGAGTTTGTTTAATTATATATACAAAAGCTATGTAATTATTTTGTATTAAAAAATAGGATATCAAAATTTGTTTTGTTTATATAAGCAGTGTATTTAAAAAAAACAGTGATTATTATTAGCATGGCAGCATTCAATTAAAAATATTATTAAATATTTATTAAAAGTATTATTATATATTTATTTTTCAACATTTAAAATATAATATTATAAATATTTTAATATATTTGATATATACACACAAATGTATTATTGTAAATATTTTGTAAAATTATTAAAATGAGTGGAATATTTATTTTATTAGTTATTAAAAAAACAAATATATAATGCATTGCTTTTTTAACATATTTATTATTACATATTCTAAAACAGCAGTTAGGATAGCAGCATCAGATGTAAGTAAAATGACTCAAGATACTAAGTCCTGTTTTCTGAAAAATTCATTTTTGTTTTAAACAAGAAAAAATAATTAAAAGGGAACAAGATTGTTTTTACTATAATATGATCTCTGATACTAAAATGACACTAGTCTTTGTCATTGACCATGTTTGCATGCGCAAACTTTTACAAATAAAGTTTATATTCTTGCTGAGCCTTTATTCTGGAAAATAAAAATAATTATATGCAGAACAGTATATTTACATATGCATGCAATTACTACTACTATTTGCTTCTGGAAAATCCTGGAGATGATGAAACCTTTACTTTTTACTTTACTTTCTACTTTTCATTGTAGTAAAAGTACATTTATTTGCAAAATATATCATATGAAATTTGTTGTTGAATAACCACAGTTAGTTAATATCAGACTATATTTGTGCATGCAATCAGAGTCAAAAATGACTTTTGTTTTTATGTTTATAGTATCCAAAATTGAATTTAATTCAAACATTTTTAGACTATTTTTCGAAAAAAAAAATTTTCAAGAACGTATATAATTTCAGTCTGTTGGTTATGGCTTCAGAAGACTGGGAATCCATGCACATAAAGTCATGTGGACTAGGTGTATAGTCTTATTTGGTGTTTTTGAAAGCATTTTGCATGGCAAGAGATGCTTCGAGATGTTTTCTGGTTTTCCACAACAGCATACGGTTTGAGACGTCTTGAGGTTGTGTAAATATAGACACAGTTTTCTGAGGTGAACTTTTCCTTTAGTGCACTGCAGTCTCGACAGGAAAATTGAGGAAAGTAATTTTCATGCTGAACATGTGGTCTAATATTACAGTGCAAGTTTCGCTTTATGTGCCGTACTTGCTTTATTCTTCCTCCGGTCTGAATAAGTAATCCTCCTCGTCTCATACAGACTGCAGATACTATTACTGGCAGCTTTCTCAATAATAATGCACTGCAGATATTGATATATAATCACAGTCTCCCTCTCTCTGAGCCGCCAGGATGCACTCGAAGTTTCATTTGAAGAATTAGTTATATTTCAAATCCTGTGCAGCAGAAGTGTAATGCTAGCCGGAGGTTTTATTTACACTTGGCATTTGAAGTTATAAGTCTGATATGAGAGAATGTCAGAGACGAGGAATATCCATATTACTGTTTAGATGAGGTCACGGATATCGACTCATTTAAGGCCACCTGCTCCACCCAAAGAAATAACATCACTGATGCATTTTATAAAATGCATTTATATAAATGGTCTTAAAGGCCTTAAAAAGTTTTCAGTTGGAGCAGAAAGTTTTAAATATAAATATCATGGTATTAAATTTTGCATGCACTGCAAAAAATGATACCTTTTAGTTAGTATTTTTTTTTTTTGTGTCTTGTTTTCCAATGCAAAATCAAAACAACCTTAAGATGCGTTTACATGAGGTGCAAAATGAAGACATTAAGTCATGTTTTTTTTAATTGAACAAAATTAAATGAGTGTATACTTAAACATATTTAAAAATATCTGTCAGTGAGGTTTGAAAACATGTTTTCCTTTTGAATTAAGTTAATTTTTCTGAGCCCAGATTAATTTCTCAGAAAACAATTTATACTTCATTTTTGCATCTACCTTGATTCAACAGAAAGTTGGACTGAAAAACAAGACAAAAATGTGCAGTAAAAGTTTTTTTTTTTTTTTTTTCTAAATAAGCTATTTATGTGTGTATAAATTATTCAAAAAGTGATGGAGATTGGTTGGAAGTTTTATTTCCAAACTTGAAGTGTTGCTAATACAACTACATTAAGAGAGTATATTGACTTTGCATTCCTTTTCATTTACTCTTTCATTTTTTTTAATTGATCTTAAAGGTCTAAAAAAGTCTTAAATTCTTTTTCATGAAACTTGCATGATCTCTGATATAATAATTCATTTTTTTGTACAAAGAAGTGCATTAAAAATGCAAGCCTTTGGTTTAGCCCCATTGACTTCAATTGGATCTGCACTACTGTGCAAAATGAAGACATGAAGTCATGTTTTTGAGAAACTAAACAAAATTAAGTGAGTTTGTACTGAAAACATAAAACAAATATCTGTCTGTGTGGTACAAAAACTTTTTCCTTTTGAATTAAGTTGATTTTTCTAAGACTACTGGCAGAATTTATATATTTATATATATATATATTTTTTTAATCATAAATTGACTTTACCATTCTCAGAAAACAACTTATGCTTCATTTTTGCGTCTACCTTTATTTAACAGCTAGTAGACAATTGCACTGAAAAACAAGACAAAAATGTGCAGTGCAAGACAAAACGCACAGTAAAAGTTATTTCTTTTTTCTAAATAATCTATTTATGTGTGTATAAATTAATCAAACAGTTATGGAGATCAGTTGGAAGTTTTATTTTCAAACTTGAAGTGTTGCTAATACAACTACATTAAGAGAGTATATTGAATTTATTCTTGCAATTTTTTTTTTTAAATTGATCTTAAAGATCTAAAAAAAGTCTTAAATTCATCTTCGTGAAACTTGCATGATCTCTGGTATAATTATTAACTTTTTTGTACAAAGAAATGCATTAAAAATGCAAGCCTTTGTTTTTGCTCCATCGACTTCCATTGGATGTGCACTACTGTACAAAATGAAGACATGAAGTCATGTTTTTTAAGAAACTGAACAAAATTAAATGACTTTGTACTTGAAACGTAAAACAAATATCTGTCTGTGTGGTATGAAACTTTTTCTTTTTGAATTAAGTTGATTTTTCTGAGCATACATTTCTCAGAAAACAACTTTTTTTGTTTAACAAATATTTTTGCATCTACTTTTATTTAACAGCTAGTAGAAAATTGCACTGAAAAACGACAAAAATGGGCAGTGCAAGTTGTATTTTCAAACTTGAAGTGTAGCCAATACAACTGCATTGTGAGAGTATATTGACATTGCATTCCTTTTCATTTATTCTTTCAATTTTTTTAAATGATCTTGAAGGTCTAAAAAAGTCTTAAATTCATCTTCATGAAACTTGCATGTTCCCTGAAATAATAATTTACTTTTTTCTACAAAGCAATGCATTAAAAATGCAAGAATTTGGTTTAGCTCCATTGACTTCCATTGGACGTGCACTACTGTGCATGCATTTTTTCTGTTTGTTTTTACAGAATGGGTCAGAATAATATTCTGCGGTAATCCCAGAACATTCCTTTAACGATCTCTTAAACATTTAATGCGATCTGCATTTAGCATCCGCCTCAACATAAATCTCAGAAACTTTTTGTTTGACAGTCAGCTCAAAGCGCATTGTTCACAGATGGTTAAAAGGATATCACAACACCGTGTTTTGACATAATGAGCTCCAAAGATGACATTTGATGTGTGTTTTTGGTGCTTTGTGTTCAGATGTGGGAGGAGGCCATTATCCTGGGGAAGGAGTTAGCCGAACAGTACGAGAACGAGATGTTTGACTTTGAGCAGCTCAGCGCTTTACTGGTACGTACTAACTTTCTCTGTCAAGGTTTTACAATGAAACAAACAATTAATGAGTTGCTCAAACTGTTAAAGTTCACCGAAGTAGCTAAATTGGAGTAATATAAATGATTAGAGGGGTTTAATGAGTTTCTGCTTTTTGTTCATTAGTGCGGTTTTATCTAATTGGCAACAAATGACACATTGATCCCTTCGGGCGCAAACAACGATTGTGGTCTGATTTTATTTGAAATCAACTGTTGGCACATTTTGCATAGTCCTGAATGAAAGTTTGTGACTAACTTTTATTGGAACCCTTCACATGTTGGTCTTAACCTGTTTTTATTACTTTTTTTTATATTCAGATATTTTTAAATATTAAAAATACAAAATATATAAAATTATAAAATAAAAATAATATATATAAAATATTTATTTATTTTATTATTACATTTACATTTATTAATTTAGCAGAAAATGTATTAATCATCATTAAAGAGTGTTTGTAATTAAGCTGTTCAGCATTGATGATCTGATCGTCTCTGTCTTTCAGAGGAAGCAGGCTCAGTTTTATGAGAACATCGTGAAAGTGATCAGACCAAAGCCGGACTACTTTGCCGTAGGTTATTACGGCCTGGGCTTTCCCTCGTTCCTGCGGGTGAGAATTTCTCTTATAATCCTGAATCTTTCATATTTCACCGTCACCATGGAGATGTCCGTTTCTTTGTGCAAATGCGTTGCATTGTGAATTGGTCTGATATATTTCCAAAGGCCTGGAAATCAATTACTGGTGTCTTTGTGTGGCCTCTCCAAACCCATCAACAGCTGTGCTCACTACTGCAGAAACCTTCGTACGGGCTTTTTCATGTTCCAGGGGTTGATGTTTTTTTTTTTTTTTTTTTTTTTTTTAAAACTTTAGGATTTAAAAGGATTTAAAAGGATAAAACTTTAGGATTTGAAAGGATTTATTTTCCCTTTGATATATGAAGGTCAATTTTTACCATGCTTTCATCATTATAATTTTCAGAAACCTGTTGTATATTGATTCTGTTTCAGCTTTTTCTTCCAGACACAGACTTAAATGAAAAATGTGATTATTAAACTATTATCACATTTTTAAAATGATAATTTAAGAAATCTGAAAATAAAAAAATATATATATTTATTACATATTTTTTTTAATTCATGAATTTGTTTATATTCAACTCAATTATATTATTTAGTCCAATTATTCAATTGATCTATTATTATTATTATTATTATTATTATTATTATTATTATTATTATTATTATTATTATTATTATTAGTTTAGTTTTCAATTCCACATCCAATGTTTTTAACGTTGGTTAAACAATATAATATAACCAAAAACCATCTCAATATCCTTAATATTTATTTAATAAATTTACAAATGTATTTGTGTCCTGTTCAGTTCAAGTGTTCATTTATTATTAAAATTATTATTAATAGTTTCTTAAAAAAAAAAGAAAGAAAAAGAACTGTAATTCCACTTTGTTGCGCAAATTCAATGTTTTTAAGGTTGTTACAAAATTATTAAAATAACCAGAAATCATCTCAATATTTATTACTATTTTTAGCTTCTTGTATTCTTAAATGTATTTCAGTTCCACATTGCTGCTTAAATCCAATGTTTTTAATGTTATTAAAAAATTATAAAGTAACCAGAAATCCTCAGTATTTATTAAATGTTTATTTATTAAATTATTGAATTTACTTATATTCAATTATATTATATTAATCAGTTTTGCTGCTCAAATCTAATGTTTTTAAGGTTGTTAAAAATTGTAAAATAACCAAAAATCATCTCAATATTTATTAGATATTTATTTATTAAATTAATACATTTATTTATATTCAATTCAATTATATTATTCAGTTAAATTATTGATTTTTTTAAGCTTCTTTTATTTCCAAATGTATTCTACTTTGCTGCTCAAATCTAATAAGGTTGTTAAAAATTGTAAAATTACAAAAAATCATCTCAATATTTATTAGATATTTATTTATTAAATTAATGAATTTATTTATATTCAGTTCAGTTATATTATTCAGTTAAATTATTTATTTATTTTTTTAGCTTCTTTTATTTCCAAATAGATTTAATTCCTCTTTGCTGCTCAAATCCAATGTTTTTAAGGTTGTTAAAAACATTATAAAATAACCAAAAAATTATCTCAACAATTATTAAATATTTATTTATTAAATTAATGAATTTAAATTCTATTATATCATGTTATTCAGTTAAATTATTCAATTATTATCTTTATTTTTAGCTTATTTTATTCCCAAATATATTTCAGTTCCACATTGCTGCTCAAATCCAATGTTTCTAAGGTTGTTCACATCACTTTTTAATGTGGCACTGACAGACTCTCATCTAAACTCTCATATCTGAAACCAAAACAATGATATTGAAACGCAAATGAAGTGCTGTCAAAGCTTAAAGATGGAAAGTTGACTAAGTATGAAGGTCACACAGTGAAAAAGCAGAAAAATACTAATGTTCTTTGAGCTCAAGTGTTTTCTTTACATTTCCCTGCCAGATTTCCTGCCATTCATGACGAAACATAATCATTCACCTTCCACCGATCATGCATGTGTTTAAGCCTGTGGTTGTGGCACTGAATCGCCTCAGATATATTTGTAATTCTTTTAATACCCTTCCAGCCGCCTGCAGTCACGCGTCTCCCACCAGCCATCCCGGGAACAAAAAAAACAAAACGACATCTAAAGGCCGGTCGCCTCCTGCTAGTGTTGACATGTTGCTCCGTGGAGAGAAGCTTTGCCTTTTGAAACACAAAACGTCTCACAATCTCCTCTCCCTCCTTAAAGTGGCACTTTTGTATGCGTGCGGAGTCGTGCGAAACACTGCCGGTTTATTCCGCCGTGCTTGGAATCACCGGCGGTGTGAAAACACCCGTCGAGAGCGCAGTGCAATTTGTCACCTTATCGCTCAAAGCAGATTTGAAAACGGCCCCGGGCATATTTCACCTCCAGCTCACATTTCACTAATTGAGCAGCTGAAATATGTTCCTGCATGCAGGGAGTGTATGTATGTATGTATGTGTGTGTGTGTGTGTGTGTGTGTGTGTGTGTGTGTGTGTGTGTGTGTGTGTGTGTGTGTGTGTGCGCACATGCATCTCTCAGCCTGTTTTCAGATCGAATACTATCACGCTGCTTTGTCCTACTGTAAGATATTAAATGTGAGCATGTATTGTTCAACAATAAACAGCTCAATTCCGTGCACATTGGCAATTTAGTATCCCGTTCCCGCGCCGTCCCTCTCGCTGTGATATTTCTCAGCGTGTGTGTGGGAGTTTGTGTGCACACAGCGGTCTGTGTGTAGTTGTTGGCACAGACGCCGCGAATGGAAACATATTGACGGTGTTGTAGGTGGGCGCAGATGATTGACGGTGTCTTTATGGGAATGTGCAATAATTGAGCGTTTCCAGACTGTCAAACGCCTCGGAATTACAGCCGCGCTGGCTATTTTGAGATTCGCTGTTCAAACTCTAAGAAATGCAGAATGAGCTGCTCTGAGTGATGAGATTCTGCTTTCTCTGTCATTTTACTGTTTTCATAAAATCCCTGGATTCAAAGATGATGATTGAATGATCTAGATTTGTAGTTCTCAACTGGTTTCCCTTAAGGAATCCCAGCACACTACCAAGTGTTTAACTGAATTGCAATGAAGTATTTATTACTGTTCAGTTTCTTTTGTGCTTCATTGTTTAATGTTAAGTTCTTGTTGACATGCCACACTCATAGGTGCTCTAGAAAATGTATTTTGTCTTGTTTCTCCATCTAGATACTGCTGTTTTAAAGCATATCTGTTAGTAATCATTTCTGATTATTACTACTTGTTATATTTCTGTGTATTTATTCAATTTGATGTGTTAATTAAATTGTGTTTTTTTTTTAGAAAATGTGATGCTTGGAAATTCATATTATGCTAATAATATTCATAGATTAGAACGGTAAGTGCAGAAAATCGCAATAAAACATAAATGCAAAAGGAAAATGTCTGTTGCTGGTGTTTTTCAGAATAAGATGTTCATCTATCGGGGTAAGGAGTACGAGCGGCGGGAGGACTTTGAGGCCAGACTGCTCACTCAGTTCCCCAATGCTGAGAAGATGAAGACCACGACTCCTCCCAGTGAGGATATCAGGAGCTCCTCTGGACAGTGTATCCTTCAGCTGACAACAAAAATCTGTTTTGACTTTAAATCTACAAACTGTCCCTGTTGTTGTTTCTTAGTTTGGTTCCAACAGACATTCAGTGTTTCACAGTAAAGCCCATCCTAGAACTGCCACCAAAGTTCCAGAACAAACCTGTATCAGAGCAGATCGTGAGGTGAGACTCTGTCTGTCCGTCCATCTGATTGATTGATCAATCGACCAATCAATTTATTCTATCATTCTATTGTTCTATCATTCTATCTATTGTTCGTTCTATATATCTACAGTATCTGTCTATCCATTTGTCTGTCTATCCATCTGTCTGTCTGTCTAGCTATCTGTCTATCTATCTATCATTCTATCTATTGTCCGTTCTGTCTATTTACAGTATCTATCTATCTATCTATCTATCTATCTATCTATCTATCTATCTATCTATCTATCTATCTATCTATCGTTCTATCTATCGTTCTATCTATCGTTCTATCTATCGTTCTATGTACAGTACCTATCTATCTATCTGCAGTATCGATCTATCTGTCTATCTATCTATCTATTGTTCTATCTATCTATCTATCTATCGTTCTGTCTATGTACAGTACCTATCTATCTGCACTATCTATCTATCTATCTATCTATCTATCTATCTATCTATCGTTCTGTCCTTCTATCATTCTATCTTTCTGTTTTGTTGTTCTATTGTTCTATCATTCTATCTGTCTATCTACAGTATCTGTCTATCCATCTGTCTATCGTTCTGTCATTCTATCTTTCTATTCTATCGTTCTATTGTTCTATCATTCTATTGTTCGTTCGTTCTGTCTATCTACAGTATCTATCTGTTGTTCTGTCTGTCTATCCATCTGTCTATCTGTCTGTCTTTCTAGCTATCATTCTATCTATCGTCCATTCTGTCTATCTACAGTATCTATCTATCGTTCTATCGTTCTATCTATCGTTCTGTCGTTCTATCATTCTATCTTTCTATTCTGTCGTTCCATTGTTCTATCTTTCTATTCTATCATTCTATCTATCGTTCGTTCTGTCTATCTGCAGTATCTATCTATCTATCTGTCGTTCTGTCTATCTATCTATCTATCTATCGTTCTATCTATCGTTCTATCTATCGTTCTGTCTGTCTGTCCATCCGTCTGTCTGTCTTGCTATCTGTCATTCTGTCTATCGTTTTATCTATCGTCCGTTCTGTCTATCTACAGTACTTATCTATGTATGTATCTATCTTCTATCTATGCATCTATCTATCTATCTATCTATCTATCTATCTATCTATCTATCTATCTACACTATATTGCCAAAAGTATTCGCTCACCCATCCAAATAATCGGAATCAGGTGTTCCAATCACTTCTATGGCCACAGGTGTATAAAATCAAGCACCTAGGCATGCCGACTGTTTTTTACATACATTTGTGAAAGAATGGGTCGCTCTCAGGAGCTCAGTGAATTCCAGCGTAGAACTGTGATAGGATGCCACCTGTGCAACAAGTCCAGTCATGAAATTTCCTCGCTCCTGAATATTCCACAGTCAACTGTCAGCCGTATTATAAGAACGTGGAAGCGTTTGGGAACAAAAGCAACTCAGCCACGAAGTGGTAGGCCACATAAACTGACGGAGCGGGGTCAGCGGATGCTGAGGTGCATAGTGCGAAGAGGTCGCCCACTTTCTGCAGAGTCAATCGCTACAGACCTCCAAACTTCATGTGGCCTTCAGATTAGCTCAAGAACAGTGCGCAGAGAGCTTCATGGAATGGGTTTCCATGGCCGAGCAGCTGCATCCAAGCCATACATCATCAAGTGCAATGCAAAGCGTTGGATGCAGTGGTTTAAAGCACACCACCACTGGACTCTAGAGCAGTGGAGACGCGTTCTCTGGAGTGACGAATCACGCTTCTCCATCTGGCAATCTGATGGACGAGTCTGGGTTTGGCGGTTGCCAGGAGAACGGTACTGCATTGTGCCAAGTGTAAAGTTTGGTGAAGGGGGGATTATGGTGTGGGGTTGTTTTTCAGGAGCTGGGCTTGGCCCCTTAGTTCCAGTGAAAGGAACTCTGAATGCTTCAGCATACCAAGACATTTTGGACAATTCCATGCTTCCAACTTTGTGGGAACAGTTTGGTGCTGGCCCCTTCCTCTTCCAACATGACTGTGCACCAGTGCACAAAGCAAGGTCCATAAAGACATGGATGACAGAGTCTGGTGTGGATGAACTTGACTGGCCTGTACAGAGTCCTGACCTCAACCCGATAGAACACCTTTAGGATGAATTAAAACGGAGACTGAGAGCCAGGCCTTCTCGCCCAACATCAGTGTGACCTCACAAATGCCCTTCTGGAAGAATGGTCAAAAATTCCCATAAACACACTCCTAAACCTTGTGGACAGCCTTCCCAGAAGAGTTGAAGCTGTTATAGCTGCAAAGGGTGGACCGACGTCATATTGAACCCTATGGATTAGGAATGGGATGTCATTTAAGTTCATACAAGTCAAGGCAGCTGAGCGAATACTTTTGGCAATATAGTGTATCTATCTATCTATCTATCTATCTATCTATCTATCTTATCTATCTGTCTGTCTATCTGTCGTCCTTTTGTTCTATCTATCATCCATTCTATCTACAGTACTTATCTATGTATGTATCTATCTGTTGTTCTTTCGTTCTATCTATCGTTCGTTCTGTCTATCCATCTGTCTGTCTAGCTATCTATTGTTCTATCTATCGTTTGTTCTGTCTGTCTGCAGTATCTATCTATCTATCTGTCTATCTATCTATCTATCTATCTATCTGTCTATCTATCTATCTGTCTGTCTGTCTGTCTATCTATCGTACTGTAGTTCTATTGTTCTGTCCCTGTCTATCCATCTGTCTGTCTATCATTCTGTGTAGCTGTTGTTCTGTCGTTATATCTATCTGTGTTCTGTCTATGTCTCTCCTGTCCGTCTGCCTATCTATTGATCGTTCTGTTGTTCTGTCTAGTCTGTCTGTATTTTGATCTAATCTGTCTATTTGTAGCATTATTTGTTCTATTTGTGTCTCACATATTTTCCATCTGTCTGCCTGTCTGCTGACCTATGTGTGTGCGTGCACATGTATGTGTGTATGCGTGCGATGGGTCAGTAAACCGGCGGGCAGGTCTCTGGGGTTTGTGTGTTTCAGAGCAACTCACCCAGCTGATTAAAATGGAAATGTGCAGTGAGCAAACAGTGTTTGACCTTACTACACTCCTCTGTGCTTTAATAAATCACACGCACACACACACCTGCAGCGGAAGCATAATTCTGTTTCGGGCTAAATTCAGTGCCACGGGGTAAACAGCACCGTTATCACCGATCTTGATAAAGCGTCAGAGGCGGCTTACCGCAGCCAATCAAAGCTGCCAGTGAGCATGAAAAGCAATTAAATCTCACTATTTACCCACAATTCTGAGTAAATAAGCGTCACAGCCAAAGGTCACATGACAGGATGTGATTTCTATGAGCTTACTGGAGCGTGAACGAGTAGAGGAGCTTAAGGGGTGGATAACTTCAGTGATTGAACGTTGGCCTGATCTCCCATGTCACAGCTGAGGTTTATTTTTGCGTTTCTCCTCTCGTGCCCCGGGCTGGATCTCTCTCTCCCCTGCAGCTAATACATTTGTAAATATTGTAATTGGTTATCTGTGTCTTTTTCAATCCGATTTGAATTTGTTCATAGCCCAGTCCAGAGGCACGACTCTAGGCAGTTTACTGCCATCATGCTAATTTAGTTGCGTTGCACAAACCTGACTGCAAATGGAATATTCAGAGTAGGATTTCAGTGGATTTGTGAACTGGCAAGGTTAAATGGTCTAAATATTCACTGTATTCCCTCTCTTTCTTTTGCTTTTTAATAGAAAAACAGATATTTTATCAATTCAGAAGTCTCACATTGCCAAATCTTTGACTAAAACATAATAGTTCTGATCCATTGCAGCTTGTTCTGAGAGACTAAACGACTGATATGTAAAGCAATCAAATTCCATATAAGGGCGGGTTTATTTAAAATGCATGACATCATACATTCCAGATGTGCTGTTAAAGGGATAGTTCACCCCAAAACATTCTTTTGTGGAACGCAGAAGAAGATTTTAAGAAAGTTGGTAAACAACCAGTTTTAGCTCCCATTGTATGGTTGAAAACACTCAAAATATCTCCTTTTACAGAAGAACGAACGACATGAGAGTGAGTAAATGATGAATTTTCGTTCTTGAGTCAACTATTCCTTTAAATATCAATTCACTGTTTCCTTCAGCGACTCTTTACGTAGGTGTTGAACAGTACGTGACTTTTAAGTGTTGTTGTTATGCAGTAGTGCTTTCAGAAATAGTGTTTATGCTGCTCCACTGAATCATTTTCTCAGCAGAAGCACGATTGAAATTAGTCTTATTATCTTCTGTTATATTTAAAATATATCTGAGAGACTCAAAAGATAGTCATTTTAAGCATTTTTTCCCAGAAATGACAACAAAGCATATCTATTTTCTTTCATTTTGTCAAACGCTGAATTGCCAAACATAAATTAATTGAGTTTTACTTGCACTGCTGGGAAAACTACTTACCACTTTTATTCAATGTGTACAAAAGCGCTGCATTTCCAACAGGCGCTACTCACAACTGGTGTCATGTTAATTGTGTATAGTCTTCAGTCATTCACACTCCTTTATCTCTCACTCAGCATTTCATTCAGTGACAGGCGTATTTGTTCAGTAAGTTTGTCCAATCAATGATACACTCCTTCACAGGCAGCACTATAAAGCTGTGTAGTCAGGCTACAGTCAGTCTTTAAATGCAGAAAATCTGCAAAGCTGTCAGACGCTTTACAATAAATGAACTTACAGGCACAGACAGAATCTAAAGTTTTTGTGTAAAATCTGCATTTTATAATCAAATAAGGCCAAAATATGAGTAAACTCAGGTAGAAGTTTCATTCAAAAACACATCCAGTGTTTATATTTCCTCCTTTCAAGAGCGTCCTTGATGGTGCACGATTTCTTTTCCATCGTGTTTTTAATCATCATCCAGGCTGCTTTTAGAAGCACGCACGTGTATCTCCAGCCTCTTGACCCATTGCAACCCTCTCAGAACCGTTAAACGCTCTGAGAATGAGTCATTGGTCTTTTGTTTTTCAGCTTTTACACCGTGAACGAAGTCCAGAAATTCCAGTATTCACGGCCGGTCCGGAAAGGAGAGAAAGATCCGGACAATGAGTTCGCTGTGAGTTTCCTTTTGCTTTTCAATGATTAAACCATTTCTCCTTTTGTCATTTCACACAGTGCATGTGTAAAGTGCTCAGCGGTTCCTCATTTAGAAGAACTCAGAACTGTTTTTCTAATGGCCGTTTGTCTAAAAACCTTTTAAGATGGCTTCACGCTGAGTTATTACGGCGAGATGTCATACCTGAGAATGTGGCACCATTATACTAAAATATAAAGTCTGTCCCACCTCCACGGCCTCCGCTTGCATCTTCTATTGGTAAACATCCATTAAAATCCACTAAATGGAGGCTTAAATTGAAGAAAAAAAGCGTGCTGGAATAAATTGCAGCCACTCTTTACCTGAAATGTGGCCCTTTGCTAAAAGCTTTCATTCTGCTAACTGTTCACTTAATGTTTTGCTCCATTTTTCTTATTTTTCCAAAAGAACATGTGGATTGAAAGGACGACTTACGTAACCGCCTATAAGCTGCCCGGCATCCTGCGCTGGTTTGAAGTCTTGTCTGTCTCAGCGGTGAGTACGACAGCTTTAGCATCTGCAGTGGTTCATTATATCACCGCTGCTTGGTTTTTGATGGTTTGAAGGAAAATGAGCAGCTCTCACCTGTCTCACTTCACCTTCAGTGAACTCTGATACAGTAGACTTGAGCCGTCTCACCCTCTTCTACAATATAAGTAAACTTAACTTGTCTTACTCTCACCATATTCTAGTGACCCATGAGCATTTATTGCAAAATGTCAACATTGTAGCACCAACTTCTCCATAAATGTTGAGACGATCAGTTTTGAGACAAAATATGTGAACCAGGACCACAAAACCAGTCATAAGGGTCAATTTTTTGAAAAAAATGGGATTTATAAATCTAGCTAATAAAGCTAAATAAATAAGTTTTCCATTAATGTATAGTTTGATAGGATAGGGCAACATTTGGCTGAGATACAAAAAAGCGAAAATCTGGAATCTGAGGGTGCAAAAAAATCTAAATATTGAGAAAATCACCTTTAAAGTTGTCCAAATGAAGATCTTAGCTATGCATATTACTAATCAAAAAACAACGTTTTTATATATTTACGGTAGGAAATTTACAAAGTATCTTCATGGAACATGATCTTTGCCATTTTTGGCATAAAAGAAAAATTTATAATTTTGACCCATACAGTGTATTTTTGGCTACTTCTGCTTACGACTGGTTTTGTGGTCCAGGGTCACATATTAAGGACAAATTTGTAAGATGGGCCTAAAAAAAAACACGTGCTTTCACACATGCTTTTAAAGAATCTTTCATAGAATTGTTTGTACAAAATCTTGTCTTTTTTTGGTCTAAGTTGGTCTATAAACTGTTTTTATAATATTATATTGTTGAATGTTAAATCTGTATCAGCCATGTAAGATTCTGTAAAGCTGAAATGCCAATAAACACGAACGTAAATACAAAAATGCCACATTTCAGTTCTCGCCATAGTCACTAAATTCTTCTTAAGAAAAAAGATGATAAATACTGAGAAGTTCTTAAATATTTTCTTAAGATGAAAATGACAGGCTTTGGTGTTATCTGTCTGTATTGCCAAAGACTTGCTGATCTACATGAAAAGCTTCAAAAGCTTTTTTTTTTCTTGTGTTGTTGTTTTGTTTGTTTTTTTTTGCACTGCATGCATAACTCGGGAGTTCAGCACTCACTGTTTTAATACATTTTGTATTTTAAGTAGATATTTTTAAAGAGCTTTTCTCTAGATAATTTGATGATCTGTTGCAGATGATTTGCACTCTTTCTTTCTTGCACTCTCTCTAGAGAGAGCATGTCGTACTTGGTGTCTTACTCTGTCCTAAAAAATACATAATTATAAAATCAAAAAGCAAGATGCCTATTTAACTCATTTTTTGTAGTGTAACGTAATCAGATTACATTTTCAAGTAACTAGTAAAGTAACACATTACTTTTTAATTTTCAGTAAAATATCTGAGTTACTTTTTCAAATAAATAATGCCAGTTACTTTGTTTTCCCATTTATTGACTGAGAGCTCTCCTGTCCCAATGTTGAGAGAAATCGGGAGTACAGAGGCGTTGTGTGTGCATGGTTACTGTCATTCTAGACTAAAAGTGAACATGCATTTACTCCTCTCACTTGCACAAAAGCAGTTTCAGTATTCCTCCAAATTAATAAAGAACAATGAAATGCAAACTCAGAATATGATGCAAATCTGCAATAATGAAATGGTAAAAAATACAAATATCCTTTATGCATTTAATTTAATCCCATTTTATTAACCAATGTCATTGCTGCTGAGCTTTGATTATCAAATTCAGTCATACTAATAAGAAAAAATTACTTTAGATAAAAATAAAATAACATTTGTCCTTTTTTTTTTTTTTTAATTGCTTAAACGTGTTGAACTTTACTTTTTTTAAAAGTGCTGAATTTACTTTTCCTTCAGCCTGAGGCTGATTCATTTAATTTTTTTGGTATGAAAGCGCTTTTAAATTTACTAAAAATAGAACTTTTTATGTTAAAAAACAAACAAGCACGCCCAGCCCAGATTTGAAAAGTAACGCATTACTTTCCATAAAAAGTACCTTAGTTACTTTTTTATGGAGTAACACAATATTGTAATGCATTACTTTTAAAAGTAAGTTTCCCCAACACTTATCCCTAGTAATAACTGTTTTATGTAGGTAGTTGTATATTTTTATGCTTAATAAATTCATTAAACATTTTACTTTTAAGACAAGTTTGGCACTTTTCTTAACTTTAAGATATTATTTAAGAAGATTTTACTCAGGAATTCAAATTCTTATTTGTCTTTAAAACAATCTTAAGAAAAAAATAGGAATTCTTAAGAATTGTTTTTTGGAATGCAAAATATTCATTATTCTTAAGAAAATAACAGCAGTCAAGAAGAATTTTATTTTTTAAAAATGTCCATCTACACTCTAATAAAGTCAAGTTAGATTTGTTTCTATAGCACTTTATGCAGTACAGATTGAGTCAAAGCAGCTTCACAGTAATAAACAAGAAAATAACAGTGCTAATGTTGTAAAATTAATCAATCACTGGCTTCAGTTCAGCAGTAAACGGCTCTACAGAAGACAGTAGTGTCATTATCAGTGTTGGGTAAGTTACTCTAAAAATAGTAATTAATTACTAGTTACTAATTACATCCTTAACAGTGTAATTAGATGACTGTACAAATTGTTCTCTCCAAAAAGTATTGTATTACTTATTAATTACTTTCTAAATCCTGCATCAAAGTTAATGAATGATACAAGGATAGAATTGAAACAGTTCTTTTAATTCTTTCAAATAAAGAATATATAACTACATACATTATTCTGGTCACACTTTAGATTAGGGTCAAGTTCTCACTATTAACTATGAACTAACTATACTTTTGCCTCATTATACTCCTAGGTACTGCTTATTAATACATAGTAAAGTAGTGTTAAGTTTAAGAATTGGGTATAAACAGCCAATATCCCAGTAATATTAATGCTAATAAACAACTATAATAGTGAGAATTGGACACTAAAGTGTTGCCAATAAAACTCACCAAAGTATTTAAAGTCAGAGGGGTACATAAAAAGCATGCATTTTAAGGTTAGACTTTAAATTTTGATGTTAAATCCACTATTGTATATAAATGTATATAAATTGTCTATACTCAGTAATATGTTCAATTACATAACAAGTAACTGTAATTAAATCACAGATTAAATAAGAGTAATCCCTTACTTTACTTTTTCAAGAGAAAAGTAATGAAATTACCATAACTAGTTACACTCAACACTGTTCATTATTCAGCTCAGTTTAGTTCAGTGTTGTAGTTTAATAGCAATGTAAATGTTGCAAAGCTCATTAGTTATGATATATAAACTATAAAGCTCAAGCCACTTGAATGTTGATTCAGTTCAGTTCAATAACAGTGTTGGTGTTCATAGGCTGACCACAGTCTTCCTTTCTTGAACAAGTCCTAGCTATGATTTCTAAATTGGTTAAAGTGTCCATGATTTGGCTTTGTTTACCTTTTTTATTTCCTTTTTTATTTTATTTCCTTTTTTATTTCCTCACATGCCACAATTGGTTGATTATGTACAATGCCTGCATGCTATTGGTCAAACTGCTTTTCAGTCATAACCTTCAACAAGCATGAAAACAACAGAAAAACAAAGCCAAAACTCTGACATTTTAGGCAGTTTAGAAATCCTGAACAGGACGTATGGTGACCTTAAGAGTTTGAATCAGCTATAAAGCAGCTCTACAGAAGACAAATGTAGGGCCCTATGAAATCCGTTTTATTTTTTTCCAAATTCCGTTTTTTTCCGTTTAAATTTTTCTCAACTCCTTTTTAATGGTAAATTAAATTGTATTAATCAAAGAGCATGTCTAATTAAAACCATGAAACTTATACAGTTTCACATCAGTTTAATAAAGGTTTAACAAAAATGACGTTTAGTGCCCTAAGAAATGTTTTATTTTTTTCTCACCATGTTTTATTGTTATCAAATTCTGTGTTTTAGCATGTCTAATTATATGAATGCATACTTAATTTATTCAAATTTATTCTTAAAACAGCCTTATGAAAGGTTTTTTTTACCCTCAGAAATTCTGTGTTGTGTATTTAAATGTTCCGGTTATCAAATGAAGGCATAAAACATTAATTTAATTTATCTTTTAATTATTGAAAATTAAGCAAACTTTTTTTGGCAAACAAAGAGGAGTTTACTATTAAAATTAAAACATGGAAGAAATGTTGTGTGATTATACCCTAAAAAATAATGTTTGTTTCATTTTAGTAGTAGTAGTAGCAATAGTAGTAATACATTTCTGGCACAAGTTAAACCGGACTTTTATTTTGACGGCTTGCCGTGTCTACCTGTGTGTATGTGATATAACCAAGCGGTCTCCCTCTTGAAGCCAACACGGAAGTGACTAAAACTGGAATTCATCAACTGGCTGTATAAGAGAGTCAATCCCATAGACTCCCCATGTTAAAATGCCCAACTTTACAGCAGAAAAAAATATGTTTACAGCCTGGTGCAAAAAGTGGTTTTGGTCTATATAGCTAATTTTGCCCTTCGTGTCAACTGTGAGGGGGGTGAATTTTTTTATAACTCATCCGTTTAAATTATATTAAGCCTTAAAGTTCTGCATAATTTAGGGCGTGGCCACTTGAGTGACAGGTGGGTTGCCGCTGCTGTCACCACCGTCGCGCTAGGCGGGCGTGGTTTCAGCAACCAGCTCCACCCACGTCCCGCCTCTTTGCCCATTTTCGATTATCCGGGAGTGACGTGCAGTGACGCGATCCCAAGATGGCGGCAGCCGACTCCCGCCCGCTAAAAGCTTCAAAAATGCTCTTCAGAAACCTACGGGTGACGTCACGGACACTACGTCCATATTTTTTACAGTCTATGGATAATAATGCTAGTTTTCCTAAAATGGAACGGTCAAATGCTGAAATCACCGCGAGCGTCACACGCGCTTTAGTGTGTGTAGTAAACAAAACCGCTCGTCTACTCCATTCATTAAAACAGAGCAGGGATTCACATTTAAATGGTATTTTTGCAGCATATTATTTACAGATACTAGTCCATATTGCGGTTTGATTTAAGTGTAATGACCTACTTTTGATTAATTAATTCAATCTTTGACAAATTCTGTGACATTCCGCGTTATTCAGTAAATGACTGGTTTCTGCGATTCCGTCCGCGTTTTCCACATCGCGGAAATCATAGGGCCCTGCAAATGTCATTAGTTCAAGTTTTGTTGTCGTTCAGTAGCATCAATGCAGTTAGATTGATAATTTTACTAAATATTAAGTGTCTTTTAAACCCAAAATGAAAACAGACCTGTCTCACTCTCGTCACACTCCATTAAAGCAGACTCGACCTGTCTAACACTCTCTTTCGATCATGCTGTTCTGCTCATGTTGTCCCGAATCCGTCCTGCGCCGAGGGAATCATGGTTACGTGTGCTGGCATGCCGCACGCAGATATTTGACTGTCGAACAGCTCTAGCATCATGTGATACCCAGACCGCATGCCCTGGTGTTTATCCGTTCTAATTTGCACCGTCTCTTTTTAGCTCTCCCTCTCACCGTCTCGCCGCACACTCAGATGCGATTGTTTTCACTGACACTTCACGTGCGTTTCGTTCTCATTAGCCTCCCTGGCACGAGTTTCCCGAGATAGACACATCAGAGCGCCTGTCTCTCACATTGATTTCAGATCCTGTCACAGATGCATTACACGGGAGCCAGATAGTCAACGAGAACATGTTAACCCATTCATTAGTACATCAGTAAACAGTTCAGTGTGCCACATAATATGACTTGAAATGCTCTTGTTGTTTCGCTGCTCATTAGTGGAGTTGGATTGCAACTTTAGTTGTTGCATAACAGTAACGTGTTAGACAGCTAGGTAAAGAAAGAGCCATCGTGTGCCGCTTTGCTTAATAATTTGTGTAAATTTATTCAATTTATTTACTTTTTTGCAAATCATCTTCTGTTATATAAATATTGTTTGCTTTTGTATGCAGGAGGAAATCAGTCCGCTGGAAAACGCTATGGAGACAATGCAACTGACCAATGAGAAAATCAACAATATGGTACAGCGCCACTTAAACGATTCAAGCCTTCCCATCAACCCCCTCTCTATGCTTCTCAACGGCATCGTGGACCCAGCTGTCATGGGCGGCTTTGCTAATTATGAGAAGGTATGAGATTATTCTGGTAATTATTGCTAAATTGTGTCACGGCACAAAGATTAAACACAGTGAACCAACAGAAGTTGATTGTATAAACCATTTTAACCATTCATTAAAGTCATCTCTTATACACAGGAGGCCGCATTTGTGTAATTAAAAATGCAGTAAAATTGTAAAACATTTTTGCAACTCAAAATAGCTGTTTTCTATTTGAATATGGTTTAAAATGTAGTTTATTCCTGTGACGCAAAGTTGAATTTTTAGCATCATTACTACAGTCTTCAGTGTCACATGATCCTTCAGAAATTCACTGCTCAAGAAACATTTTTTATTATTATCACTATGCTCAATATTTTGGTGGAAACATTTCTTTCAGGATTCTTTGAATCACTGTTCATCAACATCAGACCTCAACATCATTTAACCAGAAAGTCAACAAAATTAATTTTTTTTTTTAAACATTATAAATGTCTCTACTGCTACTTTTGATCAATTTAATGCTTTATTGCAGGTTAAAAGTATTCATTTTTTTTTTTAAAAAATCCTACAGACCCCAAACTTTTTTTTTTTTTTTTTCAACTTGTATTTGTTGTTTTGTCATCTATAGGCGTTTTTCACTGAGAAATACATCCAGGACCATCCAAATGACCAGGAGAAGATTGAAAAACTGAAGGATCTGATTGCCTGGCAGGTAATGATATAATTAGTGCATGTCTAAAAAGCAGTACTAGGTGATATATTGATTATTCATGAGGGTATATGCCATAATTATTGGCAATATGAATTAATCAGTATTTTTAGACTTTTTAAATATGAGCGCATTGAGTTTCAGTGTTTTAAAATCATGTTTGGTTTGTGTGCTGTTGGTAAATGTAATGCATTTTTGTAAATCGTTCAAGCTGTCCTTTCTCAAAGCATTGATTCAAAAAGTAAAACTCTGCCTATAACTTAAGTTTTCATAAGCAGCATGCACGATGTGAGATCACAGTTCTCCAGAAGATCTTAAAGCATCTGTCACGCTGTATAAATATCCAGCGTGAGGTTTTATTTAAAGCAAAGTCTCCTGGGGATTCACTGACGTACATCCACATGTTGGGTGAAGCAGCACGTGGCTGGTGCTGCGAACTGAATTTATCATCAAATCTGAAGGCTTTTATCTCTCTGTACTCAGTCAAAACACTGATGATGGTTACAGGGCAGAGCAACACGTCAAATCCTCCTGCTTTCTTGCCCGTGAGACCGTGTATGTGTGTGAGATAGAGATCTACAAAAGATGATCTTAACGCTGATGAAGCTTAATTTATAGCTGTTTAGCGGGAAATGTATCCAACTTTTATCTCTCCGAAAACAACATCTGCTGTGTGTCATACAGCATAATAACATAATGCTTGCTGATGGCTCTTTTTAGACAATTAACCCTCTTGGCTGTGCTGAAAATCCTTATTAGGAGTTCCAGGCCAAAAATGACCGGCCTTTTAAAAAGTGTATGTAAATCTCTCATTATGCTAAATATTTAAAAAAAATATATATATTATTTGTTCTAGCAATATGCATTTGAAAACTGAAATCGGTTAGGCCAATGATCAATCAGTTCTAAATAAATACAAAACCTGTGGTAATGGAAACAAATCAAGCTAATAAAAAGATTGAATCCAGTATTTCATAAAAAAAAAAAAATTAACATCATGAAAGATTTACAAGCAATTTTTTTTGTAGGCAGCAACAATTTTTGACCTGAAACACTACAGATGTAAGGGGCTGTTCACACAGAATGCGTTTTTCCATTATAATGCACTACTACTTTTGTTTTTCTGTATAAATGCGCTAGACGGACATGTGTGACGTCAGTGTTGCCAAGTTCACAGTTTTCCCATGGAATTTGTAATTTGTTGTTTGTTAGTCTATTTCTGAGGAAAACATTTCAGGATTTTTCTGCCCCTGAGTTTGAACTCCCAGAATGCAGTTTAAATGCAGCTTCAAAGGGCTCTAAACGATCCCAGCCGAGGAAGAAGTGTCTTATCTAGTGAAACGATCTGTTATTTTCTAAAAAAGAAATTGACAATTTACATACTTTTTAAAGAAGAAGTCCTCTTCCAAAACAAAGATTCACATATAATGTACTCACCCCCTTGTCATCCAAGATGTTCATGTCTTTCTTTCTTCAGTCGTAAAGAAATTGTTTTTTGAGGAAAATGTTTCAGGATTTTTCTCCATATAATGGACTGATACGGTGCCCTGAGTTTAAACTTCCAAAATGCAGTTTAAATGCATCTTCAAACGATCCCAAATGTGGTTGTAAATGATCCCAGCCAAGGAAGAAGGGTCTTATCTAGCGAAATGATTGGTTATTTTCATTAAAAAAAAAAACATTTTAAATACTTTTTAATCTCAAATGCTCATCTTGTCTTGCTCTCCCTGAACTCTGTGTATTCTGGCTCAAGACAGTTAGGGTATGTTGAAAAACTCTGATCGTATTTTCTCCCTCAACTTCAAAAATCATTTCAAAATCATCCAACATCGCTGCAGAAGTACCGACCCACTCCTTGCAAACTGAACATGCAAAGAAGATCAAACATCCTTAACAAAAAAGGTAAAACAGCGATATAGGGTGATTTTGAAGTTGAGAGAGAACATGAGATGGGAGTTTTTCGACATACCCTAACTGTCACAAACAGTCAGAGTAAGACAAGATGAGCGTTTGACATTAAACAGTATTTAAATTGTATTATTTTTATGTAAATAACTGATCGTTTTGCTAGATAAGACCCTTCTTCCTCAGCTAGGATCGTTTACAACTGCATTTAGGATTGTTTGAAGCCGCATTTAAACTGCATTTTGGAAGTTTAAAATCAGGGCACCATATCAGTCCATTATATGGAGAAAAATGCTGAAATGTTTTCCTCAAAAAACTATTTCTTTACGACTGAAGAAAGAAAGACATGAACACCTCGGATGACAAGGGGGTGAGTACATTATACGTGAATCTTTGTTTTGGAAGTGGACTTCTCCTTTAACCTCAAATGCTCATCTTGTCTAGCGCTGCGTGTACGCTGTGTATTCCGGGTCAACAGAGTTAGGGTATGTCAAAAAACTCCCATCTCATTTTCTCCTCCAATTTCAAAATCATCCTGCATTGCTCAGAAGTACCGACCCAGTGTTTATAAAGTGAACATGCAAAGAAGGTCAAACACCCTTTATAAAAAAAAAAGGGAAAACAGCGGTGTAGGCAGATTTTAAAGTTGGACGAGAAAATGAGATGGGAATTTTTAGATGTACCCTTACTGTCTTGTACCGGATTACACAAAGTTCACACCGAGCTAGATAAGATGAGCATTTAAGGTTAAAAAGTATATAAATTGATAATAAATTGAAAATAACTGATCATTTCACTAGATAAGACCCTTTTTTCCTCGGCTGGGATCATTTAGAGCCCTTTGAAGCTGCATTTAAACTACATTTTGGACTTTCAAATTTGGGGGCACCATAGAAGTCCATTACATGGAGAGATATCGTGAAATGTTTTCCTCAAAAAACATAATTTCTTTCCGAATAAAGAAAGACATGAACATCTTGGATGGCAAGGGGGTGAGTAAATTATCTGGAAATTTTGTTCTGGAAGTGAACTTATCTTTTAACACCACTTTTGTTTTACATTTTATCATATTAATAGAGATGTTTTGGCTTTTTTGCATATATTTAAAAGGGCTGGAAAACCCTGTAATGGATGTTGGAACAGATTTTACCAGGGAACAGTTTTACGCCTCTCCGGTTTGACTTTGACTTGTTCTCCGTTCGCTTGTGTGATGAATAGTCATCAGTCTGACCAGCTGTCCGAGCGTTCAGCCTGTTTGTCTGATCCGGCCGCGTGTCGTATATAGTTACTCTCAGCATATAAAGGCTTCTGTTGCGTAATGGTTATTGAAGGACTCGTTGTCTTCAGGGACGTGGACAGAAATGTAACGACACAGAGAGGCTGCTGCGTTGATGTGTTTTTTTGGGCAGATGAAAGGAAAGACGGCCGCTGATGAGCTTTTCCGTGAGCTGAACAGATGTTAGGTATTGATGTAACTCTATATAGTTTGGACCAGTGTGTCAAAAGGATGGAAAACAAACCTGTCAAACTCTGTCCGCTACAGAAAAGCTGCTCTGTGTGAGTGTTTGCTGGATAAACATGATTCTGCAGCTTGTTGTATGTCATCTTAAGAGAGATGGAATCACGTTTTAATGCTTTTTATTAGTTGTTTAAATCGCTGTCATTTACAAATTACAAATGGGTCATTAAAACTGGTGCCTTTCACATTCAAAAAGTTCAGTCTGAAAGATTGTAAATATTGTACAAGACCAAGCATATTGTGTTTTCCATGTCAAGCTGAATTAATAAACATTAGGTAATTTTTTTGTTGCAGTTCGTGAACAATTAATGCATTAGCTGTTACAAACTAAAGATAAACAACAGCTGTTTACTGTATTTATTTATCTAGGTTAATTCAGTGTTAATGATAATTTATAAATACACATTTATTTATTGTTTATTCATAATACATTATTGATGCTTAACCTTGGGACAACTTTTTTGTTTTTTATTATATTGGTTATTATACTGTATATACTTATTATAAATACATTTAAAGTATATTCATAGACAATAAAGGCATAGCAGACTACTAGCAGTCTTTGGTGCATTTTTATAACCAAAAAAAAGTTTTATATTTTTCTAAATACAGAAAGTATCTGTTTATAACAAAAAATGTTTGTTAATACAGCAGGGTTATAATAGTTAAATTCAAAACCATTAAAAAATTGTTACTTAAAATAAAATAAAAATGAACTGAAATAAAATATTCAATAAAAAAAATGAATTAAATTAAAAAATGTAAAAAATGTTTAATTTCTGATAGTTGCAACTTTTTTTTATTTTATCATATTAATAGAAATGTTCTAGCCCTTTTCACATATTTTAAATGGCTGGAACACTCTGTAATGGGAAAAAAATTCTTACTTAAAATAAAATAAACATTAACTGAAATAAAATATTTTAAAAACATAATTAAATTAAAAAATTAAAAATGTTTAATTTCTGCTAGTTCTTTTTTTTTTTTTTTTTTTTTTTGACTTTTTAATATATTAACAGAGATGTTTTAGCCCTTTTTGCATATTTTAAAGGGCTGGAGCACTCTTTAATGGGAAAAAAAAACAAAAAAACATTTTTCTTACTTAAAATAAAATAAACATTAACTGAAATAAAATACTAAATTTAACAGAAATTATTAAATTAGAAAAATTCTAAATGTTTAATTTCTGCTAGTTGCAACATTTCTCATTTTAATTTAGTTTAACTTGATATACTAAAGTAACCTAAACTGAACTAAAAAAAAAATAAATAAATAAAAAAGCCTTAAAAAAAAACCTACAAAAATAGCAAATTAGAAAAAAGCAAATTTACTAAGATTTTAACTTAAATTACAATGAAAATAGAACATATAAAAATGAACTTATTTAGAATATTAATTCATAAACCTAATAAACTTTACTAAACTAAAAATATCTCAATGATATTAAAATAACCCACACAGCAACAGAAGTTGGAAAAAAATATATTTAAAAACAAAAAGCAGTTCTGATATTCAGTTTAGAAAAATGCTTGCGACGACACAGTAAAAGTCATTATTTACACATTAAAGCGAGACCGTTTTGTAAAACAAACCCGAATGTATTTCTGACATGATGAAGGCTGTTTGATGCCATTTGTTGCACGTATCAATCTTGTTGTTTTTGACTGGAACTTTTTATAACGTTTGATTTTTTTTCTCACGTATTCGTGTCAGGTCAGGACATTTGCATGAGATGAGTTACAGCAGCTGTCATCCTGTCACTGAATGAAATACGTCTCTTGCTTTGTCTTACCTCAGATGTGTTTTAAAGACACGCTTCTTCGTAAAGACGGCAAGCTGAATCGCACAAATCAATTGTCGAGACGACATGAAACGCAGTTCAGAAAAGCTCTGTCTTTATTATACAGACACAGAAACTGCTATGAAATGCTTTTTTCCTTATGCATCGATGCAATCTTCCTAAAAAAAATCATTACTTGCACTCATAATTTCAAATGTTATAGATTTGTCAGTGTTCAGCTCATTTATACCAGCAGATGATAAACATTAATGACTGTATTGTTAATGCAGTCATAGACGGTACTTTAACTCTATAAAGTTTGTGTCTGACACAAACACAAGACACTTTTTCAGTGACACCTGTTGGTCAATATGCCCCATCCTGAAGGTAGAACAGGCCTCTATCGATGTCCTGTCAAACTGGCTGACATTTAAGTCATGTAAACAACGGTGAAAAGGCAGGACAATCCCCCTGCAGATTTAAGCTGTTGATTAAGTTCGCTTCGTGCCGTTTGGTCTCTTTTAGACGGGACTCGGCTAATCTGTGAATGTGCTGCTCTCTCACAGAGCGAGAGGTGCTTTTGTTTGCTCCGCTTCATTCATGTTAGCCTGCATCTTTTGCACTGACAAAAACATTTCAGCTGGTAACGCAGCATGTGGATCGCTGTAGTGAGTTTTCACTGCGTTAATGACAAGCAGTTTATCCAGTGCTGTGTTGATGGACTGTGTGATGATGCATGTGAAAAATCAAAGCGTGCTTATCTCTATGCCAGATTGCATTGTCATAAATGGTGCAAAAAAACATCACTAACAGGCCTCTATGTAATACGTGATTAGGCAAGGCAAGTTTATTTATATAGCACATTTCATACACAAAGGTAATTCAAAGTGCTTTACATAAAAGGAAGTAGAATAATCATAAAAACAATAATAAAAACAATAATTCACAAAGAGGCAGTAGAATAATCATAAAAACAATAATCACAACAATAAAACAACAAAATAATTAAAGTTTTAAAATTATTTAAAAATTGAGGACTGGTGTGATATGCTCAGATTTTCTGGTTCTAGTTAGAATCCTGGCAGCAGCGTTCTGGACGAGCTGCAGCTGTCTAATGGTCTTCTTGGGAAGGCCGGTGAGGAGACCATTACAATAATCCACCCTGCTTGTGATAAAGGCATGAACAAGTTTCTCCAAGTCTTGACTGGAAACAAAACATCTAATTCTTGCAATGTTTTTGAGATGATAGTATGCTGATTTAGTTACTGCTTTGACATGACTACTGAAACTAAGGTCTGACTCCAGATTCACACCAAGATTGCTGACTTGGTTTTTAGTTGTTTGACCCCTAGAGTCAAGGTATGCATTCACCTTAAGAACTTCCTCTTTGCTTCCTAATGCAATGACTTCAGTTTTCTCCTTGTTTAACTGAAGGAAGTTCTGGCACATCCAACTGTTAATTTCATCAATGCACTGGCAGAGGGAGTCATTGGGGCTGTAGTCATTTGGTGATAAGGCTAGGTAAATCTGGGTATCATCAGCATAGCTGTGATAGGCAATTTGGTTTTTTTCTCATTATTTGACTTAGTGGGAGCATATACAGGCTAAACAGGAGCGGCGCAAGAATTGAGCCTTGAGGGACTCTGCATGTTAGTTTCAGGGCAGATCATAAGAATTTAGACTTGTACATGAACTCCAGATGGACTCAGATGTTGCTTCTCTCATAATAAGTGCATAAGTGTTCCAGTTTTACTTTTGCATATTTGTAAATGTATTTTTGCCTTTATAAAATGGTACACAACGACCATAAGCAGATTTGTGAACATTTTCTGCCTTATTTTATTTATTTTATTATTTTATTTTATTTTATAGAGAATAAAAAACATAATAGACTGCAAGCTTTTATTTTACTCTTTTTGTTTTGCATATTTGTAAATATGTTTTTGCCTTTATAAAATGGTCCACAACAACCTTTCTTCTTTTTTTGTTTTAGTCATACTATACTATACTCTACTATACTATTCTATACTTTACTTTACTATACTTTACTTTATGTAAAAAAAAAAAAAAAGTGTTGTCATTTGTTTTCTTCCGCAGAACACAGAAAATATGTTTTCCTTTATAAAATGGTACACAACGACCATAAGCAGATTTGCGGACAGTTTCTTCCTTATTTTATTTTATTTTATTTTATTTTATAGAGAATAAAGACATAATAGACTGCAAACTTTTATTTTACTATATTTTTTGCATATTTGTAAATATGTTTTTGCCTTTATAAAATGGTATGCAACGACCTTAAACAGATTTGTGGACAGTTTCTTCCTTATTTTTTTTTTTTTTTAATTTTATTTTATAGAGAATAAAGGCATAATAGACTGCAAGCTTTTATTTTACTATTGTTTTTGCTTATTTGTGAATATATTTTTGCCTTTATAAAATAGTACACAACAACCTTAAGCAGATTTGTAGACAACTTCTTCCTTTTTATTTTGTTTTATTTTATTTTATTTTATTTTAGAGAATAAAGACATAGTATACTTTATTTAAGCTACATTTTCAGTTTAACTTGGTAGATGAAAACTGAAAATGTAAGAGAACTGATTTAATACATAAAGAAAATATACATTTATTTTTATATGTTATATATTAATTATATATAATATATTATTATTATTATTATTATTATTATTATTATTATTATTATTATTATTATTATTATTATTATTCAAAATAATAAAAGCTATAATATTGTCTCAATGATACTATAGTAACACTGCAAGCAACATTGGGTCACGTGGACTTCCAAAATAGAGTTCCATCTCAAAATATCTTATTTTATAAGAATAAAGAAAGTCATACTGTTTTGAAAATCACATAAGGGTGAGTAAATAATGATGAAATGTTCATTTTTGGATGGAGTATCCCATTAACACTCATTTATGCACATTTGCTAGATGCTTTAATCTAGTCCAGAACTATCCAAAATTGAACTCTAATCCTAATTACTAGATTACTAGGAACTTCACTAGAAGCTTCAGCTTACTCATGACCTTGGGTGTTTTTACCACATGTAATACCAGGAAGATAATCAAGCTGAAGAAAAGCATTGATGTTCTCTGCGTTCTTGCTTTGAATTCTTCATTCTGTGTGCATATGTGCTTATCTGTTTTGTTTTCAGTCAGATTTAGTTGATGAGGCATATTTGCAGTCGTGTTTGTGTGATTTTGGCAGCTTGCGTTTAAAGTGGGTTTGTTGCTCTGCCGCCTACCCAGAATTCCCTCGCTCTGATCATGTTATAAAGGTCTGGGTTTCCCTGGAGACACGAGCGCCGCTGCGCTATCTGTCTGTATCTCTGTCTCCTTCAGAAATTCCCCGCGGTGCTAACAACCCTTATTAAAGCGGGAATCCTCTCTGTCCCTCCCTCTGCTGTAATGTCACGACTGTTGAACTGCAGGAGGATCCGCTCGCTCTCTGCCTGAACAAACTCCACATCGCTTCTAGATGGATTTTATATTTGTATAATTATGTGGTAAAGTTAAGGAGATCACGCATGCTACAGTACGGTGTGAATGTAATCAGGGTTAAAGGACGCTGGAGAATGAATTAGCCTTCATTGTTTTTGTCTTTCACCTCAACTGTGGTCTTGTTAATTAAACCATTCACATGTATAGAACAAGCACAAATTAAGTCATGTGATCCAAAAAAAAAAAAAGTAAGCATTAAAAATATTTAAACCAATAATTACAGATTAAAACAATTTAAATATTTCAAATGTTTATACATAAAAAATATCAAAGTATTTTAAATATTAAACACATAATTAAACATTTTTTAAGTATTTTAATTATTTATACATTAAATATATGTAAATATTTAAACAGATAATTAAACATTAAAATATGAACATATGTTAAATATTTAAACTTCAAAAATATTTAAATATGTAAACAAATAATTGAACAGTAAAAAATATTTAAACAAATATTTATACATTAAAAATGTTAAAGTATTTAAAAAAATGAAACTTTAAACATTTTCAAATATTTAAAATTTTATGCATTACATATATGTAAATATTTAAACATAATTAAACATTAAAATATTAACATACTTTAAATATTTGAACATTTTAAACTTAAAAAAATGACTGAAGTAAACATTTTAAAAATGTGTACGTTATAAATATATGTAAATATTTAAACAAATAATTAAAATGTTAAATATGTAAGCAAATATTAAACAATAGATAATTTAATAATTAAACAAATATTAAAGTATTTTAAATTTAAACAATTAAACATTTTCAAATATTTTTTTATGCATTAAATATGTACATATTTAAAATATTTAAACATAAGTAAATATTTAAATATTTCAACCAATAATTAAACAAAAAAAAATGTAATATTTAAACATACAATTAAAAATATTAAAGTATTACATATTTAAACACTTAATTAAACATTTAAAAATATTTATGTATATATTTCAAATATTTAAACAAACAATTAAACATTAACATAATTCAGATATGTACATCAAATATTTCAACATTTAAACTATTAAATATTTAAATATTTAAGCAAATAATTAAGCATTAAAATTTCAATATTTAAAATATGTAACGATTTAAAAAAAATGTAAACAGATAATTAAACAATAAAAATAATTAAACTTTAAATAAAAATGCAAATATTAAAATAAATGTATTTTAAATATTTAAATATAAATCAATATATTTAAACATTCATAAATCAGAATTTACTTCAAAATAACATTGATAAAGTAGTGATGCATTAATTGAGTCTAGGCTTAAAACAAGAACAAATATATGCCAGTTGGGTCGGAAAAATGAATTTGTTTTCTGTTTAAATAAAGTTTTTATTTTTTCTTACCTCGTTGGCATATATTTATTCTTATTCTAAGCATAAAGTTACTTCATTTTGATTAGTTTCACAGAAATCAAGACTTCTTATGTCATTTTGCATCTCAAGTAAATGTGTCATTGATGTATTTGTGCTAGAAACGACAAAAATACTGAGGTTGAAAATTGTTACAAAGCGTTTTTGTTCTTTCGGAGATAAAACAACAGTATGATCTTTTGAGAGATTGTTAAAAAAGTCTGAAAGAGAAGCTTGATGTCTTTACTTTCATTGTTGATGACCATTTCGACGTGAACATGTCAAAGAGAGTGCTCCTCTCCATCGCATTGCACGGCATTGCATCAGTTGAACGTGAAGCTTGTTGGAGTTTATTTGGTTGAGAAATATCTCATCTTTTTAGCGCTATGATTTACTCTCATGATGTCTGGAGACAGCAGCACCTCTGCTTACAATTAGCTGAGCAGTTCAGAGTCATTGTGTGTGTGTGTCTTTTGATGCATAATACTTTATTCTGTACGTTCAGATTAGCAGGAGACTGTTTGGGAAGGCAGTGCTTTGTGCGACGAATGCTTGTGCACAAAGGTTTGTTTTAAATCCTGTGTAATATGATCCGTCTTTCACTGTAGCTTGCAAATAAACCCAGCGCCGGTGCTTTAGTGGCTGTTTGCCTGTTTTATGCGTCTGTCAGGCCAGAGGTTTTATGTAGAAGACGGAAAATTGAACCTCGGAGTGATATTTCGGGCCGAGGTGAATCACTGCGCCTGATTCACAGGCAACCGAGAGGCTTCGGTAAATCAGTTCAAAAGAGCTGCAGGTTACGTCTCACTCCAACAGCAGAAAGACAACTGGGTCAGACACAGTGAACTAGTTGATTAGTGAGGATGACTTCTAGGGTAAATGCTTAATGATTTTGTTTAATTTAATTGCAATATCATAACCTATCAATGAACAATAGATGTTTGCAATAATTATTCATCTAAGTTAATATAATTTTAATGTTAATTTAAAAATATACAGTTGTTCTTTATGTAATTTTGAATGTTATTTTTCCCCTCTATTTATTTTTACATTTTTTTAAATATTTGTTTATATTTTATTTTATTATTTTATTTCACTGTAACGAAATGACAAATTTTTAAAATAAAATACAAATATTTTTTGTGACCAAAACAGCAATAGAAGCTAGAGGGGGGAAAAACAAAGTTATTAGGTAAAATATTTAAAATAATATTTACATTTTTGGTAGTTGGTTTAGAAATATCCTTGTAATGATGAATACTATAGTTACACATTAAAGATTACATTTTTAGGTTCAATTTTGAGGTGAATGCTTAATGATTTTTTTATTTCATGTTTTATTTAATTAGTTACATTGCATTATTATAGTAACGCAGTGTTAACTAAGAAATAATGAACACCAGCTATTTACAGTCTTTATTTATATTAAGTTAATTTAATCTTAATTTATAAATATACAGTTGTTCATTGTCATTTTGGTTGTAATGTTTCCATTTATTTTATTTACTTATTTTTATTTTACAGTATATACTTTAACAATATGAATAAATTTAATAATGCATTTATAGAGCATAAATACATTTTGCTACTATATATTGTTTTATAACAAGGAATGACTTTATTTTATTTTTTTATTATTACAGCAATAGAAGTTGAAGAATTTTAAAGTTGTTTTTTTTATTTATTTATTTATTTTTTTTAAATTTAGGTGCATTTTGGGGTTTTTAGGTACTTTCAAAAGAGACACAAAAGCCTCTGCATTGACTTTTGTTGAATGTATATGCATGTCATATCCCTAATTTTTGGGGTGAATTCTTAGTGATTTTTTCCTTATGTTTTATGCATTATGGCTTAATTTCTTCACTTTTGTTTGTGTGTGCATTTCATTCAGATCCCCAATCTGGCCGAAGGAGTTCGCATCCACGGCGAGAAGGTGACGGAGGCCCTCCGTCCGTTTCACGAGCGTTTGGAGGCGTGTTTCAAACAGCTCAAAGAGAAGGTGGAGAAGCAGTACGGCGTCAGAACACTAGTGAGTCCCAACAGACTTTTCAAAACAAACACTTTTCAAACAAACGAAGCCTGAATCATGCTGCATCACGCCTTCATCATTCACATAACCACAGCCATAACCATCAGCCTTCATGCATTCATCTCTCATCATGCATGGATGTTCTTCACCACAGCTCACTTGCATGCTTCACGTTACCACAGGATGGACTCTTACCTCACAATACAAACTGATCACTATGAACTATTACACACATTCTGTGTTGCATGTTTGCATGCATGCATGTTTGTCTGTTTTGGGTCTTGTTTTCCTCGCTTGGTTTCTTGCTCACTATCTTGGGATGCTGTTTTGATTTGCTCACTGGGGAATATAATGCATTATTATTTAAATATATACTGCTTTATGAAAAGAAGCTGCTATTGTGAAAAGCACTATAGAAATTTTGAACTGAATAAAGTCAATGGCAGCTGTTCAGTGATTATGGGACATTGTACAATTGCAGTTTTAAATGCTGTCACTTGCTGTAATAGAACTGTAAGAGTCTAATTTTTCAACTATACAAATCCTAACAATAACAGATAGTATTATCAGGCTGAATACTTTTTTGTTTGTCTTCTAGAGCATGATAATATGCATGCAAAAATAAGTCTTTTTTTTTTATTGTAAAACAACTTTGTGTTCAAAATTAAGTTATTAAGCATTATTAATTAATATGAAAAAATGACACTATTTTGGTGGGAATCTTTTTTTTTTTTTTTTTTTTTTTTTGGAAAATGCATACTGTAGGAAATCTTTAAAAAAAAAAAAATAGAGTAAAAAATCTAGACTTTTTTCTGCCAATTAAGTTTATATCTTGTATTCTGTTTTACACAGAATAAAAAATTAAAAAGGTAATTGCAACTTTTTATCTCACAATTCTGACTTTATTATTATTATTAGGGTTATAAGATACAAAATACATCATATAAACTAAGAATTTTGAGATTTAAAAAGTTACAATTACTTTTCTTATTATTTTGTAGCAGAAACAAACAAACAAAAAAAAGTAATTGTGAGGTATAAACTCAGAAATGCGTCACAATTGTAGGATATAAACTTGCAATTTTGAGAAAAAAGTCAAAATTGTGAGGGGAAAAAAAGCCACAATTACCTTTTTTATTTTTTTATTTTTTGTGGCAAAAACAGAATGCACGATTTAAACTCCAACTTTTTTTGAAAAAAAAAAAGGTCAGAATTGTGAGGTATGAACTCAGAAATGCCAAAAAAGTCAACTTACATTTCTTAATTTTTATTTTGCGGCAAAAACTGAATGCAAGATATAAACTCAGTTGCTAGAAAAAAAAGTCTAGAGTTTGTGTGTCTTAATTTTGCCTTTTTTTTTGTAATTGTGAGAGCAAAGACTGAATTGTGAGCTAAAATTCAAATTATTTTTTTCCCCATAGAAAACTTCCAAATGGTTATTTCCATTAAGAAACTTAAGAAAATGTCTGTCTACATGCTTATATATATTTATAGATTTTATTTAATATTCTTTTTGTATTCAGTGGTATTATGTTGTTAATCAAATTATGATAGGTTTATCATCAAAATTGTCTTTCGTATAAGCCTGGTCATTTTTCTTTTTTTTTTTCTTTTTTTTTTTTTTTTTTTTACAACACCTGCCTCCAACTTAATCATGTAGTTCATCAGAGCTGTTACTGGGACTCATTACCTTTTAATTATTTCTAACAACGCTGACAAAAGAGCACGCCAGTCCATGCTACATTTAATTTACTTAAAAAAAAACAAAAAAACACCCTATTATTATTATTATTATTATTATTTAGTATGACCTTGTATGAAATGAGAAAGAAGATAAGTTCATTAATACAGCGTAGTTTTAATATATGATTGATGAGTCTCATTTTAAAAACCTTAGATTGAAATGCTGTTGCAATTGTGTAATGACCCATATACAGTTTAAAACATCTCACCTTCTTCCTTTTACAAAGTATTATACATATCATCCTATCATGTGTGTAGCAGAAATAACAAATAAATAAAAAATAAATAAAATTAATGCTATTGTTGATTGATAAAATATTGTTTTCAGTGATGCTCTCTATAATATGCCTTGCTTTTTTGAAACCAGGTTCGATATACTGAACGCAGTTGTATATATATAATTTTTTTTGCATATATTTTGCTTTTTTTTTTGCACTTAGCATTTTGCTTTTTTTGCGTTTTGCACTTAGCATTTTGCTTTTTTTTTTTGCATTTCGCACTTAGCATTTTGCTTTTTTTGCATTTTGCACTTAGCATTTTGCCTTTTTTTGCATTTTGCCTTTTTTACATTTTGCACTTAGCATTTTGCTTTTTTTTGCATTTTGCACTTAGCATTTTGCCTTTTTTTTTTTTGCATTTTGCACTTAGCATTTAGCCTTTTTTGCATTTTGCACTTAGCATTTTGCTTTTTTTTGCATTTTGCACTTAGCATTTTGCCTTTTTTTTTTTTGCATTTTGCACTTAGCATTTAGCCTTTTTTGCATTTTGCACTTAGCATTTTGCCTTTTTTGCATTTTGCACTTAGCATTTTGCCTTTTTTGCATTTTGCACTTAGCATTTTGCCTTTTTTGCATTTTGCACTTAGCATTCTGCCTTTTTTTG
Organism: Cirrhinus mrigala; assembly: GCA_036247105.1. NCBI lineage: Eukaryota > Metazoa > Chordata > Actinopteri > Cypriniformes > Cyprinidae > Cirrhinus > Cirrhinus mrigala. Next base: position 3,458,254 of record CM070018.1, read on the forward strand.
CATTTTGCATTTAGCATTTTGCCTTTTTTTGCATTTTGCCTTTTTTTGCACTTAGCATTTAGCCTTTTTTGCATTTTGCACTTAGCATTTTGCCTTTTTTTTTTTTTGCATTTTGCACTTAGCATTTTGCCTTTTTTGCATTTTGCATTTAGCATTTTGCCTTTTTTTGCATTTTGCACTTAGCATTTTGCCTTTTTTTGCATTTTGCATTTTGCCTTTTTTTTTGCATTTTGCCTTTTTTTGCCTTTTGCCTTTTTTTGCACTTAGCATTTTGCCTTTTTTTTTTTGCATTTTGCCCTTTTTTGCCTTTTGCCTTTTTTTGCACTTAGCATTTTGCCTTTTTTTTGCATTTTGCACTTAGCATTTTGCTTTTTTTTGCATTTTGCGCTTAGCATTTTGCCTTTTTTTGCATTTTGCATTTTGCCTTTTTTTTTGCATTTTGCCTTTTTTTGCCTTTTGCCTTTTTTTGCACTTAGCATTTTGCCTTTTTTTTTGCATTTTGCCCTTTTTTGCCTTTTGCCTTTTTTTGCACTTAGCATTTTGCCTTTTTTTTGCATTTTGCACTTAGCATTTTGCTTTTTTTTGCATTTTGCACTTAGCATTTTGCTTTTTTTTGCATTTTGCGCTTAGCATTTTGCCTTTTTTGCATTTTGCACTTAGCATTTTGCCTTTTTTTGCATTTTGCATTTTGCCTTTTTTTTTGCATTTTGCCTTTTTTTGCCTTTTGCCTTTTTTTGCACTTAGCATTTTGCCTTTTTTTTTGCATTTTGCCCTTTTTTGCCTTTTGCCTTTTTTTGCACTTAGCATTTTGCCTTTTTTTTGCATTTTGCACTTAGCATTTTGCTTTTTTTTGCATTTTGCGCTTAGCATTTTGCCTTTTTTGCATTTTGCATTTAGCATTTTGCCTTTTTTTTGCATTTTGCACTTAGCATTTTGCTTTTTTTTGCATTTTGCGCTTAGCATTTTGCCTTTTTTGCATTTAGCATTTTGCCTTTTTTTTGCATTTTGCACTTAGCATTTTGCTTTTTTTTGCATTTTGCGCTTAGCATTTTGCCTTTTTTGCATTTTGCATTTAGCATTTTGCCTTTTTTTTGCATTTTGCACTTAGCATTTTGCCTTTTTTTGCATTTTGCATTTTGCCTTTTTTTTTGCATTTTGCCTTTTTTTGCCTTTTGCCTTTTTTTGCACTTAGCATTTTGCCTTTTTTTTTGCATTTTGCCCTTTTTTGCCTTTTGCCTTTTTTTGCACTTAGCATTTTTCCTTTTTTTTTGCATTTTGCACTTAGCATTTTGCTTTTTTTTGCATTTTGCGCTTAGCATTTTGCCTTTTTTGCATTTTGCATTTAGCATTTTGCCTTTTTTTTTGCATTTTGCACTTAGCATTTTGCTTTTTTTTGCATTTTGCGCTTAGCATTTTGCCTTTTTTGCATTTTGCATTTAGCATTTTGCCTTTTTTTTGCATTTTGCACTTAGCATTTTGCTTTTTTTTGCATTTTGCGCTTAGCATTTTGCCTTTTTTGCATTTTGCATTTAGCATTTTGCCTTTTTTTTGCATTTTGCACTTAGCATTTTGCCGCCTTTTGCATTTTGCACTTAGCATTTTGCCTTTTTTTTTGCATTTTGCACTTAGCATTTTGCTTTTTTTGCATTTTGCATTTAGCATTTTGCCTTTTTTTTGCATTTTGCGCTTAGCATTTTGCCTTTTTTGCATTTTGCACTTAGCATTTTGCCTTTTTTTTTTGCATTTTGCACTTAGCATTTTGCTTTTTTTTTGCATTTTGCGCTTAGCATTTTGCCTTTTTTGCATTTTGCATTTAGCATTTTGCCTTTTTTTTGCATTTTGCACTTAGCATTTTGCCTTTTTTGCATTTTGCATTTAGCATTTTGCCTTTTTTTTGCATTTTGCGCTTAGCATTTTGCCTTTTTTGCATTTTGCACTTAGCATTTTGCCTTTTTTTTTGCATTTTGCACTTAGCATTTTGCTTTTTTTTGCATTTTGCGCTTAGCATTTTGCCTTTTTTGCATTTTGCATTTAGCATTTTGCCTTTTTTTTGCATTTTGCGCTTAGCATTTTGCCTTTTTTGCATTTTGCACTTAGCATTTTGCCTTTTTTTTTTGCATTTTGCACTTAGCATTTTGCTTTTTTTTGCATTTTGCACTTAGCATTTTGCTTTTTTTGCATTTTGCATTTAGCATTTTGCCTTTTTTTTGCATTTTGCGCTTAGCATTTTGCCTTTTTTGCATTTTGCACTTAGCATTTTGCCTTTTTTTTTTGCATTTTGCACTTAGCATTTTGCTTTTTTTTGCATTTTGCGCTTAGCATTTTGCCTTTTTTGCATTTTGCATTTAGCATTTTGCCTTTTTTTTGCATTTTGCACTTAGCATTTTGCCTTTTTTGCATTTTGCATTTAGCATTTTGCCTTTTTTTGCATTTTGCACTTAGCATTTTGCCTTTTTTTTTGCATTTTGCACTTAGCATTTTGCCTTTTTTTTTGCATTTTGCACTTAGCATTTTGCTTTTTTTTTGCATTTTGCGCTTAGCATTTTGCCTTTTTTGCATTTTGCATTTAGCATTTTGCCTTTTTTTTGCATTTTGCACTTAGCATTTTGCCGCCTTTTGCATTTTGCACTTAGCATTTTGCCTTTTTTTGCATTTTGCCTTTTTTTGCATTTTGCCCTTTTTTGCCTTTTGCCTTTTTTTGCACTTAGCATTTTGCCTTTTTTTGCATTTTGCACTTGGCATTTTGCTTTTTGTGTGCTTTTTGCATTTTTTTATTTATTTTTAATTTTTATTTTTTATTTTTTGTATTTTGCATTTGCTGCCAAAAACCTTAACTTACATGAATGCTGTCTGCATTTTTGTCTTCAGTGAAAAAAAGTAGGGTGAAATTTCCACAGCTGTATTTTGAAACGCACAGAGTGAATGTGAGTCTTTGTAACTGTGACAAAGACATTCCCAAACACACTGTAAAGAATCGCGCTTCTCCTCCAGTCCGAACAGACATGCTGAGATCCCTGACAGGAGAATGCTGGGAGTCCTTAGGAGGGAATGAGCGATGGGGACAAAAGAGTACGGCAGACAGATAGAGAAAGAGAGCAAACGTGTGCGAGAGAGACAGACAGACATATAGCTGCTGTAGCTGGCAGGTATTGATCGCCGTGCTCTGCGAAGGTGCTAGAATTAGCAGCGAAGCCTCCTATACAGTGTGAGAGAGACTGAGAACGTACATATCTGTTTCAAGGACAGCACAGGGCTGCAACCGGGAGGAGGAAGATAAGCAAAGTGTGAGTGGTTCATATTCACTCCCATGAAAACAAAAACTGTATTAAACCAATGGGAAGCAGGAAAAACATACTCACACTATGAGTTTGGCCCATTTGCAGTAGGAATCTACTATTATGTTGCTGTCCAGTCGGTGAGTGTTCTGAACTCAAGGGCGTCTGAAAAATGAGCATATATTTGCTTATGTTGTTACTCATTTCACATGAACAGAGGTTAGCCAACACAGGTCATTTAGTGTCAGAGAAAGGGGAAAAAAGGGTCATAGAAACTAAATTATGGCTGTTTTTGCTGCAAGAAAGTGTTTTTTAAAGCACTGATGAAATATTGTGCATTTCAGCCTCCCATATCAGACGAGCGGCGGGGCAGTCGACCGCGTTCAATGGTTCGGTCCTTCACCATGCCGTCGTCTCAGAGGCCGCTGTCTGTTGCGTCTGTGACCTCCATATCATCAGACAATTCTCCCTCCAGACCAGGATCAGATGGGTAAACACACACACACACCATCCAGACTAGTGCTAGAGCAATATATCTGCAGATATTTCACCTATCTTTCTTTCTTTATACTGCTTAAACAAACTTTTTGGAAAGAAATAAATGCTTTTATGCAGCAAGGATGCATTAAATTAATCAAAACTGACAGTAAAGACATTTAGAATATGTGACCCTGGACTGCAGAACCAGTCTTAAGTAGCACGGGAACATTTGTGGCAATAGCCAAAAATACATTGTATGGGTCAAAATTATCGATTTTTCTTTTATGCCAAAAATCATTAGGATATTACGTAAATATCATGTTCCATGAAGAAATGTTGTCAATTTCCTACTGTGAATATATCAAAATTTAATTTTTGATTAGTAATATGCATTGCTAAGAACTTAATTTGGACAAATTTAAAGGTGATTTTCTCAATTTTTTTTGTTTTTTTGTTTTTTTGCACCCTCAGGTTCCTGATTTTAAGATAGTTGTATCTAGGCCAAACATTGTCTTAACAAACCATACATCAATGGAAAGTTCATTTATTCAGCTTTCAGATGATGTTTAAATCTCAGTGTAAAAAAATGGACCCTTATGACTGGTTTTGTGGTCCAGGGTAATATATTACAAAAGATTACTATTACAAGTAAATGCAGTTTTTCAAATAATTAAAAAATACTTTTTTTTTACTTTCTGTTTATTAAAAATGTCACTGATTCTACAAAAACATGAAGCAGCGGAACAGTTTTTGACACTGATGATCATCAGAAATGTTTTTGAGCAGCAAATCAGCATATTAGAATGATTTCTGAATGATCATGTGATTGAAGACTGGTGTCTGATGCTGAAAATTGATCACAGGAATAAATTGCATTTTTAAATATTTTCAAATTGAATACTGTTATTTTAAATTACAATAATATTTTGCAACATTACTGTTTTTACTGTATTTTTTATCAAATAAATGCAGTTTTCTTAAGCATAAAACTATTTTTAAAAACATTTTAAGTCTTACCGTCTCTAAACTTTTAAAGCGTACCAATATTACAAAACAGGTATTATTATTTATTGTACTTTTATTTAATAAATCAGAGGTCTAAATCAGTGTCTGGGATTTCCTACATTTTATATATTTTATATTATTATTATTTTATTTTATTTTTTTTTCATTACTTGAAATAGAATAAATATTAGTTAAAAATGAAGAGTAGATATCTCAGTTTTCTTTTTATCTTCTAAAATCATGTTTTTTATGATGTTATCATGTTTTTTTATTGTGCTTATTGTGTTAGTTAGCTGTATGTTTTAGTTATTATTACTTATTAAATTCACCCAACTGCATTTTGATTGAAATTAAATGAAATGCACAATGAAAAAACATGATTTGTTAAAAACGTTATCAGTTTTGGCAAATAAACTCTTCAAATATAATATAAAATAACTAAAACTAAGTGTATTAAATGTGGAAATGAATAAGAACTATATGGGGACAGATTTTTTTAAAAATAAAGAAATCTACAAAAACCTTTTTTTTTTATTACTTTATTATTTAACTGAAAACAAATAAAAAAAAAACTAATTCAAAATATTAACAACAACTTTTATAGAATATTTACTAAAACCTTAGCTAAAATTAAAATAAAAATCAAAAACAGACGAAAAAAAAATCTAATTCAAAAAAATGTACAAAAGCTATAATAGAATATTGATGATACTAAAATACTAATACTAAAATAAGACATCTGATGTAATAAAACAAGTTTTTGACATAAAACACCCTCTAGAAGTTTCTAATCTGTCAAAACCATTTAACAAACGAAATGTAAAATGTTTAATGAAGAGTTTATTTGCAAAAACAGGTAACTACATTTTTTTTTTTTTTTTTTTTTTTTCACAAAAATCATGTTTTTTATGATGTTATCATGTTTTTATTGTGTTTTATTGTGTTAGTTAGCTGGATTTTAGTTATTTTTACCTTATATCAAATTAACCCAACTGCATTTTGATTGAAATTAAATGTACAATGAAAAAACATGATTTTTGAAAATTGCTATTTATTTGTTTATTTTATTATTTTTATTACTTTATTATTTAAACGAAAACAAATTAAAAAAAAAAACTCATTCAAAATATTAACAAAACATTGTAGAATATTTACTAAAACCTTAGTTAAAATTAAAATAAAACCCAAAAACAGAAAAAAAAAAAAATGAATTAAAAAAATTAACAAAAACTATAATAGAATATTGATGATACTAAAATATTAATACTAAAATAAGACACATCTGTTGTAATAAAACAATAGTTTTTGACATAATTTGACCCTCTAGAAAATAAAATGTTTAATATAGTGTTTATTTGCAAAAACAAATAAACAAATTTTTTTTTTCCAAAAATCATGCTTTTTATTATGTTATCGTTTTTATTGCGTTTTATTGTGTTAGTTAGCTGTATTTTTAAGTTTTTACTCATTAAATGAACCCAACTGCATTTTGATTGAAATTAAATGAAATGCACAATGAAAAAACATGATTTTTTAAAATTGTAAAAGACGGAGTTATCAGTTTGTGCAAATGAACTCTATTATATGGGGACAGATTTTTTTTAAAAATAAAGTATTTTAGAAACTACATTTTTTTGTTTTATTTTTTATTATTTGCTCTTTATTTATTTATTTATTATTTTTATTGCTTTATTATTTAACCGAAAAAAAAAAAAAAAAAACTTAGCTAAAATTAAAATAAAAACCAAAAACAGGAAAAAAAATATCTGATGAAAAAAACAAAAACTATAATAGAATATTGATGATACTAAAATACTAAAATAAGAGACATCTGTTGTAATAAAACTAGCTTTTGACATAAAAAAAAATTCCTCTAGGAATTTCTAATCTGTCAAAACCGTTTAACAAACGAGATGTAAAATGTTTAATTATTCTTTTTTTCAGAGAAGTACAAATAACGATAAATCTCTGTCTAGATATCAGCATCAGCCACTGAGAAACTCATATTAGTGGAGCACTGATCCAGACCTCTATTAAACAGTCTGGATTCTTGACAATGATTTATTTTCTTCCTATAGCCGTTGGAGGACTAGTACAGAACATTTCCTCGGTTAGAGTGACTTTTTTGCTTTCCGTAATGCAGCTTTTTGTCATTGCATCTCGTCTCTCTGTAGGCGGCCCGTTCCCATTCACACACTTACAGCCGTAATGCATCCAATCACCTGCTGTTTCTCCAAGAACATCATCTTATTGCGCTTTAAGAAGTTCCTTCGGTTCACACAGAATCAGCTGATTGAGTCAGATGATTTGAATGTGTAAAATCAGCGTAATGCTCGTGGTCTCACGGCTTATAGCTTTACTCTGTAAGGTTGGTGGCAGCGTAGCGCGGCGGACAAACGGATGCCAGCCTTAAGGATTAATTAGCGCATGTTTGAAGAGAGCGATTCTATCAGCGATGCCCTCCGCTGCTATTTAATTGTGAAGGGCAGCGCTTCACAAGAGCTTTCATTTGATTAGTTAATCCAGCTCATTAAAACGCTTTGATTCGCTTGAGCCTGAGACTCTGATTATGAGAGCTCGAGATTCTGCTTTGCTTTTTCGTCGCTTCCCGCTTTACAAAACTGCCTGCGAGTCTCATTATCGGCCAGGTCAGCAGATACGATACACATACTCACACACACTTTAATGCGGAGATACAGGAGTGCGTTCGCATGGATGATGGACGATTTCCAGCGTTTTTCAGAAACTAGTTTGTTCTGAGCTTTGGACCTGAAATCCAATAGTGATGACACGGTTTTTCTGTGCAGGCTCGAGCTGTCTGGGTTCACGTACGTTTGTGCTAACAAATACGCTTACTGAGGTTTTCATTTACTTTATGAAGCGGCAGATAAGGATGGAGTCGGGGTGAGAGCGTCTCGAGTCAGTGCGGCTGCATCTTACGTTCATCAATCATTTGCTTTTGTGCTTTGCAAACTTGAACATTTGGCTTCCTGTGATTTATTAAACACCGTCATTGCAGATTTTGTTGATTTAAATGTTGTTTGGGTATCATTAGCTTGCTGGCACAGTGTTTTCTCAAAAATACGAGATTGATTTATGTATTTTGATGTATCAGTTAGACTGGGTTCAATCAAAAGCACTGTGCATATTCTTTAACAGCCTATTTTGATAGATCTCATAGGTTTATATTACAGTTGGATATTGCTGTATATTATATTCCAGCAATTATTGGAATTAAGAACTTTCAAGTTTAAAAATATAATGAAAAAAATTTTAAATAAAAAATACATTTACAATATTACATTTTTATAATTACATTTTATTTATGTCCTTGTTTTAAGATTACTTATTTTTTTAATTAAAAACTTTTTTCTTCAGAAAATGTTTAATGAAAAAAATAAATGCAACATTTTTTTTCTTATTTGAAATTGTATTATTAATATGTATATATTTATTTATGTATAAACTAAAAATATTTCTGACTATTTTTACCTTTTAAAAAAGTATTTATTTTTTTTTATTAAAAATATTTTTAAAGGTTATTTATTTATTTATTTTATTAATATTATTTTAAGGTGTTTTTTATATAATTATTTTTATATAATTTTTATATTTTAAAATGTTTATTGAAAACAATAAATGTTAAATTAAAAATATTAATTTATACATTTATTCATACATTTATATTTAATCTCATTTGATTGTATTTTAATATATATATATATATATATATATTAAATCCCATATATATATATATAATAATATTATAATCCCATTGCAAATGAAAGAAAAAAATGTTCATAAAATATATTTCAGACAATTAATATAAACAAATATAACATATTAATATATATATATATAGTGCTGTCCAAAAAGTTTGTGTTTACATAATATATGCGTGTGTACTGTGTATATTTGTTATGTATATATAATTACACACATGCATGTATATATTTAAGACAAATATGCTATGTTTATATATTAAAATATTTATAAATAATATCAATTATATAAATATAAATTTATATACATATAAATATTTTAAAAATATATACTGTATGTGTGTGAATTTATATATACATAATAAATAAATACAGTATGCACACATATATTATGCAAACTTTTGGATGTGATTAATCATTTGACGACACTAAAATTATAACTTAACTAAAATATATATATATAAAAAAAGCTTGTATAAATCTTGTTTAATGAAAAAATATATAAAGCTAATTTTTTTAAAGGTAACTTCTTATTTCTTTCTTAAAAATTCAAAGATTATTATTATTATATTTATTTTAATTTTAATGTTTTTTTGTTGTTGTTGTTGTTGTTTTTGTTTTGTTTTGTGGTGAGGCTGAGTATGAATATGAGCAGAACGAGACAGCAGAAAAAAAAAAAAAAAATCCCAAGCCTTGATCTCTGAAATAACGTGATATAAAAATATACTGTATAATTTTCAATTAACTTATGTGCCTGGTTGCCATGCCACTTGAGACTGTACACCCAAAACGTGCTTTTGAGTTTAAAGTTGGAGCTAAATGTCAAATGAGTGCTAATATTTGCTCAAGACTTCATAAGAGGCCTCTCTGTGATATTAAACAGCCCAGCCGTCTTATCCAATAAAACACAGCCGCCGCTCAGTTATCTCCATCCTCCTCTCTTCATTTGATTCCCCTTCTCTCTTTCATCTGATAGATTTGCCTTGGAGCCTCTCTTACCAAAGAAGCTGCACTGTAAGTCTCAGGATAAACTGGATCGAGACGAACCTGAGAAAGACAGGAAGGAGAAAAAGAAAGAGAAGAGGAACAGTAAACACCAGGAGCTGTTTGATAAGGAGCTGAAGACCGCTGATACCCCGCTGCAACCCAGCGAGGCGGTCATTCTGTCAGAGACGGTGAGTATCTGTCCAGACAAACCACACAAATCCATGCACAAATAAAGACTTACTCTGCCCTTTAACTCTGTCACTGAAAGTAAACTTAATGCATCAAGCATCAAAAACAGAAACCAAGGACAAAATGTTTGCTTTTGCAGCTGTATACAAATACATTTTGAAAGTAAAAATAAAAGTAATATAAAGAAGAAAGTGGCTTGAAATTGAAATGCAGAAAATGACATCTATAATCTAAAAGCATCAAGTGCAAAAAATTTCATTTTATTTGAAATTGCGCATATACGTACATATATTTAAAACATAAAAGATATAATGAAAATTTTTTTAAAGAAAACTAAATATATTTATAATATATTAATAATATATTTTTATAATTACATTTTATTTTTTATGTCCATGTTTTAAAACATGTAACACATCTGGCTCGCATTTCACCCCAAAAATCAAGACGGAAAAAGAAGAAATTGCATTGCATAAAGAAAATTACGTCTATAATCTAAGAGCATCAAGTGCAAAGAATTTTAATCTTATTTGAAAATTTGTATGCATATACACACATTTTTATAACAAAATATAAAAATATAATGAAAAACATTGTAAATATAAAACTAAATATATGTCTGACATTTTTTCTTTTACATTTGTATAATTAAATTTCATTTTTTATGTCCTTTTTTAAGATACTTTTTATATCAAAAACTTTTTTTTTTTTTTTAGAAAACGTTTAATGAAAAAAATTAATGCTAGATTAAAAATATCTAAAATATATTTTAAACATATATTGAAAATGCAAAGAATTTTAATCTTATTTGAAGCATCAAAAACAGAAACCAAAGACAAAATATTTGCTTTTGCTGCTGAATAAAATTACATTTTGAAAATAATAATGAAAGTAATATAAAGAAGAACATGCAACATACCTGGCTTGCATTTCACCCCAAAAATCAAGATGGAAAAAGAAGAAATTGCATGCATGAAGAAAATGACGTCTATAATCTAAGAGCATCAAGTGCAAAGAATTTAATCTAATCTTTTTATATTAATTTTTTTTTTCTTCAGAAAACGTTTAATGAAAAAAATAAATGCTAGAATAAAAATATCTAAAATATATTTCAGACATGTATTGAAAATGCAAAGAATTTTAATCTTATTTTAAGCATCAATAACAGAAACCAAATACAAAATGTTTGCTTTTGCAGCTGTATAAAGATGCGTTTTGAAAGTAATAACGAAAGTATTATTAAGAAGAAACTGGCTTGCATTTCACCCCATTGCATTTTTCCTCCAAAACTCTTTACTTAGATGCAATTGCATGTTTTGCTTTTGATTTTTGTAAATCCTATTATTTTCATTACTGTAATGCAGTAATTTTTAAAATAATGTTACAGAGTAAAAATCATAACAATCCTTCATTTTTGTTTCAAAATACCCCCCTGCAAATAAAACTATGAAAAGTTTTTCCTAATTGATACAAAGCTGAAATTCAAAAGATGCAAATATTGGACTAAAAAATGTGTATATAATTTAATAAACACACAAACTGAAATATTACATTGCCAACTAACTAAAATAAAGCAAGTTGAAGTGCTAAAATAATAAAACTGAAATAAAACTTTAGTAGAAATATTTAAAAAAGCAAAAAACCCTTTAAAAAAAAAAAAAAAAAAAAAAAAAGACAAATTCACTAAAACTAACATTAAAAAAAAAATCTGAAAATACAAAAACAAAAATCTAATTTAAAATATGAATAAATGATATAATAGTAATCATGAATAAAATAGCAAAATAATACTATAACGACACTGATTCCCTGAAATTTGATTTGTGTTCTTGACAGGTTTGTGATATCCACATGATGTGGATGTGGTGTAAACCAAAAGACTTTGATTTGTTTGCTTTCCATTTTAATGAATCGTTCCTGGAGCAGTCCTTTTCATCTTTTTGTTTCTGTGTGTGAAATGAGGCACGCGTCTGAATCTGCACTTGCGAGTCTCTTCAAGCTCTTTGAATATGAATACCAAATGTGCTCGAGCAGCTCCAGAACAAACAGCACGTAATAAGAATAAATTGACCTGTTCAGAGCCTCTTTGACTTCACTGACTAATGTGGCATCGCGAGGGAAGCACGTAACCTCGCCCTTTCTGAATAAAGAAAAACTAGCGCACATAATTACTCAGCCCTGGACCTTCTGCATAGTTTGTCTTTTATAAATCATCATAATGACCTTGACCCTTTCTATAGGCTGCTGACCTCTGCAATTCACAGTCAGCCGATAAAGCAACAGCTGAAAAATCTGATTTACTGCTAGATTAATCTGTCATGTTGATAACAAGCCTGCATGGTTAATTTTTTATATATATATTTTTAACGATCCATTTCTTTAATGTTAATGTCCTTATCTGATGCCAAAGAATATAAATGTACATGTATATAATATATATAATATATAATTCTTATATTCTTATATTATAAGTATGTGGGTTATTTTTTTATTTTACTTTTTTTTTCCTAATGCAAATGAAAAAAACTTTTTTATAGAACTTGTTTAATGAGAAACCAAATAAGAAATTATATATATATATATATATATATATATATATATATATATATATAATTCATTTTATTCTAGCTTTATTAATTTTGTTTTCTATTATTAATATTCCATTTTACTTTTAGATATTGATATAATATATATTATTCATTTTATTCTTGCTTTTTTATTAGTTTTATTTTCTAATAATTATTATTATTCTATATATATATAATATATATCGATTTATATATATATATATATATATATATATATATATATATATATATATATAATTGTTTTTTTTTCTTGCTTTTTAAAATTCTAGTTAATTTAATTCTAGCTTTTTTAAATTTCTAGTTTTTTTTTTTTTTTTAATCTGATGCCAAGGAATAGCTTCCTGTTAAAAAATAAATAAATAATTATAAGAATTTAATTTGTGATTCTGACTGGCAGTTAACCCTGCAGACGAGTTTTTTAATGTTTCAATTTTTTATTTATTTATTTATTTATTTATTTATTTTAGAATTTGATGTTACATTTTAACAATGTTACTTCACTTAAACGATATAAAAAGAATCTAAAATGTAAAGATACATTTTTGTCACTATACAAGAAAAAACCTGCTCAAATTTGAACTGGCGTTACCTTCTGTGTGAATTTCGCATTACGCCCTATGTAAATGATTTATAGCAAACAAGCAGGTTAAAACGTGTCAGCAAGTTCAGGGTTGACACAGAGTGACTTATTTGGCTGCCTGAATCCTGCTTTTGAAGTTTATTCTACTGATCATACATTAATAATGGTCATTTACAACTGGAATAATTCATAAGCCTGCTGAATTATGCATTAGCTAAACCTGTTTGCTCATGTAAATGGATCTGAACTGTTTGAATGGCTGTTCTTTACTCGTTTACTCATTTTTCCCCATTATCATTGTATCCATTTCAGTTCCCATTTCAAACAGTCGTCCTATTTAGTCTTAATTTATGGAAACCTTTCATTAGTGATTCCCAGAAAGCGTGCTTTACCCTGTTGTGTTTTCTGTCTCCAGATCAGTCCGTTGAGACCCCAGAGGCCAAAAAGTCAGGTGATCAACTTGATGGGTGAGAAGAGGCTCTCCGTGTCCCCGGGAGCCCCTGCCAACCCGTCTGCGCCCAGTGTCCCACCTCCCATCACGCCCCGGGCCAAACTGCAGTTCAGCTTACTGTCTGGATCCAGTATGTCATACTTCACACTGATCTGCCAGATTCCCCTCCAGTTTTATTTCAAAACATGGTGAAATTGTGCCCGTTTTACGACAGCAAACTAGGATAGATCATTGCCAAGAAAGCTCCGCCCACCTACAGGAGAGAAGTTTACAACAGCAGCTTAAATCTGACTATTTGGGGAAGAAATACACTCCGGAACACTGATACGAAATTCAAAATTCCAAACTGACATTTTGGTATCATTTGAATAAATAAAGCTAAAAGCCAGCTGTAAATATGAGAAATTCAGCATCGAGATATCTAATCACACATCTGAACACCTGCATGCCTACAGCACTCTGCATATTTTAAATAATAATACATAAAAGAAAACTGGCTTTAATCTGCTGGAATGCAGCGGAACGAGTTTTGGCATCACATATTGTCCTCTGGTGTGGTTTTATCAACATGATTCATCATATTTTAGCTGTCAGAACAAATAGAGTTGTTGATAATTATCCCGGTCGTTCAGCCTGATTTACATGGTCGTAAAAAAGTTTGTTTTCTTTAATGTCTTTGAAAGAAGTTACTTGTGCACACATTAAATTGTTTAAAAGTACAATTTTAATGACAATTAAAAAAAAAGTTTTCTATTTGAATATGCACTGCCGTTCAAAAGTTTGGCATTAGTGAGTTTTTTAATGTTTTTTTTTCTTTTTTTAAAGAAGTCTCTTATGCTTATCAAAGTTCCAATTCCACAATATTATGAAATATGCAATTTAAAATAACAGTTTTCTATTTTAATATACTTTAAAATATAATTTATCATATAATTTACTCGAGTCTTGAGTGTCACATGATCCTTCAGAAATCATTCTGATATGCTGATTTATTATCAATGTTGGAAACTGTTTTTTTTTTTGATGAATAAAACATTAAAAAAAACACCGCTTTTTCAAAATAGATATCTTTTCTAACAATGTAAGTCTTCACTATCACTTTTTATCAATTTAACACACACGTGCTGAATAAAAGTATTAATTTCAGACAAAGGAAGGAAAAATTTACTGACCCCAAACTTTGAATGGTAGTTTATATTGTTACAAAATAACACAGCTGTTTACAACACTGATAAATCAGCATATTAGAATGATTTCTGAAGTATCATGTAACACTGATGCTGAAAATTCAGCTTTGCATCACACGAATAAATTCTATTTTAAAGTATATTAAAATATGAAAAATATGTTTAAAAAATATGAAAAATCTTACTGATCCCAAAGTTTTGAATGGCAGTGTTTTTTTTTTTTTAAATATATTTTAAAATGTTCTTTGAAGAATAGAATGTTCAAAAGAACTGATTTTATTTAAAATTTTGTAACATAAATTTCTTTAGTCATTTTTGATCAATTTAATGCGTTCTTGCTATTAATTTCTTTAGAAAAACATCCTACTGACTCCAAACTGTTGTGCACCTAGTAGTTGTACAGCAGTGTAATGTGCATACTTTTTTTTATTTTAATATTAGCTGTTAAAAAGAAAATCAGTTTATGGCTTTATTTGATGTATTAAACCTTTTACAAAATTTTTCTTATTATAAAAAACAAATTTTCCTTTATATTCCTCATGGAAATAAATGACTTGCTGTGGTAATTTCTTTCTCCCACATTACCAAGTTGTCTGTAAAACAAATATTTTTGGCCTGCCCAGTTTTTAATGTTATGAGACAGCAGTTTTTATCAGGACAAACTTTTAAGGACGTATTTATGGATTCAGAAAAAACTTTTACAATTTAACGAATCTTTACAATTTAATGATATTGCATTTATGACACGTTGTCAAATGTTTCATTTGTATCTGCCATGTAACAGCGGGCGAATTTAAATACTAAAAAACAAACATTCTTCCATCTTAAACCAAACCCGCAAAAAAAAAATGCCACGTTTGCTGACGTTTTATGCTCCGCTCAGGCCGCAGTCTGATGACACACAAACGTAATGCCGTGATGTGAAACGCAGGACTCTGGGAGGCTGCAGAGGTGTTAAATAACTCACATGAAAGCGTGTCTGATCTGGTCTCCCACTCGCCGCTTGTGAAGCTGTGTAATGGATTCAGGCTTTGCAAAGGCGTTTACTCTCCCATGGGTTCAGCCCACCGTCTGAATTCTGAGTTTGCACCGTGTGTCGTCATCTCTGTGCTAGAATCGCTGCGCAGACTTCCTAAAACAACAGATTTACAATGAGTTTAAAGTATTTAGGCACAGGTAAAAATGCCACGCGTTATATTTTGATCTCTTTGTCTTGTTTCTGTGCAGATCTAGAGCTGAATGGGACAGGATATGGCGATAAGGGCGAGACTCCGCCCCCACTTCCTGTCAAGAGCAGCATGGGCGACTATGGAAACCTGATGGACAACTCCGACCTGGCCAGTCCGACCACGCCCCCTCCTCCACTGTCACACCAGCGGGTATTTTTGCATGATCGTTAGTGGTTAAAAAGCCATTAAGAAGTTTGATTCTGTTGTTCAGGCTTCAGATGCAAAACAAGCAGAGGAAGTGTAGTATTAAATTCAGGCTGTTGTGGCTGCAGTGATTGCACACCAATCACAGAGCAGATGTGTGACTGTCTGAATGAACGGCGTGTGAAGAGGTCAGGATGTGTGTGACGATCAAACACAGCTTGACCAGAGCGGCTAAAGGTGCCCTTGATCAGCCCTTGCAGGTTTTTACTTTAAAAATCCCAGACACTGTTTAATTAACCCATGACCTGAACTTCTGTGCAGCTGCTGGAAGTTACGTCAAACTACAGTGTTAAAGGTTGAAACAGCTTGAAGTTGTACCACTACTGGCTGTAAAATATTCTTTTATGATACAGTTGATGTTCAAAAATTAAAAAAAGAAGCCTCTTGGCTGTGAAAAACAGTAATATTGTGAAATATTTTTGCAATTTCACATAACTGTTTTGTATTTGAATATAGTTTCAAATGTCATTTATTCCTGTGATGCAAAGGTGAGTTTTCAGAACTCCTTCAGAAATAATTCTAATCCATGAACAGCATTTATTTGAAATGGAAATCTTTTGTCTGTCATTTTTAATAAATTCAGTGCATCCTTGCTGAATTAAAATAATAATTTCTTAAAAAAGAAACATACTGAACCCTAAATTTTGAATGGCATTGTATATAAAATGTTTTTTTTTTTTTTTAAATGTTTTAGTTCTACTATATTGTTAATTCAATCACTAATCACGCTTGTTATTATTATTGCTCATATAGTTAAGTTAGAGATTAAATGGATATTTAATTTATTATATGAAAATGAATTGTATATATTAATTTATTGCTGCTTTCATATATAATTGTCATATGAAGATACCAGATTATTTTTATTTTATATAATTTACTTAGTCTTGATCACTGTATTATTACTGCTTAAAGTCAGACATTAGACAAAGATAAAATATACAAAAAATTATATATATATATATATATATATATATATATATATATATATATATATATATATATATATATATATATATATATATAAATAATAAAATAAAACAAAATAATAATAAATAATAATAAAAACAAAAAAAATTGACTTTATGATAAAATCATTAATTCATTCACAAATTTTATTGCTTTTATATATCATTGTCATAAAGACACTAGATTATCAGACTTTTTTTTTTTTTACTCAATCTCTCTATCACCATTTTCACCATTTAAAGTTGGAGATTAGATTAGGTATTTAATAAAATATACAAACAAATATTATTATAATATAGAAAAAAGGAAAAAATGTAAATATTTGAAATATATGAAAAATATTATACATATATTTTTTTGTATTAATTTATAATAAAATATGAATTAAAATGTATATATGTGACCCTGGACCACAAAACCTGTCTTAAGTAGCACAGGTATATTTGTAGCAATAGTCAAAAATACATTGTATGAGTCAAAAATATTTTTCAGAATATTTTTCTTTTATGCCAAAAATCGTTTCGATATTAAGTAAAGGTCATGTTCCATGAATTTATTTTGTACATTTCCCAACGTAAATATATCAAAACTTTTTGACTAGTAATATACATTGCTAAGAACTTCATTTGGACAACTTTAAAGGCGATTTTCTCAATATTTTGATTTTTTTGCATCCTCAGATTCCAGATTTTGAAATAGTTATATCTATCCTAACAAACCAAATGGAAAGCTTATTTATTCTGCAAATCTTTTTTTGTTGTTTGTTTCTTTTTTATGACTGGTTTTGTGGTCCAGGGTCACATATTCATTCATTCATTTTGTTGCATTCATATGTCATTGTCATATCAATACTTCACCCAGAAAGGAAGTGCTTTAGTAATGTACTGTTGAGTTTAGCACAGACAAGCAGCACTATTTGATCTCTCGTGACGCATGTAATGAAGAATTAATGTTTCACTCAAGTGTTTTAAAAACTCCACTTTTCTTTTCCTCATTTTTCCAGCACCTTCCGCCTCCGTTACCCAGCAAGACTCCTCCTCCACCCCCTCCAAAGACCACGCGAAAGCAGACCTCCATCGACTCGGGAATCGTCCAATAAGCCGTCGTCAAACTAAGACATCCGCATCGGCCCTCTTCCAACGATTTTCTGTCAACATCCCTGACAGTATGGCATGATGAATACCTCACCTCAGCCCCGCTCATAACGGCTGATTATTGTCCACTGCCGGATCAGCGCTCGGAGCCTCCACCCGAGTGACAATACAACCTCAGAAACGCAGTCTATTTCACATCACTCCGGGCGTCAGAAAAGCAGCTGACGCCTCGCCAGACGACAGCAAATATAGATGCGGTGTAACTGGAGTCAGGGAATTCTGGGTATTTTTGGCAGATGGTGCATGTTTAACTAAAACTCCACCTGAGATGAATTGAGGGTTTTCTCTCTTATGCACATTAGCGTCGAGACACGTCACCAATTCAAACCACTTTGGTGTCGCATAATCAAAGTTTCCTTTCTCTCATTTTTACATGATTTTTTTATCCTCAATATATACACATTTATGTACAGAGGTTTGTATATATGATTTTATTTTATTGTTTTCTTGAAAGTAAATTTTATCCTCTTTTTTTTTGTATTCGCCATTTATAAAAATTGGCATGTTTATCCAAAAAGGGCTTGATTTTCTAAAGAGAGGGACAGTAAAGGTATTCTTACATGTATCTTTTATTGATTTTGTTGTGTCATTGTTGTTCGTTCTCATTTGGAGTGAAAACAACTAAAAGTCATTGTACCAATCAAGCGTATAAACCACATAAAAGCATATAGATAACATTGACTGCTCCAAATCCACTACTGACTTCTGAATAAACTCAATGTATTTGTAAAGTGCCTCTTGTTTGATGCGCATTAATCCAGTGCATTAGCAGACATCAAGTTTGTTTTGCTGTATATATGATGTTACCACAGGTTAACCAATGCAAAACAAGTCAACGCTGTTTGGAAAGTGAGGTAAGTTGAGTTTGAGGTGAGTTCATTTATTAACTCATTGCTTGTTGCAACCAACTCGAAAGTTCAGTCATCAAGTCCTTGAAACTTGAAAAGCTACGTTTTCCGTTGAGCTTTTTAGTACGGCGTGGAGCTGAATCTCAATGACACTGATGGTGAAAAGCAGTGGACATGTTTGCATCATAAAGACTGCCAGCTTTCACTTTGCTAAAAAGGTTTTGAAAATAGCAAAGCCTTGGATTGACTCATACATGCATAATCAGTGCAGCATCTTGTATGAGCTGAGGGAGTAAATATGCTGGAGAACATGTGTTGTATGTTCAAGGTCACTTTTGAAGCACATCCAGTCAGAATTACTGCTTTAGCTGGGTTGCCAGGTAATTTTTTTTTTTTTTTTTTTATTACAACAAAACCCACCCAATGCTACTCAAAACTAGCCCAATCGCATTTTCGAGGGATAAAATACACGTTTTTTTTTTTGTCGGGGTTCCCCATGTAAATTCGTATTTCAGGGACTAAACATCAAACATAAAAAACAACCCGCGGCAATAGTGTTAAAGTAGCCCAAATCCGTGAGAAAACCGCAGACTTGGCAACACTGTCCTCTAGTCTCAGTGAACTGATGTATTGTGTAATTCTGATGAAGTAATTGCTTTTAAACATTCAGCATTCACCATGTTGGTCTAGTGTTTGTTACATGGGTCATTCATGTCAGTTCATGCAGAACATTTTGGATTCTGCAATAAATGTGTTTTTGTTTTTCATTTTAAGAGTTTTAAACAGGAATATGTCACTCCAAAATGGAAATTTCATGAAATTTTGCTCACTTTCGGGCCATCCAAGATGTAGATGAGTTTTTCTTCATGTAGCATTACATTAGTTGCTCACCAATGGATGTGAATGGGTGCCGTCAGAATGAGAGTCAAAACAGCTGATAAAAACATCACAGCAATTCACAAGCAATCCACACCACTCCAATCCATCAGTTAATATCTTCTGAAGCCAAAATCTGCATGTTTATAAGAAACAAATCCATCAAGGCATTTTTAATGTTGCTTCTGGCTAAAATATGATTCCATAATATGCAATATAGCTTTCTCCAGTGCAAAATGCATGAATGTCTGAATCAGGAGAAAAATCTGCACAGATCAAGCACCGTTTACAAGCCAAAACAATTCTAAACAAATATGTAGGTGGATTTTGATGGACTTTTTTTTTTTTTTTTTTATGGACTAATACTTTAGACAGAAGTGATGGTTTAAAGTTAAAATGCCTTAATGATGGATTTGTTTCTTACAAACATGCAGCTTTCCGTTACACAAGATTGTTAATTGATGGACTGGAGTGGTGTGGGTTACTTGTGGATTCTTGTGATCTTATTATCAGCTGTTTGGACTCTCATTCTGACGGCACCCATTCACATCCACTGTTGAGCAAGTAATGTCATGCTACATTTCTCCAAATCTGATGAAGAAACAAACTCATCTACATTTCGGATGGCCTGAGGGTGAGTACATTTTTAATTTTGGGCAACTAAAATTGTTGATATCCAACTTATTTGTGAGTTAAATTTCATATTCACATATGTGAATGGAATGACCCGTGTGCGTTTATGTAAATGTATGTTTGAGACGGCGCTGCTGGGTCACGGGGAATCAAAGAACGTGTGAAATTATAGAGAATGAGATAAACGGTCACAGAAACGTCCTGCGGCATCAGACACGTCATGACTTTATACCCGACTGAGACAGTTTCCCACGGTACGCTATCAACATCTAACCTGATTAATGCAGCTGAAGATTCCCTTTGAAAGAAAGGTCATATTCAGGCATTTCATGATCAAATTCAATCAGTCTCCAGGCTGAGCTTCAGATAAGTAGCTTAGTTTTTTCTTCAAAAGATATTTTCTTTTTTAACTTAGTATCACTTTAGTCACACTGCTGTCAGAACTGAAATAAACACAAAGTTATATTGTATGCTTCATTGAGCAGTATAGCTGCATTCATTTAGCAGAATATGTTTCCATGAGACAAATTACTTTGTTGTTTATTACAGGATGTTGGGAAAATATCCTGCTGGACTGTCGGTTGTTTTTCCTTCATGTTAATTACAGAATTATTGAGGCCTAATACAACATAGGCAGCAAATTTAATATAACTTTCTTTTTAAACCAGAGGCAGAAAATAACTTAACTCCGTTAATCCCAAATGTGTCCCAAGCATCTCAGTGAAAACTAATATGTTTTGCTCCTTGGATAGTCCAGTGAACCAAACTGCATGTCTTTGCAATTTTTTTAAGAATTAAAAATAACATTTCTCATTTTCATTTAGTTTAACTTGATGTGCTAAAATAAACTAAAACTGAAATAAAACTTTTATAGACATGTTTAAAAATAAAATTGCTAATTAAAAAAAAAAACAATTATCAAAACAACTAAAATAAAATTAAAAATAAAAACATTCAAAACATAAATAAAAAACATAAGGCATTTAATTACAATAAGAGTTAACTTAAAATATTTTAAAATAAATTAAAATAAACATTGCATTTTTAATTTTCATTTAGTTTAAAATTATGTAAAAAATTGTTAAACTGAATGAAAAAGGAATTATATAGACATAAAACTAAAAACAACAAAACAATATGAAAATTAAAAAAAAATGTAAAAAAAATATATATATATTAATAAAAAAAATTATATCTCATTGATACTAAAATAACAATGGTGCAATTTTGATTTGAATGACTCGGAGCAATCTTGTTGTCTTGTACCAAATATGGTGGTGTTATTTTGTCTGGATCCACCATCATTCAGAGGATTAAACCAATCTTGTCTATAGACAATTCTTGCATACCTATTTTTAGATCCTTAAGGCTCAGATATGACCGAATCTTGTGACTGACATCCATTTCTGTTCATCCTCAAAAATCTTTTGTGCCTCATTTTAAGTGTGTTCGCTATATGAAACCGTCGCCTTCTGAGAAAAGATTATTGCATTTGCTTAAGCAATTTACGAGACCAGGAGTGAAATAAACGCAGAGAACAAACCCAGTGTCATTTATGTGCTGAAATAACATCTCTGGTCAGGAAATCAATAACAGGCCGTAAGTCAGTGTGAAATGATGTCCTGCCACGGCAGATTGAGTATGCCAGCGCTTAATGTATTGCCTTCACTTTTGATTGACAATAAACAATAATTGTAATGCAAAAGCAAAGCTTAGGCCAAAGCCGCACGCTAACCGTCTCAGACGTCGACCTGTATAAACGTCTTGTTACCGACAGATGCTTTGATTCTCCTTTATTGGAATTCTTTTGCTGTTTTCTATGAATCACTTTGTGCTGTTCTGATTTTAATATAGCTGATATATATATTCATACAGGAGGGGCCGAAGGCTAAATTGAATCCATATTTCACCGTGATTGTGTTTGGTCTCTGTGGTGCGGTCTATCACTGCCGGCTCTGATTGGAGGGGAACATCCTCCATTGAACCTCATCTGCAGCGTTCCCATAAACCGCGTCTGTGTACAAATATACATACGCAAAAACGGCTTGCTTATGTAATTCTGGGGTGAATTTAGGTGAACTGACCTGCTTTTGGCCATCCATCTCAATAAAGGACTCACCTTTTAAGCTTCAACCTAAATTTTACACAATCGGCCATCTCACATTTTTCCCCTGAAATTAACCACTGAATGACGCACGCATGTTCTGGTGTATTATTTACTGATGTAGTATGTATTTATATATGCTACGCATTTATTTACTTCACTATTTATTTACTCATTAACATTATTATGTAAGGAATAACTGACGACAAGCTTTTGAATTGTTAGAAAATAATACACAAATGAGGTAGTGATGCGGCCACGACATAAAGCAGAGTTATTTTGCATCATTTTCTAATAATTCAACTGCCTCCCGTCAGTTTTTACTCTTAAACTTATTTAAAAACTTAAAATCAAATTTGTATTTCAAGAAATTTGTCAGGTTTTTGTCCATAACATGTTTTTATGTGTAGGACTATCTCATCCCGTGCCTACATTGCAAATTCCAAAACGTCGTTTTAGAGCTAGTAACGGAGGCTTAATGCCGTTATTTCAGCAGCTATTCCTGCAGTTATTAGGTAGGGAGAAAGAAAGGTTAAGTTAAAGTGTGTCTGAATTACCTCAGTCTCTCAACTGTGTTCGGCAGCAGCGTTTTGTAAGCGAAACTTCAAGTTCGTCTGCTCTATGAACATTGCCGTTACTACCTCATTAGTGAGAAATGTCGTGGAGCTTTTAAAGTTGTAAGGCTGTTTTACTGATAAAATCGTTAGAGCAGCGCTGACAGCACGTTTCTGTGAGCGTGTATGTTTCTGCGTGTGTCCGTTTTCTCTGTCACTGCGTTGTGCGTTTGTACGTGTGGGAGCGGAAGCAGTATGTGCTTTCCGCACATAATAAACCAAACATTGGTGGCGAAAATAAAAATAATATAAAATTAAAATAAATCAAATAATTTGCTACTAATCATTTGTTTACTGTATTTATTTGCTTCGTCTGTTTTTTTTTGTTTTTTTTTTTGTTTTTGTTTTTTTTCCTTTGAAATAACTGAAATAGTTTGGCGCAGTGATATGGACATGTAATGCAGTCAAGACCTGCCTGGGACTACTTTAGCCGTGAATTTTTATGAAAGTAATTACAAACTTTAAAACGTTCGTCAAAACCGTAAAAAAAAAAAAAAAAAAAGTCCAATGTACTGTTAATATGGTAATAATAATATATAATAATATAATATATTATTTAAGGCATTTTTGTATCGAATTTTCTCTTGGAATTTTACCTGTATTTCGAATAATACATTGCATTGTGTTAAAGAAAAAAAGGTACCCCTTTTTTCTTACAGTCTAATTTTACTTGAATGAGTAAAACGTTTGTAAAACTGTAACAGTAAAACTGTTCTTTCATTTTAATTTTAAAGTTTATTAGTTTTGTTATGAGCTTTTGCATTATTTTTGTGTTAAATATTTCGATTTTTAATTTCGATTTTTATTTCATTTTTAGTAATTTTAGTACTTCCTTTCATTTATATTTTACAATTTTTATTAGCTTTTTAATACGTAATTGGGATTTAAAAGGAACATTTCCTATACAAAAGACTGTGTGTGTTTTATTTACAGATTCTATTTTATATATGAAGAGTTTATTTACAAAAACAGATAATTCTGTTTATTTAAATTTTCAAAAAAATCATGTTTTTATATTTTCAAGTTTTTGTGTTTTGTGTTAGTTATCTGTATTTTTAAGTTATTTTTACTTAATCAGAATAACCCAACTGCAGATTGACTGAGATTAATTGTAATGCACTATGAAAAAACATGATTTTTGAAAATTGTTTAAAAAAAAAAAAAAAAACCAAGTGTTATCTGTTTTTGCAAACAAACCCTTTATGTATTAGTAAGCATTGAAAAACGTAAAATTTTAGTGCATTGTTCTTTTAAAAGGGTTTTCAATGCATTTTAATGCTTGGTTTAGGTGCAGAAACTCTGTAATTTCAGTTTGTTTGCACTCATTTTTATTCTTTTGTTTACCAGCTGTACTGTATGTCATTTTGGATAAATATTGTTTATGGTTTTATTAATCTTTTGATTTGAGCAGTTTGTGCTCACAGAGTTTTCTTCTGTATCGGTGCTGAATTATGAGCATCTGACATTGTAGATTTTACTTTGTCTTGCAGGAATCGATCATCTCATGGTGTTTTATTGCAGGTCCCATTACGGTAGCAGATCGGTGAGAAAAGCAAAGACAGACTCCTTTCCACTGCGGATCTCACCGTCTCAGCAGGTGAACTGAGTCCTTGGAGAGCCGAGGCCTATTTCTGTGTTATCTATCCCATTCTCTCATTTCCAGCGAGAGCTCAGCTTGGAGAGTTTGGAGAGCCTGAAGATCCCAGGGTACGAAAATACAGAGCGAAACAATCCCACACAATCGTATGTGGAATTTACCTTGAAAAATGTCTTTATGTCTTTGTTTTGGAAGCTCTGCTACAAAACCTAGTGGGCTGCCTCACTGCATACTGAGCACTTTTCTAGGTGGCATCTTAAAGGAGTAGTTCAGTCAAAAATTAATATTTACTGAAATGTACTCACCCTCAGACCATCCAGGATGTAGATGAGATTGTTCTTCATCAGAACAGATTTGGAGAAATGCAGCATTACATCACGTGCTCATCAAAAGATCCTATCAGTGAATGGGTGCCGTCAGATTGAGAGTCCAAACAGCTGATAAAAATATCACAATAATCCACAACTAATCCACACCAGGCCATCAAGTAACATCTTGTGAAACAAAACGCTGTGTTTGTAAGAAACAAATCCATCAAGACATTATAAGTTGTCCTCTATCCCTAATATTGTTTTCTCTAGTGAAAAAGTCATCCCAGCTGAATCACGAGAGAAATGTGCACAGGTCAAGCACCATTTACAAGCCCAAACAGCCATATTACTATGGATTATGGACTCATATTTTGGCCAGAAGCAATGGTTTAAAGTTAAAACATCTTAATGATGGATTTGCACTTTTTCATTTGGCAACATTATTCTGAC
This sequence comes from Cirrhinus mrigala, assembly GCA_036247105.1. Lineage (NCBI taxonomy): Eukaryota > Metazoa > Chordata > Actinopteri > Cypriniformes > Cyprinidae > Cirrhinus > Cirrhinus mrigala. Next base: position 3,483,707 of record CM070018.1, read on the forward strand.
GGCACCCATTCACTGCAGAGGATGCACTGCTGAGCAAGTGATGTAATGCTACATTTCCCTAAATCTGATGAAGAAACAAACTCATCTACATTTTGGATGACCTGAGGGCGAGTACATTTTCAGCAAGTTTTAATTTTTGGCCGAACTGTGCATTTACCTCATAAATGAGTGATTAGTAATGCTTCATATTGGCAGCATTAACATTGGCACCAATGGGAAGAATCAATGATGAAGATGCCTGCATTCACATCCTAAAAAAAAACGGCTAACTAGGTTTTGCAGCAGAGAGATAATGTTAGGCGTTTTGGCTGCCATAGTGTGGTTTATTTATAGTGTGATTCTGTTCTCAGGGTTATTAATGCTGGTTTTATTTTTGTGGCATTTAAAGGGATTGTGTTTATTTTGCAAAATGTTCCGGGAGGTTCTATTGCAGTGATTAATAGCTTAAAGCAAACACTCATCTCGCAAAATTCAAGAACAAACTTAATGTTTAATCAATATATGCAGTAAATACTTCGTCTGCACAGGAGCAGAACTTTAAGCTCTCGTACTTAAAGGCAGTTTAATAAACACACATACTTCTCAGGTTTACCTCCTGAAAGGCTTCTGCTCGAGGCTTAGATGTCAGCAGACCTTTGAGTTTGTTATGGATCCATTTGAGTGCTTTTATTGTGTGTCTGGAGGCCCAAAGCCAGAATGACATCAGCCGTTTGGAAACCTCTAAAACTGTCTGCTGCTGTCTGGATTGTGTTGTAGCTCTGCTTCATCTTCTCTTTCAAGTTTATAATGCTAAACACAAAAGGTATTAATTAATAGAAATTAAAAGTGAAAAATGCATGATGATCCCTGAATATCAAGTATCTCAGTTAATTCCACTTCAACTAGAATTATTATAAACTTGTTTCTATAATTTTTGAACTTCATTATGTTTGTTAATTATAAACTATGAGCTGCATTATTTCTAAATATTTTGATGTTAGTTTTAGTAGTTTTATTCGCTTTTGTCATTTTTATTAATTTTGTTTTTCTTAAACATGTAAATTTTGATGTGTGTTTTTTTTTATTTTAGTTTTAGTTTGAGTAATTTTAGTACTTCAATTTGTTTTATTTTATTTTGGATTGGGATTAAAAGGAAAATTATGTGTGTTTCATTTACAGATAGATAGATAGATAGATAGATAATGTTATGTAGTACTAAAAAAATTGTAAGTCAATGTATTGCATTTTATTTATTTATTTATTTAATTTGTATTTATTTATTTTAGTAGGGAAACAAGTGACCCAACATTTCTTTATTTCTTTTTATTTCTTTATTTATTATTAATATTATTTTATTTCTTTATTATTATTATTATTATTATAATAATTTTTTTTTGGGTAGGGCAACAAGTGACCCAGTATTTATTTATTTATTTATTTATTTATTTATTTATTTATTTCTGACTATATTGTGCTGAAAAAAACACCTTATCCCAGCCTAAACTTGGGAAACAAGACTTAAACCAGAAAAAACTACCAAACTTGAGCTGATAGCATTTTCAGAAATTATATCACTTTTTTTTCTGTCAGTGCTGTTCTAATGACGATCCACTATCAGTTTGCCCACATGTATTGACCAAAGCGAAGCATTTTTATAGGGTTTACTTACTTTTTCCTCATCACTTTCACACATTTTCTGTGCATAATTTAATAACACTGTATTATCTCTCCTACAAATTTCCATTATAGGTCCTGCTGTGGCAAAATCTGAAAACATTGTATATGTGGGAACTGATAGAATTGAATCGATTTGCTGCGTTATAGAGTCGTCCAATTACCATCCCAAACGGGGCACGTGTTTCCGATCGATTTTATGTAAATGTGGCAGCCAAACCTGCCAGTGAGACAAATATACAGAGGAAAATCGTCCTTGTCCTATTGATCCCGGCTCATATAATCACTAATCTATGGTCGCACTCGAATACATCGATCAGGCCGCTCATCCGACACGGTGAACAAACACAAGCGGGTGATCGGTCTCTTTTTACCAGCTCTTGGGTTACAGTATCAACATTAGTCGATTGCTTTAGCTCTGGCTTTCTTGTGTTGATGTTTTTGCTAAACAGGTACAGTTAGTGCAATTTTAAAATGAACACATGACAGCCATGAATCATGATTTGCTTCTTGCTGTTAATAGAGTCTGGTGTTTATTTAATGTTTGAAATGTATCATGGTTTCCATAAAATATGAAACAGCACAACTGTTTTCATATCTTTTGCATCAAAACATCAAATTAGAATGGTTTCTGAAGGATCATGTGATACTGAAAATTGTGTGACATTGCAATGTTATTGCACAGTTTTACCTTGCTAAACAATCGTCAAAAGTGCTATATTTTAGCCAGAATGCACTGTAAAGTGAGCCAGACTTTATAGTTATAGTCAAACATCTATTTCAGTGAACCTACAAAGCGACTAGTTGAAATAACGGTGTGATGTTGAAAATCACAAGCTCATGTTAGACCTGTCAAATACTGAACTGCTTGAAAAGTCTTTGTTCATGTTTTGTTCTCTTGTCTTTCCACTTGTTCTCTCTCAACCCATTTTAGCATGCACAGAAATACTTCAATTTATTAACAGCAAAGAGTTTCTGTAACTCAGAGGCACATTGATATTCTGTTCGTATTGCACACATGCAGCAGACACTTCACAACTGATTTCAGTAGAGTTCAGCATTGGCAAGTTCAAATGCACAGATAAATATTGTGTAAAATAGTCAATCTTTAATTAGACAATTAACTGTTTTCTTTTTAAGTAACTGAGTATTTAACAATTTTCGAGGTCAGTATGATGATGTCACCTACCTTTTGGAACAAAATTAACATCTTGTGATGACAAAAGCTGCATGTTTGTAAGAATTTTAACTTTAAACCATCGCATCTGTATAACATCTGAGTCCGTAATATTTTCCTCTCATCAAAATCCACCCATGTGTTTTGTTTAGAACTGTTTTGGCTTGTAAATGGTGCTTGATCTGTGTAGATTTCTTTCCTGATTCAGATATTCATGGATTATGGATTTATATTTTAGCCAGAAGCAACATTAACAATGCTTAGATGGATTTTTTTTTTCTTAAAACAATCAGGTTTTTGCTTCACAAGATGTTAATTGATGGACTGGAGTAGTGTGGATAACTTGTGGAGGCTGTGACGGTCCCAATAACAAACGCGCCACCGCGTTGGTTGGTTGCCACTGGCAGTACTGCACGTGACGTCACACAATCTATACCAAGCATAAAATACAGTGTTTCTGCAACAATTATTCTGCCGTGGCCATGTTTAGTGTCCCCGCCGGCAGCAGCAGCGAGCGCAAGTGCCTTCGCAGCGACTGGAAGAGATCCGCGTTCATACGCACACAATAGGCTAAAGCTTGCCTAGTAATTACTATAAATGTTTCGGAGGGAGATAAGGAGATACTTGAATGAATTATTAATAAACTAGTGCTTTCTGAGCCAGTGTCGCAAAGATGACGATCCTGACTCGCCATCTGCTCATTGGACGCGCCTCTAGAGAGAAATGCATCTCTAAAGATTTTATAATTAAAGAGTTTTTGCTTTCGATTTATTTTATTTTATTTTATTTTTTTTTGTTTTAAAGTAGTAAAGTAATAATTTAAAGCTTTCTATAGATATATTTAGAGAGAGGACTGGCGCAAACTGCGGCATCGGCATCTCTCAGCGGCACTTCCGGCGGCATCTCCAGATGCCGCGGTCTTTCTCCGGCAGGTGCCGCTACAGCGGCATCTCCATGTGCCACGGCTACAGAGGCATCTCTATAGATGCCGGGACATTTTAAAACGCTTTAACGTGGCGCAATACATTAAAACAGTTTTTTAAAAGACCAATATCAATTAAGACAATAATAATAAAGCATGCCATGTACACACAAGCAGATGCGTTGCGTTTAATTTCGCGTAAAGCGTTTTTCTCTTATAAGGAATAGGCTTAACATGACTTAATGCGTTAGGACAGTGTTTTTGAAATGCCAAACTCAGTAAACACAGTATTAATAAATTGTACATACTAGTATGATTTAGTTTACCGAGTTTGGTCTTTTAAAACACTGGCATTAAGCCACATTAGGCGTTTTCTTTATTACGGTTTTTCTATCGAAGGAAAACGCATAACGCATAATTAAACGTGTTGCTTTCGTATTTTGGGCTCATATCTACTTATCTGTATAGTATGGTTGATTTATTTATAATGTTTGAGTTTGGTATTTTTAAAAACACCCTTTTAATGCATTTAGCCACGTTAACGCCTAATTAATCGCGTTGTGTTATTATTCTGGGCTTATTTGCTTGTTTGTACATTATATGCTTTGTTAATAATGTGTTTACTGAATTTGGTCATTTAAAAACTCTGTCTTAAGGCATTACACCACGTTAAGGGTTTTCCTTAAAATGCATTCAGTGGGAGGAAAACGCTTATGCGTAATTAAACTTGTTGCCTTTGCACTCTGCGCTTATCTGCTTGTCTGTACTGTAGTAAGCTTTATTAATAATGCGTTTACTGAGTTTGGTCCTTTAAAAACACAGGTTAATGCAATTTGCCACGTTAGACGTTTTAAAATGTCCCCAGATGCCATGGTCTGGTCTTTCCCCGGCATGTGCAACTACAGCGGCATCTCCACATGCCACGGCTGCAGCGGCATCTGCCACAGTCTTTCTCCAGCATGTGCAACTACACCGGCATCTCCAGATGTCAGGGACTTTCTTCGCTGGCCAATTACATAATTCGATGTAATACTTTTTATTCTAACAACTACACCTCATCAAAATAACACTATATACCAGGAGTGTTAAATAAACAAAATTATTTAACAACCGCCAATGTGTACTGTAGTAGAAAATTTAAACTGAAGAAAGTTTTGAAGCACTATTATACATCATACTGTAGCGCTATTAACACAGACTGGGTTGAATACAAAGCGTAAATACAAGCTTTACAGTTTGATAATTTATTTTAAATGTTAAAAGTCATTTTAATTAAAATACATTAAAATACATTGAACAATTATTTAAATGAAAAATACTGTAAGCCCCATTTTCATGTAAAATTGTGTACTGTACGTACAGTAAATATTGGCAGAATTTCACCTGTAGTAAGTCAGTCTTGTAAATGCACTGCAGCTTTATAGTCCCTATAGCAGCCTTGGCGAAAATACACCGAATATCAAACATAAACTAACTTTATTAACCAACATTATGCTAAATGCTTACAAACGACAGTCCTGGCATATAGAGTTATTTTGTTGCGATGTAGTTTTTAGAATAAAAAATATTACATTGAATTATGTAATTGGCCAGGGAAGAAAGTTGCTGCCGTGTCGTCGCAAGTGTAGATGCCGCTGTAGTCGTGGCATGTGTAGATGCCGCTGTAGCCGTGGCATGTGTAGATGCCGCTGCCATGTGTAGATGCCGCTGTAGCCGTGGCATGTGTAGATGCCGCTGTAGCCGTGGCATGTGTAAATACCGCTGCCATCCAGAGATGCCGCTGTAGTCGTGGCATGTGTAGATGCCGCTGCCATCTAGATGCCGCTGTAGTTGCACATGCCGGAGAAAGACCAGGCCGTGGCGTCTGGAGACATTTTAAAACGTCTAACGTGGCATAATGCATTAAATTGTGTTTTTAAAGGACCAAACTGAGAAAACACATTATTAATAAAGCTTACTACAGCATGTACGGACAAGCAGATCAGCCCAGATTGCTAAGGCAACGTGTTTAATTACGCATTAAGCGTTTTCATCCCTTTGAATCCATTATAGGGAAAACGCTTGACGTGGCTTAATGCCTTAAGACAGTGTTTTTATATGACCAAATTGAGTAAACACATTATTAAAAAAAGCATATAATGTACAAACAAGCAAATAAGCCCAGAGTAATAACGCAACGCTTTTAATTACGCGTTAACGTGGCTAAATGCATTAAAAGTGTGTTTTTAAAAATACCAAACTCAATAAACATTATTAATAAATCAATCATACTATACAGATAAGCAGGTTTAATTATGCGTTAAGTGTTTTCCTCCGATAGAAAACCATAATAAGGGTACGCTTAATGTGGCTTAATGCCGGTAAGACAGTGTTTTAAAAGACCAAATTCAGTAAACACATTATTAATAAATCATACTATACTGTACATAGTATGTATGATCTATTAATAATGTGTTTACTGAGTTTAGCATTTTAAAAACAGTGTCTTACATCGTTAAGCCATGTTAAGGGTATTCCTTATGGGAGGAAAACGCTTTTCGCGCAATTAAACGCAACGCATCTTGTATCTGTACATCATATGCTTTATTATTAATGTGTTTATTGATATTTGTCTTTTAAAAACACTATTTTAATGCATTAAGCCACGTTAAAGTGTTTTAAAATGTCGCGGCATCTATAGAGATGCCGCTGTAGCCGTGGCATCTGGAGATGCCGCTGTAGTCGTGGCACCTGGAGATGCCGCTGTAGTCGTGGCACCTGGAGATGCCGCTGTAGCGGCACCTGCCGGAGAAAGACCGCGGCATCTGGAGATGCCGCCGGAAGTGCCGCGGCGAGATGCCGATGCCGCAATTTGCGCCAGCCCCTGCTGATATTTATCTGTAAGGCAAGTATTCGCTGAGTTTCGTTTAATTTTTTTTGCAGCGCCCCTGTTCAACACTGAGACATCAGAAAGCGCGTCTTGTTTGCTTTTTTTATTTTTACAAAAGCACAACATTTTGTTAATATTGTGAGTGCACGCAAATAAAATTACACTCTTTATAGTTCCGGATGATACATTACGCTTACCTTTATGAGCAAAGATTACGTATTTTTATTTTTTTGCAAGTGATAAAGCGCGTTTAGCTTCCCCTCTCCAACAAACGATTGTATGCGCATAAAATAACATTGTGATATGCTTGAAGATTTTTATTTTAGGCAAGTCGTGATGATTTGAGAAGGCAAAATTGATCAAACATAGGCTGTGATCAACTGGCCTGCCTCTAGCCGCTTGGTCGTTATGTTAAAATCTTAATTTCGTTACTGCAAAAATCTTAATTTAACAAACAAATATGTTCTAAACATATTTCTAAATTAACTTTATAAAGAAACGAAAAGAAATATAACCACGTTCCTATTAAAAATAGGGGAAAAAAGCTATTTTAATGGATGCAACAGTGTAATGGGAAAGAGAGAGAAAAGACTCGGGCCGGTAATTTTGATGAGCAGTCGGACAAGGGTTGGGCGAGGTTGTTACGAATTTTTGCAACAAATGTTGGTTTAATATTTACCGTTCTTATTTTGGCTACTTTCGTATTTAACTGTAGAATTTCTTTGAAATTTACTTTAGTGTTTTGTAGGCTGAAATAAACACGCACGTTTGTTATGTTTCAAAATTATATATCAACACCGCGCCACCGACGGTAGTTGGTCTGTTACCAAGAATTACTGTGATCTTTTTTGTGGTCAGCTGTTTGCACTCTCATTCTGACGGCACCCATTCACATCCATTGGTGAGCAAGTAATGTAATGCTACAAATCTGTTCTGATGAGGAAAATCTACATCTTGGACGGCCTGAGGGTGATTAAAGTTTAAAGAAATTTTCATTTGGGGTGAACTTTTCCTTTAAAATACAGCATAAGTAGGCCACTCGTTGGGTTTTGGACCCGAGCCGTTGTGTCACTCCCGTTTGAGCAGTGAAATGTGTTTACAGCATGTGACACTGCACCTTCATTTATCATGCAGGCTGTGCATTAGTGCCGTGTGTGTGTGTGTGTGTGTGTGTGTGTTTCCTATCCGTATATTTTGGCTTGTGTGACTGTGTGAAATGTACAGGGTTTCATCTTTTAACGCCTCTCTTCGTAAGCACACACAGTGACTGACATAAATTATTTGCCAGACATTTAAATTCACTCTTGCTGCACAGGCTTTCCTAGTTCAGAAATGTCACAGTTGAAAAATTCACTAAAGATCTTTCGTACATAATTCAGTGATACTGGATGTTTCATGGAAATAGCCTGTTTGTACGTACAAGAATGTGAAACTTTTCAGCTTGTTCAGATAGGCAGCAAAATACAGTTCTATTATTTATATATTTTGCTATATCCGACTGAAATCACTAGCTGCTTACAGTCCAGACAGCAAAAAACACATGAAAGCTTATGTTTACAAATGAGATCCAAACCTGATGTCAAACGTAGATGCATTTTCAGTTTGAAACCTGATTTATATATATATATATATATATATATATATATATAGTTGGTGCCAAAAGTTTACATACACCTTTCAGAATCTGCAAAATGTTAATTATTTTACCAGAGTAGGAGGGATCATACAAAATGCATGATATTTTTCTATTTAGTACTGACCTGAATATATTTCACATTAAAGATGTTTACATATAGTCCACAAAAGTCCTCAAAAGTTGAATTACCTGCATGATCCACAGCCGTTTTTAGTGATAGTTGTTCATGAGTCCCTTGTTTGTCCTGAACAGTTAAACTGCCTGCTATTCTTCTGAAGAATCGTTCAGGTCCTACAAATTCTTTGGTTTTTCAGCATTTTTGTGTATTTGAACCCTTTCCAACAATGACTGTATGATTTTGAGATATATCTTTTCACACTGAGGACAACTGAGGGACTCATATGCAACTATTACGGAAGGTTCACATGCTCACTGATGCTTCTGAAGGAAACACAATGCAATAAGAGCCGGAGGGCGAAAACTTTTGAACAGAATGAAGATGTGTACATTTTTCTTATTTTGCCTAAATATCATATTTTTTTTCTTTTAGTACTGCCCTTCAGAAGCTACAGAAGATACTTACCTGTTTCCCAGAAGACAAAATAAGTTATATTTTTCCTGATTTTCAAATTCAAAAAGTTTTCACACCCCAGCTCTTAATGCATTGTGCTTCCACTGTGAAGCATCTGTGAGCGTTTGAACCCTCAGTTGTCCTCAGTGTGAAAAGATGGATCTCAAAAGCATACAGTCATTGTTGGAAAGGGTTCAAATACACAAAATTGCTGAAAAAAAACCCAAAGAATTTGTGGGACCTGAAGGATTTTTCTGAAGAACAGCAGGTGGTTTAACTGTTCAGGACAAACAAGGGACTCATGAACAGCTATCAAAAAAAAAAAAAAAAAAAAAAAAACAGCTGTGGATCATTAAATAAGTATTAAGAATCAAGTGTATGCAAACTTTTGAATGGGGTCATTTTTATAAATTCAACAATTATTTTCTCTTGTGGACTATATGTAAACATCTTTTATGTGAAATATCTTATTCAGGTCATTACTAAATATAAAAAATACCATACATTTTGTATGATCCTTATTATTTTGGTCAAATAATTAACTTTGGTTGCGCTAGACTTCAACATTGTCCGATGGACAGGTTCATAAAAATTCCGTCATAATCTATTATTACCCTTCAATTTAATTTCCATATTTTAATTAGAATAACACATTTAATTGCTTTTATTTTTGTTAACATTTTCGTTTTTAATCATGAACCTACAGGACGACAGCGCAGTATTTTAAAAATGCGCTAGGACTGGGTAAAAAAAAAAAAAAAAAAAAAAAAAAAAAATCAGTTTCTCGATTTTAATAGATTCTCATTTTAATGAACCAATATGGATTCTTAAATCACAATCGATCTCTTGATCTATGCTGTTTTCAGTTGATGATTGAATAAACAGTACATAGTGCATCTTCCTTCTAATAAATAGCAATAGGTTAGGCTTTGTGTTACTTTTGATATAAAGCAAAGTCTCAGATTTCAAATTCTGTCAATTTCCTTAGGAAATTCAAGCAATAAATACCGTTTTGGCGCTCTTTAATGTGGCATGATAAATCGTTGTAGCTTCTGTGTGATCGCCTGTATGTAATCAGTCGCATAGGAAGACATTAAACATAATTTTTCTGTTTGTGTTTCAGTCTTCACACACATACTGGCGTATTTGGCTTCTTGTATCACTCCTGATCTAGAGTGTTTGCGACTTTATCACACTTTCTATGTTTGTTTGTTTCTCTCTCTCTCAGCATCCAGCAGCTACAGTAACATAATAGAGAAGGCGAAGTCATTTCCAGTCCTTGAGCAGCTCTGAAGAGGTTTTTAAAGAACGAACAAACAAACAAACAAACAAAAGCCACTTGAGCGGCGGTCAGGATGAAGGATGCAGGTCGGGCCCGATAATCTCTCCTCTTCCACTTCCTTTCTGCCAGAGGTTACCAAAGCAACCATAAGCACATCCGAGTACTCCAGGTTAGTGATATAGGATGCAAATCAGAATCGGAGTGCGTATTTACTAGACAGAGTAGGTCTGTGGAGTCACTGGTAATTCACTGGGGTTTAAGTGCGTTCATACGGCAGAAAGGCCTGCGTTCACCGATGGCAGTGTGTGTGTATGAAAGAGCCTGTTCAAGATCACTCACCCCTCTGGGATTCGGGTTGGAAGCGAGTGCTGAGGTTGCATTTCTGCTGAGTTTCCATTGTGTCCTTGAGCAAGAGACTTTCTGCTACAGCGGCCCAGGCTTTCAAGCGCTTCACTGCCTCTCTGCTTAAAGCATCTGCAAAATGAGAATGATTTTGAATAGGCTGCACATGATATTAAAGAATTTTAGAAGATGAAAGTTTTCTCATTTTACACCGCATGCTCCACGGCTCTCATCCCAGAAGAAAAGAAACCATCAAATTAAACACTGATTCTTAACATTTCTATATTTGTAAAACTGTGGTTTGATCTTTTTATTGCACCCTTTAAGAGGAATTTTTAAGGAAGAGTTACTACATCACGAGGATGTGAGTTTGCACGCTTGACCAATTGCGCAATCATTTTCAAAATTCATATTAGGAAGAGACAGACGTTTTTTGTTTGTTTGTTTGTTTGTTTGTTTTAAAATAACAAAATAAAATTAAAAACATTAATCAAAATAATATAAAACATTAAAATATTTCAGATCCTCAAAAACTCAATATTACTAATTTTTTAGAAAGAAGAGAGTAAGATTATTAAATAGGTTTTATATTTTTCGTTAGTTAACTTTATTGGTAACACTTTACAATAAGGTGTCATTTGTTAGCATTAGTTTATGAACAATATATTTATTACACTATACAGTTGTTCATTGTTTATGTTAGCTCACAGTGCATAAACTAATGTTAACAAACACACCTTATGATCGTAATAATGCATAAGTAAATGCTGAAATTAACATTAAATTTAATAAATGCTGTAGAATTATTGTTCATTCTTAGTTCATGTTTACTAATGTTAACTAATGAACCTTACTGTAAAGTGTTACCACTTAATTAAACTAACATAATAAAATAAATGTTGAAGATCATGAAAACTTCTTATTTCATATTAGTTATATTGTAGAAAAAAAGAGAACCAGATTAAAATAAATAAATAAATAAACAAGTAAATAAAAACAAACAAAAAAGTGTTAATTGTCTTTGTGTATTAGTTATATTAAAATAAATATCAAAACTTCATATTTGTATCATATTTGGCGTTAAGTGTCTTTTGTTTTTGCTTTTGTATTATTAAAATATTCAAATAAATATTAAATCATGAAAAACTTCATATTTGTATTACTCGAATTTTAGAAAGAAATATAGGTGTTAAGTGTCTTTTGTGGCTGTGTATTAGTTAAGTTAGTTAACTTCGATAAAAACGAATCAGAAATGTATCTTATTAAAAATGAATTTAGAATTAACAGTTAAACCATGTAAATTTATATTTTACAGGATAATTTGGATTAATTAACAAAAAAAAATTAATAATGCTATTTAATTTAGCTTAAATCTCTGAGTTTTCTCAGCTGGTTTATCCATCTGAAAAACACAGCTCTAGTCTGACAATAACATTCATCTGTATTTATGAGTGAAACAGGAAATTCAGCCAAAAATTAACAATGTATGCACCTAAAGTTGACTGACTGATGGTGAAAAGTGGGGTAGTTGAAAGTGGTTAAAAAATAATTGAAAAGGCATTTTAGATGTTGATTAAGTTACATTTTGATAAAGAAAATTATTTTCTTTGGAACAACATGATGAATCATGCATTATGAGACCAGAAATGTGACCCTGGACCACAAAACCAGTCTTAAGTAACACAGGTATATTTGTAGCAATAGCCAACAATACATTGTATGAGTCAAAATGAATCTTTTATGCCAAAAATCATTAGGATATTAAGTAAAGATCATGTTCCATGAAGATATTTTGTACATTTTCTACCGTAAATATATCAAAACTTACGTTAAAGGCGATTTTCTCAATATTTTGAATTTTTTGCACCCTCACATTCCAGATTTTTAAATAGTTGTATCTCGGCCAAATATTGTGCTATCCTAGCAAATGGAAAGCTTATTTATTCAGCTTTTAGATTATGTGTAAATCTCAATTTAAAAAAAAAAAAAAATTGCCATTTATGACTGGTTTTGTGGTTCAGGGTCACAAATGTGTATTAAAGTTAATAGGGTCAAGTCTGATTTCATCTTCAAAGCATTTTTTTTTCCAAGTATTTAGTGTACTTGTTACATCTGTCTCTGCAGCGCTGTGTGCATCTTACTCCTTCACTCGCAGTCTGTCTCTGACTGCAGACTCACGGACAGAGATGCTAATTCCTCCACGCTCTGATTAAAGGAATTCCACATTTGCATCAGTACCGGCATCATTAGAAACCACAGGTGCCTCCAGAGCAATTAACACACCATGGAGCGTTGCTAGGTGACCGACCATAGACATGAGATGTAAAGATGAGAGCTGAGATACAGCGGCAACTGCAGCTCAAAATGACTGTCGTCTCTCTCTCACTCTCATACACGCTGTCCCTGTACTCCACCAAAATAGTTAGAGGTCTTAGTTAAAATGTTGATTTTTGTTGCATTCACAGCTGTTTCTGCTGAGCAAATTAGCCAGCAACTCTCAGAAGATACTCTCAGGTTTGATCTCATTAAGATGCTGACATTAAAAGGACTGTAGTACAGGAGGAGAGTGGAGTAAACCAACTGAGAAATTAGACTAAAACTAATGCTAACGTAAAAATAACGCTCCCTAAACGTATTTCATTATGTCTGCTATCAAATGAAATGACAGGAAAGCATCATCATCTGAGCATTGAAAAAAGTGGTTTAGAAAGTGTTAAATCACTGAGGAATATGTTTATGATTTCAAACCAACATGAACATTAATCAGACTAATGCACAAGCCTCTCCACGGTTTAATTAGCTGCAAATCATTAATATTGTCATAAACCTGCCAAAGAGGTTTAATGTTCATAATAATTATATTTTTCAGCATTTTGCAATAGCATTTCTTATAACATTATATGCATTTGAAAGCAACGCCTATGCTGGCTACTATTTTGTGTAAAATTAAGTCAGTTATTTCTCTCTTTTGCTGTAGTGTGTCAGAAGGAAATATCAGTTTACATTTCTAAACATTCATTTTGCCATTAATCGTAATAATCCAGTGAGATTTTTGTTTGCACAAGGAGTCTGACAACAGCCAGTGCTCCACACAGAGATCTGATCTCACCATCATCCAGTCTGTCTGGAATGACATGAAGAAACAGAACAAACTGAGACAGACTAAATCCAGAAGAACTGTGGCAACATCTCCAAGTTGCTTTAAGAAACCTACATGCAAAGCTACCTGAAAACTTATGCGCAAATGTACCTAGGGCAAAAGCTGTTTTAAACGCAAATATGGTTTACCAAATGTTGATTTAATTTAGTTAATAGAAGTTAATTGATAAATAAAATCTATTTATGGCATTATTTTTGACAGCATCCTCATTTTATAACATTTTTACACAAGTGCCTAAAACATTTAGTAGTACTTTGCAGGTAGGTTTCTTGAAGCATCTTGGAGACGTTGCCACGGTTTCTGGATTTAGTCTCAGTTTATTCTGTTTCTTCATGTCATTCCAGACAGACTGGATGATAGTCAGATCAGATCTCTGTGTGGAGCACTGGCTGTTGTCAGACTTCTTGTGCAAACAAAAATCTGATTGAATTATTATTACAATTAAAGGCAAAATGAATGTTTGGAAATGAAAACTGATATTTCCTACTCACACACTACAGCAAAACATAGAAATAACTGACTTTAAACCATTTTTTTGAGCTGGTGAAAATACTAGTAGCCTAAGACTTTTACACAGTACTGCATATATATATATATATATATATATATATATATATATATATATATATATATATATATATATATGACTGCAAATTTAATATTTTATTCAAGTAATACTATTTAACAGTATATAATAGTTTCCACAAAAATATGAATCAGCACAACTGTTTTTGATAATAAACATATTCAGATAATAATCAGAAATGTTGTAGAAATTTCAGCATATTAAAATGATTTCTAAAGGATCACGTGACACTGAAAATTCAGCTTTGATCACAGCAATAAATACATTTTTTTAAATTTATTTAAGTAAGTTTAATTTTATAATTTTTTTTTTTATCAAATAAATGCAGTGTTTTTTTAAAGGGGTCGTCGGATGCCTCTTTTCCACAAGTTGATATGATTCTTTAGGGTCTTAATGAAAAGTGTATAACATTAGTTAAAATTTGTAAATGGTAGTGTAAAACCACCTTTTTTCCTTGTCAAAAATAGCTATTTCAGTGTATGTCCCTTTAAATGCTAATGAGCTCTGCTCACCTTGCCCCTCTCTTCCATGGAGTGATGAGCGGTTCGAGAGACTGTAAACTTTAGCCACAGAACTTGCTAACTAGCACATTATTAGGAAAGGCGATTTGCAAAGATTCTTTAAAAAAAAACCCCTTATACTCACTTTTTCTGTAGGTGAAGCTGGAGTGATTTGCACGAACGCATTTAGGTAGATTGGCGGGCGCATTCCCTTCAAAAACGAAAGTAACGTCAATCCTCTGCATCTTCAGTGGCTCAGATGTCGGGAGTAAACGATGACTGGTATGCTCATTATTACATCCAACAACAAAATGCCGGGGGCATTCTTATTTACCCCTCCTCTGGCGTTGAAACAATGGCGGACAATTCACAGCTCACTCAGGGCGGGTCTAAGGTAAGATGGTCATGTCAATCAACAATCGTGGGAGTGGCCTGTGCAGAACTACATCATTCTGCCTGGAATCTCAGAACTGGCTGAACTGAGAAAGTGATTTATTATTATTAGGGGTTTTAAAAAACACTTTAAAAAACACATTAACGTTCAAACAACATGTAAAAGTGAATTTTGCATCCGATGACCCCTTTAAAAGCAATTTTAGTTATTCCGAACTTTCGATTGGCGGTGTATTTGACATGCAAAAAAATTGCTCATCACAGTGTGCTGGTTGCAATGTCCCTGTTGCCAAAATGTAGATGTTGCACTAAACAAATCATCTTGTCCCCATCAAAGCACATCAGAAACTATTTGCTCGGCGGATGAGAGAACATAACGAATCTCCTGACACGAGCGTTTGGACATCTGACATTATACCAATCTGAACTCTGCGGCATCTAATTGACCTTTGAAGAGCAGAATACATTTCCTGCCACGCAGCGGGCAGACTGATGCATTTGTTAATCTAACGGTAATTACGGGCCAAAGTCGCACAATAATGAGAATATTCTTATTCTTATTCTTGGCAGGAAAAAGGACGAGAGATAAAAGCTCTTGACAGTGGCTCGCTTATTAGAGCCATTTACAGATAACGCAACATTTCTCATTGTACTGATGACGCGTTTCTCTAAAAATGTGTCGAAGTGTCTCTCTGAATATTGTTCCCAATTAATTAAACTTTTACTGCTTAGATTATAAAGTGATGAAGGTCCCCACTGGTCCTGAAGTGTTTCTGTTTCATCTCTACGCCCTTCAGGAGGGTAAGTATCAATAACTCTCATCTGTCATTTTTCCTCTGTGATCACGGGGCATTTGCTAATAGTCAGACTCCCACTCATCTGAGCTTAAAGCAGGGAAGCGGTGAGGCCCGCGAGTTAAGAGCCCTGGATAAATGTTAAGGGAAATCATGAATCATCCTTTGATGTGTTTCTCTCGTTCAGACCTCAGCTGCCTTTGCCTGGAGAAGTGGCCTACAAAACACAAGCGCACTTCATATGGAGTAACACTGACCCCATCTGGTGGCTCACTGCAGGTACATTTGACCAAAATGTTTATAGAAATTACCTGGAAAGGTGTGATTTTACATGGCACTCAGCTTTAGTCACCATGAAATCAAAACTGTGATCCTGGACCACAAAATCAATGTTAATTAGCATGGATATTTGTAGCAATAGCCAAAAATACATTGTATGGGTCAAAATTATTGATTTTTCTTTTATGCCAAAAATCATTAGGATATTAAATAAAGATCATGTTACATGAAGATATTTTGTAAATTTCCTATCGTAAATGTGACAAAACTTAATTTTTGATTAGTAATATGCATCGCTAAGAACTTCATTTGGACAACTTTAAAGGTGATTTTCTCAATATTAAGATTTTTTTACTGCCTCAGATTCCTGATTTTCAAATAGTTGTATCTCAGCCAAACGTTGTCCTATACTGGCAAACCAAAGAAAAGCTTACTTATTCAGCTTTCAGGTGATGTATAAATCTCAGTTTCAAAAAACTGACCCGTATGACTGGTTTTGTGGTTCAGGATCACATTGACAGTTCTTGTTTTCTCTATGGAATATTACAGTGTTTATTTTAAAAAGTTTTATTTGTGCATATTATTAGTGGTGAAACCATTGTAATTGTTAGAATGGTCACGAATCAGCGGTCTCCACATAAAACTGATTGTGCAGACCAAACTGTAAGATGTAGAGACTTGAAACTTGGAGGGATGGTAGTACTCGCACCGCACACAACGTCACAAAGGCTCGCCTCAGTCGGCATGAAGGGGGCGCTACAGCAAACAAAAGTACAAAATCGCTCATAACTCAGATTTGTTTGTGAGCAAAATTTTCGGGTATTTTGGATTTTTTGAAAAGCCTACTTTTGCAAACTAATCTTAGGTTTTTAGCTTCACATATATACAGGTGCATCTCAATAAATTAGAATGTCGTGGAAAAGTTCATTTATTTCAGTAATTGTGACACTCATGTATTAAATAAATTCAATGCACACAGAATTTAAGTCTTTGGTTCTTTTAATTTTGGTGATTTTGGCTCGCATTTAACAAAACCCCAACAAATCTCAACAAATTAGAATACTTCATAAGACCAGTTAAAAAAAAAAAAAAAGAAAACATTTTTAGTGAATTGATGGCCTTCTGGAAAGTATGTTCATTTACTGTATATGTACTCAATACTTGGTAGGGGCTCCTTTTGCTTTAATTACTGCCTCGGCGTGGCATGGAGGTGATCAGTCTGTGGCACTGCTGAGGTGGTATGAAAGCCCAGGTTTCTTTGACAGTGGCCTTCAGCTCATTTGGATTTTTTGGTCTCTTGTTTCTCATTTTCCTCTTGACAATACCCCATAGATTCTCTATGGGGTTCAGGTCTGGTGAGTTTGCTGGCCAGTCAAGCACACCAACACCATGGTCATTTAACCAACTCTTGGTGCTTTTGGCAGTGTGGGCAGGTGCCAGATCCTGCTGGAAAATGAAATCAGCATCTTTAAAAAGCTGGTCAGCAGAAGGAAGCGTGAAGTGCTCTAAAATTTCTTGGTGAACAGGTGCAGTGACTTTGGTTTTCAAGAAACGGTTTTCAAAAAAGACACCTCTGACGCCATCTGTGATTCAGGAGTGGCTTAACAAGAGGAATATGACAACTGTAGCCAAATTCCTTGACATGTCTGTGTGTGGTGGCTCTTGATGCCTCAGTCCATTCCTTGTAAAGTTCACCCTAATTCTTGAATTGATTTTGCCTCTCAAGGCTACGGTTCTCTCGGTTGGTCATGCATCTTTTTCTTCCACACTTTTTCCTTCCACTCAACTTTCTGTTAACATGCTTGGATACAACAGCCAGCTTCTTTGGCAATGAATGTTTTGTGGCTTACCCTCCTTGTGAAGGGTGTCAATGATTGTATTCTGGACAACTGTCAGATCAGCAGTCTTCCCGAATATTGTGTAGCCTAGTGAACCAAACTGAGAGACCATTTTGAAGGCTCAGGAAAGCTTTGCAGGTGTTTTGAGTTGATTAGCTGAATGGCATGTCACCATATTCTAATTTGTTGAATTGGTGGGTTTTTGTTAAATGTGAGCCAAAATCATCACAATTAAAAGAACCAAAGACTTAAATTACTTTAGTCTGTGTGCATTGAATTTATTTTATGCATTTTTTTATGTAAATACACATGCACATCTCTTATTTATAGTTGTATATAGAGGAATAATGCACAAATCTGTACATAAATCTTCTGCTCCAGATTCATACATTATTATTTATTCTAAGTTTTTTATTTATTTAAATGTTTTTTCTCTGTTCTCATGTCAGATATGTATGTGTGTATGTATGTGTGTACCAGGAGCACCTTAAAAAACCACAACAAATTCCTCGTGTGTTTGCGCACACTTGGCGAATAAAGCTAATTCTGATTCTGATTTAATACACAAGTTTCACAATTTGAGTTGAAATACTGAAATAAATGAACTTTTCCATGACAATCTAATTTATTGAGATGCACCTGTATATGTGATGCGATCTGGGAAAACCCATCGGACGTTTCCAGGAAATTCGAAAAATAGGTTGAATGTCATTTTTTGGTCAAAATTAGGTTTTCATTAAATTATTATTCTGTAACGTCTGGTCTATCATCTCTGTAAATATCTCTGCGAAATTCACTTGTTTAGTGCAGAAAAAAAGCGATTTATTGCAGCAAGCAGATATGACTGTGTCTTTCTTTTATGTTAAGATGTTGAAGTGCTTTCTCTCAACACCACAAAAACAGTTTACCTATCAAAATAAACCACGTAACGTATTTAATAAAGGTAAGATGGCGGAGCGCAACAATGCAGTCTGAAGTACTGCAGCTGCTCACTTGACCGATCTTACTCGTCTCTGTCTGCTCAATCTTGGTGATGTCAGTGCCCTAAATGGTGTTATAATGGACTATTTCACATCCAGAGATGAAGGATCGGATGATAAAGTTACTAAAGAGGAGGTGTCTGATGACAGTCTGTTTTTATGCACAGTGCACAAACAGTTGCACTGCGTTTACGTTTATTACAAGGTAGTGTTATGTCGTAGAATAGGAAAACACGCGCAAGACACAGGTAACTTATGAACTCACTCTTTACTGCCAACTGTTCTCTCCTTTGCCACCCTTAGCTTACTCAAACATCCCACTAGTGCCACCCACAGGACAGATGGTGACACCACATCTCGCTCACTTTTAAACAATTATACTTCCACTCATTTGGTACAACAACACATTTTTTTTAGGGATTACAACACATTGCATAGTAGTACCAATGTTTAAACAAATGCATAACATTTCTTATAGAACATCACTTTACTCTGTATGCATTATAAAACATCACCTTTCCACGTAATGTACTATTTACGTGACAACAATGAACAATGTTAGTTCATCGCAGTCCCGAGTCCACGCTGGTGCCCGTCTCACCCTAACCTGTCTTTCAGGCTGAGCCACTGACACGGGGTACAGTCATAATCAAAGTTAGCCATCTCCTGTATCCCACTCTCCTCCTGTCCAGAAGAGACAGGCGTGAGATACAAAGCATTCCAAGTACGTCCATCAGACAGTCTGTAAGTGTAAGGCCCAATGTTTCCCAGAACTTTCAGTGGTTTGGAAAATGCACATAGCAACTTAGGAAGAATACCTGGCCGCTTCACTCGGACAAAAGATCCTTGTTGGAATGACACTTCCTTCGCTCCACGTTTGCAATCAGTGTATGTTTTGGATCTTTGCTGCACGTTTCACTCGATCCACAATGTTTATATATTTTATGGTGAGTATCGTGAACCAAGGCAATGAACTGCGCACGCAAGGTCTCTGGTATTACAAGTCTGTGTGTACCTCTTACTGCACACTCATCTTGGAGAGAAAGTTCATGTTGGATTCTGTAATATGGCAAAAGTTCAGGGCCTAGGTCTTTAGGAGATTTCGGCCATTTGGTCATCAGTAGATCACGTAGTTCACGATATATTGGACAGGCAGCACCAGCCGCCTTGAATTCATCAGCTGATATGGCCATAAAGGTTGAAGTAAGCGCAACCACCTCCACATCATCCTCTAGCACAGGACCGCTGCTCTGTAACGGTAAGTGAGACAAGCAATCAGCTGCAACATTCTCACGTCCAGGTTTGTACTGGATGTCATAGTCAAACATCATCAATCTAGCTGACCACCGAGCAATCCGTCCTGCCCATCCGTGTCCCTTTGAGGTGAGCAGTGTTGTGAGGGGGCTGTGGTCTGTGTGCAACATAAAACGTCGCCCCCACAGGTAAGTTCTCCATTTTTCCGTTGCCCACACACATCCTAATGCTTCATTCTCTATTGTGGAGTACTTGAATTCTGCTTGTGTCAATGTACGTGACGCAGAAGCAACAGTATTTTCAGACCCATCTGAGTGCATTTGGGGTAGAACAGCACCCAGGCCGTGATTAAAAGCATCCGTTGTGACGATAGTGTGTAGCTCAGGGTCAAAGAGTGCAAGTGCAGGGCTATTAATTATGAGATCTTTCACTCGCTCAAAACTTGTCTGCGCCTCAGGCGTCCAGGTGAATGAAGCTGATCCTCGACACAGTGCTCTGAGAGGCTCAACCACCGCAGAATAATCAGGTATAAACTTTGAATACCACGCTGTGAGCCCAAGAAAAGAACGTAAGCTGGTGATATCCTTTGGTGGTGGTGCATGCAAAACTGCCTGAACATGAGATACATCTGGCTGGAGTCCCTTAGCTGATATTGTGTGTCCTAAGAATGAAGCTCCGTCTGTCTGATCTGGCATTTGTCAAAGTTCAACTTAAGTCCAGTTGCTTCCAGACGCTGAAGTGTTGCATCCAAGTTCCTGTCGTGTTCCTCAGATGTCTTTCCTGAAACAATAATGTTGTCCAGATAGCACTGAACACCTGTAAGTCCCTTTAGTACAGTGACATCGGTCTCTGAAAACAGCTCAGCCCGGAAGCCAGACCATACAGTACTCTCTTGTAGCAAAATAAGCCGTCGTGAGTAATGAATGAAGTGAGGCTAAGGCTATCCTCATGGAGTAGGACTTGGTGATAGGCACTCTGCAGATCCAAAGTTGAAAAGACAGTTGATCCCCTCAGTTCCGCAAACATTTCCTCCATGTGAGGAAGTGGAAAACTGTCCACCACTATGGCTCTATTTGGTTCTCGCAAATCCACACAAAGTCGTATTTTCCCATTTTTTTTTTTTTTGTTACCACGATTGGCGAGACCCAAGACAATTCAATGGGTTCAATCACATCCTGCTGAATAAGCTGCTTCAATTCCTGTGAAACAGCCTCGTGGATTGCAAATGAAAGCCGGCGCATGTAATGATAGTAATGATTGCAGGCGCAATGATATTACGCAGCCATCAACTCTGCCGGCTGCTAAGGCTGTGACGGTGGCAGATTTTTTCCACCGCGGTGGTAATAGACCAACTACCGTTGGTGGCGCGGTGTTGAGATCGCAGCGTAATATACATACATATATACATATATGTATATATATATATATATGTATATATATATATGTATATATATATATATATATATATATATATATATATATATAATTTATTATTATTTATTTTTAAACATAAAAAATGTGGCTCAAAAATTATTAACAAACGTGCGTGTTTATTTCAGCCTACAAAACACTAAAGTAAATATCAAAGAAATTATAGGAAATCATGTATCAGTGTATCAATTGATGATCCCTTTAAGAAATGTAGGGTCATCCATGCTTTAGGGACAACCTACAAACATGAGGTTAAACACTCAAACTTAAAAAAGAATTGTCAATTTTGTTTTCATGGTAACATTAATGCTCTTTTTTTTCTTTAATAGACAATGCAACAACTGCAGCAACAACAACTGCAAAACAAACAACAGGTAATTACAGACCTTTGGTTGTCATTTAGCTTGAAAGGCATGTGGATTTAAGTGTCAGCAATACAATTAAACAAATACTCCATCATAATTAAAAATGAAACCCAGTGGTAGCATTAGGGAAGGAACGTTTCGCAGTAAAAACCGAACCGTATAGTTCTCAACACATAGTTCGGCATGCTAGGACCGCAGTTCAACTGAAATCTGACAACACATGTAATATGGTTTGTTATAAATAACAAAACATGTAAAATGAACAGGGTTCGGCTAATGTATATTTCTGTTGATGGATGCGCATTCTGGCTTCCCAGTACTTTACAACAACAGCGATCATTTAAGCCTTGCCAGTTTAAATATTTAAAAGCCAGAGGACACGAGCTCGCGCAATGAGAAGATTTGTGTGTGCACTCATCCAAAGAGCGCAAAACCGCGCCTCAGAATGCGCACAAATATTAAGCTCTCCCTGAAGCAGGGCCGGCCCCAAATGAGTTACTCCCCTGCCCCTTTCCATCCTTTCCCCTCCTTGCTGAACGTGATCGATTTCGAAAGCGAAAGTAAAACCAATAAAACAGCGCACACAAGAAAGCAATTGCACGCTTTTGCAAGGATCAGCAGCTGCACGCAATCACAGATTGCACGCTTCCCACCCAAAACGTGATTTGTGTGAACCATAAGTTGAACCGTTCCACCCCTAGGTAGCATGTATAAAGAAAACAAAATGGGTCAAGAATAGATCCTTTGGGGAACTGCACAGGTCAAAACTAATTTGAAGAATGAACACCCATCAACATAGATGGGAAAAATTGTTCTAGTATCAAAACAGGATTTGAATTAGTTTAGGGTGCAACCTTTATCTTATCTGGGTGGCCAATACCCACCCTAAGTTCCCATTTAGTGCCCTAGCCTTATTGTTACCTAAATAATGAAAAAATCAATGCTGGAAGTACTGCACACATCAGATAACCTTTTTCAAGTAACTAGTAATGCATTACTTTTAAAAGTAACTCAATATGGTGGCGGTATTTGTAGGCTGCTTGCTATTTGTGCAACAGTATTTAGCGTTAAATTATTACACTCTAATTGTTTCCCTGCATTTTTCAGAATTAAGCACTAGTGCCACAACATCTGGATGGCAGTCACTAACATCTTTTCACAATCTTCTTTATTCTTGTATATGCTTTATCTTTCTTTATGTATGGAAGGATATAAGGGTTCTTAGTAGTAACCTGTGTGTGTGTTGCTTCAAGAAAGCAACCATAAATGTGCAACCATAGAAACCATATTCATTAATTTATAGAATTGCAGAAGTCTGAAGTGTGAGCATAATTGTGAGATTTCAATAGTTTTAAAATTATGATGGTGGTGTTGATGATTCCAAAAATATTATATCTCAGACATGTATTCTCTGGCATGTGTGTATTTGTGCATTGACAATATTGTATGTGCTGTAAAGCAATCACACAGATAAAGTACTGTGAATGACCAGCCCTGAAAAGGTTAAGTAGTTAAGCAGAGATAACTGGTTTTTAAAACAACATTTCAGCTCAAGATACTGAATGTATGGTTTATGAGGATGAATGAATGAGGATACAACAGAAACGAACACCCACCTAGTGAAGGTACTTCTTCTGAATGATGACATAGGTTAAATGTTTTACCATTCCGTGTGAATAATTCCAGATAAAGAGATTGCTGTGTGAATCCAAATAAGTTAAAATTTCCAAGCATTTCCTGCAGAAATGCAAAAATACACCATTTTGCTGTCACGTTTACTAACTTGCTCTCTTATGATGACAGGATGAATTTGCTCCTGTACTTGTAATCTTGCTGCCATAACATTATATTAGTTGACTAAAGAACTGTCTATTCATGTGATTAATTTTAACAAATGTAGAGGTGTATTCTAATGCAGTGGCTACCAATTAATGAAATCAACAAGCTACTTAAGGCCTTTTGTTACAGTCATTTTTATTATGGTTGACAGGTTACATCTTGACAGATGTAATAAAGCTGTGATAAAAACTAGTCTGAAGTGCTGTTTTGTTCTGTTGATAGCCCTTGCTGACAAGAACTGTAAAAAGTAATTGTAATTTTAAGTGCAAATGCTACAGTAAAAACCTGTTAATTAATTAATGTTACGTTCGCTTTACTTCGTATATGGAGGAAAACTGTAATAGATCCAACCAATTCTATAGTAATACTTTTAAATATAGTTTTTGAAAGTGAAAAAATTAAGAAATAAACTATAGATATACTCAGAATTGCAAGAAAAAGATAATTAGAATGACTTTCTGGAATTTCATTTACTTTAAGATTATATGGTTATGTCGATAATGGTGATTCTTAAAATATTTTATTTTAGGCATTCATGTATGTACTGTAAAACAATCACACAGATAAAACACTTTGAACGACTACTCTCATTCTCCTTGATCAAAACTGTGCTGATTTGCCACACCAATGATGTTAAAATGATCATTTGATGCTGAAGAGTGGAGTAATGCATTACAGGGATAAATTGCATTTTAAAATACATAAAAAAGTGTTATTTTACATTGTATTAATGTTTCACAGTATAGTTGTTGCCAGTATATTCAAAAAATGCTGCCTTGGTAAGCAGAAGAAGAAAAACTTTTAGAGTTTATATGTAGTTTGGTTGTTTCACATTGGATTTCATTTTGAGACCAGAAAATGGAAATTTGACATCATGATTTAGATTTTCAGTAGAACATTTGTGGTGCTTTTGCATCTTGTTGTAAAGGCAATTCTTCAACTTTTCTCTTTTATGCACATGGGATAAAGGACATCACAGCACTTTTCACAATATACATTGTTTTAAAGCAGTTTTACTGAAATTCATTATGTTATAATATTTGTAATATGCATTATTGTCCACTTTTAGAAGAGCTGGCCAAAGAATAGTTTGCTTTTTGCAATGGAATAAAGGACATAACAATTTGAGATTTGTACTATGGATGAGGTGTATAAACGATGACAGTGACCTATTCCTTTAAGGTTTTGCTGTCAGGTTAAGAAGTGCATCTAATGTTGACGTACAGTGCATATTTGTTTCTTTGGAAGTAAGTGTATAATGTTAAGTATGTCACTCAACTGAAAGGGAAACTCCATTTCTCTCTCTCTCTCTCTCTCTCTCTCTCTCTCTCTCTCACTCTCACTCTCACTCTCACTCACATACACACACACACACACATCAGTACAAATAATAATCTATTTAAAAACAAATCAAAGCATTTTAAATGGGAATTATGCAATTAATTTATTTGAATGCCCATTTCTCTTGGTCACAGTTTATATTCAACAAAAATAACTGAAATCAAGCACTTCCTGTAACCATGAATGAGTTTCTTACACCTCTCTACTGGAATTTTGAACCACTCTTCTTTTGTAAACTGCTCCAGGTCATTCAGATTTGAAGGATGCCTTCTCCCAACTGCTGTTTTGAGATCTCCACACAGGTGTTCTATGGGATTCAGATCTGGACTCATTGCTGGCCATTTCAGAACTCGCCAGCGCTTTGTTTGCAACCATTCCTGAGTGCTTTTTGAAGTGTGTTTCAGGTCATTGTCCTGCTGGAAGACTATGACCTCTGGTGGAGATGCAGCTTTCTGACACTGGCCACTATGTTGCGCCCCAAAAATTCTTTGGTAATCATCAGATTTTATGATACTGTTCACAGAGTCAAGGCATCCAGTGCCAGAAGCAGCAAAGCAACCCCATCTTTGAACCTCCACCATGTTTGACTGTAGGGACTGTATTCTTTTCTTTGAATGCCTCATTTATTTTTCTGTAAACAGTGCCATGATGTCCTTTACCAAAAAGCTCTACTTTTGTCTCATCTGTCCACAGGACGTTCTCCCAGAAGGATTGTGGTTTTGTCACAAGTTTTTTATGCCTTTGTGTCAGCAGTGGTGTCCTCCTGGGTCTCCTACCATAGCGTCCCTTTTCATTCAGATGGTGACGGATAGTGCGAGCTGACACTGTTGTACCCTGTGTCTGCAGATCAGCTTGAATTTGTTTGGAAGTTAATCGGGGTTCTTTATCCACCATTCGAATAATACTTTGTTGTAATTTTTCATTATTTTGCTCTTCCGTCCACGTCCAGGGAGCTTAGCTACAGTGCCATGGGCTGTAAACCTCTTGATGATATTGCGCACAGTGGACACAGGAACATTAAGATCTCTGGAGATAGACTTGTAGCCTTGAGATTGTCCATGTTTCTCCACAATTTTTTCTCTCAAATCCACAGGCAACTCTTTACACTTCTTTCTTTTTTCCATGCTCAGTGGGACACACAACACAACGGTTGAGTCAACTTTCTCCATTTTAACTGGTTGCAAGTGTGATTACTATATTACCACACCTGATATTTGCCATAAATAAAAGTTATAAATATTTCAGGAGCATCACATGCTTGAAAAGCAATTATTTCTTTCAATTTTGACAAGTTGCCATTAATTTTGTCCAGTCCATTCTGTGTGAAAGTTTCCGTTCTGTGTGAAATTTGATCAAGTTTTGACTTTTGACTTCTCTGTTTTTTTGTGTTGTTGCAGTGCAAACAAAAACAATAAGCATGTGAATACCAAAACATTTGCAATTGGAACAATTTTCTGAGAGAAGTGTTGCATTTTCTGACAGAATTGCAAGGGTGCCGATATTTTTGGCCATGATTGTATGTTACATATTTACTGTAGTAATAACAGTAAATTGTTCATAATTAGGCAAAATATGTTAGTCACTTGGCATCTGAAATAAATTGGTGCAAAAAGAAGAGTTACAGGAGCATTAAATCCATGTGCATATAATACTAAACTAATATTTTTCGACTAATGAATATGTGGCAGTACTGCACTGCCACTGCTGTTCTGAGCTTACTGGAGGAATGTGTGTACAAGGTTTGTTACAGACACTTGACCTGTCACCTAAGATCATATCTGAAGGGAAACTATTTTGTTACTGGCTGTGTTCCATTTTTTTTTTTTTTTTCTTGAACAAAGGCAGGGACAGATTAAAAACCACTGCAAACTTCCTGCTCACCCACAGCAGGAGCAAGAGCATCGCTGAAGCAGCTGTCTGAGGTACGTAAAATCATTATCTTTAACGTCATACTCCCTGGGTTATGGGCATTATAATGGGGTATCTTTTATTTCCAAAGCAAAATATCTTACTTTTCACTCTACTAAATTCTACGAAAACACACTATTTATCATTATTTCAAAATAAAAAAATCGGGACATACCCTAAGTTGATTGAAATTGTCTTTTGAGACAATTCTGTCAAATTTGGTTTATAAATCCTGTTGAACGTTCCTTTTTTAAATTGGACTGATCCATTTGATTGAGTAAACAAAGTGGTCATATATAAAAAAAAAAAGGAAAAAAAAGTATAACTTGAGTGAGTGACAAAAAAGTTACTAGTGCCGAATTTTACTATTGATTATTCTAAATAAAAAGCATATTGAGAATGTGCATGAGGTCAGGTGTGAGTAATTTAAGCTTGATTTAAGTGCTTGAATGTGAATAAAAGGAAAATAAATATAAAACTATGCTGGTATATCATGTATCCCTAATTATTATGGTATACGATTCTATATACACTGAAATGCACATTAACACGCATGTTTACAATACAGCATACATTGTAACAAATGTATTTAAACAACACACTCATTGTAGTTATTTTTAAGGTAATGACATAGAAATAAAGTAAGTTCTGTAATTTGATAGTGGATTTCCTTCTGTGTTTCAGTAAGATTTGATTCCTGAGTTCCCTGAGTTCTAAGGGGTTTTTGTAAGAGGCATTATAGACACATTGCTTTAAACTGCGTTTATGATAGGCCTAATGCATGATGCTTTATGCTATCTGATTACAGTAGAAGGACTCGTGGTTTTATCTCTGACGTCATCATGATGAGATTGTCTCCAGTTTTCCGACATATGCTGGTGTTCATATCAGTCCTGTCACTCAGTAAGGTTTTGTTTACTGTTTGATTATCTGTCCTAATGTGGAAAAGGCAATAAAAATATGCAAATGTGTGCTATTGAATTAAATAATCTTTCTTTCTTTTTAACAGCCAGAGTACAAACAACAGCAACAGCAGGTAAGACATATTGTTTTAAACTAGAACCAGATCTATTTTTCCTGTTTTAACCTAAAAACTCTGCTTTGATGTGAATTGAACAAATGTCTTCTCAAACCCCCTGATCGCTTTGTGTGATTGTTACCACCTAGCTGATTAAATGTTCCTGTCATTTGTGTTTTCTTATTCTTAATACACCACAGAATGTATTGGGTTATTGAAAAAAATAAGATTAAGATAAAAAAAAAAAAAATCTGATGCTACTTCCTTTTCATTGCAATTAATTTACTGTCAATAACTGTGACAAATGTCATGGAGAAATATTTGTTTCATTTATTTCACATTAGTTATAAAATGTGATTAAGTTCAGTTATATTATGGTCAGACTACTCGATTCTGATTGGCTGGAAGGTGTGTCGAATGCAAAAGTTGTTCCAGTCAGTTTAATAATCACAGACACTGCTGCCTTTATTGAACTTAAAGCACACTACGAGAGGTAACATTGCTTTTTGATGAATTAAATTTGCAGCTCCTCTGTAAATAGAAGATCACAGATGCAGTAATTACCCTGATAGCACACATACAACATGGAGACGTCAATTTGATGTCTGCACCTACATCTGCAAGTGTTTGTTCATCTACAACACGTATAGAATGTTTGCTAACAGATGTCAAATACACATTTATTAGATGCCTTTAGATTCCTGAAAGTAATTTGTATTCTTTACATTGCTTGTATGACTGGCTATTTAAAAATGTAATTATTAAATAGGTCCCAATAAAAGGTACTCGCAAAGTAAGATCTGGGGGTCGAACATTAGGACATGCAAAGTGAATCGCGCAGATGACTGGACAGAAAGTGAGGCTTCTACAAAAGGGATTTCTACGTTAACAAGCCTTGAATCGAGGCTTCATCTGGCATACCCTTTAACACAAGCTCTGATGTCTCGGTTCAAATGTCATTTCACTAGTTGACAGTCATTCAAGATTTAGCGATCCAAACTTGCTAATGATGTGGGAACACAAATTTTGCAAAGCATATGTTGTCCATAAGAACGTAATGACATCTCTCATAAAGGTGTGCATCTTTACAAAGTAAACAATGGCCTAAAAAACACTTAGCCTCTTCGCTAATTAGCACACAAAATACCACTGGTATACTACGTCCGCCACCTCACCGGAAGTTGTGCCCACGTTCTTTTTTACAGTAGCGCCCTCCGGAAACTTGTGGATACACAAGCCTCCTCACGTAAGAGCAAAGCCATCTTGTTTACAGTTGTGACGACCAGTGCCAATTAGGATCAACTAAACGCTGGATTTTCAAAAGTATGTGAAAAATTTAAAGTTCGCGGCATAGAATCTTTAAATATGTCCGAGTGTTTTACACACCGGTCTTTTATTGTGGCGACATTTCCATCGTCCCTAAACATGACATGGCACAAAGCGAAACGATTGGTTGCTGCCGTCAGTCTGAAGGTCTGGCTATGAGACTAACATCTTACAGATGTCTTTCAGATGTTTGTACACAGCAGGTGCTTTCCAGATCAAGTGACCTTTAACGCATCTTGCAGATGTACGTGAGCTATCTATACATACAATCTCTCTCTCTCTCACACACACACATTAAATATATGTAATCTTACCACACTGCGTTATCTCTGTATCTGATTTAAAGCTACCAGAATGCTAGATATGACAAGCCGTAACTGACAAAAATAACCATTTTTACTTTCAAATACTGCGCTGCAAATGACCATGGTATGAAGTGAGATGAAAGATGACAAACAGCAAACTAATTTTCTTTACAGTATTTTGCACATTCTGTATTTACCAATACTGCCAGAGTTACACCTATCCACCACGAGAGGTCATCATCATCGCTCTACTAATCACAATCAGATTCCTCACACAGCATAAACAAACATGAGTGGAAATCAGTGTGAAATGTAAATGTAATGTCAAATGTGTATTTTTTTTGTTTACTCTCTTGTCACCACCAGCAATATTTTACCCATTCGGCTCGGCAGCAGGAGACACAAACAATCCTGCTGTTGATGATGGAAGCTCCTCAGTTATTCAGCTGCTGAGTCCATTTCAGTTCTTTGGTCGCACATACCAGCAGATTTATGTAAGAATTTGATTCCATCTTCATTCTGAGTCTAAATGTGAGTGGTTAATGCCTTACAAACTCATATGTGATCATTTTGACAATATTTCTCATGTTGTAGGTTAATAATAATGGATACCTCACTTTTAACCAGCCTTCATCAGCATATACTCCCTACACATTTCCTGCTAGGGGAAGCCAAGATTTATTTGCTGGTCTCTGGACTGACCTTGACAACCGTCAAAGAGGTGTTATTTCATATCATCAGTACACCAGTGGAAATGTTCTTACACGTGCCACTCAAGATATAAACACACATTTCCCAAGTCTGACCTTTAGCGCTTCTTGGGTCTTTGTTGCAACATGGGATAAAGTCGCTTACTACAGCTTAACCACCACAGTAAGTTTGGTTTTCCCTTTATTCACGATTCGAAATTCATTCATGAATTGACATGACCCAGGCAGAGCAAGTGGAGGAGATGATAATGATAATAAATTAATTTCCCTGGCCCCAGTCCTTGGCTAAAAATGATTTTAATCATTATGAGCTTACCAAAAATCACACCATGTAAGCCTGGCTTTAATCAGTAAGTTATCCACTATATTGAAGAAGGACATTAAGAACCAACATCTAAATAGATATTAGGATAACGCTACCTGAGTTATAGCAAAGACTGTAGACTTTGGTTATAGGCATGGCTACTTTGAAGGGGGGGAAATCCATTTTTTAAATGGTTGTCATTGCTATTTAATGCAACTAGGTTAAAGGGTTAGTTCACCCAAAAATGAAAATTCTGTCATTAATTAGCCTACTCACCCTCATGTTGTTTTAAACCCATAAGACATTCCTCTATTTTAGATTAAATCTGAGAGGTCTCTGACTCTCCATAGACAGCAAGGGTACTACCATGTTCAAGGCTCAGAAAAGTACCAAGATGATCGACAAAGTAGTCCATGCATAATCAGTGGTTCAACTGTAATTTTACGAAACTATGCAAATACTTTTTGTGCTATAAATAAATAATTTACTTAATAAATAATAACTAATTCCACATTTTCGTCTCAGTTGTGGACGCGCGCTCACGAAGATCAATAGCATTCATACAGAGTGCGTCTTTCTCCGAATGTAAACAAGGCACAACCCATGTGTTAAACGCCATGACACCAGATCTGGGTCAGCGCCGGCGCCACCCAGACATACTCCCATGAACGCGCGTCCACAACTACTTTTGTCTTGTCCAAATCCCCACACTTGCGGGCTTGGCCACTTGAAAGCGCGTGTGTGCGGCAGGAAGTAAGTGCGCAAGACTGTCCCGAGGCAAGTTCAAGAGGCAAGTGTTTCCTGGAAACGGTGTGCAACGGGGTTGGAGATACGTTTTCTCTTGTTTGGTGGGTGTGTCAAAAATGTCAGCCCAATCAGCAGCAACATGTATATAAACAACGCGGTATTAAAGAGACACTGTTTAATATGACATAAAAATGCTATACATATTTATATATTTTGCTATTGTATTGTGGAGTGACACTCCTCTGATTATATAATGGTAAATATTACAATATCATAGCACAACAACAGTGATCAGCAGTAATGATAAGCCTAATAACGTTACTCACAATAAAAATAATAAGGTCATATCCACCTTATTTTTCCTATAAGAGTGGGTGCAGCCATTTGTACAATTTTTGTGTCGAGCTTCCGGTCTCATCCACTTCCAGCTATATTTAGCTGCACAAAAAGCTCGTTTTACTGCTTGATAATGCAAACTGGTTTGTCTTCCCATATTGTTTTAATGTATTTTCTTAATTATGAACCCACTGGTTTGTAGTGCAAACTGTTTTACCGTTTACTGGACTTCGATATTCTTCTCGTTATTTCCCTATGGCGGATTATAAACCGGACGTCTAACACATTACCAGAAAACAGCTTACTTCCGCATTGAAAAATAAGGTGGATAGATCATAGGTAAGATCTCGGAGGTAAGGAGTGGATTATCCTTTGTTTTGTATGTCTTTTCATCCTGAAATGCAAGGCAAATGTTGGATCACAATAATTAGGACAGTTAATTAAACAGTTTCCACAAACCCCATCACTCGATTGGGATGTTCTCTTTTTTTCTGGATGGTAAGGGCAGTGACTGTAACATCGGGCGTATATTGCAGTATTAAACGCGTATTTATTTATTATGTTTTGCAACATTTTGTTGGGGCTGAACGCAAGGCAGGTCTAAAACATTCCAATTATGTGCAGTGCCCTTAACGCACACTAAATTCTCAGGAGCAGTATTCGAGGCTTAGTGTATCCCAAAATGCATCATGTTCTGGAAATAAATCCAACGTTCTACATTGACTTTGTATTGCAGGAAGCTGCCTCCTTGTCATTTCTGACTTATAACAAAAAACAGAGCTATATCTAAAAGCTGCAATGTTACAAAGTGTTCAGTAAACAAGCTAAAAAACACATAACTACGTTTTTATAACCTGTCGACCCAAAAAACGAGCATTTAAGGACATAAAAGTAGAACGCAACAAACCGCGACTGGAAACATTCATTATTTTTAACCATGTCAAAGGATTATTTCACCACCCTATGTAAACCTGAGAAGAGGAGATATATTGAGAAACTAAATTTTATTGGTCTGTGTCGGTGCTCATTTTCCTTTTCCTTTCCTTCCTTTTGCTTCCTTTTGTTATCCAACTGAATGGCTCAATGTGAAATACCCAGGCATTCACAATTTGTGTTCTTAAACTTTTTTTTTTTTTTTGGGTGGACAGCTTATAAAAACATAGTTCTGGGTTTTTAGCTTGTTTACTGCACACATTGTAACATAGCGGCTTTTAAACATTGTTGTTTTTTTATTATAAGTCAGAAATGACAAAGAGGCAGCTTCCCGCAATACAAAGTCAATGGAGAGCCTTGGATTGTTTCTCCCCCGTCCCCGGTGTGGGCGTGGCTTAAAATGAGCACTGTCTCTATGGGAGAGTCAGAGACCTCTTGGATTTCATCAAAAACATCTTAATTTGTGTTCCGAAAATGAACGAAGGTCTTACGGATTTGGAACAACATGAGGGTGAGTAATTACTGACAGAATCTTCATTTTTGGGTGAACTAACCCTTAATAAAATTTGCTAATCTAAAAACCAATCTCTGTGAGATTGGTATTAATTTTTAGCTATTAATTTTAATATTTTTCCTTTGGTCAATATTTGTGTTTGTCTTTATTACTATAATTTATTATTATAACATTACCAAAATCCCAAAATTTACCTGGGAATATTCTCTGAAATTTGGTTGATTTGACATGAAATTACCCAGCAACAATATTTAATAAAATAACAGTTTTGCAAAATAGAGCAAATACAGTAACCTCACAATACTGAATGCTAATTTTAGCATGTTTAAGGTAAATATCTTTTTCAAGATTTCTAAGTTTAAGGTAATTATCTTTCCTCTAATCTTTTCAGGAAACATCTTTTCAAGTGGTTTTAATTTCAGGTGGTAATTTTTCATTTATTCTGATGAATTATGGTGACATTGCTGTAACATCACATCCAGTGGAGGTAAAATAATCTTTCTATTTAAGGAACAAATTGTTACTATTCAGTACCATATATCAGCATATGCACTGTATGTGTAAATGTCTGTCTAAATTTTAATTTGCTTTTTCATATTTTGTACAGGCTGGTTATGACACGATAAACTCCACACACTACTTTGTGATTCCTGGATCAAACAGTGGCAGCTCCATCTCAAACCTCAAGAGCTCCAGTAATGTCAGTGTTTCAGGACGATGGGCCTTCAAGGTGGATGGTGGACAACCCGTCTCTCTAGGTAAAGTTTTTATCTTTCCTTAGATTAAATAAATAGGTTTTGTTTTACAAGCCAGTGTTTTATTAAATATTACAAATATTACATAACCCCATATTATTTGCATAATTAGTTTATGCACATGTAATTCAACGAATCCAAGTGAGTATTTTGTGTGTAGCTTTTACTGTAGTTCATGTGTGTCAGTTCTGAGCTCATTTGTATAGTACATTCCTAAAAGTAAACACAAAATAAACTTCTAGCAGGTATACACTATCGTTCAAAAGTTTGGGGTCAGTACATTTTTATTGTTTCTTTTTTTTTTTTTTTTTTTTTTTTAAGAAATTAATACTTTTATTCACCAAGGATGTATTAAGTTAATAATTAAAAGTTTATTAAAAGTTAATAATAAATAATTTACATTGTTATAAAATATTTATATTTTGAATAAACACTGTACTTTTTAAACTTGTTATTCATGAAAGAATCCTGAAAAAAAAATTACAGGTTCCAAAAAATATTTGGCAGCACAACTGTTGATATTATTCAACACTGATCATTCTAATAATAAATCTGCATATTATAATGATTTCTGAAGGATCATGTGACACTTAAGACTGGAGTAACAGCTGATAAAAGTTTTTCAGCTTTTCATCACAGGAATAAATTCTATTTTAAAGTATATTAAAATAAAAAACATTATTTTATATTGTAAAAACATTTTGCAATATTACTGTTTTTTTTTCTATATTTTTAATCAAATAAATGCAGCCTTGATGAGCATAAGAGACTACTTTAAAGACTATTACTAAAGTCTTACTGACCCCAAACTTTTGAACGGTAGTGTACACATTCAAAATGTA
The DNA here is from genome assembly GCA_036247105.1 of Cirrhinus mrigala. Lineage (NCBI taxonomy): Eukaryota > Metazoa > Chordata > Actinopteri > Cypriniformes > Cyprinidae > Cirrhinus > Cirrhinus mrigala. The sequence continues at coordinate 3,518,617 of CM070018.1, forward strand.
CAGTCTTTCTCTTCCCAGAAAAAGGATCAAAAATATTTTTGAAAATCTTATCTTGTACATTGATGGATCAGTGCATGTTTCATTTGGTTTCCTCAGTATGTCCTGTCTTAACTTTTTCAATAGAAAATATGTAAACACAGAAGAAGTGCACTCATGAACTGCAATCATAAAGTGAGTTCATGAAGCATTTAATGGTGTTTATATTTGTGTTCATTCTTTCAGTAAACCCCATGTCGTCAACCACCACAGTCTCAACAGGTAATTATGCTGTGAATGATGGAAGACCTTTTTTTATGTACTTTACAAAAGTGTTTTCTAATCTAATGCTCTTTTTCTCTTGAACAGCCACTGTAACAGTAACTGCAGAGCCATGGACAGGTAATTTTGAGTTAACAATGCATTTATGTCAGAAACACACAATTACAAAGTTCAGGTTATGTACAGTAGGTGATCGCGGTTTTGGAGACTTTCTGATCTGCATTTCTTCACCTGATCCTTGGAGGTTATTTGTCTTCTCAAACCATCCTTTTCACTTTGTGTGATGCCTGTATAAATACATTTCTTCCTCCAGGATGATTGTTAACATCTGCAGTTGATTTAAGCTTCTTAATTATTGCCCCAGTAGAAAAAAATGGCCATTTTTAGCACTTTAGTTATTTTCTTACAGCCATTGTGCGGCTCAAGAGCTTTTTGACGCACATCATTATTGTATTATTGGGTCTTTTCCACACTTTCTATGGGTGCCAATAAATGTGACAAATATCTTGAAATGTAAACATCAGCCTTTTGTATTTTTTTGTTTATTCTCTTGGCAGCACCACAAATATTCTACTCATTCGGCTCGGCAGCAGGAGACAAAAGCAATCCTGTCAATGATGATGAAAGCTCTTCTGTTATTCAGCTGTTGAGTCCATTTCTGTTCTTTGGTCGCACATACCAGCAGATTTATGTAAAAATTTGATTCCATCTTCATTCTAAGTCTAAATGTGAGTGGTGGATCTGTGATCAGTCAAACCTTTCACCGTAATCTTGACTGATGTCTCATATTGTAGGTTAATAACAATGGATATCTCACATTCAGCCAGCCTTCATCACAACATTTTCCCTATTCATTTCCCGCTAATGGAAGCCAAGATATAATTGCTGGTCTCTGGACAAACCTTAACAACTATGTGAGTGGTGTTGTTTCATATCAACAGTACGCTAATGGAAGTGTACTTACACGAGCCACTCAGGATATAAACACACATTTCCCAGATGTGACTTTCAGCGCTTCTTGGGTCTTTGTTGCAACTTGGGATAAAGTCGCTCACTTCAGCTCAAGCAGTACAGTAAGTTTTATATACGGTTTTACTGTTTGATGTTTACACTGTTTTCACTTCATTAATGATTGAACATGACTGAACATGATTAAGATGATCTTTTTTCCTAACATTTTTAGGAAACATCGTTTCAAGTGGTTTTAATTTCAGATAGTAATTTTTCATTTATTCTGATGAATTATGGTGACATTGCTGTAACATCACATCCAGTGGAGGTAAAATAAAACTGGTTTCCATTTAAGGAACAAAATGTTACAATGCAGTACCATATATCTGTATATGTATGTGTACTGTCTAATTTTTAATTTGCTTTTACATGTTTTGTACAGGCTGGTTATGACACTGTAAACTCCACAGACTACTTTGTGATTCCTGGATCAAACAATGGGAGCTCCATCTCAAACCTCAGGAACTCCAGCAATGTCAATGTTCCCGGTCGATGGGCCTTCAGGGTGGACAGTGGACAACACAGCATCTCTGAAGGTTACAGCTTTATCTTTCTAGATTGATTGATTGATTAATTGATTTAAAGCCATTGTTTTTAACAATTTTATATACAGTAACTCTCTGTCATGTTTAAAAATTTCATTTCATACAACATTTCATTAAGCAAATCAAAGTGAGTATTGTATGTGTGTGGCTTTTAGTTTTTGTCAGTTAGCTTTAAGCTTATCTGTGTAATATTGCACTCCTGAAAGTTAAGTCATATTATAGATGCACACTTGTGCAGTCAAAATGCAGTCTTTCTCTTTCAAGAAAAAGGATGACATATCGATGACTCACCCTTTTAGATTAAAATGAGTAACAAATCATAGGTAAATGCATGCTTCAAAAAAAAAAAAAATAAAATATATATATATATAAAATCACATCAACACAGGAAGGAGTGAGTTCATAATTTAATGGTGTTTTTATGTGTTTATTCTTTCAGAAACCACCACACTGGCAAACACATCAGGTAATAATGCTGCAAGTGTTTGAAGACTCATTACACCCCTGTGCAATGGTTTTAATGTACTTTACAGACATCTTTTATAATCTCATTTTCTTAAGTAGGCATTACAACAACACCTGCAACAACAACAACGCTGGCAGGTAATTATAACCTAAAAATCACAAATTGATTTGAATTTAACAAACCCAACATGAACCTAAGAAACCAGTAAGTATTTTAATCAAAAAAGTAAAATGCTCTAGTCAGATGAGTTCTTGAGGTATTTAATGGTGTTCATGTTCTTTATAATGCACAGGCATATCCTGCTTATACAGTCCTAGGCTGCGTTTCAAAAAAGCATTACAAGCCTAAATTGATCGTAGGACCATTGTTTCCAACGAAGCTAAGATCAACTTAGGTTTATGATGGTTTTGAGAAATGCAGCCCTTTACATGAATATTGGCACCCTTGGTATTTATGAGCAAAGCAAGCCACTAAATATCCATTTTTTATCTTTTTGTTCTTTCATCCCAAAAAATCTATACTTTCAGAAAAACATTTATTTCATGATGAGATTTCACTTGACTACTGTAGCATCCCCATGAGTCGGCCACCGGAGGGCATCATCTCACTACTAATCACAGCCAGATTAAAACATGAGCCCTATAAACTGGGGTGAGATAAATGTTAGATTTTTTTTTTTTTTCTTGGCAGCACAAGCATTATTCTACCCATTAGGCTCAGCAGTAGGAGACACTGGAAATGCTACTACTGATGATGGAAGCTCCTCACTTATTCAGCTGTTGAGTCCATTTCTGTTCTTTGGTCGCACATACCAGCAGATTTATGTAAGAATTTGACTCCATGTTGATTCTGAGTCTAAATGTGAGTGACAGATGTTTTTTTTTAAAAAATCTAAACCTGAGGCTGGGATTTTGACAATATTTCTCATGTTGCAGGTTAATAACAATGGACATCTCACATTCAACCAGCCTTCATCAAAGAATGTTCCAGACAACATTCCTTCTTATGGAAGACAAGATATAATTGCTGGTCTCTGGACAAATTTTGACAACAGTGTGAGAGGTGTTGTTTCATATCAGCAGTACACCAATGGAAATGTTCTCACACGCGCCACTCAGGATATAAACACACATTTCCCAAATCTGAACGTCACTGTTTCTTGGGTCTTTGTTGCAATGTGGAATAAATTCGCTTACTTCAACTTAACCAGTGCAGTAAGTTTGAAATTCATCTGAAATGTCAATGTTTTCACTTTGTTCATGATTTTATGTATATATACACAAACAGTGAATGCTAAGCTTAAAGTGGTTATCTTTCAATTTTTGCAGGAAACATCGTTTCAAGTGGTTTTAATTTCAGGCAGTAATTTTTCATTTATTCTGATGAATTATGGTGACATTGCAGTAACTGGACATCCGGTGCAGGTAAAAGAAACTTGTTTTCTGTTTTGAGAACAAAATATTACTATTCACTACTGTATGAAAGTATATGTACTCTATAAATACAGTTTATATGAGTAATCTCTTTACATACTTTCAGGCAGGTTATGACACAATAAACTCCACACACTACTTTGTGATTCCTGGATTCATCTCAAACCTCAGGAACTCCAGTAATGTCAATGTTCCCGGTCGATGGGCCTTCAGGGTGAACGGTGAACCCAGAAACAGCATCCTGAAATGTAAAAGTCTTGTTAAGTTTCATATAATCTTCTAGAATGTTTTTGTATGATGAGTGTCAACAAATACAAATATTTTCGGTGTTTGTGTGTGTTTCCCCCCATAGACAACATTGTTGGATTTCGAGTGAGACTTTCCTCATTTTCAGACCTAACACAGAGTGGAAACATTGAAATGGTTTTACAGCGAGTATGTCATGCTTACTATGAATATTTAAAGAAAATACGGTGCTAACAACCAAGTCATGGAAAGTTTGATATGTGTATGTATGTTTCAGATAAAACAGGAGCTGGTCAAGTATGGTTTGCCAAACAGCATCGAGCTGAAGTTAGGACGACTGCAAAAGATAAAGCCGTAATTTCATTCTCCTTCAGGAAAAGATGTATGAACCAGTTTGTTTAGCATCTGACAGCAAAAATCCCTGAGGACTGATGATGTAAAAGCTTCAGTTTATCATTAGGGTGGCTTCATTTAAAGAATTACAAAGGACACAAACCAGCATAAAAGTATCGTAAAAGAGGTCCATTAGTAATTGTCACGCTACGGTGGAATGAAATGCATGAAGAAGATAATGCAGACAGTCTTTAATAATCTACAAGAAGGGTAAATGCAGGACAGACAAACAGTAAACTGAACACAACTTAAATAGGGTAGCCAATGAGGAACAGACAGGTGAGGATGATTAACAAGACACAGGCGAATTAACTAATCAAAGAGAGAAAGAAACTAGGTCACTGAACACATGGGGAATGTAAACACAACAAAACAGTCCATGGGTCTGACAGTCATCACTGATATTTTTTCTTTGCCCGCCAATCATGTTGTGTGTGTCAAATGTCAGCTGCAGAAGTTTAATATAACCAGGTCATTACTGAAATTAAAATTGTTTGTCTCATTCACCTACATTAGAGCCATAACTCTAATGAGAAAACAATTTCTTCTCTTTCTTGACAGTTTTTTATGAATTTTTGTGATCGCCTTTCCTAATAACGTGATAGTTAGCAAGTTTAGCGGCTAAAGTAAACAGGCTCGTCACTCCACGGAGAGAAGAGAGGGGCAGGGCGGGGAAGGGCGAGCAGAGCTCTTTAACATTTAAAGCAGCCTCGACCAGAACAGGATGATTTTTGCAGAGCTGATTTTGGCAAGGTAAAAAGGGTGTTGTTTTACACTACCACTGAGAATTTTTAACCAAAGTATGTTATAGACTTTTCATTAAGACCCTAAAGAATCATATCAACTTGTGGAAAATGGGCATCCGATGACCCCTTTAAGGTGCGGTTGTGAGTAAAGTTTCACAGATGCATTATCCACTTACCAAATCACAATCAAAATACATTTGCCAATGTTACAAAGTCCAAACATGATGGAAAAAGATTCATCTGTAATGCATGCATCTCTGTGAACTCTTTTTGTTTCGCCCACTGCTGCTACATCCTGGAGGTCCTCAGGAATTTTTATGGCGTTCACAGGCCAAAATTTTAGGGATCAGTCTGAAGAGCAGAAACTGCATTTTGACCAATGTGAAGTCCTGTCCTTTCCAGGCTTGGTACCAGTGGTCTGTTTTCTTGCCCTCTAAGAGGTGTCTGGCTGTTGTCCTAGCATCATTATCTGATGATGTTGGACAGTTTGTTAATGTTAGTCCACCAAGATCCAATCAAAATGTAGTAAACCTTTCACTATTGTGGACAGAGAGGGGGCCCTCCATAAACTGGGCCCTGGAATGTACTCGCGCTCTTTAATGCGTTTGAGATGTACAATGCATAACTTACAACTCACTGGCATGTTCTTCATCTGTAACTATTAGAAAGTCACAGAAATATTTTCATTTTGCTGTCAGGAATGCATGAGCCTTCTGCATGTTATTCTTCACTTGAAGTCTTCACAGACTTCAGTGAAAGAACACCGCTGCATGCTTTTATTTTTTTTATTATTATTTCTATTCATTTTTAGTTTCTATTCATCATTTTTGTTTTTAGATTGTAATGTTACAATGATAGAATGTAATGTGTTTTTAGAAAAAGTACAGAGATATATACTGTATATCACAATTCAGCCAAAAAAAAAAAAAAAAAAACAGAGGTATGATCGCCCAGCCCCCTGTTGAAACCACCAAGCATGCACAGAATGAGGATACAACAGAAACAAACATCCACCTAGTGAATGAAGGTACTTCCCCTGAATGTTGACACAAGGATTAAATGTTTTACCTTTCTGTGTGAATAATTCCAGATAAAGAGATTGCCAAATGAATCTAAATAAGTTGACATTTCCAAGCATTTTCTTGTATGAATGTGTTCCTCTCCCAGCATGCACTGGGGATGTTTATTACAGTTGCATTGTAATCTCTTTGCCGTAACTTTATATTACTTTGCTGAAGAACTGTTAATTTATGTTATTAATTTTAAAAAAAGTAAAGGTGTATGCTGTGGCTACCATTTAATGAAATCAACATTATAAGCCAATTAAGGCCTTCTGTTACACTAATTTTTACCAGGGTTCAAAAAAGTATTTCCTGCATTTTTCTTTCTCAAATTGTCATTACAGTGTTACAGTCTGGAAAAACAACAAGCTGTTGACAGATGTGATAAAGCTGTCATGAAAACTATTAAGTGCTGATTTGTGCTGTTGATAGTTAGGCCTATCTGACCAGCTAACTGTAAAAAATAATTGTAATTTTAACTGCAAATACTATAGTAGAAACCTGTTAATTAATGGTAAGTTTCCATTACTCTATGTACAGTGGAAAACTAATAGATCCAACCAATTTTACAGTAAAATACTATTAAACAGTGAAAGTGAAAAAAATTAATTCTGAAGCAAAACTGCAAGAAATAAACTATAGATAACTTGACCATAACTGTGCTGATTTACCGCACCAATGCTCATGTGACACAGAGGACAGGTGTTATGTATTTTAAATAATTTGCATTTTACATTAAAAATTTATTTACAATATTCATTTACAATAAAAAGTGTTATTTTAAATTGTAATGTTTCATAATATTGTGGTTTTTAGTGTATTTTTGATCAAATAAATGCAGTCTTGGTGAACATAAGAGACTTTTTTTTTTAAAACATCTAAAAAATTTCACTTTAGACAATTGTGAGACATTCCTCCTTTTGAGATCTAAGACAGTGTAAACTTATTTCGGTATGTTTGTAAATGATAACAGTGCTTCTGTATAATTTATTTCTTTAATGCTTTGCTGTCAGGTTAAGAAGTGCATATAATGTTGCCGTACAGTGCACATTTGTTCTTTGTTTCTTTTAAAATAAGCGTATAGTGATAAGTATGCCACTTAACTGGAAGGGAAAGTCCTTTCTGTCTCTCACACAAATAGATGCACATACACACACATCAGTACAAATAATCAACAATTTAAAAACCAGTGAAAGCATTTTAAATGGAAATTGTGCAATTTTTTTTTTTTTTTCTTGGACACAGATTATATTCAGTTAGCCAAATTAGTCAAGCCACTGTTTAATTCTATATAGCACTTTTCACAATATACATTTTTTGAAGCAGTTTTACAGAAATTCATTATGATGTTATTTATATTTAGATATATTTTGCATTATCCACTTTACACTGTAAAAAACAATATGTTGAGTCAACTTAAAATAATTTGTAACCTGGCTGCCTTAAAATGTTAAGTTCAGTCAACTCAAAAACAGTTTATTCAAATTGAAATGTTAAATTATACTAAGTGACAACTTAGATATTTGAGTTGAATCAACTTAAAATTTTAAGGCAGCTGGGTTACTTATCCATCTGTTAAGTTTAGCAAACACAAATATCTAAGTTGTTACTTAGTACAACTTAACATTTCAAGTTGACTAAACTTATTTTAGTTGACTGAACTTAAAATTTTAAGGCAGCGGGGTAACAAATTATTTTAAGCTGACTCAACAAATTGTTTTTTTTTTTTTTTTTAAACGGTGTAGAAGAGCTGGGGGAAAAAACAACACAAGAGGCAACACAAGAGATTTGGGGGTGACAACACAAGAGATTTGTACATTGGAATCATAAATTCTATATATGGTAGAATTCATGGAGGATTATTAGGTTAGGATTGTTTGAATTGTAACTATCTGGTTTTGTGACAAGTGTACTATTTGTATGATGTATCACTGCCAAATCAATGACGAATTTAAATGATAGAATTTTTGTCATATTTCCACACCATTGAATCAATGTGCATTAAATACGGAGCTAATATTATAAATATGTGACAGTACTACACTGCCACTGCCATTCTTTCTGAACTCACTGAAAGAATGCGTGTACATGTTTTCTGGGTTTGTGACAGACACTTGATCCAATCTAAAATCTAAATGTAAGATCATATCTGAAGAGAAACACTTTTCTATTTTATAGGTTACTAGTGGTGCTCCAATTAAACAAATAAATAAAATTCTTTCATTCCAGGGGATGTTCTGCCCTTGAACAAGGCAGGGAGAAATTAAAAACCTCTGCAAACTTCCTGCTAACCCACAGCAGGTGCAAGAGCATTTTCAAAGCAGCTGTCTGAGGTAAGTAAAATAATTTTCTTTAATGTAATGCTCCATAGGCTGCAGGCATTACATAATAATTTGGTATCTTTTATTTCCAAAGCAAAATATCTTAATTTCTACTCCACAAAATTGTATAAAACATACAATTTATCATTATTTTAAATAGAAGAAATCGTGACTACCCTAAGGTGATTTAATTTTTCTTTTGAGATAATTCTGTTAAATTTGGTTCTCAAAACCTGTTGAATGATTCATTCGCAAAATTGGACCGATCCATTTCACAGCTGATTTCTGACAAAAATAAAGTGGTCATATAGTAAAATTTTGCACTAGTAACATTTTGTCACTCACTCGAGTGACAAAAAAGTTACTAGTGCAAAATTTTACTATTGATTATTAAAAATGAAAAGCATATGGAGAATGTGCATTACTTCATTGTTTATAAACTCATTTTTAAAGGGTGAGTACTTTAAGCTTGTGTTAAGTGCTTGAATGCGGATAAAAGGAAAATACATACATTTAAAACTGTGCTGGTGTACCATGTATCCCTAATTATAATGGTATATGTTACTATATACAATAAAATGCATATTAACATGCATATTTATAATATAGCATACAGTGTAACACATGTATTTACATAATATGCATATTGTAAGCACATAGTAGAGTTAAACTAAAGACCTGGAATTTGATAGTGTATTTATTTTTATTTTTTAGAGCTTTAAATGACTCCAGTAAGATTTGACGTCCCTGAGTTCTTTTTTTGTAAGAGACATTCCAGAGACATTGGTTTAATCTGGGTTTATGATAGGCCTAATTCATGATACTTAATGCTCTCTGATTACAGAAGAAAGACTCCTGGTTTTTATCTCTGACATCATCATCATGAGATTGTCTCCAGTTTTCCAACATCTGCTGGTGTTTTTATCAATCCTGTCACTTGTTTACTGTTTGATTATCAGTCTTAATGTGTCAAAGGCAATACAAATATACAAACGTGTCCTGCTCAATTTAATCATCTCTCTTTCTTTTTTGACAGCCAGAGTACAAACAACAGCAACAGCAGGTAATACAGATATACAATACCCTGACTAGTTGGTTAAATGTTATTGCTCTGATAAATAACCATTTTTATGAGTAAGAAACAAAATTCACTAGCATTAACTGTGACAAATGATATGGAGAATTGTTTTTTTCGTGTATTTCACATTAGTTATATACTACTTATTTCTGATTGGCTGGAAGGTGTGTGTTTAAACAGCTGAATGCAAAGGTAGTTCCAGTCAGTTTAATAATCACCAACACAGCTGCCTTTATTGAACTTAAAGCACACTACGAGGGGTAACATTTGATTAATTAAATTTGTAGCTTTACTGTTAACAGAAGCTCAAACCCTGCTGAAAAATCCAGCATAAACCAGCATGGATTCCAAGCTGGTCCAAGCTGGTTAATGCTGGTATAGTGCTGGTCCAGGCTTTTTTTGTGCAGGTGCTAGTTTATGCTGGCTAGTGTTGGTGTGGTGCTGGTCCATGCTGGTTATAGTGCTGGTCCAGGCTTTTTATGCAGGTATAGTGGTAGTTTATGCTGGTTAGTGTTGGTATGTTGCTGGTCCATGCTGGTTTATGCTGGTATAGTGCTGGTCTAGCTGGTGAACCAGCTATCCATGTTCTCAAGCAAAATGAAGCTGGTGATGCTGGTTTACCAGCATGCATGCAGGGTTGAGTGTCAGTAGACTGGCTGTCCGTATGCATGTAGTGTTTTAGGGAGAAACAGTTTTTGCTTGCATATTTTTCTATTTAACACATTAATGATGCAACAGATAAATAATATAAGGTTAAAACATGATTTATTGAATTATATGATAACTTTGTAATTTCTTTTGCTCCCTCTGCTGAAATTAGAACTGAAAGTTTTAATTGCTTTAGCTATGATTACATTATTAATTAATGTCACTGGTGAACTGTTAAAACGTTTTACTTGCCAGTTCTGGCAAGTGACCATGGTATAAGCGGGGTAAATGAGCGGCTAGGTATGCATGACACGATTTTAATACATGATATGGAGGCAAAGAACTTTTAAATGAAAACGGCAAACTATTTTATTTTTACAGTATTTTGCAAATTCTGTATTTACCAAGGCAGCCACAGTTACACCTATCCGCCACGAGAGGTCATCATCATCCCTCTAATAATCACAACCAGATTACTTACACGACATAAACAAACATGAGTGGAAATCGGCGTGAAATGTAAATATCAAATCTTTTGTGTTTTTTGTTAACTTTCTCGTCACCACCAGCAAAATTTTACCGATTTGGTTGGGCAGCAGGAGACACAAGCAATCCTGCTGCTGATGATGGAAGCTCCTCAGTTATTCAGCTGTTGAATCCATTTCTGTTCTTTGGCCGCACATACCAGCAGATTTATGTAAGAATTTAATTTTCATTCTGAGTCTAAATGTGAGTGGTTAATGCTTTATAAACTCATCTGTGATCTGTGATTTTGACAATATTTCTCATGTTGTAGGTTAATAATAATGGACACCTCACATTCAACCAGCCTTCATCACAATATGTTCCTTCCTCATTTCCCGCTAATGGAAGCCAAGATATAATTGCTGGTCTCTAGACTGACCTTGACAACCGTCAAAGAGGTGTTGTTTCATATAATCAGTACACCAGTGGAAATGTTCTCACACACACCACTCGGGATATAAACACACATTTCCGAAATCTGAACTTCACTGCCTCTTGGGTCTTTGTTGCAACATGGGATAAAGTTGCTTACTTTATCTTAACCACCACAGTAAGCTTGGCTTTCCTTTTATTCATGATTTAATTAAATTTCAAAACACTTGAATATTTTGAAATCCTTTCAAAATAATGATAATAAATTAATTTTCCCGGCCCCAGTCCCTGGCCAAAAATACAAATTTGAATCATCACTAGCTTGTACGTCACCAAAAATTGCACCTCGTACGCCTGGCTTTAATATCCATTATATTGAAGAAGGACATTAAGAACCAATGTCTAAACCAGGGCTGCCCAACCCTGTTCCTGGAGATTTACCTTCCTACAGAGTTTAGCTCCAACCCTGATCAAACACACCTGTCTGTAATTATCAAGTGCTCCTTCAGATCCTAATTAGTTGGTTCAGGTGTGTTTGATCAGGGTTGGAGCTGAACTCTGCAGGAAGGTAGATCTCCAGGAACAGGGTTGAGCACCCCTGGTCTAAACAGATATTAGGATATTTTTAATGCTACAGTTACAGGCATGACTTTGAGGGGGGAAAAAAAATAACTTTTTTGAGTGGTTGTCATTGCTACTTAATGCAACAAGGATTACTAAGGTTAACAGTTTTTGCTAATCGAACTACCAATCTCTGTGTAAAAATAAAATGATGCTGGCATTTAAGGTCATTATTGCCTCACTGTAATTGCACCAGATGTCAGGTGAAAATTTCCCTATTGCTTAGTAAATAAATAGTCATTTATTCATTTTAATATTTTGCCTTTGGTCACACTATTTGTGTTTGTCTTCCATTAGAAAAAAATATGAACAAAATCAAACATTTTACCTGGAAAGGTTTCTGATATTTGGTTAATTTGACATGGAATAACCCAAAAACAATATTTAATAAAATTAAACATTTGTAAAATAGAGCAAAAAACATACAACCCTAAATGCTTATTATCTTTTCCCAATCTTTTCAGGAAACGTCCTTTCAAGTGATTTTAATTTCAGGAGGTAATTTTTCATTTATTCTGATGAATTATGGTGACATTGCTGTGACTGGACATACAGTGCAGGTAAAAGAAACTTGTTTCTGTCTCAGGAACAAAATGTTACTATTCAGAGTATGAACAGTATATGTGTGTATTCATAGTACAGTATATGTGTGTGTTACATGTTTTGTACAGGCTGGATATGACACAGTGAACTCCACAGACTACTTTGTGATTCCTGGATCAAACAATGGGCGCTTCATTTCAAACCTCAGGAACTCCAGTAATGTCAATGTTACAGGTCGATGGGCCTTCAGGGTGGACGGTGGACAACACAATATCTCTAAAGGTAAGAGTTTTCAAGATATAGATATAAACAGTTAGGGGGTTTCTACAAGCCAATGTTTTAATCAGTTTCACATAACCCCATGTGATGTTTAACAAAATATGTAAAAAAAATGCTGGGTTAAAAACAACCCAGCATTGTAAGAAAAAGTGATGGTGTCCCACACCCACTTCCATGCTACAACTGGTTTCCATTTTCTCAGGATGTAATTATCCCAAATGATCTAGAAACAACATAATCTAGAAACAACGTAAATCTTCTTCTTTATAGTAATTAAGCCATTTTGGGAATTGAGCATGATCAAATATATATTGTAGAGTGGAATCTGCATCGAGGCAGACTATAGATTCTTACAATTCCCAGTGGTTGGGTTTTAACTCAACCTTCTGGGTAGTTATATTTAGCTCAACTATTGGTCGTTTTAGGCCAGTCATATAATAATTAAAAAAAGAAATAGTTGACTTAAATAAATCTACCCAGAAGGTTGGGTTGACATTAAACTGCAGTCTTGTAAGAAAAAAGGCAAAATACTGATAACTCACCCTTTCTATTATCAAAAGCGTAATAATAAGTAGCAGACAATGGGTGAATACATGCTTCAAAGTCTTCTTTTTTTTGACAAGCTCTTCAACATGTCCCTCCCAACTTCTTGTTTTAACTAAAAATACATTAACAAAACTGTGCTTATCAAGTGAGTTTAATTTATAATGGTTGTATTTTTATTCATTCTTTTAGAAACCACCACACTCAATAGGTAATTGATTAAAGACTTTATGTACTTTACAGAAGTGTTGTAGTTCTCGTTTCAGTAGGAAATACATCAACACTCTCTTGGTACCTATTTTATTTTCACTGTATGTGAATGATTTACCTGGAGCATGTAAAGATGTAAATGTTCAGATATATGCAGATAATTTACTAATTTTTACCCAGCAAATAACTAGGAGGAACCGTTGATTACTTTGACTGTTGCTATGATCAATTTTCAGGACTGGCTTATCAAAATTTACCGTTGAACACACACACACACAAAAAACTGCATGATGTTTGCAAAACAAACCATAGAGATGACTCTTCAAGATTCTTAAAGAGTTTACATATCTTGCCTTTTAAAAGAAGAAAAAATTTAAGCCATTTTTAAAGTTGGTGCTGCTAGACTGCTAGGCAATCATAGATCTATAATCTATGATTTTTTCACACATTGAGTATTGTTTTAATAGTTGGCAATTTATTGGTGGGTCAATAGAATCACTGTATAAGAAAACAATAAAAGCGCAAGATAATAAACCTTTTTCATTTCACTATTGTAACATTCTAAAAACATGGTTTATTGAGGTTTGATTTCATAATTTCAAATATGCCTGTTTTATTCGTAAGGTCTTGCCCTACCTTTGTTAAATGAATTCATAAAACAAAGAACAGATTGTGTTATTGCTACTAGGTCTGTCATTAGAGGAGACTGTGAGGTGCCATACAGACAAATATCTTTTGGTCAGAAAGTATTATCTGTAATCGGACGTCATCAAGACAATGTTCCACTTATCATACTTTCAAAAATCACTTTAGAAAGTAGCTGATGACAAATCAGTTGTGTACCATTTTACTTTGAAAAGTGAAATAATGAAATAAAGCATTTGCACTTGGATCCTCAGCTCTGTTGTCACGACTCTCCGCGTTACAAATGTTTAGTTTTTTTATTGTGGTGCACAGAACATAAAATGCAATGCAATACATTATTGATTGAGAGACATAAAGTCAAAAAACTGATTATTCAATTTATTACTCGCATTCGAACGTGATTGTTCTAAAAAAAAAAAAAAGATGTATGAATAATCAATTAAACCTAAGTTGCTAGGTAGTAAATATTCATCTTGAAAGATTATTAACAATAAACGAGTTGTTCTTAAGTTTACTTTAAAAATCATTAAAGCAACGACAGCAAAAAGACACAAGTATTTTTACCTGAGGTTAGACAATTGTAGAATTATACTAAAAGGCTTTTGAACAAATGGTTCCTTCAACTAATGGTGCCAGTCAACATCTTCAGTTAATTTCATAAAGTTTTTTGGTATGTAATTCAACAAATGCTGAGATTTTGTGTGTGTGTGTGTTTGTGTGCTTTCCCTTTAGTCACTGGATTTCGAGTAAGACTTAACTCATTACTAGACCTCACAGACAATACAAACATCAATATAGTTTTACAGCAAGTAAGTAACACATACAGCTATTTATACAATCAATCTACAGTGCCGACTAATGGAAAGTTTGTTAAGTTTGTCCATCTGTGTTTCAGATGAAACAGGAGCTGGTCAAGCACGGTCTGCCAAACAGCACTGAGGTGAAATTAAGAAAAGTGCAAAGGATAAAGCCATAATATCATTCTCCTTCAGGAAAAGAAATAAAATGGTTCGGTTTCTTAAAGGAGAATTCCACTTCCAGAACAACAATTGACAAATAATTTATTCACCCCCTTGTCATCCAAGATGTTCATGTCTGTCTGTCTTCAATCGTGAAGAAATTATGTTTTTTGAGGAAAGCATTTCAGGATTTTTCTCCATATAATGGACTTTATAGTTGGTGCCCCAATTTTGAACTTCCAAAATGTAGTTTAAATGCAGCTTCAAAGGACTCTAAACAATCCCAGCCAAGGAAGAAGGGACTTATCTAGCGAAATGATCAGTCATTTTTTTCAAAAAATAAAAACTTGTATTCTTTTTAAGCACAAAATCTTGTGTAGCACAGGCTCTGGGATGCGTGTTCACGACACTACGTACTGTTGATTCTCGTCGAAAGGTCATGCGGAACTACAGACCCAGTGTTTACAAAGCGAACGCGCAAAGACTAAGAAAGTGCAAGTAAGTCAAATGCTGTTTACAAACAAAAAGGTACAACGATGTCGGATGATTCTGAAGTTGTAGGAGAAAATAAGATGGAGTTTTTCACCATACTCTACCTTTTTGAGTCGGAGTACACAGACAATGGACTTAGACGTGATAGTAGTGATGGGAAGTTCGGATCATTTTACCGACTCTGACCTTTGAGTCTCGTCCAGCAAAATGAACGAATCTTTTTGAGTCATTTCGTTCATTTTAGCAAAATATAATTAAAATGTTACATGTTACTTCCCTAACACATCTACTGCTTACACACAAACATTGATCACACTATACAAACAAGACAAAGCTATAATGCTATAAGAAACAGAAAAGATGAATTCATTGTTTACCTGGGTCTTTAGTCCATGATTAGCTCACCTCATCTCTTATCTGACAAGTTCTCGGGTTCGAGTCGTTCATCACGTTACAGCCCCATAAGATGAACCAATGCAGTGTGAGCCAGAAAAAGAATTGATTAGTTCATCTCTCGAGTCTTCTGGTTCGAGTCGTTCATTCATCACGTGACAGCCCCATAAGGTGAACGAATGACTCGAAAAACCCGAAGACTCGAAACTGGTGAACTAATTCCAGAACAGAACCTAATAGGATGTTGCGCATGCGCGACTGAACGAATCACTCCCGAGATGACTCGTTCTTCCCGAGTCACATTAAATATTCGTTCAAAAACGACCTATCACTAATTCGTAGCATCGTGGACACACATCCCAGAGCCTGTGCTACACAAGCTTTTGTGCTTAAAAAGTTTCCAAATTTTTATTTTTTCACA
Source organism: Cirrhinus mrigala (assembly GCA_036247105.1). NCBI lineage: Eukaryota > Metazoa > Chordata > Actinopteri > Cypriniformes > Cyprinidae > Cirrhinus > Cirrhinus mrigala. Next base: position 3,534,826 of record CM070018.1, read on the forward strand.
AACCTGGTCTGACTGATTAGTTTACTGCTCCAGTCCTCAAGTTCAGTTCAACACTCTGGTTTGTCTGGAAATTTCATATTTCCCACACAAAGCAATGACTTCAAAAGGCTGCAGAAGTTTAAACTAACCAGATCATCACTGAAAGTAAAACTGTTTGTCTCATTCAACTTTATTAGAGCCATACCCAGATACAAATATTTGTACTGTAACTGTAACTGTAACTTGCTTTGCCTGAATGGTGATAACAATCCCCTGGAGATTGCAAAACAAATGTAAACTGCAAAAATATGCTTAACATCACATAAGCTGATTAACATTTCTGTATTGATCAGTGCTAATTGTGATACAGTCTTCCTGTAGCTCAAACAACAGAGCAAAGTTCAACTCCAACCCAAAAGACACTGAAGTAGAGCGCAACCTGTCATTTTACTCTGAGAACTACGATGTATTGAGAAACTAAATTTTATTGGTTGTTGGTGTTGGTGCTCCTTTTTCTTACTTTCCTTTTGTTGGAGAAATGATCCAACTGGCATGGCTCAGCGTGAAATATCCTGACATCTACAACAATTTGTGTGCCAAAACGCTTATTTTTTTGGTCGACAGCTAATAAAAACTGGGTTTTTTAGCTTATTTACTGTACATAGCAGCTTTTAGACATTGTTCTGCTTTGTGTTACAAGTCAGAAATGACAAGGAGGCAGCTTTCCGCAATACAAAGTCAATGGAGAGCGTTGGATTGTGGGCGTGGCCTAAATGCGCTCTCAATGGATGTCAATGGAGGAGAGGCTTTACTACGCTGAATAAACTGCTTTTTAGAGGAATCGGCTTATCATTTAATGAATCGACAGCCTATCTGCAAATCTTCAACATGTTTTACACTAAACCATACTTTTGGATTGAACTAAATAGGGGAAGTCACTGACTTTTTGCGTCAGGTGGGATTCGCTTGTGAAAACCAGGCAACCCTGACGCACATTAATAGAGCAGAACATTGAGCGGAGCATCACACCGCGCAGTGATGACAGCTAGATGAGAGCGAAACCTGGCATATATAGGCAGATATATATATATATATATATATATATATATATATATATATATATATATATATATATATACCCTTGTCAAAAAATCCTATTGGAATTTTAGTTTATCCTTTAGGATCTTACTGGATTCTTAAAATCCTATTGGACAATCTGATTTATTTTAATGGAATTTCACTTTGTCCTATAGGATTTTGGAATCTTATTGGACATTCTGATTTATCTTACAGGAATTTCACTTTGTCCTATAGGATTTTAGAATCTTATTGGACGTTCTGATTTATTTTACTGGAATTCCACTTTGTCCTATAGGATTTTAGAATCTTATTGGACATTCAGATTTATTTTAATGGAATTTCACTTTATCCGATAAGAATTTAGAATCTTATTACACATTTTGATTTATTTTAATTGAATTTTACTTTGTCCTGTAGGATTTTTTTATTTTTATTTTTTAAGGGTATTTTAATTTCTCCTGACTTTTTATTGATTCATGGAATCTTATTGGAATTTGTGATTTTTAAATGGAATTTCACTTTGCCCTGTATTATCTTATTTGATTCTGTTATTCAATTACTTTTTAATTGTGTGTGTGTGTGTGTGTGTGTGTGTACTTGTACACAATAAAAATGCAGCATATATGAAAACACAAATATAAACACTGAAATCCATAATATTACAGTAAGACGAAGATAATATATATGATATTTTATAATGTACGAATAAGTTTACGTGTATTATATGTGACTAAGAATCCACAGAAACACAAACATCTATATAGGGTATTGTCCTGACGCTTCCCCTTTAAGAAATCCGAATGTAGTGAGCGTGCAACTGTAGCGCGCATATTTGAACAGTAACGGTCACGGAGAGAAGAAGCTGAGTGATAACGTTGTTTAACTCGTTAAAAGTTGACTGTAAGACACTACCAAGGAAGAAATACTGGTAACGCTTATCTGGTCTGCATCCTATACGTACAATTTTGGGTGAACGACATCTGTCGGTGAGTTGTTGAACTTGTTTGACTGTTTCTGGTGATTAGCATAGCAGTCTGCCGTACGTCAAAAGCTATGAATCTGCGTAACTGATATTAATGAAATATTGATGTATGCTCTGTATAATGAATTTTCATTGTAGAGTACAAAATGCCCGTTCTACCACCATTTTGAGCTGTTTGAGCTGTTTACAAAACAACGTTGATGGTTTTGTATAGCGTTAGTTTAATTATGTAGTGTTTAACGTTATTTACACTAAGTGCAAATAGCTCGCCTTGTTGCCAGAGGCTACTTACAAGTAAAAATAGCTGCTGCCTTTTAATTATTTGTGGAGTAATATGATGTTCTTATGGCCTGTCCAGGTTAGGTTCCAGTTAAAAAGTTTGACATGGACAAAGATTCTTCCGTGAAATGTGTGTGTTTATGGAGAAGACTTGCATAACAAGAGAATTAAGATGGCGACTGGCGAGGCAACCCCAATTGTGAATTTCATCTCTTCATCAGCGTGTGGACCTGTTGTGTTGACTGGGAACCTTTACTTTATACAGAGCATTAGGAGTGATTGCTTCATTTGAAATAGATTGGATACGATCTTCTTCCTACTTTTTTTTTTTTCCTGAACTGAATTAGATGTTTTTTTTTTCTCCCTCTCTTTACATTACTCACAAACAAAGTTTATTTCAGACAAATTGAACTTTATTAAATTTATATTGTTTAATATTTTAGTGTTCTGTGTTATGATGTGATTTGCCTTGAGAACAACAAAGTTATTCTTTTGCCTGTGAAGGAAAAAACTTACACATATTATTATTATTATTATTATTATTATTATTATTATTATTATTATTTTGTGTGTGTGTGTGTGAGATCAATCCATTATTAGTGCTTTAGAAATTTTTTGCACCAATGCTATGTGCTGCACAAATCACCTCCTATGTTGTTTACAATGTTACTGCAGGCTGTGCAACATACAATGAACAATGTCTATATCAGGGTGAGTTTAAGCAAACTGCAAATACTATCTGTTAGTAAAACAAATACAGTGGAAAATGCACCTTTAGAATTAAAAAAATAAATAAAAAAGAATTTCCATATAGATATGACCAGTTGCCTAATTGGATCCCATTAAAATCCTATAGGAATAGTCCTACAGAATATTAATGTCTTGTCCTATAAGACTCTTCTTATCAGAATCCTATAGGAATGGTTCCAAAATATGATAGAAATTCTTATTAGAATCCTGTACAGGTTTCCCATTGGAATCCTATAGGATTTTTTGACAAGGGTATATATATATATACATACATTCTGTCATTTTTCTGTCGTTTTTCTATTTCGGCCGAAACCCGAAAATGCCATATTTAGCAGATACATTTCAGCTAAAAAAGATGGACTTTAATGTTTTTAATCAACTGTTTGGACTCTCATTCTGACGGAACCTGAAGTGTTGGAATGCTACATTCCATATCGGAATTCCCGTAATTACGAGATTCCAACTTGTAAAAAGCGTTCACGTCCTCGTAGAACTCGTAATTAAAACTTGTGAACTGGGAGTCTTCTGAGAGCTACGACTTGTACCACCTGACCAACACAGGTTCTGTTTAGGCGTTGTAGTGTTGCCATAGAAAAGCATAATTCCGAGTCTGAGGACGTGAACAGCTCCGAGTAGAACGTCACATGTTGTCATCTCGAAATTACGGTAATTACGATATGACGAGAACGCAGCATTAGTCAAATCTTTCTCTATATTGTTAAGCTACATAAGCTGCTTTTTTTTTTTTTTTTTTTGAAATAAACATAATGACCTTTTTTTTATTTTACAAGTTGAGATGACACGACGTAAACTAAATGGCAAACAAAAAACTGTTTGTGATTTTATAAAACCACAATACAATAAAAAACATTACTGTTCAATAAATATTTATCTTTATACACTGCTAATCAAAAGTTTTTAAATAGTAAGAATTTGAATCTTTTTAAAGAAGTCTCTTCTGCTTTGGATTTATTTTACTTTGGATCATTACTTTTGACGTAGTGTAAATAAAACTCAGAATGAAATAATTCTCCTGCCACGTCAGAGGTGTAATTTAAAATAATTGTTTTTGGTTTCACTTTATTTTGATGGTCTCTTTAACAGATTTTGTTCACTATAAGTAACATTGCATCTACATGTCTACTTACTCTCATTAGAGTGTTAGTAGAGTATTAATAGACTGTTAGGGTTAGAATAAGTTGACATATACTTGCAAAGTTACTTAAAGTCAGTAGAATGTCTGTTGGGGGACCATCACAATAAAGAGTTAGCAGATATTAAGCAGACAGTCTACTAATACTCTAATGAGAGTTAGTTGATATGTAGGTGCAACATTACTTATTGTCAACAGAATGTTGATTAAATGTCCATTAAAATGAAGTGTCACCTTGTTTTCTATTCAAGTATATTTTAAAAAGTAATTTATTCCTGTGATTAATGCTGAATTTTCAGCATCATTACTCCAGTCTTCATTGTCACATGATCCTTTAGAAATGTGCTGATTTGCTGCTCAAAAATATTTCATATTATGGTCTCCAAGATTCTTTGATAAACAAAATTGAAAACGTATTGAAATGGATTTTTTTTTGTCACTTCCTGAAAAAAAATTATGAATTTCTTAATTAAGAGCTATACTGACCACAAAGATGAAGATTTGAATTATCTGATTGCTAATACAGTAAGTATTTTATTAAGAGCCTTTTTAACTTTATTCATAATAATGCATGATGCTTTAAAGCTATCTCATTACAGAAGAACTACATTCTGGTTTTGTCTCTGACGTCATCGTCATGAGATCGTCTCCAGTTTCACAAAATCTGCTGTTCATATCAGTCCTGTCACTCGGTAAGGCTTTGATTTACTATCTGTTTGATTAAAAATCTTAATGTGGCAAAGACAACATGAATAGGCCTATACAAGTATGTGTTACTGAATGTAATCATATCTCTTTCTCTTTAACTGTCAGTTGCAAAAACAACTGCACTAACGGCATCTCCGTTAATAACATCTGCACTAACTTCATAACAAACTTCATTTGTGAATAATTTTCGGCATTTTTCCACCAACGAAAAAAAAATTGTTTCTAAATTACATAAAACCTATTGCCATTTTTGTCAATGAAATAAAACAAGATGTAAAAGTTTTGGGAAGAGATCCAGTCAGAATGAATCTCCTGTGCGTATTAATAGTAGCTCTGATCTGCCTGGCAAGACAGTTTTCATACACTAATTTACAAAATAAAACCTTAAGTGCTCTAAGATTCATCATAAACCTGTGCAACCTTTTTTATGTACCTTGGGACTGTTTTATAAATGAATGTTCATTTTTCTTTAATAGGCATTACAACAACATCAACATGGACAGGTAATTACTGACCTTTAAATTAATGGTATACATTCACATCAATATCACCGCAATTATGAATTATAAGTTGATCTTTGAACTTCACAGACCTGATGCATATAGTAAATATCTGAAGTCAGAAATACCCCTGATGAATGAAAGTTGAAATCAAATTGTAGGTAGTAAAAAGTACTGTTTTTTTGTAGGAGTAGTCAGTTTAAATGCACTTTAAATTTAAAGACATAGTATGAATGTGAATATTTTTAAGACAGATTGCACTCTTAGAGGACTGTATAGAAATAGTTTTTGTAATGAGTGAATATTTTACTGTCAGGTCCGCAGTTGCACCACTCACTACTAATTAAAGCCAGATTCCTTGCATATGATGTAGTAGACAAACATACTTCATATTCATAAACTGTGAAATGTTAACATTTTGTATTTTGTGTTCATTCTTTCTGAAGCACCGGCGATATTTTACCCATTCGGCTCAGCGGCAGGAGACACAACTAGTTTTGTTAATTACCATGAAAGCTACGATTATGTTGCCTTCTCTACTCCATTTAAGTTCTTTGGCCGCACGTACTACCACACATATGTGAGAATTCAGTTCCATTGTCAGCCTAGTATGAATGTTGTGATAAACCAGTTCATGCGTTCCTGGTGTATTTGAACTGATTTATTTTTAATTCAGGTTAATAATAACGGACTCCTAGCATTTAACCAAGCTTTACCTGAAGCTCAACCTTACTACTTTCCAACATTTGGAAGTAGAGACTTCATTGCTCCGCTCTGGACTGACCTTGATGACTTTGCGATGGGCAATTTTTCGTATCAGCAGTACACAAATGTAAATGTCCTCACACGCGCCACTCAGGATATAAATCAATATTTTCCTCAGATGAACTTCAATGCTTCTTGGGTCTTTGTTGCAACGTGGGACTTTGTGCTAACAAGGGATATTAATGTATTTAATCTTCACTCAGCAGCGGTAAATAGGTTTTTTTTTGTTGTTTTTTCACAGACTGTAGACTAGGAATAATGGCGTTGCATTTTTTTCCCCTTTTCTTTTCAGGCAATTACCTTTCAAGTGGTTTTAATTTCAGGAGGTGGTTATTACTTTATTTTGATGAATTATGGTGACTGCACTGTGATAAACGATTATGTGGAGGTAAAACAAAATTACAGGATTTAAATAATGTTCTATACTGTTTCTGTATGTGTAAATAACGTCTGATTGGTTCTCATAGGCAGGATACGACACCGTAAACTCCACAGACTACTATCGAATTCATTATTCAACGAATGGCAACTACCTCCCAAACCTCAAAACCACGACTAATGTAAACGTTCCGGGTAGTTGGGCCTTTGCCGTGAACGACAAACCAGGTAACGTTAGGACTTTAATTAGGATCTGTATTATCAGTTGTGTGCAGCTCTGTCTCAAGCATATTCGCTTGGATTCCACCTGTTGTCAACCCTAGTTGTATTCAGTGTTGGGGAGTAACTAGTTACATGTAACGGAATTACTTAATTTAATTACAAAATAAATGTAATTGTAATTAGTTACAGTTATGGAGAAAAATTGTGTAATTAAATTAGTTACTTTTGAAAATGTTAATGATTACAAAGGGCGTTACATCTGAATTTTCACACACACACACACACACACACACACACACACACACACACCCACAGATTTAATTGACTTCTTTCATGAACTGCATTGACTGCTCTAAACTGAGACACGTGCTTTCACACTTGTAGATCGATTGCTTTGTTCCGAAGCAAGGGTTAAAATTATTACAATGTTGCTTTTTATTCATGGTGCGGTTCGCACAGCAAAGTTTCTGAAGGAACCAAATGTGTTAATACAAGTCACGCGGGAGTAAACTGTCCTCTCATTGGTCAAAGTTCCACGTTTTTTTCGTGATTCCGCTCAGCTGTCATCTGTCAGGATGGAACAACAACAGCTTTGCGGGCTTATTGTTGCATTTTTTTTTATCGTTAATTTAATTTATAATTTTGAGCAGGAGTCCAGGATTCGTCAGGAAAACATTTTTAAAACACAACTACCACAAACAGAGCAATAAGACGGCATTATAAAATGAAAAAGCGCGCTTTGATTTTGAATGGCGCAGACAGACACAGGTTCATTTTAAGCGGTATTAGCGAAACAACAAAGCTACTGCTGTTCATGGAACTGTAATTACCCATTATACAGTGTGATAAAGCTTGGTTCGTTGGTCCACTGGATCGGTACGCTTCTTTGGTACGCTTTTAATGCAAACTCAAGTGCGATTGCTTCATTCACACCTGCCCAAACGACCCGCACCAAGAGGGAACACGAACTCGAGTGCGATTCAGCCGAACTAAATGAGGCAGGTGTGAAAACACCCGTGTCGATAACTGTTTTATTTCATATTTGGGTTAATGCATTATTTTTTAATATTGTTTTTTTTCCAAGGCGTTGTTAGATGCCAGTGTTTCCTGTCATGACTATGCAAACATTTGATTTCAAAAACAGTATCATAGCTATTAAACTATTTCTTGTGTAAATCTATATTTAACCTCACAATTATTTCAAAGTTAATAAGAGGTGCTAAGTCTGAATTTGTGGTGGCTGTGCTTTAAATTAAATTATTACATGGCTCTGTGGACAGCGTGATTCTGATTGGTCAGTCGTGACATTCCAGCACTGCGCAAACAGTTGCGCTGCGTTTGCTTTTATTGCAAGGTAGGCTGCATTATTCGTGCTATCTAAACATAAAAGGGGTGATCAAAAGTTCGGAGACTATACCCATGATAAACAACGGAAAACAGACCTTAGGTTATGTTCACACTTGGCGTCTTTTTTCAAACTGCCAGCGTCTGTTTTACATTCAAAAAAGTCATGAGCGCTTTTTTAAACGCCACTGCCGGCGTCTTTTTCTGCAGCTCAGAGCGTCTTTTCAAGTTGAAAAAAGTTCAACTTTTCTGAAAGAAACGCCCTACGTCAAGCGCCTTTTTGACAGCTGACCAATGACAAACGAGTAGCCAGAACTGACGTTTCCATAACAACAAGAACAACAAGAAAAATGGAGACGGTGCCGGTTGATAGACTTTTATTCTATTGTTGTTAACCGACATTCTCCTCCCCGTTAACTTAAAAAAGTTAACATGAAGTTAACATGAAAGCCGCTGCGCTTCGGGCGTCCCTTTTTTTCCAGTCTCGGCTCGCAGATCCCCTCTCTCTCTCTCTCTCCCACTTAGCTTCCTGTCTAAATACTGCCCTATCAAGTAAAGGGCAAAAATGCTAAAAAAAAAATAATAATAATAAAAAATAAAACACTAGCGCAAGAGCGAGCTTTCTTTTTTCTCGAGATTCATAAGATTGCAGCTGTTGTTATAGCAACAAAAGACGCCCTCGGCTGCAACGCTGCCAGGTTTTTTATTTTATTTTATTTTATTTTATTTTTTTTTACTAAAAAAGCCCCGTTGTCAACTTTTTCTTGTCAAAAAAGAAGCCAAGTGTGAACATAGTCTAAGTCTGTTTTTGTAATGAAGCAGTATAGCGTCTCACTTTAAACCCGTTTTTCTCAAAATTCCATTCTTGAAAATCATCGCAATCAGCCAACTTAAGATAGCGATAGCTTTGGTTACGTTCAAGCTATGAACAAAATAAAAACGGTTTGGTAAAAAGGTAAAAAAAGTTTCACCATGTGTTGAGTTTTCCTAGATCGCATCATACGAATTTTATATATATATATATATATATATATATATATATATATATATATATATATATATATATATATATATATATATATATATATATATATATATATATAATTTGCATATAAGGATGGGCAGGTACATTCTGTAAAGGTTTGTTTGCATTTTGTCCTCATTCTGTGCATGCTTGTGGTATCATGCACTGTTCCTGGTTCAGTTTATTATTCCTCATATATTAAGATATATTAAGCCAAACTTTTGACTTGCATTTTCTCTGATTGGACATTTATCTGATTTTTTAAAAAAAGTGTTCCATTTACACCTGGCTACATGAATGTTATCTTCATTTCCCGTGCTACCTGCAAGTTCACGTCAATGAAAGCAACATATGTGTGCTGCATTTTATTCATCATAAGTTAATTTCAAATAGATCAATGTAGCGTCTGGACCAATCAGACATACAGTTATTTGTTACATTTAACAAATAATCTTCAAAACCAACAACCCCAGCTATATGCTGGAGTTTTGGAGACATCCCCCCCAAAGCAACGAACACCCTGAAAGGGCACAGTTGCCAGGACGACAATCTGATAAGAGGTTTTATTGCCCGCAGGAATGCACATCTGCCCATGCTACATTTGCCATCAGAAAGACACAATGCCTATAGGCTCTTTCCTATTCATTCACAGACAAACCTTTCTTTGACCTTCCTATCACACATAGCCCAGGTCATTGTGTACAGTATTACTGCATTGTATTTTAATTTTGTCTGTTGTATTTGTATTTGTCTTTCTACTGTTTTATGCATGTGTTCTGATAGATGACTAGTAGTATAACCCACCTATGCCATGCTTGGACTCTTTGAGTTCGTGTTTTGATGATCTAAAAGATGGTGTAAATTAGATGTTGATACCTATGCAACATATTAGTGTTTTAAGAAACCTTACTAGTTTTTGCATCAACACCCAATCGAATTACATATGCAAAATACCATGCTCACAGACAAAGAGTCATAAACTTTCCCTCCAAAGGAGAAAGTTACCATTGGTTCGTGGACCTCCTGGAGGCACAGCCTCCAGAGACCTTAAAGGCATCAAATGTTAGTCCGCCTCTCTCCTCTTCTTGACCCGTCTTCACTCTTTTCGCGCTCTTCACGATTGCTGCCCGTGTGGAGGAACCCACGGGGAGCCTGAGCCGGCACAGGGCGTGCCCGGCGGGCACGACAGGCCCAACATCTAGAGCTGTGGCTCTCGACCACAAAGAGCTAGACACATTCACTCAGCCCTGGAATTCATCCTCACGAAATGTCCTCGAACAGACATTTCTCTCTTCCGTGTTTTTAGCTTCCTTCACTCGTCTCACGTGAGTTCTTTCAGAACCTAAGAGGATGAGGAGGATGAGCTAGAACTCGTCGGAACTCTAAGCTGCGCCAGGCCTTGCGGCCTTGTCTTTCCATTCTCCAAAGACCACAGGACTTCAGCTGGGTCCCTCTCAGCTCTCGGTTCTTCTTCAATTGTCACATGGGAAGAAACTCCCGGTCACCATCGAGTCAGAACATCTTTGGAGTTCATCACTCTTCAGACCCGGAAGAACGTGATCGCGATTCCAAACCACCACTGCTCTAAACCATCGAGACTTTCACCCGAGACTGCATTCGGACACTTGTTCCTCGACCAAGGCAATGCAAGTATCGTACATTTAACTAAACAAAACAGAGGTTTAGTACAAGCTGTAGACAGCACTGATGGTTTCACTCAGGTGGTTAACTGACTCTTTTCATAGCTACATTCTCTGGTCTCTCTAACTGCTTCTCACTGACCTTTCCCCCATGTATGAATGATTTCATGTCTGTTTGTTTAGATTAGTTATGTGTTAGTCCTTCATTAATAAACTCTTGTGCACAAATTACATGAGTTTTGATTCTGATTCTGCCTTGCAAATTAATGTCCCTTTACGATTCCGATCCGAGCTACATGCTCTAATGCAACAGTACTTTAAGAAAGTTATTTTCTGTGCCCAAGAAAATATCATTTCTTAGAGTTGATATAAAACGTATACTGAATGTTCGTTGGACGAACAGATTAGTTGATGGAAAATTAATTCTGCTACAGTTACTACTGGCAGCTGATATAAATAATTGTAATTAATCATAATTAATTGTAATTATTTATATACATTTCCCTTTGAGCTAAATCGCGACATCAACGACCGCAAAAGGAGAGAGATAAAGACAACGTAAGAAAAATGAGAATATGCCGAGTGTGTGAGACCAGCCTGGCCTTACTGTTTATACGTAGGTATTTATACGTAATGTTTAGAGGCACAAAACGTACATTTTTGTACGTTTTTATTGATGCGAAAACGTACAATTTAGACGTATTTCAACGTTTAAAACGTACAAATCGCTACGTATTTTTTAGCTAAAAACGTAAAATACTTAGGTATCATTATACCATTAAGGTACTCGTATCGATACCTTTTTATCATTTTATCAACAAGCGATTTAGATTTTTAGCTCCCTTAACCTATTCCACCATGTGTTGAGTTTTCCTAGATCGCATCACATATATTTACACATTATATATACATATATACATACATACATACATACATATATATATATATATATATATATATATAAAGCTTTTAAAATGAATAAACTCATCTGTTTTCTTTTGAGCTCTATATAGCTCTATAAACTCTATGTTAACAGTGTTTATTCCTGCTTTGCAAATGCATTTAAATTCATTAGATTTTTTTTAATTAAGACAAACCTACTCTAAAACTCCGAGTTTGTTTAGATAACTTCACGCAACAAACCACAGCCACAGCCTTCTTGCACTTCTACTTGCACTTCTTGCACAACAATTAAGTCTTGATTTATAACCTAAATTTCAGTACTGTCATGTGCTTTATGACAATAAAGCAATTAATACTTGATATGCCCATACATACTTTCCGGGTAAATGGCTATGACGAGCAAATTTCACACCCAAATTTGCATATAAGGATGGACAGGTACATTCTGGAAAGGTTTGTTTGCATTTTGTCCTCATTCTGTGCATGCTTGTGGTATCATCCACTGTTCCTGGTTCAGTTCTCCTCATATATTAAGCTATATTAAGCCAAACTTGTGACTTGCATTTTCTCTGATCGGATATTTATCTGATTTTTAAAAAAGTATTCAATTTACACCTGGCTACATGAATGTTATCTTCATTTCCCGTGCTACCTGCAAGTTCACGTCAATGAAAGCAATATATGTGTGCTGCATTTTATTCATCTTAAGTTAATTTCAAATAGATCAACGACCGCAACAGGAGAGAGATAAAGACAGCGTAAGAAAAATGAGAATATACCGAGTGTGTGAGACCAGCTTGGTCTCACTGTTTATACGTAGGTATAAACATACAGTTTTTATTGATGCGAAAACGTACAATTTATACCTATAAACCTACCCATTTTATAGCAAATATATAAAGATATATAACGTAACTGACCAAAATATGCAGGGAAATTACCACTTTATTAACAATATAGAATAAAATTATTTTTTATAGTCACTAATCCCACTCCTATCCCTAAACCTAACCATAACTCTCTCTGCACCGCAGTGGCGCCTCCAGAAATTTTTCATAGGGGTGGCCAGATGGGGCCACTTAAAATCTTGGGGTGGCACACCAAAACTATAAACCATAATTTCAGAATTTTATTCTACTGTTGTAGTAAACCGGCCTGTAGAAAACTATCAGAAAGACTTAAGGAAACTCCTACTGATATACTTTGGTTTATTGTGTTATGTTTAATGTTACTAATGATATAATGTGCATAGACTAATAACAGTACAGTTAACATTTTGAGTTGCACAACAATTCTTTTTATTTTGCAATTATATTTGGCATAAGGTGTACATTTATTGCAACGACGTTTATTTATAACGACGTTAGCTAGGTAACTCTTGTCAAAACGTGTCAAAAACACATCAAAAAGCTGCTGTAACAGTATACTGTAACCATTTGGAATTTAAAAAGCACATGTCACGACACATAATTCCCCTTCTTCTTTTACTAAAGAATATTTTTGACTTATTTACTTACCGGGAGTCTTCTTTGTCTTCTTTCTTAACTTCTTTTGAAATTGTTGACCGACGGGCACGCGCTGAGCTGTTGCTGTCTGAGCGCGCAACAGTGGCATGGACGGAGGGGCGGGGCGGGGGAGAGGGCTGGCTACTGTGTGCGATCGAAGGTCTAGAGCGGCTTGCCTGCCTGGCTGTGCATTAGGGATGATGCATAACTGATGCTACTAAAATTTATACTGGCCAGTGGGGTGGCCAATGGGGTGGCCAGGAGTCGGCCAGGGGTGGCCGTGGCCACCCCTGGCCACCCCCTGGTGGCGCCATTGCTGCACCGTATAACATCACAGACAAATAAGTGCAATCGCAATCATTTATTTATTGCAAATGTCAAACGCAGTACCAAAAAGCAGTCCAAATGACAGTGCGTTGCAGCCACAGTCCTCTCTGCCGTAAAACCTGTCCTTTCTTGCTGCTGCACTGTTTGATTTTCAAAAATGTACTTCAGCGCGGGTTTATTGCTGTTGCTGCTGGCACTTGCTGCTGGGGATGGAGATGAAGATCACCGGATAAAGGCTTGAGTTTGGCTCCGTGTACAATCAGGGTATCTTCCGTCCATTGGTTTTTCGATTTAATATTGAAAGAAGAAACATGAGAAAACGCCTTTTTCGTTTTTTCATTTTTTCCAGAAAAACAAATAACAAGAATTTAGCTTGATTTTTCGTTTTTCGCTCAGGGGTGGAAAAATGAATAAACAGCTTGAATATTCGATTACTACAAATGGGCGGAACGAAACGCCCCTTTCTGCTGATTGGTCAGCCGAAGATCATACCGTGCCCCAGTCAGTTCTTCCGCAGTTTCGCGCAAAATAATAGTCTTCTGCGGCTGCAGTTGAACGGATAATTAACGCGTTTATTGCAGCTACGTTTAATCTTTTTCTCATCAAACAACCACACTAAAGATGCCTCGACACAACCCGTAGCCTACCGGGGCAGAACCTAGACAGGGCTTTTTTTCTGTGTGCTATTCTCAAAGTGCCAGGGGGTGCGCAAAATCATTTGCTATAGCCTGCCGTATTTTGTGGACTGTAAGTCACGTTTTTATCATGAAACATGCTGTGATTTATTCCAAAGTAACTTATATAATGCATTTAACGTCAAATAATCTTAATGTAGACTGTTAAAAGTAGACGTGTCAGCTGTTATGGTTCATGTTTGTGGCATACACTGTCAGAAAACAAGGTACAGTTCTGTCGCTGGGGCGGTACCCTAAGGTACAAAGTGAAAAGGTACAAATATGTACTTTTAAAGTACTAATATGTAATTTTAAGGTACAAATATGTAGCTTTAAGGCACCAATATGCACTTTCAAAGTACTAAAATGTCCCTTTAAGGTACTAATATGTACTATTTAGGGGTAGGTAAGGTACAAAAATGTATCGTTTCACTTTTGTACCTTAGGGTACCGCCCCAGCGACAGAACTGCACCTTTTTTTCTGAGAGTGTACGCCAGAAAGATGTTCAAGGATACGAAAACTGAGCATTCTATTGGTTTCTGTATTTTTCAAAAGGATGCATTTTGCTGTCATTTTGACTTTACACAAATAAAAAAATACTTTTTTTTTCATTTCGAATGATGTCCTGCTCTTATCTGTATGACTGTAAATGACAGTATTAAGTTGTTTCCGCTGCTGAGGAAAGAGGTGATGGCGCTGGCGCCTCGCGCGCTCACACAACATATCACTGCACTATTCATTATCAAAGTAAAAAGTTATTGTGCTTAATTAAGTGTGTCTGTGGTACAATAGCATATAGGTTAAAGGTATCGTCACTTGTATAGATGCTGACTGTTATTTTACTTGCATAATGGGACCCGACTGAAGCTTTCTTTACAGAAATATTTTGGCAGGTAAATCGCAAACAGGCTATGCCTTTCGGCTTTTGAAATAAATGTTGTTTATAATAGCACTATTTTTAAATAGGCTAGCATATTATTATTTTACATGGCTACTTATATTTTTTATTCTTATTTATTTTCTGAATACCATTCATTTAAAGATTTGCCATGAAGTGAGGTGAAGTAAATGTTAATAGTGCATATGTGTACAATGACAGCGCGGAGAGAGCGCACAGCGACTTGCTCTGGAAGTTTAGTTAGCAGAGAAAATAAAACATATCAATTATTTGACATCAACTAATACCCAATTATTAATTAAATAAACTCAGCAAGAACGAAGTTATGACTGCTGTGTATTTACACTTCACTACTGGTCTGCACTTGAAAGGGCGCGTTTATCTGCTTGGAGTTTATTTAACCCATTGCTTATTGGAACTGTGTGAACTATAGGCTACTCACCTTGTTATTATCTGATTTATTTATTTATTTGAATAAATAATTCATAATTTATAATAAATAACTTGAATAAATCCTGCTTGCACTTTTAATGGCAGAGAATCATGACTTTTTTTGAATGTGTCCTAAAACCGTAAAACAATCCTATGCAAATCGTGCCGGCTCTGCCCCGGTACTGGTTGTGTCGAGCCATCGTTAGTGTGGTTATTTGATGAGAAAAAATATTAAATATAGTAGCAATAAACGCCTTAATTATCCGTTCAACTGCAGCCGCGGAGGACTATTATTCTGCGCGAAACTGTGGAAAAACTGACTGGGGTATGGTTTGATCTTCGGCTGACCAATCAGCAGAAAGGGGCGTTTCGTTCCGCCCAGGTATATTCAAGCTGTTTATGCATTTCCACCCCTTAACGAAAAACGAAAATCAAGCTGAATTCTTGTTTTTCGTTTTTCTGGAAAAAATGAAAAAAACGAAAAAGGAGCCGTTTTCTCATGTTTCTTCTTTCAATATTAAATCAAAAAACCAATGGACGGAAGATACCCTGATTGGATCAATTTGGGTCCGTTCTTCGCAATAGCATTGATTCTTAAGATCTGGATTATAACGCACAAATAAAATTGTTTTATTTTGTAATTATGCTGCGTGTTCGGTGTATTTTATGATTCTATCGTTAGTCACAGCATGTTGGAGAAAACGCCTTTTGTGTCCCATCACGTTAATATTACATGAATAGTTAAACGATTGCCGAAATGTTATTTATTTTAAGGGTTTAAAGTGTAGTCTTTTTAACATTATGTAGGCCTATTCTTGGAAACGAGCGGGCAGCAGAGATTACGCAGAACAAAATAAAATGTTATAATGTCATATTAAATAAGCGATTAACAACTTAATAACGCAGTTGAAAACATAAGGGCACTTGTATTACAAATAAAAACAGCAATAATGAAATTAATGCCGCGATTTCAATGTTCATAAGGATGCATTTTTAGGTGTCGTCAATACGTCAGTATGGTACGTTTATATGCTGAAAATACCCAAGTATTCGTAGGTTTAGATGCTGTAAAAATGTCAGTATTGTACGTGTAGCATTCTTTGGTATAGGAAAAAAGAAAGATCATGTAGACAGGAAGAGTTATCAAACGTGCAGTTTATTTTCAATGCCATTCACATTTACAATTACACAGGCGTAGTTACTTCGTCACTCTCGACGTGCTTACGTGCTTACGTCAGAGTTAGGATGCTGAACAGAAAACCTGGAACAGGGCTACATGCAAACACTATCCCTCTCTTATTCGAGAACGAGAATGTACTTGCAACACAGAATCTTAAATTGCAGATTACATTCTATATAATCAAATTACAAACTAGGAAGGTCCTTATATTGCCTCATGCTACCACTGTCAAAACATGAGAACAGGAATGTTCAATGAAGCAAATCAATACTTATGAACTACAAGTAGTAGCATGTTGGAAAAACAACATTTCACATTTCATAAATCAGATATCTTGGGGCCCTTTGATTTGTGTGCCTTGCACCTTGCGGTACATTGTCCTGGAGCACATCTGAATCTGGTGTTTGTGTTCTGATGTGATCTTCGTCATCAGAGATTTCATTCTGCTCAACTGTGAGATGAGATGGAAGCCTTTTGAAAAATGAAGAATTTCTCGTAATACATTTCCTGGGTGACTTGCTGTCACCATCGACCCTTTGACCGTTTCGAAGATCTGCATATCTTTTCATTCGTTGTTTTGCAATGTGGTCCGTATCGCTGAGATCAGTTTTTTTCCTGCCCTGTGGATTTAAGGGTAGTGTGGTACTGATCATTCTTCCGAATAGTAATTCTGCTGGTGACTTTTGGTTGGTTCCATGTGGTGTTGCTCTGTAATTTCTTAGGAAACTATACAGACACTGCTTCCATGGTTTGCCTTCTGCGTTCGTGGTCATGATTGTCTTTTTGAGCGTTCGCATGAACCGTTCAACTTCTCCGTTCACTTTAGGCCAATATGGAGTTACTTTTCTGTGTTTGAAGCCAAGATACACACTGAAATCCACAAAGCAGTAACTATTGAACGGTGGGCAATTGTCGGTTTTGACTATTTCGGGTATGCCAAAGGTTGAGAATATCTTATCCAGTTTGGGAATCACAGCACTGGCTGCTGTAGACTTGACTATCTCCACTAGTGTTGTTTTTGGTGGCCTGTTTTAATTTTAGTTTTAGTCTAGTCTTTGTGGAGCTGTCATTTTAGTTTTTATTAGTTTTAGTCATGTTCTGTAATGCCATGCCAGCAGAGGGAGCCCTCACCCATGGACTGTCTGTTACCGCTCCCTCTGCTGCTTCTTTGGTTACTTCTTGTTTGGTGGCCATTTAAGGAGGCCTATACCAAACAGGCTTTGCAAAGTATTGTTTTGCCTGTGCGGACTCTACCAAGCATTTTCCCTGTTTCATTGCCTTGTTTTGTGTTTTCCACGGTTTTGTTTTGTTCCATAGTCATAGTTTTTGCCCTGTTTCATTGCCATAGTTTTGCCTGGTTCCATTGCCTTGTTTATTTGTTACTTTTGGACTGCTCTCTTGGCATTTTGACCTTCAGCCTGATTTTCTGGATTACACTCTTGACTTGCCCTGGATATTACTGTTTGCTGGTGTCTGACCTTGCCTGTCTTGACTACGATCGGTATAATAAAGCTCACACTTGGATCTACTCACGCTTCCTAAGAGTCCTGTTACACGTTCATACTCTTTTTAGTCTAGTCAAGTTTCAGTCAACTAAAAGTCTGAGCATTTTAGTCTTATTTTAGTCAAAATTATCCATGACTATTTTCATTTAGTTTTAGTTGATGAAAACTGATGACATTTTAGTCTAGTTTTAGTCGACAAAAACTGATGACATTTGGTCTAGTTTTAGTTGACAAAAACTGATGACATTTAGTCTAGTTTTAGTCAATGAAAATAGTATTTTAATCTGACAAAACGCTACAGTATTTGGCCAACAAGGGATGCTTAGCAGTGTTGGGCAAGTTACTTCCAAAATATAATACATTATATATTACTAGTTACTGTCTATTAAAAATAATTGGTTACATTACAATATTACTGTCTCTGAATTGTAATGGGTTACACTACTTTTGAGTTACTTTAACCAAAATATCCACAGAAGTATGACTAGGCATTATGAAATACCAAAATGTAGTTTATTGCAGCTCATTATGCATCCAATAGAGGGTAATGAGGTAGGTCTAAATAGCATAAAATTATGAAATCATATTTAGATCTACATTAACGTTATATTTTAGGTAAAACACAGATAAGCACAAAATTATTACATTTATAAATAACGCCGGTAAATAAAGCGAAATGTTGTAATGTACAAACAATAAACACAATACCTAGCCTATGTTTTGAACGGTTTTCGGAACAAAACAAGAATGAAACATATAAGTTGCTAAAAAAGCCAAAACTTATAAAACTTAAACTAAATAAATTATTAGGCTAATTTAAAGCGAAACTGAATGCAGACCTCAGGCTGAACGACATGGATTGTACTACGCAGTACGCACTATTTTAATTAATCAGTGTATATGTTTGGTTGACTGTATTTTATTCTGATGATTAACAGACTCCAACGTTTGCTGTATGTATGTGCGTGAGGCGCCGGCGCGATCGAATAGCGGAAACAAACAACAACAAACAAATACTCGGTCATTTTTGGTGATACAGATCATTCGAAATTGCAGCATATATCACTCAGTCTTTTCCTTTCGTTTTGTTAATCTGTTAATTAGGCTATTTATGTTAAATATGTTTCGCGTATTCATTCATTTTATATATAGACTATGATTTGATAAAAACAGATTTTGTTATTTTTAGTTTAACTTAATATTTGATGCTTGTCTACGCTCGTCCGCCGCGTTCTTTCTCTTCTCCGACCCCGCAGCTCTCTCTCTCTCTCTCCGTTAGCTGAGTGTCAGTGGCACCAGTCCAGGTTTTTCCAGGAGTTATTCGTCCAATTTCTCCTTGTTGAGAGTTTGGTGTCGCACATAGATTACACCCGATTATGCATTCTTATTATTTTCTCTGATGAAATGAATAAAACGAGAGTGTGTCCATCTCACACATGTCCGTCTCGGCAGTCATCTTTAACCATCGAATTCCAGCAACAGGAAACAGACAAACTATTTTACACGCAGATTTTTTTTCTCTGGTGCTGTTTTGCGGTGTTGGTAAATTCACCACTTAATTTTGAGTTAAAATATGTTGTTGTAACTTGCATTACTGAGAATGTAACGAGTAATAATATAACCCTAATTTCATTAATAATGCCTTATATTACTGCGTTACAGCAAAAAGTAACTACTGTATACTACTGTAATATTATTACTTTAGTAATGCGTTACTCCCAACACTGATGCTTAGTACACATATGGAGTCAGTCAGTCAGTCAGTCAGGTAACTTAACTTGTTTGTTTTCCTCTTCTAAATAATGCGGGAGTGGGTCATAATTTTCGTTGACCAAAGCAACACTAATCTCCACTTCTGGATAACGGAATGATCATCAACTACTACCAGCAAGTAGTCACCAGACAGAAAGGGACCAGTAAAATCCACTGAGACCCATGGCTCTGCGGGAAGATCGGTCATCTTAAGGTGTTCTGTATGATGTTGGAATGTGGCTGCTTGACATGAAATACATCCTTGCACAGCTTTCTCCACTTCTGCATCGATACCGGGGAACCATACCTTTTCTCTTATCAACTGTTTAGTCTTCACGATGCCCATGTGTCCCACATGTGCAAGTTGGATGGCCTTTTGATACAGAGAGGCAGGTAAAATGAGCCTGTTTCCCCTGAGGACAATGTCTTGCGATGCATTGACTGTGAGCTCATGTCTCAGCTTATGGAACGCCGTTAGCTTTGCGTGTTCTACATCTGCCATGGTCTGTTTCAAGTGTGTCCAGTCTTTTCCTTTCAGCTCTTTTATCACTATCTGCAGGACAGAGTCTTTTCCAGTTTCACGTCGTACTTCATCCAAGGTCATTGCTTTTGGAACTGTGTTGTCAATTACGAAGTTGACGTAACATTTTCTGAACAGTCTGTGTCGTGTCTGTCCACAGGATGCCTCAACATGCAATGAGCAGGATTGCCTTTCCCTGCTTTGTACTGGACTGTAAACGTGTACTGTTGCAATCTCAGCCTCCAGCATTCAAGCCTGGCTGGTGGAGATGCTTGAGGGTTGTTGAAAATGAGCTCCAGTGGTTTGTGGTCCGTAATGACTGTGAAGTGTGAGCCATACAGGTATAAGTGGAAGTGTTCACAGGCCCAGACTATTGCTAGACCTTCCCTTTCTGTTTGTGAATAGCGTTGTTCTACAGATGTGAGCGCTCTACTGGCATACGCAATTACTTTGTCACCAGACCTGTCTGCGCCTGGCTGACTCAGTATCGCAACAAGACCAACTGGGCTTGCATCAACAAGAAGTGTTGATGTCTTTCTTGGATCAAAGTATGACATTGTAGCATTCTGGATGAGTTGAGATTTCAGCTTGTCCAGTGCTGCTTGTTGTTCTGGTCCCCAGTTCCAAATGTGATCTTTCTGAATAAGTTCACGCAGCGGCTGTGTGGTTGTTGCATAGTCCAAGCAGACTGCATACTTAGGACACATTCTATGGGGCTGAAAGGTTCTTGATGGCTATTATCTTTTTCGGATCTGCAGAAATTGCTTTGTCTGAAAACACATATCCAAAGAAATCTAGTTTCTTCTTGCTGTACTCACACTTATCTTCATTGAGGGT
The DNA here is from genome assembly GCA_036247105.1 of Cirrhinus mrigala. Taxonomy (NCBI): domain Eukaryota; kingdom Metazoa; phylum Chordata; class Actinopteri; order Cypriniformes; family Cyprinidae; genus Cirrhinus; species Cirrhinus mrigala. The sequence goes on from CM070018.1 coordinate 3,556,164, forward strand.
GAGGTTTTTCTCTCTGAGTCTTTCGAATACAGCTTGCAGACTGGCGTTGTGTTCTTCTCGTATTTTCCCGTAGACTATGATATCATCACTCATGCTCCTGACATTTGGGATGCCATGAAGGACTTGCTGAATTGTATTTTGGAAAACCTTTGCAGCTGAGCTAATTCCAAAATTCAAACGAGTGTACCTCCAGAGCCCTACATGAGTTGTAAATGTCGTTATGTACCTGGAGTCTGGATGTAGTTCAAGCTGATGATATCCAGCATTCAGATCCAGTTTTGTGAAACATACAGCTCCGTTTAAATCATGTATCAGATCATCCACTGTCGGGGTGATATGACGTTCTCTTTGGATGGCGCAATTGAGCAGTCGCATGTCCACGCATATGCGCGCACTGTCAGGATTTTTGGGTTTCGGTGTCAGAAATATAGCTGATACCCAGGGTGTTGGATCACTGACTTTTTCAATGATACCTTGTTTTTTAAGTTTCTCAAGTTCTTGTTCCACTTTCTTTCTGATAAGGAACAGAATTCGTCTGTGTGGTTGCCTGGCTGACTTTACAGACTCATCTATGTGTAGCTTCACTTGAAGATCTTTTAGCTTTCCGATGCCTTGAAAAAGGTCTTTGTACTCTTCTAGCAGTTGATTGACAGTGGAAATTTCAGCTGGTTGGTTAGACATTGCGCTGACTATGTGAAGAATTCCAAGTTCTGTTGCGGTGCTGTAGCTCAGCAGAGAACCGGAATGACCGTCAATTATGTGGAATGTGGTTACTGTGTCTTGGTTGTTGGAGTTAATTGTGGCTTGAAACTTTCGTTTCAGTGGAAGTAGAGTAGATGAGCCATATGCAAAAATTTTTGCATCAGATGGGTTTATTGTGATGTTGTATTTTAGCTGGTGATATGCAGCGGCATCGACAATATTTACGCTTGCACCAGAGTCGATGATGACCTTCACTGGCACTCCTGCGATCTCCACTTGTGACTGAGGTTGTTGTGAATGTTGAACTGTGTGTAAGACATATACGTAGTCTTCATATGAACTTGTTGATGCTGCAGAACGTGTTTTGCACGCTGTGTCATCTGTATCCACAGTGTTTACTTTTTTTGTGATTGTTTATTTTTAGTAAAGAACAGCCAGCATACCTGGCTTACAAAACTATATACAACTAAACTATAAACTAAAAAATTCAAATAAATAAATAACTAAATAAATATACAAATAAAGAAAGGAAAACTATGGGGTGACATACCACATCTATACACACCTGTAATACCAACCATTTATCTTTAACAATCTTTAGTCTTATCGAGTTATTATATCTAAAAAATGCTTCTCAATAAATTCTGACCATCCCTTAATTGTTCTTGGCATAGCTCTGTTGATCCTTGCTGTTGAGTGTTCTAACAGCGCAATACTTTTTAGTTCTATGAGCCACATTTTGTCAGCCGGGAATGTGGGTTCATGTCAAATTTTAAAGATTACCTTTTTTGCTGCAGTTAGTGCAGTGTGAAATACTCTACGCTGATAAGCATTCAAATTAAGATCAGAATCTTCATTCAGCAAACAAATATTGGGATGTTTGAGGATAACCCTATCACATATTTCTGTAACAATTAAAAAAACCTTATCCCAAAATTTACAAATAAGTATACAGTCAAAGAAAATATGCATATAAGTCCCCACAGTATTAGAATTACACAATGTGCAAAAAGGAGTTGGCAAGCGCTTCATTTTGTGTAACACATACGGAGTTGCATAGGCCTTGTGAATCAGTTTGAAGTGTATAAGTTGATGGGCAGGATTCTTGGACATCATAGGAATACTTTCCCATATCCAGTCCCAGTTAGGTTTATAGGGGGCGGGTTCCTTTTCCGCTATTGTAGTGATGGGAAGTGCACCGGAGCTGTGATTACACAGTTTGTTATAAATAAATGACACTGCTCCACGTGTCTGAGAGAAGTTCACACAGTCCATCAGTGGATGAGCATCCAGGTTACAGTTCCACGGTACACCATATGCACGCATTGCACTTCTCAACCTCAAGTACAAAAAGTAGGAATGTCCGGGAAGATTATAACATTCTTTCAAGTCCTGAAAGGACCTTAGGCCCTGACTATTAAAAATGTCACCCAGAACAAATACACCTTCATCAGACCATGGCTTAAAGACAAACGGCTTTTTCCCAGATTGTATACTATGATTATTCCAAATCGGAGATTCTTTTGCAAATTTACTAGAACACCCCATAAATTCACAGACATCGTACCATATTTTAAGAGAATCACCTACAATTTGATTATCAAACTTTAGGGCTTTCTTAGATAAACCAGTAAATAGCATATCTTGTAGTCGATGTGGAAATACAGCAGATGCTTCAATATTGCGCCAAGCAATCTCAGAGTTTACATCCAACCAGGTCTTAAAAGGGCGTAGCCGACATGCCCAGAAATATAGTTGAACGTTAGGAAATGCCAAACCTCCTTCGGCAGGACTTCTCTGTAATGTTTTAAGTTTGATTCTTGGACGTTTGTTGTTCCAAATAAATTTAGTTATCATGGAGTTTATTTCTTTGAAAAAATTTTACAAGGAGAAAGAGGAATCATGGAAAATAAAAACAAAAGTCGAGGAAGCACATTCATTTTAATAATTGCAATTCTACCTTGCAAAGAAAGCAATAGTGCATCCCATCTCTCTAGGTCTCTTCTAATATTATTAATTAAGGAACTATAATTTTGCTTAACCACAGCCTGGAGTGAGGGAAGGATTTGGATTCCTAAATGCGTGAATGTATTACTAACTGGAATTGAGGGGGAAGCAGATACAGTATTGCACACTACGGACAATGGCATTAATACTGATTTCTCCCAATTAATTTTATAACCACTTACATTACTAAAATCATTGAATATTTTAAGACACTGGGAGATAGAAGTAGAAATGTTAGATAAATACAGCAAGATATCGTCAGCAAAAAGAGAAATGTGGTGTTTGAGGTTGTCTGTAGTGATAAGGGAAATTATATTGTCCTGACGAATTGCCTGCGCCAAAGGCTCTAACGAGAGGGCAAACAACAAAGGCGACAACGGGCAGCCCTGTCGTGTGCCTCTGCCCAACAGAACTCATCCCTGTTGACACCTGTGCAAAAGAATTAGTATATAGAGTTCGTACCATATGTACAAAATGGGGACCAAAACCAAATCGCTTCAGAACTGACCAGAGATATGTCCACTCGACCCGATCAAAGTCTTTCTCTGCGTTTAGCGAGAGAATAGCACGTTGATCGTCGGTCGGGTTGGCGTGTCTATAATATTCAAAAGATGTCGAACATTATCCATAGCACAACGTCCCTTAAGAAATCCTGTCTGATCATAAGAGATTAAAGAGCCAGCAACTTGATCTAATTGATGGGCTAAAACTTTAGCTTAAACCTTAGTGTCCGTACAAATTAAAGAAATCGGCCTATAGCTAGAACAACAGAGAGGGTTCTTCCCTTTTTTTAAGATCAGGGAAATAAGGGCAGTGTTCTGATCTCTGTGAAAACAACCAGTGTCTATGGTGTAATTTAAGGAATCAAGAAGGAGTGGTCCAAGCAAATCCCATATAACTAAATACAACTCTGGGGGTAAACCATCCAAGCCAGGGGCCTTACATTTATTCATTGACTCTAGAGCCTTTTTTAATTCACTTAGTTGAATTGGAGAGTCAAGAAACTTACGACGCTCGTCACTTAGGTGTGGGAAATTTAATTTTGATATAAATTCAATTCTCTGTTGTTCATCCGACCCTACCTCAGAACTGTAAAGATACATAAAAGAAAAAAAAAAAAAGAACATAAAAGTTCATAAATATGGCATTCACCTCATCTGGGGCTGTATGAAGGTCTGCCTGAAGGAGCTTTTCAAGAATCTTCTCGTGGCAATTTATCACTTTAACTACAGCTGGATATAACAGGAACGACTTGATGCCCAGCTGTTAAAGGCGTTTCCTTCTTTCCGACATAGCTTTCCTTTTTTGAGATGTGCCCTTGCTGAAATCCGGGAAGAACTACAACTTGGCCCCTTCATAGCTCAGGGATGGTGAATTTCTGGCTTCTTTCAGGATCGCTTGCCGGTCGTTGTAACGGAGGAGCTTAAAGATCAAGGTGCGTGCTTTTTTCCTAGCGGAACCTTCATTCACGTACAGGCGGTGCACCCGTTCAATTTCAATCAGCTTCCCTTGTAAGGCCGGTAACCACTTAGGATTTGTGTCTGCAAAAACTGGATCACGCTGCCACCTTCAGCTCCTTCAGGCAGACCCACCAGCCTTAGATTATTTTGTCTGGATTTGTCTTCGTAAAGCCATAGCTTCTCCTGCAGCTCTTCCAAGCGAGACGTGCTAGTGATCGAATCCTTTTTGATATCACGCACTGTGGTTTGCATGTAGTCAAATCTGTCGCTGAAGGCTTTGGCATCTTTTTCCAGGGAATCAAGTTGCGTAGAAATCATTGAAATTTCCTCACGAACGATCGCCGACATGCTTAGCTTGATGGCGCTCAGTTGTTTCTCAGCAATGGTGTCGTGAAGACGCTCATCGTCTTTAGGCCGTTTTTTGGAAGGGGAATATGGCAGTTCCCGCTCGGATGTCTCTCAAACAAAATAATAACTAAAATCTTAACCCAACTCCTAATAGGGATAATTTTAAAGGAAAAAGGACATCTGAAGCGGAGCGCCGAAACACTAAGCAGCCGTCATAATCCGCCGCGCATGCGCATTCCACAGGGTTTACTTTTTGAAATTTGAGCTTCGATGGATTTGAGTTACTGGTTGTATAGCGTGTTGACCTGCAACATTTTTGAAAATGATTCAGCTTTCCACAGCCTTCGCAGATTTTTCCTTTTGCTGGGCAATTTTTCTGTCCACCTTCATGTGGAAAATGTCCTCCGCAATTGTTGCTTGTTGTGTTTTCAAACCGAGTATTTGTTTTATAATTTCTCTGCTTGTGTTTAAGAGTTGTTTTACTTATTGCATGTGTTGTAAAGATTTGGACGACTTTGCATGCATCTCTTCTATGCCTGCTGCTTGTTTATCTGCAGTTTCTTGAGCTCTTCCTGCGTCTAGTAATTGTTGAAGCGTCATTGTGCCGTCTCGTAGGGCCATCTTTCGGAGACGCAATGAACTGCAGCTTAGAATTATTTGTGATTTGATCTCTTTGTCCACATTCAGGAACTCGAATTTTGTTGCCATCTGTCTCATTCTTGTGTGATACGCATCCAATATTTCACCCTCGTGTTGTTTTGCTTGTCTGAATAAATATGTTTCATACTCTGGATTTGCTTTTGGACAGAAATACGCGTCTAGCTTTCTTACCGCAGTAGCGTAATCTTCTCCTCGGGTCCCGCGTGATGTAGTAAGAGTGCTCTTTTCTGCTTGTCCTCTTCTACGTTGAACGCTTGTAGGTAATTGTCGAATTGACTCTGCCATTTTTTCCATCGCGAGCCGACTGAGCTGGGTTAGGAGTGGAAATCGAACATCGGAAAATGTGGGAGAGTCATCATTTTTGTGGTCCGTGTGATCCAACCAGCTGTTTTTGTTATGCGTTTGGGTTCAGATCTGTTTATCACTCGTCACCAAGTTGTAGCATTCCTTGGTATAGGAAAAAAAGAAAGATCACGTAGACAGGAAGAGTTGTTATCAAAAGTGCAGTTTACTTTCTATGCCATTCACATGCTCCGTGGCAATAGACTCTATGCACGAACGCTGCTGACGTATTTCCGGTAGAATCTCGGCCAGCTTATTTACTTCTGCATAGCGCATTCTATAGCGAAGTATACTAGTGGCAAAACTCTTTCATAAGATTCATTTGACAGCGTTTTATAATTTAAGTATTACAGTATAGTATATAGAGTTATACATTATAGTAATTACCAGAATGGCCCATTAGTGAAAGCCTGGGCAAAGGATTAAAGACAAGATAACATTTGTTGAAGATTGATGATTTTAGATTTATTTTCGTTATAAATAATATAAACACGTATATTTTATACAATGTTGCCTGCACTGCAGGAATGTAAACTTTGTAAATGTAAATATGTAGAGCCCTGCTAAAATAGGGTGTATTAAATTAAGTGTTTTGTTTTTTTTAGTTTGTTATTGTTTGACCTCAAATTCATATTTGTTGTTTTATATTAAAAAAGGGTTAAAATTGATGTAGACTTTATTATTTGAGTTTGTGTTATGCTGCGTTCACGCCATATTGTAATTACCGTAATTTCGAGATGACAACATGTGACTTTCCACTCGGAGCTGTTCAAGTCCTCAGACTTGGAGTTATGCTTTTCTATGGCAACGCTATCAACGCCTAAACAGAGCCTACGTTAGTCAGGTGGTACAGCGGTGATGTGGTACAAGTCGTAGCTCTCAGAAGACTCCCAGTTCATAAGTTGTAATTATGAGTTCTACGAGGCTGTGAACGCTTTTTACAAGTTGGAATCTCGTATTTACAGGAATTTCTATATGGCGTGAACGCACCTTTATTAAGGAAAAAAAAAGAGAAATGTTACGGATTAACCAATGAGGTGTCTAGAAAATGACCCCTAGAGGTTAAGGGGCGGGTGAGGAAAGAGGAGAATGGACGTGATGCATCGGGGAAGAAAGCTGATACCTTCAGATTCTTTACTTTAAGTAACAGTAATAGAAACAGTAAACAGTCACTAACACGCTCTGAATGTATAATTCTAAACACTACCTACTACTGACATCTGAGATCCTGGGGTGTATTTGAATGCCTGTTATTGCTTAAGTGCAAACAGCTATTTACAATTTAAAGTTTATTTAGATGTAACTCTCAAGCAACGTTTAACTTTTATTTTCTTGGAACCCGTTAACTTTGCTTAGCTGAAGTCTTGATTGTCTTGATTGAAGTCCTCCTACTCCCAAACTATGCGGCTTCTCTGACTTCCTCATCGACCTGAAACATGTCGCCCTCACGCAGATCTCTCCTGTCACCTGATCCTTACTAGAAACTGAGATATTACTTATAGTTAGTAATGTTCATAAAGTAAAATCCAAAATGTATATTAATAAAAAAAATCACATAAGATGCAAAGTACATACAATGTAACTAGATAGATATATAAATAAATAAATAAATACAAATAATGCAAAGACATATATAAACTGTGAGAAATGGAGATGGCTAGAATTGATATTCGTATAACATTATAGCATGAGAATACTCACCCTCCAAATTGTCGATGTAACTCTAAATATATCATTGTAGCCCTTCTCTTTAGCTGATTGCCTCATGACACGATTAACATCATTCACAGTTATCCAGGGAAGCTCTTGTAAATAGCGAATGTAGTATGTCATCCCCTCCTGCGGCATTTTCACACAGTTATCGCCAATATAGCGAAAACGGCTTCCGGCGCTGCACCGGATGTAACTGAGCGGACTGAGACCAAACGTGGAAGTGATCGTGCATAGAGTCAATTACACAGGCTTAGTTACTTCGTCACTCTGGACGTGCTTACGTCAGAGTTATTATGCTGAACAGAAAACCTGGAACAGGACTACATGCAAACACTACAGTACGTTTTAGTGTCTGGAAAAACGTAAATAAATGTACGTTTTGTAGAACCGCATTTTACGTAAAATGCATACGAATTATCATGAGATCACGTTGGTGAGACAGATAATAAATCGGTACACCCCCTCTGAATAAATTCAGATATATTTTCCTTGTAATCACTGATACAATTCATGAAAAGAGTTTAGCTTTTCTCCAACCCTGAAAAAAAATACCAACCTGTATCCTGAAGATCTTGATTAGCTTGTTCAGGTGTGTTTAATTAGGGTTGGAGCTAAACTCTGCAGGGACACCAGCCCTCGAGGATCAATGTTCCCCACCCCTGTTCTATAGAATTCCCCACAGGTGCTTGAGAGTGTTACACTCTAAAAAATGCTGGGTTAAAAACAACCCAGCTTGGGTAATTTGGCAATGCACCCCTGGGTAAATATTGGACAGAACACATGCTGGGTTATTTTGACCCAGCTGGTTGGGTTAAACATGCTGGGTTAGTCAATTATTGTTTAAAAATGATTATATTGCTGGTTTAAAATTATTTTAACTTATAAAAACACACAGAATTGCTAGAAGGCAACAGCAATAATCAAAAGATGAACATTTATTATTAACCCTCTGGGGTCGAAAATGCGCTGGCGCGGTTTGTGGCAGTTTTTCTGATAACGCCAAAAAGAACTTAAATTACTCCACCATTTTTGATCATACAGATAAGAACAATACATCAATCGAATCTGTAAGGAGTCTACTGAACTAAAACTCAGCGAATACTCAACACAGAGACATGAGAGATATATCTATAGAAAGCCTGACATCTCTACTTTTAAATGTAAAAAGTAAGTCTTACCTAAAACAAATATCATGTGTTAAAGTAATCTGTATGAAACCAACCCCATGTCCAGTCTTTCTCGTCAGACCTAATTATTTTTAATTTGATCACGCCCATGAGCTACTTACACTTTTGATATTATAATCACACATATTCCCTTTTAATCACAAAACATTTCTTAGAAAATTTAAATCAATATACTGTTTTCCATAAACGAGTGAATGAGATATGATTTTCACATCATTTTGTAGAAAAAAACTCTAGAATGCCACATCCAGTTCTCAAAAGTCTTATGAACTAATGTTCTGAATGTGTTTCATGGCCTTATTTCAGTGACTTAAAAATGCTTAGTTTTTCACCAACCATGCATAAATGTTGTTTTCTCAAAAACACACATGTACATTAATGTTGCTTGCATATTATTGTAGCCCAGTTTGTGCTGATTACAATGTAATCAGACTTTAGCCATTAATATGTTTTTAAGATACTGAAAAAAGCACAAATGTCAGAGCATGTCAAAACTTCTCCAGGGTGCCAAAACACCCTCAGACCCCAGAGGGTTAAGCAAGAATGCATGGACAAAAAGACAAACTGAATTTATTTGGGTGAGTACAGCATAGTTCTCAATATTGCATACATTTAAACTCATTTAACAAGCATTTTAGACATAAAAAATGTAACGTTTAAAAGTAGAATTTTAATTTTAGCGTATTCAACCGTTCCCTGTAATTGCTTTTTACAGAAATAGCGCTAATTTTAATGCCGGAGTTGTTGAAGGGCTGCTGTTCACCAGGTCAACTGCAAGCAACTCGCGTTTCAGTCGTAGCTGAAAGATGCCGTGACTGACTCCAAAACCTGCCCATAAACACACAGTACTGACATTAGAGAACATATTTTAAGATTAAACTCAGTACAATAACGAATAAAATCTATTTATTTTATGCAGGGCAAAAGGCATTTCCATCCTGCAAAACAACCGCTGCTGACTGACATCTCGTCCTTATGTTGTGTTGTGTAAAATAGTACAATGTACAGCACAGTAAAGACTTTATAAATGAAATAAAATGTATACAAACCTTTATTTCACTGAAGAGTGCGCTGAGAACCGCTTTCTCCTGTAAAAGACTCAAAAAGTCAATAATAATAAGTCAAAAGACTGACTGACTGTAACTCAGCAGCTGGGTTGTTTTGTCAGAGACAGGCTCAACCCAGCGGTTGGGTAGAAAAAAATAACCCAGCGTTAAAAATGACCCATCAACTTAGTTACAGAAAAGCTACCCAGCACCTGGGTAAAAAATATTAAAAATAACCCAATAAAATGACCCAATCGGCTGAACCCAGCATTTGGGTTAAAAAAAAAATAACCCAGCATTTTTTAGAGTGTAAGACTGAGTGAAATACATGTCCGCTGAAGGATTTTCACCATGGCAAAATACATATCGCCATTGATGCTAAAAAATGCCCAACAACATAGAGAATGAATGAGGAGAGCAGATAGCATCTGTGTAAGGGGCAGTGTTAAGACTGGCAGTGTTTCAATAAAACTGGTTTTGTTCCATTCCAGGAGATGCCTGGCACTGAGCAAAAGGCAGGGACACTTATAAAATCATCATGCATCACATATAAAGATATCCTGTTGCACAAAGCAGGTGCAAGAGCCTCTCAGAAGCAGCTGTCTGATGTAAGTAAAGTCTTTCTTTCTAATGTTGAGCTCCATAAACTTGGTTGTAATGGATTGAAATAAATCAGAATCAGAATCAGAATTAGCTTTATTCGCCAAGTGTGCGCAAACACACAAGGAATTTGTTGTGTTTTTTTTTTTTTAAGGTGCTCCTGGTACATACATACATACATACATACATACATACAACATTTAAATAAAATGAAAACGTAAAAAATAAATAATAATATATGAATCTCGAACAGATGATTTATGTACAGATTTGTGCATTATTTCTCTATATACAGCTATATAAATAAGAGATGTACATGAGTATTTACATAATAATACTACAGAAATATAAAACATAATATAAAACATACTACAATAACAGGTAAGCCTATATTTTATTTCCAACGTAAAATGTCAGATTCATGAATGAATTTTAGTAGTGAGACGATTCTTTTTCATGAACCGGTTACCAAATCAAACTGAACGTTTCATTAGCGAATTGGCCTCATTCCTTTGCAGCTGTTTTTGTGTAAGCAGCTCGCCGATTCATTGATCTGATCAGTACAAGTATCCAGTTTATCACCTTACATAACAACCTGCTGAATTGCTCATTTTTTACTCAAAACCAGCCAAAATGTGTAAAATGATCCCTACAGCTGCAGTACATGGATAATTTGACTGATGGTGTCCAAAAAATAAGTGGTGAATTATAATTTTTGGTGCACATATGTTTTTCAGCCTGCACATAGTGTGACCCATTAACTTTAACTATAAAAACGTTAATTAATAATAGCGATAATAATTTAATTGCATTGGTTTTATTTAACTTAAAACCAGCAAGCTTTTATTTTGGTGGGTTGTCGGCAAGTAAGTATATTCGCCGTAGGGTTTAGCGCTGCCAACAAAAACAAACAGCAGCAGGATAGTCTAGATTTATGCTTTCAGTTCGAATAGAAATCTGATACAGTATTACAGTTTGTTGGTCTAAAATGGTAATTGTGCATTACCAGCTATTAACTATGTCAGTGTGCAAATGAGCAGTCTGAATTTATTTACACAGCTCATTATTTTGGTCACGCAGGCGCACCTGCGTAGCACTTACTACATACATTTGGCTCAAAATTAAGATTGTGATTCTGATGTAACTAAGCAGTATTGGCTGTTTTCCAATGGCTATAAATAACTCATAATAACTCATAAATATAAATAACTGGAGAAATTTGATTGATTGATTGATTGATTGATTTACAAGGGTTTTAATTAAGAGATGACATTGAAACCATTCCAGACTGACATTGATTTAAATGCTTTTATAATAATGCAGGATGCTTTGTTAATACTGATTGCGGAAGAAGGACTTCGATATTCTGGTTGTTTCTCTGACTTCATCATCATGAGTTTGTCGCCTGTTTCACAGCTACTGCTGGTGTTCGTATCAGTTCTAACACTGAGTAAGGTTTTGATTGTCATCTTTTTGATTATCAGTTAATGTAGCAAAGAAAATAAAAACAAGCAAATGTGTGTTTCTGAATTCAATCATATCTCTTTCTCTTTAACAGCCAGGGCACAAACAACAACTCCATTAACAACACCTGCATCAACACTGGAAGGTAATTATGGCGCACTGAATTAGAACCAGATCTGTAGTGTGAATTAGAAAAAAAATAGAGAAGAACCTGATCATTCATTCATTCATTCATTTTTTTTAATTATTATTTTTTTATTTTTTTTAATGTCAGCCCTCTCAAATTAGTTATGTAGGTGGCATCTGATCATAGTTTAGGAGATTCTCTGAAATGCTGCAATATGTAATGAGTATTAGAAAAATAATATATATATATATATATATATATATATATATATTTTTTTTTTTTTAATATCATGCACATCTAGCTTGTTTCCTGCTTTTGATGTGGGATATGGTTAAGATTTAGGTTATTTTTAAGGGTGGATTAAAGGATAAGGTGAGGTCACCAGTGTAACTTATAGATGTAATTAATGACATTACAGCTGTAATTACATGCAGGTATTTTTTTTAAAAAATAAGTACAATGTAATGTATGTACACAATAAGTGTGTTGGAATAAATTTAATATAAAATGGAATATTGTATAAAACATTTGCGAATGAATCCTTGTTTCCATCAGTGTTGCCAAGTCCACAGTATTCCTACAGAATTGGGCTACTTTAATATTGTTGCTGCGGGTTGTTTTTGATGTCCGCAGGGTTGAATCGACCCCAATAACGTCATATTTAGCCCCTGAAATGTGAATTTACCAGGGGAACCCCGACCAAAAAACGTGTATTTTATCCCCCAGAACAGGATTTTTCACGAGGGATCCCTTTGTTTTGTTGTGAAAACCTGGCAACCCTGGTTTCCATCCTGTTTTCAAGAGAACATTGTTACCTCCTGGGAAATTGGCACAAAAAGTTTGTAGTACAAATTGAAGCTGATATTGTGGAGGAACCTGTTGCTGTTTTTTCATACATCATAAAATACTCAGAGACACAATAAATCCTGTCGTGTTATGTGTGCCTGGTGTTTGGGAACACAATGTTATTTGTGGCGAAAGAAGGTTCTTCAGATTATAAAAAGGTAAGAAAGAGATGGTTCTTTAAAGAACCTTTGACTGAATGGTTCTTTGTGGAACCAAAAATGGTTCTTCTATGGCATCGCTTGAAGAACCTTTTAAAGCACCTTTATTTTTAAGAGTGTAGCTGGGTTTCCATCCAAAGTTGCCAGTTTAACACAATAAATGTGATCATTTCTTTCAGAGGTGGATGATTGCTGTTTGGGAATGCAGTTGTGTAAGACAGTTCTGGCATGCAATTATACAGAAATACTTTGAGGACAGACTTTGCTCAGGCATTTCAGAATGGCCATAACAACATTTTAAATACTGTGAATGAGATCGGTCCACTGGGGTTTGCCGTCCCATAGCGCAAAGTCACATGACTTTTTGATGCGTATGGAAGAATTTATTCGGCAAATGCGTTTCCATTATTCTCCCATTATTCGCATTAACCCTTTCTTTACACAAGTGAAACACCACCTCAAGTGAGTGTAAAAAGTTTTTTACAAATTAAGGGACTTTTGTTCGAAATGTGGTGATTCCATCACTCGTGTTTTTGTGTGTTGCAGTAATTTCATATTCTGTCTATGTTACAGATGTCTCTTGGAAATTGTTTTCCCCCCTAATATTTAACAATTGACTATAGCCATTCAACATTACAGTATACTTGAGAGCTATCAACTGTAACATTTATTAGACGTTAACAATAATTCAAGTGAAGTTATAAATAATAAATGTCATTAATAAATGTCATATTTAGCTGCCCTTCAGCACGTATAGAAAAAATACAGAAATTGAATATAGTTATCAAACACTAAATTCTAATTTAAATATAGATTAATCATTAAAGCTACAAAAGTTATTGATTTTTTTTTTTTTTATTTCTTTGACTAACAGACAGCACAGCAGCTGGTTGTTTTGGCTGCTATTACTTTAAGAGCTGCCGCTGCCAAACGTGACACGGATCTCACGGCTTGTATTTTCTCTCTACTTTTTCTGACCCGCTTTAGGTTTAAAGTCTCCGCTAATGAGCTGGCGAGTTGAATCGGGTTTTTTAGATGAGGGAGGCAGTGCTGGGCTTCTCCAGGACAGTTTGGGAAACCACTGAAAATGAGACTCATATATAACAAATACTTGCACACTTTTAAGGCAGCTTCAGTCGCCATTTTGGTAACTTCATGACTTAACTAGTTCACTCTCGAGGTCATGCATAAACTACAATATTGAAAGTAGTTATGTAGTGGTTTAATATTGTACTGTCACATCCATGTGTCACCAGAAGTCATCATCATCCTGCTGATAATTAGTTTCAAACATGAACTTCATAAATCAATGTAAAATGCAAACACCAGTAAACAGAAATGTGCAGTGACTGCGTGGCTCACTCCGCTAAGCCGCTGGCACGGAAGCCTTTCATGTTAGGGGGCTGAGATGGCCTAATGGTTAGAGAGTCAGACTTGTAACCCAAAAAGGTTGCTGGTTCGAGTCTCAGATCTGGCAGGGATTGTAGGTAGGAGGAGTGAATTACCAGCACTCTCCCCACTCTCAATACCACAACTGATGTTCACTACTCACTGCTGTGTGTGTGCACTTGGATGGGTTAAATGCAGAGCACAAATTCTGAGTATGGGCCACCATACTCAGCCACACATCACGTCCTTTCCTTTCAAACAAAAATATATTTGTTCATTCCCTTGGCAGGACAATCAGTGTTTTACCCGTATGGCCAGGCAGCAGAAGACACCAGCAATCCTGCTGGTTTGTATGAAACCTCCCCTGTTATTCAGCTGTTGAGTCCATTTCTGTTCTTTGGTCGCACATACCAGCAGATTTATGTAAGAATTTGACTCCGTCTTGAGTCTGAGTCCAGTTTTGAGTGATGGATGCTTAAAAATTAATCTGTGATCTGTGATTTTGACAGTATTTCTCATGTTTCAGGTGTATAATAATGGACGCCTCACATTCAACCTGTTTTCATCAACATATTATCCCAACTCATTTCCCAGTTATGGAAGTCGGGATATAATTGCTGGTCTCTGGACATTCCTTGACAACAGTGTGAGAGGTGTTGTTTCATATAATCAGTACACAAGTGGAAATGTTCTCACACGCGCCACTCGGGATATAAACACACATTTCCCAAATCTGAACTTCGCTGCCTCTTGGGTCTTTGTTTCAACATGGAGTAAAGTTGTTTACTTACACTCAATCAACGCAGTAAGTTTGATATTCTTCTGAAATGTGTCTGTTTTCACTTTAAATTCAATTCCATTCAAATTTTAAATACTTTATTGACATTAATAAAGTCACAGGGGAAAAAAAAAAATGAAACAATAATTATAACAATGAGGTCACCTAGTAAAGGTTCTACAAATAACAACAATATTTAATAATATGAAAACACTAATGAGTGTTTTTTTTCTCCATCTTTTCAGGAAGCATCCTTTCAAGTGGTTTTAATTTCAAGCAGTAATAAGTCATTTATTCTGATGAATTATGGTGACATTGCTGTGACTAAACGTCCAGTGCAGGTAAAAGAAACTTGTTTCCTGCATCAGAACAAAATGTTATGATTCACTACTGTGTAATAGTATATGTAAAGTATATATAGCCTACTATTTATTTGACTAATGTTTTTACACACTTTCAGGCTGGTTATGACACATTATACTCCACAGACTACTTTGTGATTCCTGGATCAAACAGCGGCAGCTCCATCTCAAACCTCAGGAACTCCAGTAATGTCAATGTTAAAGGACGATGGGCCTTCAGGGTGAACGGTAGACCCACACTCAACATCTCTAAAGATAAAATTATCTGTCTAGAAATAGTTTTACAAACAAATGTTTCGATAAAATTCACATGAGCCACTTGTAATATTTTATAGGAATATGTTAATGCATATGTTTAAAACATGGCATGCAATGACTTTTGGTTTGTCTGACAACTTTAAGCTCATTATACAAGTGAAAGATAAACTTCTAACAGATACACATAAAACAGATAACAGATTTTGATTTCCAAGAAAAAGGAACCAAAATATTGATTACTCTTAAGATTAACAAAAGACAAAATCTTCAACAGAAAATACATTAACACAGAAACAAAAACTGCATTTGTCAAGTGAGGTTGTATTTACAGTAATGATGTTTGTATTTCTGTTTATTCTTTCAGAAATCACCAGAGTCTCAACAGGTAATAATACTGCAAGTGATGCAAAACTCTTTTTTGCTATTTTCTATTATTAAATTATAGAGTTTATTACATTTTTAGACAAAATCTGGAAAAAAAAAAAAAAAAAAAAAAAAAAAAAACTTTGCATGTGTTTCTGTGTTTGTTTGTTTTTGTTTGGAGTATTATACACAACCAGTCAAAAGTTTTGGAACAGTAAGATTTTTAATGTTTTTTTTAAATAAGTCTCTTCTGCTCACCAAGCCTGCATTTATTTAATCCAAAGTACAGCAAAAACAGTAACATTTTGAAATATTGTTACTATATAAAATAACTGCTTTCTATCTGAATGTATTTTAAAATGTCACTTATTCATGTGTTCAAAGCTGAATATTCAGCATCAAGGTCAAGGATGCTTTAAATTGAGCAGAAGTGCTGATAGAGATTTAAATCATCAAGGTTTTATGGATTATATAGTATGATATTCAGAGAATACAGAGCTCACACTCAAGGAGGAAAAAAATTCTCAGTTTTATTCAGAGGCCCAAACTGAGCAAAAAAATAGAATTTGGTGCTGTTGGTGATATTTATGGACAAATAGTGAGATGACATACTTTCTCATGAATTGTCGCTCTGTATCTGCCAATATGTAGTAATATGATATTGAAATACTTATTTTTTTAAAACTGAAGCTGTGTAGTTTTTATTGTGGGGTAGAGCAAAACATAATGATGACAGAGATGTACAGTTAAGCATTCTTCACAGGACTGTTGTGTCATATTTGAAACTTACATTTTAAAATGCTTCTTCTGAAAAATAACGTATGAATAGACAAGTAAAGTTAAGATGCTTCAGTCTATTAAGTGTTCATCTTGAAATTTTTGCTAACAATATATAGGTTACTTTATAAAAATCTGTAAAGATTTCACAGCAAAAAGACACATGAAACACAAGCTGAAGGTGGTGGACATTTGTACATTTATACTAACTGAACACTGGCGGGTAAAACAGACCTTTTTCAGAATAAGAACACATTCAGACTAAATGTTTTTGAGCAAATCTCCTTACTTTGCATGGGGCCAGTAAAACATATTTAGCCGATTTAAACATGTTCATTATTACATTAAAAATGGCCGTTTTCAACTGTTTTCTTTTAGCCACTTCCTGATTAGCGCAGCTCAACAATCTGGTCACACATCAGTGCTGTATTCTCAGTCATTCCCATAGTGATGAAGGAGGAATGTGATATTTGAGTCACCCCATAATTACAGCAGGACGTATTGATTTACCCCTTACTCACTCATCACTCAGATGAACTTAAAAACATACAGTACAGTTGGGAATATACTTTAGATTTTGTTTTCAAGATTCTAGGGTTGATAATAATTGTGAAACACGTGTTAGGGGATTTTTTTTAGGTTATTTTTTCATATTTTATACATTTATTTTGCAAACATGCCAATATTAATACAGAATTACACCAGTTGGCCACCAGATGTCACCATCGTCCCACTATTAATCGCAGCCAGATTCATTACACAATAGATGAGAATAATGAGACTCATGAATCAGTGTGAAATATAAAGGTAAAATCTTTTGTATTTTATACATTCTCTCAGCAGCACCAGAAGTATTCTATCCATTCGGCTTGGCAGCAGGAGACCGAATCAATCCTGCTGCTGATGATGCTGAAATCTCCCCTGTTACTCAGCTGTTGAGTCCATTTCTGTTCTTTGGTCGCACATACCAGCAGATTTATGTAAGAATTTGATTCCATCTTGAGTCTGAGTCCAGTTTTGAATGATGGATGCTTAAAAATTAATCTGTGATCAGTGATTTTGACAGTATTTCTCATGTTTCAGGTGAATAATAATGGACACCTCACATTCAACCAGCCTTCATCAGTATCTATTCCCACCTCATTTCCCAGTTATGGAAGTCGGGATATAATTGCTGGTCTCTGGACATTCCTTGACAACCGTGAGAGAGGTGTTGTTTCATATAATCAGTACATCAGTGGAAATGTTCTCACACAGGCCACTCAGGATATAAACACTTATTTCCCAAATCTGAACTTCACTGCCTCTTGGGTCTTTGTCGCAACGTGGAGTAATGTCACTCACTTCGACAGAATTGACACAGTAAGTTTGATATTCTTCTGAAATGTGTCTGTTTTCACTTTAAATTCAATTCCATTCAAATTTTAAATACTTTATTGACATTAATAAAGTCACAGGGGAAAAAAAAAAATGAAACAATAATTATAACAATGAGGTCACCTAGTAAAGGTTCTACAAATAACAACAATATTTAATAATATGAAAACACTAATGAGTGTTTTTTTTTCTCCATCTTTTCAGGAAGCATCCTTTCAAGTGGTTTTAATTTCAAGCAGTAATAAGTCATTTATTCTGATGAATTATGGTGACATTGCTGTGACTAAACGTCCAGTGCAGGTAAAAGAAACTTGTTTCCTGCATCAGAACAAAATGTTATGATTCACTACTGTGTAATAGTATATGTAAAGTATATATAGCCTACTATTTATTTGACTAATGTTTTTACACACTTTCAGGCTGGTTATGACACATTATACTCCACAGACTACTTTGTGATTCCTGGATCAAACAGCGGCAGCTCCATCTCAAACCTCAGGAACTCCAGTAATGTCAATGTTAAAGGACGATGGGCCTTCAGGGTGAACGGTAGACCCACACTCAACATCTCTAAAGATAAAATTATCTGTCTAGAAATAGTTTTACAAACAAATGTTTTGAAAAAATTTACATGAGCCACTTGTAATATTTTACAGGAATATGTTAATGCATGTGTTTAAAACATGGCATGCAATGACTTTTGGTTTGTCTGACAACTTTGAGCTCATTATACAAGTAAAAGATAAACTTCTAACAGATACACATAAAACAGATAACAGATTTTGATTTCCAAGAAAAAGGAACAAAAATACTGATTACTCTCAGCATTGACAAAGACAAAATCTTCAACAGAAAATACATTAACACAGAAACAAAAACTGCATTTGTCAAGTGAGGTTGTATTTACAGTAATGATGTTTGTATTTCTGTTTATTCTTTCAGAAATCGCCGGAGTCTCAACAGGTAATAATACTGCGAGTGATGGAAAACTCTTTTTTTGCTTTTTTTTTATCCTTAAATTAAAGAGTTTATTACATCTTTAGACAAAATCTGGAAAAAAAAAAACTTTGCATGTGTTTTTGTGTTTGTTTTTGTTTTGAGTATCATACACAACCAGTCAAACGTTTTTGAACAGTAAAATTTTTAATGTTTTTTTTTGTAAATAAGTCTCTTCTGCTCACCAAGCCTGCATTTATTTAATCCAAAGTACAGCAAAAACAGTAACATTTTGAAATATTGTTACTATATAAAATAACTGCTTTCTATCTGAATATATTTTAAAATGTAATTTGTTCAAAGCTGAATATTCAGCATCAAGGTCAAGGATGCTTTAAATTGATCAGAAGTGCTGATAGAGATATTGGTTTTATGTTACAAAAGATTTCTATTTTAGGTAAATGCTGTTCTTATGAACTCTCTATTCATGAAAGAAACCTGAAAAAATTCATTCTACTCAGCTGTTTTCAGCATAATAATAATAATAATAATAATAAATGTTTTAATAATACATGTTTTTGAGCAGCAGATCAGAATTTTAGAATGATTTCTGAAGGATCATATGTAACAACGCTAAAAGTTCAGCTTTGACATCACAGGAATAAACTGCATTTTAAAATATATTCAAACAGAAAGCAGTTATTTTTAAATAGTAAACATGTTTCAAAACTACTGTTTTGCTGTATTTTGGATCAAATAAATAGAGACTTGGTGAGCAGAAGGGAGTTCTTTAAAAAATACATTTAAAATCTTACTGTTCAAAAACTTTGGATTGGTAGTGTATTTAAATCATCAAGCTTTTATGGATTATATAGTATGATATTCAGAGAATACAGAGCTCACACTCAAGGAGGAAAAAAATTCTCAGTTTTATTCAGAGGCCCAAACTGAGCAAAAAAATAGAATTTGGTGCTGTTGGTGATATTTATGGACAAATAGTGAGATGACATACTTTCTCATGAATTGTCGCTCTGTATCTGCCAATATGTAGTAATATGATATTGAAATACTTATTTTTTTAAAACTGAAGCTGTGTAGTTTTTATTGTGGGGTAGAGCAAAACATAATGATGACAGAGATGTACAGTTAAGCATTCTTCACAGGACTGTTGTGTCATATTTGAAACTTACATTTTAAAATGCTTTTTCTGAAAAATAACATATGAATAGACAAGTAAAGTTAAGATGCTTCAGTCTATTAAGTGTTCATCTTGAAATTTTGCTAACAATATATAGGTTACTTTATAAAAATCTGTAAAGATTTCACAGCAAAAAGACACATGAAACACAAGCTGAAGGTGGTGGACATTTGTACATTTATACTAACTGAACACTGGCGGGTAAAACAGACATTTTTCAGAATAAGAACACATTCAGACTAAATGTTTTTGAGCAAATCTCCTTACTTTGCATGGGGCCAGTAAAACATATTTAGCTGATTTAAACATGTTCATTATTACATTAAAAATGGCCGTTTTCAACTGTTTTCTTTTAGCCACTTCCTGATTAGCGCAGCTCAACAATCTGGTCACACATCAGTGCTGTATTCTCAGTCATTCCCATAGTGATGAAGGAGGAATGTGACATTTGTGTCACCCCATAATTACAGCAGGACGTATTGATTTACCCCTTACTCACTCATCACTCAGATGAACTTAAAAACATACAGTACGGTTGGGAATATACTTTAGATTTTGTTTTCAAGATTATAGGGTTGATAATAATTGTGAAACACGTGTTGGGGGATTTTTTAGTTTATTTTGTCGAATTTTATACATTTACTTTTATTTACCAAGCATGGCAATATTAGTACAGAATTACACCAGAGGTCACCATCGTCCCACTACTAATCGCAGCCAGATTCATCACCCAATATGTGCGATGAAGATTCATGAGACTCATGAATGGGTGTGAAATATAAAGGTAAAATCCTTTGTATTTTATACATTCTCTTTGCAGCACCAGAAGTATTCTATCCATTCGGCTTGGCAGCAGGAGACCAAATCAATCCTGCTGTTATTTCTGGAAGCTCCCCTGTTATTCAGCTGTTGAGTCCATTTCTGTTCTTTGGTCGCACATGCCAGCAGATTTATGTAAGAATTTGACTCCATCTTGAGTCTGAGTCCAGTTTTGAATGATGGATGCTTAAAAATTCATCTGTGATCAGTGATTTTGACAGAATTTCTCATGTTTCAGGTGAGTAATAATGGACACCTCACATTCAACCAGCCTTCATCAGCATCTACTCCCACCTCATTTCCCAGTTATGGAAGCCAGGATATAATTGCTGGTCTCTGGACACTCATTGACAACAGTGTGAGAGGTGTTGTTTCATATAATCAGTACACAAGTGGAAATGTTCTCACACAGGCCACTCAGGATATAAACACGTATTTCCCAAATCTGAACTTCGCTGCCTCTTGGGTCTTTGTCGCAACTTGGAGTAAAGTTGTTTACTTTGACATAGTAAGTTTGATATTCTTCTGAAATGTACTTGTTTTCACTTTAAATTTATTTCCATTCAAATTTTAAATACTTTATTGACATTAATAAAGTGACAGAGAAAAAAAATTGAAACAATAATTATAACAATGAGGTCACCTAGTAAAGGTTCTACAAATAACAACAATATTTAATAATATGAAAACGCTAATGAGTGTTTTTTTCCCCATCTTTTCAGGAAGCATCGTTTCAAGTGGTTTTAATTTCAGGCAGTATTTATTCATTTATTCTGATGAATTATGATGACATTACTGAAACTATATTTCCAGTGCAGGTAAATAAAACTAGTTTTTCGTATTTAGAACAAAATGTTATTGTTCACTACTGTATAAATGTACTCTATAATTACTGTTTATATGAATAATGTTACACACTTTCAGGCTGGTTATGACACAATAAACTCCACACACTACTTTGTGATTCCTGGATCAAACAGCGGCAGCTCCATCTCAAACCTCAGGAACTCCAGTAATGTCAATGTTAAAGGACGATGGGCCTTCAGGGTGAACGGTAGACCCACACTCAACATCTCTAAAGATAAAATTCTTTCTAGAAATAGTTTTACAAAGCAATGTTTTGGTAAAATTCTCATGACTCCTTGTAATATTTTATGTTAATACATATGTTTAAAACATAAGCTTTTTGAGCTCATCGATACAAGTAAAAGAGAAACTTTTACCAGATGCACATTAAGATGGCTTTCTTTTCCAAGAAAAAAGGATCTAAAGTATTAATGATTCTCCCTGCACTGACAAGAGACAAGATCTTTAACAGAAAATACATTAACACAGAGACAAAACCTGCATTTGTCGAGTTCATGAGGTATTTAATAGTGCTTTTATTTGTGTTTATTTATTCAGAATTCACCACATCAACCACCACAACAGGTAATAATACTGTGATTCAGAGTAAATCTCTTTATTTTTGTGGCCCAAACTGAGCAAAAATATGCAGTTTGGTGCAGATGCTGATATTTATGTGGATAAAAGTAAAAATATCATAAATATTTGCTTTATGTCTCACAATAATATGTATTAGCAAGATGATAGTTTTATAATCAAAACTGTGTAGTTTTTGTTGTATTGAGTAAAGCATATAATGATGACTGAGAGATTAAATAATTAAACATTCTTCTAAGCAGTGTCATATTTCAAACATACGTTTTAACTTGATTCATTCTGTAAAATTACATATGGATAATGAAGTAAAGATGCTTTAGTCCAGTAAGTGTTCATCTTGCACTTTTGCACAATTATACTACAATGCCTTTCACTTGCTGAAAAGTACGAACTATCGTCAGAGGTCAGAAGGCATGTAGTAGTTTTGTAATTCATTGCTTCTATTCTTTAGATGCATCAACATCTCCTTTAACAACATCTGTAACAACAACACTGGCAGGTAATTATGGACCATTGAATTATAACCACTGAGCTGAACAAATGCACAAACTCAAGAATAACTTGAGCCAAGTATGAATCTCAGGGGGAGCAAACATATTGATTACTCTTTGCATTGACAAGAAACAAGATTTTTAACAAAAAATACATTAACATTCATCAAGTGAGTTCATGGGATATTTTTCATTTTTGTTTATTCTTTCAGAATCCACCACATCAACCACTACAGTCTCAACAGGTAGTAACACTGCAGTGATGTTTTTTACCCAATATAAAATAATAGTCTGATTTTCATTTCATTTATTTAATTATTTATTTAATTTTAAGAGTTTATCACATCTTTAGCCACAACCATATCACTTTTTAACACAGATTATAAAAAGGTAAGAAAGAGATGGTTCTTTAAAGAACCTTTGACTGAATGGTTCTTTGTGGAGCTGAAAATGCTTCTTCTATGGCATCGCTTGAAGAACCTTTTAAAGCACCTTTATTTTAAAGAGTGTAGCTGGGTTTCCATCCAAAGTTGCCAGTTTAACACAATAAATGCGATCATTTCTTTCAGAGGTGGATGATTGCTGTTTGGGAACGCAGTTGTGTAAGACAGTTCTGGCATGCAATTATACAGAAATACTTTGAGGGCAGACTTTGCTCAGGCATTTCAGAATGGCCATAACAACATTTCAGATGCTGCGGAAAGAGATCGGTCCACTGGGGTTTGCCGCCCATAGCGCAAAGTCACATGACTTTTTCTGATGCGTATGGAAGAATTTATTCGGCAAATGCGTTTCCATCTCCCATTATTCGCATTAACCCTTTCTTTACACAAGTGAAACACCACCTCAAGTGAGCGTAAAAGGTTTTTACAAATTAAGGGATTTTTGTTCGAAATGTGGCGATTCCATCACTCGTGTTTTTGTGTGTTGCAGTAATTTCATATTCTGTCTATGTTACAGATGTCTCTTGGAAATTGTTTTCCCCCTAATATTTAACCATTGACTATAGCCATTCAACATTACAGTATAACTGAGAGCTATCAATTGTAACATTTATTAGATGTTAACAAAATAAGAATTTCTAATTCAAGTGAACTTATAAATAATAAATGTTATTAATAAATGTCATATTTAGCTGCCCTTCAGCAAGTATAGAAAAAATACAGAAATTGAATATAGTTATCAAACACTAAATTCTAATTTAAATCTAGATTAATCATTAAAGCTACAAAAGTTATTGATTTTGTTTTTTTTCTTTATTTCTTTGACTAACAGACATCACAGACGCTGATTATTTTGGCTGCTATTACTTTAAGAGCTGCCGCTGCCAAACGTGACACGGATCTCACGGCTTGTATTTTCTCTCTACTTTTTCTGACCCGCTTTAGGTTTAAAGTCTCCGCTAATGAGCTGGCGAGTTGAATCGGGTTTGTTAGATGAGGGAGGCAGTGCTGGGCTTCTCCAGGACAGTTTGGGAAACCACTGAAAATGAGACTCATATATAACAAATACTTGCACACTTTTAAGGCAGCTTCAGTCGCCATTTTGGTAACTTCATGACTTAACTAGTTTACTCTCGAGGTCATGCATAAACTACAATATTGAAAGTAGTTATGTAGTGGTTTAATATTGTACTGTCACATCCATGTGTCACCAGAAGTCATCATCATCCTGCTGATAATTAGTTTCAAACATGAACTTCATAAATCAATGTGAAAAGCAAACACCAGTAAACAGAAATGTGCTTTGACTGCGTGGCTCACTCCGCTAAGCCGCTGGCACGGAAACCTTTCATGTTAGGGGGCTGAGATGGCCTAATGGTTAGAGAGTCAGACTTGTAACCCAAAAAGGTCTCAGATCTGGCAGGGATTGTAGGTGGGAGGAGTGAATTACCAGCACTCTCCCCACTCTCAATACCACAACTGATGTTCACTACTCACTGCTGTGTGTGTGCACTTGGATGGGTTAAATGCAGAGCACAAATTCTGAGTATGGGCCACCATACTCAGCCACACATCACGTCCTTTCCTTTCAAACAAAAATATATTTGTTCATTCCCTTGGCAGGACAATCAGTGTTTTACCCGTATGGCCAGGCAGCAGGAGACACCAGCAACTCCTTGTAATATGTTATGTTAATGCATATGTTTAAAACATGAGCTTTTTGAGCTCATCGATACAAATAAAAGAGAAACTTTCACCAGATGCACATTAAAATGGCTTTCTTTTCCAAGAAACAAGGATCAAAAGTATTAATGATTCTCCCTGCACTGACAAGAGACAAGATCTTTAACAGAAAATACATTAACACAGAGACAAAACCTGCATTTGTTGAGTTCATGAGGTATTTAATAGTGCTTTTATTTGTGTTTATTTATTCAGAATTCACCACATCAACCACCACAACAGGTAATAATACTGTGATTCAGAGTAAATCTCTTTATTTTTGTGGCCCAAACTGAGCAAAAATATGCAGTTTGGTGCAGATGCTGATATTTGTGTGGATAAAAGTAAAATTGCATTTTATATCATAAATATTCACTTTATGTCTCCCAATAATATGTATTAGCAAGATGATAGTTTTATAATCAGAGCTGTGTAGTTTTTGTTGTATTGAGTAAAGCATATAATGATGACTGAGAGATTAAATAATTAAACATTCTTCTAAGCAGTGTCATATTTCAAACATACGTTTTAACTTGATTCATTCTGTAAAATTACATATGGATAATGAAGTAAAGATGCTTTAGTCCAGTAAGTGTTCATCTTGCACTTTTGCACAATTATACTACAATGCCTTTCACTTGCTGAAAAGTACGAACTATCGTCAGAGGTCAGAAGGCATGTAGTAGTTTTGTAATTCATTGCTTCTTTTCTTTAACAGCCACTGCACAAAGAATATCTGCATCAACATCTCCTTTAACAAAATCTGTAACAACACTGGCAGGTAATTATGGACCATTGAATTAGAGCCACTGAGCTGAACAAATGCACAAACTCAAGAATAACTTGAGCCAAGTATGGATCTCCTCCAGTTTGTGAACTTATGTTACAACTTTCAACAGATATGCATAAAAGTGCAGTCATTCTTTTTTTTTTTTTTTTTTTTTAAAAAAGGGGGAGCAAACATATTGATTACTCTTTGAATTGACAAGAAAAAAGATCTTTAACAAAAAATACATTAACATTCATCAAGTGAGTTCATGGGATATTTTTCATTTTTGTTTATTCTTTCAGAATCCACCACATCAACCACTACAGTCTCAACAGGTAGTAACACTGCAGTGATGTTTTTTACCCAATATAAAATAATTGTCTGATTTCATTTCATTTATTTAATTATTTATTTAATTTTAAGAGTTTATCACATCTTTAGCCACAACCATATCACTTTTTATTATAAAAAGGTAAGAAAGAGATGGTTCTTTAAAGAACCTTTGACTGAATGGTTCTTTGTGGAATCAAAAATGGTTCTTCTATGGCATCGCTTGAAGAACCTTTTAAAGCACCTTCATTTTTAAGCTGGGTTTCCATCCAAAGTTGCCAGTTTAACACAATAAATGCGATCATTTCTTTCAGAGGTAGATGACTTCTGTTTGGGAACGCAGTTGTGTAAGACCGTTCTGGGATGCAATTATACAGAAATACTTTGAGGGCAGACTTTGCTCAGGCATTTCAGAATGGCCATAACAACATTTCAGATGCTGCGGAAAGAGATCGGTCCACTGGGGTTTGCCGCCCATAGCACAAAGTCACATTACTTTTTCTGATGCGTATGGAAGAATTTATTCGGCAAATGCGTTTCCATCTCCCATTATTCGCATTAACCCTTTCTTTACACAAGTGAAACACCACCTCAAGTGAGCGTAAAAGGTTTTTGCAAATTAAGGGATTTTTGTTCGAAATGTGGCGATTCCATCACTCGTGTTTTTGTGTGTTGCAGTAATTTCATATTCTGTCTATGTTACAGATGTCTCTTGGAAATTGTTTTCCCCCTAATATTTAACCATTGACTATAGCCATTCAACATTACAGTATAACTGAGAGCTATCAATTGTAACATTTATTAGATGTTAACAAAATAAGAATTTCTAATTCAAGTGAACTTATAAATAATAAATGTTATTAATAAATGTCATATTTAGCTGCCCTTCAGCAAGTATAGAAAAAATACAGAAATTGAATATAGTTATCAAACACTAAATTCTAATTTAAATCTAGATTAATCATTAAAGCTACAAAAGTTATTGATTTTGTTTTTTTTCTTTATTTCTTTGACTAACAGACATCACAGACGCTGATTATTTTGGCTGCTATTACTTTAAGAGCTGCCGCTGCCAAACGTGACACGGATCTCACGGCTTGTATTTTCTCTCAACTTTTTCTGACCCGCTTTAGGTTTAAAGTCTCCGCTAATGAGCTGGCGAGTTGAATCGGGTTTGTTAGATGAGGGAAGCAGTTCTGGGCTTCTCCAGGACAGTTTGGGAAACCACTGAAAATGAGACTCATATGTAACAAATACTTGCACACTTTTAAGGCAGCTTCAGTCACCATTTTGGTGCACAATTATACTACAATGCCTTTCACTTGCTGAAAAGTACGAACTATCGTCAGAGGTCAGAAGGCATGTAGTAGCTTTTGTAATTCATTGCTTCTTTTCTTTAACAGCCACTGCACAAAGAATATCTGCATCAACATCTCCTTTAACAAAATCTGTAACAACACTGGCAGGTAATTATGGACCATTGAATTAGAGCCACTGAGCTGAACAAATGCACAAACTGTTGTATCAGCTGGCAAGGTTAATGTGCCATTTCATGACCAATCTCATAGGGGGAATAATAATGATAAACCAGAGAAACTTGAAATTTACCTCAACGATTTGTTTGTAGAAATATTACAGAGACGACAAGACAAAAGGAATAAGAAGGAAAAAAAGAGGAAGCCTTGTAAGCAAACGAGAGAGAACCAGAGAAGAACCAGAGGATGATTTCTAAACTGAGGGTATTAAGTTGATCAGAAAACAAGAAGACATAAACAAGAGAATAATAAAGTTGATGAGAGAGATGATTGCTTTGATTTTTATTTTGAATTAAATTCTGTTATGGAAGATGTGGAAACATTAAGAATTCAAACCGCTGCTCTCGCCTCTAAGGGTTATAAAAATGGGAAGTATATGTGAGAGGTGAGGGCAGCTCAAGTCAAATGTTGTTATATTAAGGAAGTGTTCTGTAAAGGAGATGCATTTGCAAACGTGTTTGCAGATGGACCTCCTAAAAAGATGATTGCTTGTATTTTATTTTTATTAGCTATAAAGATAAGTTGCATTTAAGCACAGAAGCATGATATTGCTATATAGAGAAGTGCATTTTTGCTTAAGCTACTAAGAATGTTAGACTAAGATAATATTGGGTGTGCTTGATTGCAATTTAAGATAATGTATCTGTATGGTCTGAACTTGTGACACTCAGAGTGATGGTGTAATTTTCCAGGTTAAACTTATGACACTTGCAACATCTGAGCAAGTATGAAGCCACACATATCATGCGTTTAGAAAATGCTATGGTAACCAGGGGCCCCCATACAAAATATATGTAATAAATGTGTGGCTTAGAGGGAAGTGCAAGGAGGAGACATTGTGATGCTTAGGGCTGACTATAAAATGCTAGGTTTGGATCTTCCTCCTTGCCACACCTCGGGTGAAGACTTTCTCGCTGTTATCTTGAATTTATTGCTTATGAGTTATTGTTTTATTAAACTGAAACCATTTCTGATGGTGATTCGCTTAAACTTTTATTATAACAAGACTCAGAGTGATTTATTTATTATAACCTATTATCTGAACCTGAAAGAATTCTTATAAAGCTCCAAGTGACCGGACCTGGCTGAGTTAGCCAGGAAGACTTCAGAGAATATTGAACGGCTGACTATGTACACAATCCATCAGGTGAGAGCTGTTTCATTAAACAATGGATCTGGCTTACTGTGATGGTTGGGATGTGGTTAAGGTAGTGCAGTACCGAGGTGGAATATTCGCTGGAAACACAGCATGGCACCCAAACGTGTGGGGCTTGAATGCTAAAGATGAAAATTCAGGGATAATAGTCAAAGTGAGAAATAGAAAAGTCCTCACATGCCCACAGCCACAAGAGTAGTTCAGAGGGACTGTTTGTGTGTATAAGCGTGTACAGGCTTGTAAAGACCTGTTAGAAAAGACAACAAAAACTCAGAGACCCCAAAAGGAGAGGGTTGAGTTATTGTTAGAAAAGACACAACCAGGCTCAGAAACCCCCAAAGAGAGGGTGAGTAGTTGTGAAACAAAACAGGTTTTGAGAGAATATTAAAGAAGGGATTATGATGGGACAAATGGTGACTGTAGATCTCATTCCAATGGACACTGCAGGGAAGCTGGAATGGGTCAGTCCCATGCAATGTAGATGCGGGTCTCCTCAGATTCCATAGGGAGAAATCAGGATGATTGCTTCCGTAGAGAATCTTAGAGTGAGGGAAGGAGCAGAGGTTCCGACCTTTATTTACTCCAGTAAGGGAGGCAGAAATAAATTCCCTAAGGTTAGAATTTTCGACGAGGCAGGTGGAGAAATACAAGGTATCCCAACAAAAGATTGGGCCACTATTGATGAAGTCAAAGATGAGGAAGGGTCCGACAGGGGCTCAATAATTCATAGCTTTGTGCCTCGCAGAGAAGAAGAAGAACATGGCGCACACAACATAAGTGGCAAATTAGTTGAAGACTTCTGTAAGGAAAATAAAATTATATTAACAAAAAGCATTCCCTACCTTCCTTGGACAAATGGTATTGCGGAGAGAGCTATACAAGAGGTTAAGGAATGGTTTGCTAAAAATAAAGAATTAGGAGAATGGGATACTTTAATTGATCTTTGTCTCTCACATCTCAACAGGCATGAGAAGGTGAAATCAAAAGAGAGGGAGATAAAGGAAAACCGGAAATTCCGGATCGGAGATGAAGTTATTCTGATGAGAAGGTGCAAGGTAGGAAGATTCTCAGAAGGAATTGTATTGTTGATACCGTTAAAACTATTACAGGATCTAATACTGTGCAGTTAGAGAATAAAGGAATACACAGCAACAAAGATCTGATAAAGAAATAGACATATGGAGGAAATACTTAATATTACAAAGAGGAGGGATTTGATCAGGGTTGAGCATGGAAAACATGGATCAAGAGCTATGTTATGGATAGCGGCTGAACTAGAGAGATTAATGAGATTTATGGGAGAGAAAGTACAACCCATAGAGACTGTTGTTCGACCATTTATTTGTATAATATGTGTAGAGCCCTGCTAAAATAGGGTCTATTAAATTAAGTGTTTTGTTTTTTTGTTTTAGTTTGTTATTGTTTCACCTCAAATTCATATTTGTTGTTTTATGAAAAAAAACAGGGTTAAAATTGATGCAGTCTTTATTATTTGAGTTTGTGTTATTAAGGAAAAAAAGAGAAATGTTACAGATTAACCAATGAGGTGTCTAGAAAATGACCCCTAGAGGTGAAGGGGCGGGTGAGGCAGTCGGGGAAGAAAGCTGATACCCCTGTTTTCTTTTCATATAAGTGTTTAAAATATCCGTGTTTTATTGTCTGAAATTAAAGACGGAAAGCTTGTTTATTCCTGCATCTTTGAACTGATGATCATTTTCGTAGTGAGTAAGCAACGCGACCGAACGCACGAAGACGGGGTGATGGATTGGGAAGAGAGGCCGAGGCTGCGGATCGGGCCGAGGACGAGTTCTTTTTCTTGGAATTCCCCCCCCTAGACATACTTGTCAGGTGAGCTGTTCAGCGGGAGAGGGCTACATATGCGACTGGCAGTGTGCCCTCCCAAACCTCTCTCTGTTCGATGAGAAGAAAGAGATGGAAGCAGAATGGCTCGCTGACAATCAGTCGCATTTAGAAATAGGGTGAGTCCTAATTTGTGTAATTGTACTCGGGATGGAATTAGTTTGTGGACGTGTGGCATGCGGGGCGAAAGACCGTACGTTAGTGTCGTTGCGGTCGATTTGGGAAACCATGAGGGTTATGAAACCCTTAGGCTTTTTCCAAGAGGAAATAATATTGAGGTTCTCAAGACATCCTTACATAGGAATGAGAGAACATGAGAAGCGGGCATTCGTGGACGCAAGAATCACCCTTTATTCAAGTGACGATAAAGAGGCAAAAAATCGTGCTCTCCGAGAGAGGGAAGGGTACGTTGAAAACATAAGAATGAGAGATATGAACAATGATCTTACGCTGGCAGATTATGAATCTAGGAGATAGAATCTAACTCTATGGCATGAACCCATCCTAAGATGCTTTCCTGAAGTGGATCTGAAGCAAGGGTCTAGAGGGAAAATTGCATGGGTCTATGTGCATAGAAACCAGCAGCGGCAAGTTAGGAGCTGGGGGTTAGGGTTAGGCAATACCTGAACACAAGGTGTGATGTTATCAGGAGAAGAAATATATAGTTGGAGTTCCTTATAATAATGAGCAGACAACCGAGGAACCGAAACAAAAGTTCCAGGTTGTGATGCATTTTAAGCTAAATGTGTTGAAGTGTGCACATCCAGATTTTGATTGGATTGGAGGCATAGAAGTACAACTGCAGGAGCAGCAGCCTGAAATCAAAATGATAAAACGAGGCATCCTGAGGAGAAGTAAGTGGCTCATAGTTGAGCCTAAGAACTAACCTATGATTACAGAAAATGAAAAGAACGCCATCCGTGGAGAGCCTTACTGGAGAACTGGAGGAGGCAAAGGAGACTATCGGACGGCTGAGGAAGCAGAAACGATGCTGCAAGTGGATGAGTATAATTTTATGGTGTTTAATAGGATTGGGTGTATTATTAGTTCTGATTTGTTTGAGTTACCAATTAGAATGGGAAATACTAGCTGGACAAATAATTCTAGCTGATATAAAAGTAGAAAGAGAAAATGTATCAGGCTATGATCTAACCGTATGGGGAACTAAAAAGGAACGTAAGACTGAGGTTGAAAAAGAAACAATATGGTTGAATGGTTGAATAATAGCGGTACGGACAGTGTAATGTATTATATGGTTAGACAACCTCAAGTTAAAATAAAAAGTACAGTAAATACTTAGATTGATTCCTTTGTTCTGAAACAGGGGTTAAAATTATTACAATGTTGCTTTTTATTCATGGTGCGGTTCGCTTTCACACAGCAAAGTTTCTGAACGGACCAAATGTGTTAATACAAATCACGTACGAGTAAACTGTCCTCTCACTGGTCAAAGTTCCACGTTTTTTTTTGGGATTCCGCTTTTGAGCAGGGGTCCAGGATTCGTCAGGAAAACATTTTTAAAACACACCTACTACAAACAGAGCAATAAGACGGCATTATAAAATGAAAAGGCGCGCTTTGATTTTGAATAGCACAGACAGACAGGTTCATTTTAAGCGGTATTAGCAGAACAACAAAGCTACTGCTGTTCATGGAACTGTAATTACCCATTATACAGTGTGATAAAGCTTGGTTCGTTGGTCCACTGGATCGGATTGCTTTCTCACTACAACCAAGCCGCTCCAGTGTTTGTTTGAAAGGGTACCGAGACCACCTCTTCAAGGTGATTCTGACTGGTCAGTCGTGAAATTCCAAGGTATGTTATTCCCCGATAACAACTGGTAACTCGGCGCTATATACTTGATAGCGCCTAGATTTTCTTGGTGGAAGTTTTGCGTTTGGTTAGCTAATAAAAGATTAAAGCTTAGTTCAATATTATGTATACAATTTCTTAATTTTGTCATCCTGGTATTGTGGATTTGCTCTATTGTTTCATACAAACGCAGCTGCTGCCATTTTGATTTGTACACTGTAATGGACTATAAGATAACTAACAAACTAGTACTGCAAGTATTTATGAGGTGAAATGTTGTGTAATAATAGTAATATGACTGCACTGTATCCCTTAAATGTCTGTCTTTGAACTTGCCGCTTGCTAGCAACTGATTTCTTCATGGAAGCTTTGCGTTTAAATATTTCAACTCAGATCAGTGTTTTGTGTCTAATTATTTACTTTTGTGGCAAGCAGCTGTGTAATAAGTGGGATAATGTACATCCAGCCTGACAGTCTGACGGTAATCAGGGCTACTGTAAGGTTAACTCTGCCTGGTTTAAGTGTTTCAAAATGATTAACAGTTGAAAATATTAGAAATTTAGAAAAGTATTTAAAAAGTAATCCAATGTAATAAGTTACATTGCTTTAATAAAGTAACTGAAAAGTTACACTACTATATTTTAAATAGAGTAACTTTTAATCTGTAACTTGTTACATTTCCAAAGTAACCTTCCCAACACTGGTTGTATTGAAAATACATGTATTGGAAGGGATTTTGATGATTTCCCATGCAGTGATGACAGCAAATCATGTTAACATAGAAGTCTTAAACAGAGCGTTTCAGTCAAAATATCAAAGACGGTGAAAAATGATCTTTCATTAAACTTATAATTAAATAAATTATAAATGAACAAATAATTAAAGCATGACATAATTATTTAATTTGATTTGTGTACATGTACAGTATACATGCACATTTCTACAGACATGATTCAGACATGAGCCTCATAAATCAGTGAAATATTAGAAATATTTTTTGTTTATTCTTTTGGTAGCTCCAGAAATATTCTACCCATTCGGCTCAGCAGCAGGAGACACGAGAAATGCTGCTGCTGATGATGGAAGCTCCTCACTTATTCAGCTTTCCAGTCCATTTTTGTTCTTTGGTCGCACATACCAGCAGATTTATGTAAGAATTTGAAGAATTTGAGTCTAAATGTGAGTGGTGGATGCTTTATAAACTCATCTGTGATCTGTGATTTTGACAATATTTCTCATGTTTTAGGTGAATAATAATGGACACCTCACATTCAACCAGTCTTCATCAGCATCTACTCCCTATGCATTTCACACTAATGGAAGCCAAGATATAATTGCTGGTCTCTGGACAAACCTTGACAACAGTGTGAGAGGTTTTGTTTCATATCACCAGTACACTAATGGAAATGTTCTCACACGCGCCACTCAGGATATAAACACATCTTTCCCAAATCTGAACTTCACTGCTTCTTGGGTCTTTGTTGCAACGTGGAATAAAGTCGCTTACTTCAACTTAACCACCACAGTAAGTTCGATGTTCTTCTGAACTATAACTGTTTCTACTTTATTCATGATTCAATTAAATTTCACAATACTTTATTGAACATATTTATATGCAAAGAAAGTGACCAAGAAATAATAATATTCAATAATATAAAGAGTCATTTTATAAAATACATGAACAATGAACACAAAGTTTATATTGATTATCTTTTTCCAGTCTTTCAGGAAGCATCGTTTCAAGTGGTTTTAATTTCAGGCAGCAACTATTCATTTATTTTGATGAATTATGGTGACATTGCTGTAACTGGACATCCAATGCAGGTAAAACAAACAGGTTTTCTGTATTTTGAGCAAAAAGTTACAATTCACTAAAAGTATATAAATGGAAACATGGAAATGGTTTTACAGCAAGTACATCACGTTTAATATAATCTAGTATAGAAAATACAGTGCTAATAACTGAGTCGTGGAAAGACTGATCTATTTCTCAATCTGTGTTTCAGATAAAACAGGAGCTAGTCAAGTCTAGTCAAGGTCTGCTAAACAGCGTTGAGATGAAAATAAAGAAAACTGCTACAGATAAAGCCGTAATTTCATTCTCCGTCAAGAAAGAAGTAAAACTGTTTTGTTTAGCATCTGGCAACAAATATCCCTGATGACTAATGATGTAAAAGCTTCAGTTTGTCATTACGGTGGTTTCATTTAAAAGATTATAAAGGACACAAACCAGCATGAAAGTATCATAGGTTCATTAGTAATCATCATTAATCCTCTATTTTTCCTTCGCCCATCAATCATGTTGTGTGTATCAAATTTAAACTGCAGACAATTAAACTAACCAGATCTTTACTGAAAGTAAAACTCTTTTTCTCATTCACCTTCTTTAGGACAATATAAGGATAAAAAAAATTTGACTAGTATAATGTACAGTATATTTTAGTAATTCAACTCTTTGTGAAACAAATTGTGAAACTCGTGTATTAAATAAATTCAGAGCACACAGACTGAAGTAGTTTAAGTCTTTGATTCTTTTAATTGTGTTGATTTTGCCTCACATTTAACAAAAACCCACCAATTCATCCAAACAATTTAGAATACTTCATAAGACCGATTAAAAAACAAAACAAACAAACAAAAAAAACACATTTTTAGTGAACTGTTGGCCTTCTGGAAAGTGTTCATTTACTGTATATGTACTCAATACTTGGTAGGGGCTCCTTTTGCTTTAATTACTGCCTCAATTCAGCGTGGCATGGAGGTGATCAGTCTGTGGCACTGCTGAGGTGGTATGAAAGCCCAGGTTTCTTTGACAGTGGCCTTCAGCTCACCTGCATATTTTGGTCTCTTGTTTCTCATTTTCCTCTTGACAATACCCCATAGATTCTCTATGGGGTTCAGGTCTGGTGAGTTTGCTGGCCAGTCAAGCACACCAACACCATGGTCATTTAACCAACTTTTGGTGCTTTTGGCAGTGTGGGCAAGTGCCAAATCCTGCTGAAAAATGAAATCAGCATCTTTAAAAAGCTGGTCAGCAGAAGGAAGCGTGAAGTGCTCTAAAATTTCTTGGTAAATGGGTGCAGTGACTTTGGTTTTCAAAAAACACAGTGGACCAACACCAGCAGATGACATTGCACCCCAAATCATCACAGACTGTGGAAACTTAACACTGGACTTAGAGCAACTTGGGCTATGAGCTTCTCCACCCTTCCTCCAGACTCTAGGACCTTGGTTTCCAAATTAACCCTCTGGGGTCTGAGGGTGTTTTGGGGCCCTGGAGAAGTTTTGACATGTCCTGACATTGGTGCTTTTTTCAGTATCTTAAAAACATATTAATGGCTGAAGTCTAATTTCATTGTAATCAGCACAAACTGGGCTACAATAATATGTAAGCAACATGAATGTACATGTTTGTGTTTTTGAGAAAACGTTTATGCGTGGTTAGTGAAAATCTAATTTTTTTTAAGTCTAACTGAAATAAGACCAAGAAACACATTCAGAACATTAGTTCACAAGACTTTTGAGAACTGGATGTGGTAGTCTAGAGTTTTTTCTACAAAATGATGTGAAAATCATCTCATTCAGTCGTTCACAAAAAACAATATACTTATTTAAATTTTCTAAGACATGTTTTGTGATTGAAAGGGAATATGCGAGGGAGTGACAACGGGCACTGAATATTTAGTGATTCACACCTTAGAGACAAAAGACCCTCCCCTAATGGCCCATCAATGAGACTGTCAGGTAAAAAACAATGTGAGAAGATTCAGAGATTGGGGTTTTAGATTATCTGTATTTTATTTACAACATATTTTATTTACAAGTATAATATAAACATATGACATTTGAAGGTCATTATGAAGACACATTATGAAGGTCAAAGACACATTATTAAGCACACTGATCTAACCACAAAGATGTGAACAGACGGTGTGTAATTCCTGAAAACTGTTTTCTGAATTCTGTTCAACAAGTAACACAAGTAAATCATACCTGATATTTAAGTGCTTGCAAAACTTATCATCAGTAGTCAAAGAACTTGTGTTACCAATAGAATATTAGTGTAGTTGAAGATCTGATGTTGGTACAGCGCTGTCAGAGGAAAGGTTTGCAGGATTCATCTGTTGTGCAGGTATCAGATCACAAACAACTAAAACAAAACAAAAACATATGTGAGCTTGTTAATATCAGGAGCAATTTAAAGCATCCTTGCTAAATAAAAGCATTAGTCTATCCCAAAAATATTCATATAGGTATCTGGTCACTAAATTAAATAAATAAATGAAAAAATCAGTGAGCATGTTGATAGGCCTGGAGCAATATTGTTACATCAGCAATCACTAATATTGCCCATGTGATTTTATAGCTATCATATGCACACATGCTTTGTATTTATTATTATACAGTATAAAAACAACATCTCAGAAATTAAATTATTATTAAATACAAAACTTGCTCTCATCTGAAAAGAGGACTTTGGACCACTGGGCAACAGTCCATTTCTTCTTCTTCGTAGTCCAGGTAAGATGCCTCTGATGTTGTCTGTGGTTCAGAAGTGGAGCTAAACTCTGCAGGGACACCAGCCCTCAAGGATCAACGTTCCCCACCCCTGTTCTATAGAATTCCCCACAGGTGCTTGAGAGTGTTACACTCTAAATAATGCTGGGTTAAAAACAACCCAGCTTGGTTTATTTGGCAACACAGCCCTGGGTAAATATTGGACAGAACACATGCTGGGTTATTTTGACCCAGCTGGTTGGGTTAAACATGCTGGGTTATTTTAAGTCAATTATTGTTTAAAAATTATTATATTGCTGGTTCAAAATTATTTTAACCTAAAAAACACACAGAATCACTAGAGGCAACAGCAATAATCAAAAGATGAACATTTATTATTTAGCAAGAATGCATGGACAAAATACAAGACAAACTGAATTGGGGTGAATACAGCATAGTTTTCAATATTACATATAAACTCATTTAACAAGCATTTTAGACATAAAAAAATGTAATGTTTAAAAGTATAATTTTAATTTTAGTGTATTCAACCGTTCTCTGTAATTGCTTTTTACCGAAATAGCGCTAATTTTCATGCCGGAGTTGTTGAAGGGCTGCTGTTCACCAAGTTAACTTCAGACCGCGGCATCGCGTTTCACTCGTAGCTGAAAGATGCCGTGACTGACTCCAAAACCTGCCCATAAACACACAGTACTGACATTAGAGAACATATTTTTAAGATTAAACTCAGTACAATAACGAATAAAATCTATTTATTTTATGCAGGGCAAAAGGCATTTCCATCCTGCAAAACAACCGCTGCTGACGCAGCTGACTGACATCTCGTCCTTTGCGTTGTGTAAAACAGTACAATTTACAGCACAGTAATGACTTTATAAATGAAATAAAAAGTATACAAACCTTTATTTCACTGAAGAGTGCGCTGAGAACTGCTTTCTCCTGTAGAGGATTCAAAAAGTAAAATAAAAGAGTCTGACTGACTGTAACTCAGCAGCTGGGTTGTTTCGTCAGAGACAGGCTCAACCCAGTGGTTGGGTTGAAAAAAATAACCCAGCGTTAAAAGTGACCCATCAACTTGGTTACAGAAAAGCTACACAGCACCTGGGTAAAAAATGTTAAAAACAACCCAATAAAATGACCCAATGGGCTGAACCCAGCATTTGGGTAAAAAAAAATAACCCAGCATTTTTTAGAGTGTAAGACTGGGTTAAATACATGTCCGCTGAAGGATCTTCACCATGGCAAAATGCATATCGCCTTGATGCTGAAAAAATGCCAAACAGCATAGGGAATGAATGAGGAGAGCTCTATTTTCTATTTTCACTTTTCACTTTAAAAACATCAGCTTTTACTATCCTTGTGGAGTTTTACAATGTAGGGTTTGATTTTAGTTGTGAGAGACGATTCTTTTTCATGAACTGGTTAACAAATCAAACTGAACGTTTCATTAGCGAACTGGCCTGATTCGTTTGCAGCTGTTTTTGGGTAAGAAGCTCGCCGATTCATTAATCTGATCAGCGCAAGTATCCAGTTTATCATCTTACATAACAACCTGCTGAATTGGTAATTTTTTACTCAAAACCAGCCAAAATGTGTAAAATGATCCGAGTGCGTGGATAATTTTACTGATAGTATGAATTATAATTATGGGCAGGGCTCTCAAGTCTCACGCATTTCAACCTGTTCACACATCCTGCCTATGATGTCCTGAACCCCCCCTGCAATGATCTGAAGGACCGACTCCTCCTCTGTATTGACATTTGTATTTTTGAAATATACAAGACATTTTATTTAATTTTTTATGAATTTGACTTTAATCAAACTTACCAGTTGTTATAGTTTCTATTTTGTGCTGGTCAATTATGAACAATAGATCAAATTTAACTTCTAGCAAAAACTGGAGAGCCCTGATTATGGGTGCACATATGTTTTTCAGCCTGATTGGGTTCCTCACACTGCAGATAGTGTAACCCACCAACTTTACCCATTAAAAAAATACTAATAATAATAGTGATAATATTTTAATTGCTTTGGTTTAAATTTAACTTAAAACCAGCAAGCTTTTATTTGGTGGGTTTTCGGCAAGTATATTTGCCGTAGGGTTTAGCGCTGCCAACTGAAGAGCGCTATTGCTTTGTATTGTGCTTTAAAAACAAATGGCACCAGGATAGTCTAGTTCGAATAGAAATCTTATGCAGTATTACAGTATGTTGATCTAAAATGGTAATTGTGCATTAACAGCTATTAACCATGTCAGTCTGAATTTGGTCACGCAGATGCACTTGCATGCCACTTACTACATTTGGGTCAAAATTAAGTTTGTAATTCTGATGTAACTAAGCATATTTACTGTAAGCTACAGTGTACTGGAGGATCTTAAGTAGATGAATGCAGTAGTACAACCTGGTATTCAGTATTGGCTGTTTTCCAATGGCTATAAATAACTCAGGAGAAATTTGACTGATTGATTAATTGATTTACAAGGGTTTTAATTATGAGATGACACTGAATCCATTCCATGCTTTTATAATAATGCAGGATGATTTGTTAATACTGTTTGATTGCGGAAGAAGGACTTCGATGTTCTGGTTGTTTCTCTGACTTCATCATCATGTGTTTGTCGCCTGTTTCACAGCTACTGCTGGTGTTCGTATCAGTTCTAACACTGAGTAAGGTTTTGATTATCATCTTTTTGATTATCAGTTAATGTAGCAAAGAAAATAAAAACAAGCAAATGTGTGTTTCTGAATTCAATCATATCTCTTTCTCTTTAACAGCCAGGGCACAAACAACAACTCCATTAACAACACCTGCATCAACACTGGAAGGTAATTATGGCGCACTGAATTAGAACCAGATCTCACCAAGCCTTAACATCTGTACCATCAACATCTGTACCTACATCTGCAACAACATCTCTTTTGAATTCTGCTTCATCATCTCTGTTAATCAACAACATCTGCATTCCTATCTGTACCAACATCTACATCAACAGCTGCATCAACATCTGCAACATCATCTCCATTAATATCTGCATCAACAACATCTGTATTAACATCTGTACCAACGTCTCCTTTAACATCTGCATCAACATCTCCAATAATATCTGCATCAACAACATCTGTATTAACATCTGTACCATCAACAGCTGTACCAACATCTACATCAACAACAGCTGCATCAACATCTACATCAACAACATCTCCTTTAACATCTGCGTTAACATCTTCGTTAATATCTGCATCAGCAACATCTGCATTCACATCTGTACCAGCATCTACATCTACATCTACAACAACATCTTCTTTAACATCTGCTTCAACATCTCCATTACTATCTGGATCAACATCTGCAACAACATCTCCTTTAACATCTGCATCAACATCTGCTTCAACATCTCCATTGTTATCTGCATCAACATCTGCATCAACATATGCAACAACATCTCCTTTAACATCTGCATTAACATCTTCTTTAATATCTGCATCAACAACATCTGCATTCATATCTGTACCAACATCTACATCAACAACATCTGCAGTAACATCTGTACAAACAACATCAGCATTAATAGCATCTGCACCAACAATATTTACATTAACAACATCTGCAACAACATCATTACCAGCAACATCTTTAACAACTTTTGCATTAATAACATCTCCACCAACAACATCTGCATCAAGAACACTGGCAGGTAATTATGGACCATTGCATTACAATTGGAATAATCGCATAAAACATTTTTGAAAAATCCACCGTTTCCATCCCATGTGTTTAAGAAAGTCATCACTTCATGGGAAATTAGCATGAAAATATCTGTTATAAAAATGGGTATTTGGGAACCCACTATAAGTCTTTTTTTCGTACATCATAAATTAAAACTATATATAAAAAAAGTTTTCTATATTTTATGCCTTGTTAAATTTTCCATCTTGCATGTTTTAATCAGACAGTTTATTTGTTAAACAAAGCTAATCCAAGCTTTCTTAAGGTTATGATCACAAGAAAGGCAATTTTTTTCACAACTTGGCACTGCAAAAAGTCTTGTATTCCTCAGAGGCATCTCTACGGTTTTGTTGCTAGAGTAACCCTAATGCATCTCTCTTGTTTTTGCTAATAAAGGACATTGATCTGTGAGTGGAGCTAATACGGCAATGGTGTACTATAAAAGGAGAGGCAGTCTTAATGTGTCAAAATCCAAAACAGGTCATTAGGGCACCTTGATTAAAAAAAAAAAAGAAAAAAAGAAAAAGCTTTTTTGGACTAATGATGAGGTTTTGAATTCTGAAACTTTACAGGGTGTTTTTATAGTGCAATGACCGCTATGTCAAAAGGTCTTGCTCTTTGCTTGCTATTTGTGCAACAGTATGCAGTGTTAAATTAATGCACTCTAATTGTTTCCCTACATTTTTCAGAATTAAGCACTAGTGCTGCGACATCTGGATGGCAGTCACAAACATCTTCATGTTGTTTCTTTATTCTCTTGTATATACTTTATCTTTCTTTATGTGTGGAAGGATATAAGGGTTCTTAGTAGCAACCTGTGTGGGTGTTGCTTCAAGAAAGCAACCATAAATGTGCAACCATAGAAACCATATTCATTCATTTATTGAATTATGGTGGTGGTGTTGATAATATATGACATATATTCTCTGGCATGTGTGTATTTGTGCATTGACAATATTGTACGTGCTGTAAAGCAATCACACAGTACTGTGAATGACCAGCCCTGAAAAGGTTAAGTAGTTAAGCAGAGATAACGTTGTTAAACAACATTTCAGCTCAAGATACTGAATGTAAATCTGCAGCTGAAACCATGCGCAGAATGAGGATACAACAGAAACAAACATCCAGGGGAAGGATCCAAGGTACTTCCCCTAAATGATGGCACAAATGTTAAATGTTTTACCATTCTGTGTGAATAAGTCCAGATAAAGAGATTGCTGCGTGAACAGAAAACTCTAATAAAAGAAAATAATAATAATAATAATGAAATAAACTATATATACTCAGAATTGCAAGAAAAAGTCTGAATTGTGGATGACTTTCTAAAACATGATTCTAAAAACATATGTTTATCTCAGACATATATTCTCTGTGTTGACAAGGTTGTATGTACTGTAAAACAGTCACACTTTAAATGACTAACCTCTTTCTCCTTGACCAAAACTTTGCTGATTTGCTACACCAGTCATTTTTAAATAATCTGGAGACTGGAGTAATACACTACAGGAATAAATTGCGTTTTAAAATCCATTACAAAAAAATGCTATTTTTAATTGTAATATTTCAAAATATTGCTGTTGTTAGTGTATTAAATACATACATACATACAGTTTATATGTCGTTTGTTTGTTTCATTTTAGACAATGGTGAGACGATCCTCTTTTTGAGACGTAACAGACAATGGAAACTTAAATTTCTGTATTTTCCTCACATAACACCCAGAACATTTGTGGTGCTTTTGCATCTCATTTTAAAGGCAGTTCTTCAACTTTTCTCTTTTATGCACATGGAATCAAGGACATCACAATTTGTGATTTGTACTTTGGTTGAGGCGTGTAAATGATGACAGTGACTTATTTTGTTACTCTGTCAGGTTAAGAAGTGCATCTAATGTTGACATACGTTGCATATTTGTTTTTTTTCTTTTGGGGGGGGGGGGTTGTTTCTTTGGATACATATACCGATAAGTATGTCGCTCAACAGGAAGGGGAACTCCCTTTCTCTCTCTCACTCTCACTCGCTCTCTCTCACACACACACACACAAACATACATCAGTACAAATAATGAACTATTTAACCCTACTTATCCCCATTTTAAATTCAACTGACATCAAATTCCCTTGCATACTTTCTATATGGCACATCTGTACCTACATTATATATTGTCTTTTCACGTGTTTATTTTAATCACTCGTTTATTTGTCTATGTGTCTTTTTATATATTTATTCTAATCACTTGTTCCTTTTGTTATCTGTGTCTTGTCACTTGTCATCTTGTCTGTGCACTGAAAGCTTCTGTCACCAAGACAATTTCCTTGTGTGTGTAAGCACACTTGGCAATAAAGCTCTTTCTGATTCGGATTCTAGTTAGTGCCATGATGAATTTCATAAAATTCGACTTAAAAGTTAACTCAGAACTTACACGATCTGATTCTGCAATTGCTTAATCACACTTACAGAGTGAAAATTATGCATTTTCAAGAAATGATGACATACCAGAGATATTCACGGAGATAAACAATCAACTCACACGCTTCTTGTGCAAGGGGAAAGGAAGTGTTCCACTAATGACCCTACCTCAGAAAAGTTCACCCGGGGAAAAGTTCAGCTACATTAATATGCTTAAAACTCATGAATATTAACAGGAACAAAATGTTATGAAGTTCATTAACTCATTCTTATTACAAAACACAGTAGAATTAGAACATAATATAAACAGTGAAAAAACAAAACAAAACAAAAACAAATGATAGATTCAATCAATGAATTATTTAAACCAGTTACAATAGGATTTTGATCATATCTCCACATCTCTGAAAACATTTGTTTTTAGAAAGCTGAAATAGAGAGAGACACACAGCAAACTAATTACTAATAACATTAACACCTTATTTGAGTGTCTTTGTTACCTTACATATTTACTGTAGTAATAACAGTAAATTGGGTGTAATTACATGCAACTAACCCTAAACCAAATCTTAGTCCTAACTGTACAGTAAGTACATGTTGTTAATACTACTCTGTGCTCAAATATATAATTACAATTACATGAAATGTTAATCATGTTAATCAATGGCATCCTAATATTTGACTTGGTAAGTGGATAAAAAAGGACATTTATTTTTGAGCACAGTTTTGTAGTATATTTATTAATTATTTGAACTATTTGCAGTAGACAGACAGTGTAAGTTGTGTTTGTTTTTTTTTTTCATTCCAGGGGATGTTCTGCCTTGAACAAAGGCAGGGACTATTAAAAAACACTGCAAACTTCCTGCTAACCCACAGCAGGTGCAAGAGCATCGTCGAAGCAGCTGTCTGAGGTAAGTAAAATCATTATCTTAATGCCATGCTCCATGGGCTATGGGCATTATAATAGTGGGGTATGTTTTATTTCCAAAGCAAAATATCTTACTTCTATAAAAACACAATGTTTATCATTATTTCAAAATGAAGAAATCAGGATCTACCTCAAGGTGATTTAATTCGTCTTTTGAGACAATTCTGTCAAATCTGGTTTACAAATCCGTTTGAACTATTCATTCGCAAACTGGACTGATCCAGTTGCAGGTGATTTCTGAGTAAACAAAGTGGTCATATTTGACCTTAAAAAAAAACGATCAGTATAATTTGAGTGAGTGACAAAAAATTTCACTATTGATTATTCTAATAAATAGCATATTGAGAATGTACATGTCTTCATTGTTTGTACACTCATTTTTAAAGGGTGAGTAATTTAAGCTTGATTTAAGTGCTTAAATGTTTAATAAAAGGAAAATAAATATAAAACTGTGCTATATTGTGTATCCCAAATTATTACGGTATATGTTACTACATACACTGAAATGCACATTAACATGCATATTTACAGTATAAGCATACGATGTAACAAATGCATTTAAACAATATACTCACTGTAGTCATTCTTAAGGCAATAACATAGAAATAAAGTAATTTGAT
The DNA here is from genome assembly GCA_036247105.1 of Cirrhinus mrigala. Taxonomy (NCBI): domain Eukaryota; kingdom Metazoa; phylum Chordata; class Actinopteri; order Cypriniformes; family Cyprinidae; genus Cirrhinus; species Cirrhinus mrigala. Next base: position 3,600,847 of record CM070018.1, read on the forward strand.
AGTGGATTTTTTTTTTCTGTGTTTCAGTAAGATTTGATTCCTGAGTTCCCTGAGTTCTAAGGGAATTTTGTAAGAGACATTGTAAAGACATTGCTTTAAACTGTGTTTATGACAATCCTAATGCATTATGCTGATTACAGGACTTCTGGTTTTATCTCTGGCGTTATCACCATGAGATTGTCTCAAGTTTTTCGACATATGCTGATGCTCATATCAGTCCTGTCACTTGGTAAGGTTTTGTTTGCTGTTTGATTATCAGTCTTAATTTGGAAAAGGCAACGAAAATATAGAAATGTGATTGTTTCTAAAATTTAATCATCACTCTTTCTCTTTAACAGCCAGAGCACAAACAGCAGCACCATCAGGTAATACAGATTTTTGAATTAGAGCCAGATCTGTTTTTTCTCACAACCTATAAACGCTGCTTTGGTGCAAATTGAATAAACATAAGAAAGGTGTGAGCATGTTTAGCAAAATTGTGGTTATGTAGATGACATCTGGTTGTAGTTTTGGAGACTTTTCTAATCTGAAGGTCTCTAAAGCCGGGCTCACACTACAGGATTTTTCGCCCGATTTCGCCCCAATTTTCCCCTCCCGAGACTCGGAGCAAAAAACCTTGTCAAGCACCACAATTGGTCCCGATGTTCGGCTCGGATTATCTGGTAATGTGAGACGTTCACAGATCGAATCTTGCACCTCCCGATCTGCTCTCACACAAATCGGGGCCGCCCCGATCACATCAAACATGTTTGATATTCAGGATTTTAAATCAGGATGATCAAGGCTGTGATTACATCAGTACTTTCACAACAGCCAATGCACGACCGCAAAGCAGCTGCTGTTCGGTCCACTGGAGTGTGGACATTGAGGAAACTGCTTCTTATGTTTTTGTAGTAACACTGTCTGGATAACATGTTGAAAACATACCACAACCGCATGGAGTAAGGAAAGTTCTGGAGTAAAATCGTCTCAGTTTTCAACATAGTGAGTGCATAAAGCTGCTAGCACGCTAACAGGTTGTCCTGCCCTCGGGCCAGTAAACACGTCATCACAACAAAGAAGAGATGTCTTTGCAAAGAGGGAGAGAAATTAAAAAAATTATGTGGACGGATAAATTATTTATGATAAATACTGCAATATTCTATTTAAAAAAAATAATTTTATGCTCTTTTTTCTTTAATAGGCATTACAACAACAACTGCAACAATAGCAATAACATCAAATTTACTATTTACAATCTACTACTGAGGTGGGATATGGGTAAGGTTACAGAAAGGTTTGCTAGTCTGGTTAGGCTTAGGTTAGGTTTAAGGGTGAATAAAGGAATAAGGTATGGTCAACTGTGTAATTATAGATGTAATTTAAGCAATTAATTACAGCTTTAATTACATGCAGGTATTTTTTAAATTATAAATACAATGTAAAAACATGCATGTACACAATAAGTGCAAGAATAAATGATTAAATACAATTTTATTAAAAAGTAGTTAAAGACACTTTATATAAAGTTAACCCCATATTTGTTTTATAAAAAATCGTGTAAGGCACATGAGCATGGTTTATCCCACTTACCATGGTAATATTGCCAGCACTGACAAGTTAAAGCTGTTACATTTCCATCCACAGTTGCAAGTTTAACTTATGTGCAAAATTGGAATATTGTATATAACTCGTTCAAGAGAACATTGTTACTTCATGGGAAACTGGCACAAAATATTCGTAATACAAATGGAAGCTGATGCAGTCGTGCCACTGTTGCTCTTTATTCTTACATCATAAAATAACGCGCCTCAGAGCGGTGTTTGGGAACGCAATAGTGTGAGATTTCTCAAAAGCTCTGAGAAGTAATTATATCCAAGTATAGACCATTTCATCAGATGTAAACATACTGGTCCCGATACACTTCCTGTTTCTTTTTTTTTTTAACTTTACACGAACATGAAGAGTTCCGGTTCGAACCCCGTGAAACTGCTTTGAGACAAATAAGCACAAAACTGAGTGAGGAAGTAAAAATAGCTCGGCTGCATCACAAAATGTACTTTTTAATCAGTTTTGCATTTGTTAACACTATCGGTTAGGTTTAGGGTTGGGTTTGGTGAAGGGGGTATTTCCAATAAGACAGAGCATTAACCTTTAGCAAAATGCCCCAGATATTTGAATTCTGAACAGCTGCAATACGTACCTCAAGCAGCATAATAAAAATGCAGCAATATGTGCCTGTACCAATGTAATGAAAACTTGCCAAGGTAACGTATTGAACGGGTGTTTTTGCGGTGTTGCAGAAATGTATGTAGAGGCACGTATTTCTAATGAGCCTGGGTTGCTTGTGTGTGTGTGTGTGTACATTTTTAGTATTTTGTGTGTCTTTTGTGCATCTTGGCTTTTCTTTCCAGCATTTTTTATGTGATTTGCATAAATATAGATGGGAACGTAGGGAGGTTTTCAGTGCAAAATTTGGCTGGATAAAAAAAAAAAAAAACACTCAAACTCCAAATGATGTCATCAGCACAAGATGGCAGCAGCCATTTCTGGGAGATGTTGGCTTTATTTTTGTACAGTTTAAGCAACTGGAGACCATCTTTTTTTACAATCTATGGCAAAAATAGCTATTATTTTCATCAGTTCTGACCACTTTAAATCAGACAGAGATAAATTATAGCAGTAAGATTACATTTGTTTGATATTCGAAAAACTCTGCTTCTTTTTACAATTTATTTTCTATGTTTTTACAGACCCCTGCAATAGCTACAGTGTGTTGGATGATCCTTGGAGATCCCCAGACAATCGATATCCCTCCCAATATAAGTGTGACACACTTAACAACTGGGGCGGCTGGTATCGTCTCTACATTAATGGTCAGAGCGCTCAGATGTCAGACACATGTGTTCCTTCGTATAGCTGTGGCACTTATGTCCCACTGTGGCTGAACGGAGCACATCCAACAGTTAAGGATGGAGTGGTGACCCGAGATGTCTGTGGTAGCTGGAGCAATAACTGCTGCTATCTCCAAATCAATCCCATTAAAGTCAAAGCCTGTCCAGGAGGTTATTATGTCTATGAGATTCAAAAGCTATATACGTATTGTATGGCATATTGTGCAGGTAAGCATATATATATATATATATATATATATATATATATATATATATATATATATATATATATATATATATATAATTACTTTATTAAAGTAATGTCATTAATTACATTTACATACGTTTTGATTACTTTTCTAAATTTCTAATGTTTTCAACTGTTAATCAATTTCAATTTCATGTAAACCAGGCAGGGTTAACCTTACAATAGTATTTAACATGGATTACTGTCACTTTCGAAATCCTTCATCACTTGAATTAAAGTCAGTGTAAAGTCAGTTCTAAGAATTGTTTCTAAACACTTTATAAATGTCAGAAATGCATTGCTGAAACATGCTACAAAGACTGTGAACTATGTAGTACTTAATTGTGAAGTTAGACAGTTTTTCACCATTTTAATGTTCAGGATTTTTTTGGGCAGGGTTAAAATCATGACTCGATGGCTAGTCGCTGAGCACGGCCCCCTCCCCTAACACTATATAAGAGGTGTGTTCGAGGTGTGCGTGTGTGTAAGAGGTGACCGATCGGTGTGCGTCAAAGTACAGTGAGAGCTATTAGAGAGCAGACAGCTCCTTATGCTTTTGAATCGCTCTCGTGGTACTTTTTATCATACACAGATCGTTCTGCGCAGGGCTGCTTCATGTCAAACACACCTAATAACTAGAGCGCATTAGCACCAGTGGTTCGCTGCTCAAACGCGAGTTACCGTCATTAACGTTAGGCAACGTAGCCTACATCTTTTGTCGCGTAAATGCATATTACCTGGTTGCGATGATTTACAAAACAGCTCGGTCTCCATATATTTAAATTAAGCTGCTAAAGGGAGCATCCATTCAGCTTGCAGCGGTTTCCATTACCCTTCAAATTGCGCAAATTGAAATTGCACAGTGAAAATATGCTCAGTGGAAACATGTCAGTTTTCACAAAAACTACCATATTTCGCATAAAAAGTTTTTACACTCGAATGAGGTGGGGGTTTTGTTTTTAGGCAAGTCAAAATGTGTGTGTGTTCTTTTTAAAGACACTGTTGCCTAGTGCACATTTTTTTATAACAACAGCAGCAACAACAACAACAACAGCAACCCCTGCCACAGCAAGAACATCTGCACCAACAACACTGGCAGGTAATTATGGACCTTGGAATTAGGATCAGATCTGTTGTGTGGATTGAACAAACCCAAGAACCTTTGCAACGTTTTTATGTATCATAGAAATGTTTTATAATTTAATGGGGACCTTTTATGCCTGTTTTACAAGATGTTATATTAGTCTCAGGTGTCCCTAGAATGTGTCTGTGAAGTTTCAGCTCAAAATACCCCACAGATCATTTATTAGGCTATACCTTACTGAAAATTACTAAAATTAACAGAAGCAAAGACATGCTGTTTTTGTGCATGTGTCTTTAAACACGAAGATTTACTGCTCTTTGATCCCTTTCCAGAAAAGGGCTGTACTCATGTCTGTTACAGTCAGGCTCCCATGACATTGCAGTTCATCATGAAAGTTTATTTGCACACATTTTAAAGCCATATAGTTTAACTTCCAATATAGAGTTTTCTGAGCGCACACATCCGAAGCACACGCAAAGATAGCTCGCTTGGGTACTAAACTCTTCTTACTAAGTTCTCTTTTACGTCAAATACACACGTTTACATTATATTGCATTCATTTTAGACCAAATTGTTTACATTTTGTTCCTTGTTTCGAACTTAATTTTGTTCTAATTTTTTTTTTTTTTTTTTGGAAAGCCATATTTTGGAAAGCAGTTTATTTTAGATCCAAAGTGTTTACTGTTCTCGAGGATGCACCACATCCTGAAATTTATGTACATATTTAAGTTGGACCCATTACTGTGCTAGCTTTAAACACACCATAAGTAAAATCTGACTCAGCCCAACCTGATATAGCAGCGAAAGACCCTGAGCGCTGTTATTTTGTGGTTTAATATTTTACTGTCATATCCATGTGTCCACCACCAGAGGGCATCATCATTATTCATTGTGAAATGTAAACACCAGAAAACAGAAATGTAAACAAACTTTGTTGTTGTTGTTCATTCTCTTTGCAGCACCAGAAGTATTTTACCCATTTGGCTCAGCAGCAGGAGACACAAACAATCCTGCTGTTGATGATGGAAGCTCCTCTGTTATTCAGCTGTTGAGTCCATTTCTGTTCTTTGGTCGTACATACCAGCAGATTTATGTAAGAATTTGACTCCATCTTGGTTCTGAGTCTAAATGTGAATGGTGGATGCTTTATAAACTCATCTGTGATCAGTGATTTTGACAATATTTCTCATGTTGCAGGTCAATAATAATGGACACCTCACATTCAACCAGCCTTCGTCAGCATATACCCCCTACTCATTTCCCACTAATGGAAGTCAAGATATAATTGCTGGTCTCTGGATAAACATCGACAACAGTGTGAGAGGCTTTGTTTCATATCATCAGTACACCAGTGGAAATGTTCTCACAAACGCCACTCACCATATAAACACACATTTCCAAAATCTGACCTTCACCGCTACATGGGTCTTTGTTGCGACGTGGAATAAAGTTGCTTACTTCAATTTAACCAGCTCAGTAAGTTTGATATTCTTCTGAACTACAACTGTTTCTACTGTATTCATGATCCAATTCAATTTCACAATACTTTATTGCCATGAACATATTTATACGCAAAGAAAGTGACATAGGAGAAAACTGTAAATAAAAATAACTACACTGTAAAAAATAAAAAAAACACAATTTGTTGAGTCAGCTTAAAATAATTTGTTACCCTGCTGCCTTAAAATTTTAAGTTCAGTCAACTAAAATAAGTTTAGTCAACTTGAAATGTTAAGTTGTACTAAGTAACAACTTAGATATTTGTGTTTGCTAAACTTAACAGATGGGTAAGTAACCCAGCTGCCTTAAAATTTTAAGTTGATTCAACTCAAATATCTAAGTTGTCACTTAGTATAATTTAACATTTCAAGTTGAATAAACTTTTTTTGAGTTGACTGAACTTAAAATTTTAAGGCAGCCAGGTTACAAATTATTTTAAGTTGACTCAACAAATTGCTTTTTATAACAATACAGTGTATGTGGTCAGTCAGGTATGATCACAATATTCAATAATGTAAAAAGTAAATTCATAAAATACATGAACAATGAACACGAAGTTTATATTGATTATCTTTTTCCAATCTTTCAGGAAGCATCGTTTCAAGTGGTTTTAATTTCAGGCAGCAATTATTCATTTGTTCTGATGAATTATGGTGACATTGCCGCAACAGGACTTCCAGTACAGGTAAAAGACACTTGTTTCTTGTATTGTGAACAAAATGTTACTATTCACTACTGCATAAAAGTATGTATGTACTCTATAAATACTATTTATATGAATAATGTTTTTATGCATTTTCAGGCTGGTTATGACACAATAAACTCCACTGACTACTTTGTGATTCCTGGATCAAACAGCGGCAGCTCCATCTCAAACCTCAGGAGCTCCAGTAATGTCAATGTTCCCGGTCGATGGGCCTTCAGGGTGGACAGTGTACCAAGAAACAACATCTTAAAAAGTAAAAGCCTTCTCTATAGATAATGTTCTGATAAATTTCATATGTGTTTGTATGATCAGTGTCAACAAATACAAATGAGTATTTTAGGTATATGAGTGTGTTTTTTCCTCAGACAATGTCGTTGGAATTCAAGTGAGACTTTCCTCATTTTCAGACCTAACACAGAGTGGAAACATGGAAGTAGTTTTACAGGAAGTACGTCACGCTTATTATAATATATGTATAGAAAATACAGTGCTAATAACCGAGTCAAGGAAAGTTTGATCTGTTTGTCCATGTGTGTTTCAGACAAAACAGGAGCTGATCAAGAACGGTCTGCCAAACAGCATCGAGCTGAAATTAAGAAAACTACAAAAGATAAAGCCGTTTAGCATCTGATGCAAATATCCCTGATGACAAATGATGTAAAAGCTTGAGTTATTAATTAAGGTAGTTTCTTTTAAAGGATTACAAAGGACACAAACCAGCATAAAGTATCGTAGAAGAGGTCCATTAGAAATCATTACTGATCTTCCTTTTTTTCTTTGCTCATCAATAATCTTGTGTGTATCAGATGTCAGCTGCAGAAATTTAAGCTAACAGATCTTTAGTAAAAGTTAAACTGTTTGTCTCATTCACCTTTATTTGGACCTAAACTTATAAGGATACAAACACTTGACTAGTATAATGTACAGAATACTTTGAATGCAATGTACGTTGCTGTGAATAAAAGCATCTGTCAAATTCATCAGTGTCATATGCTCCATCTCAGTGCCTGATTCTTCCTGCTTTTGTCTGTCTGTAAAATCACTGAAGCATATGGGCATCAAAATTTGTGGCTTAATAAAATAATATTGTTTAACTACAAGTCAACTTACCTTTATTTCTTGTCATTTATCAGCTCTAACAAGACAATAGTGTCATAAATTAGCACAGTTCATTTGAGTGTTGATTTAGCTCAGTTTAATAACTGTAAAGTTAATCAATTATGAAACAAATTCAGCTATAAAAGCAGTTCTACAGAAGCGCAGCAATGTGGTTATTCTTCTCAAATCAGTTTAATGTTGCACAAATTAGTCAATTATGCAACAAATTCAGCTATAAAGCACCTTTACAAAATGACAACAGTGTCATTATTCAGCTCAATTCAGTTCAAGCTTGGTTCTCATCCAACATCAGTGTCAATGCCATCAAAAGTAATGCACAATGAATATCAAGTGTCAAAAGCCCAAGGCAACGGTGTCAAAGAACTCACACTCTATCAAGTGACAAAAATGCAGAAAAATACCTTGGGAGAAACCAGACAGTTGTGGGACCAGTTCATAGAGTGAGTTTACAGTACACAGATGTACAGTATTGTGACATTATAAAGCTATATGAAAATCAGCTGTTCTGACATACTGCCTTTTTAAGCTATTTTTGTATGCTGGTGTACATATCTGTCAACCACAAATTTCTGTAAGGAAAAATGTGATCAGTCTTTCAGTTACACTTTCATGGTTTTAGTCATTAATTGGAGAAGTATAAACAGTATCAGGAACTGGGGCATTAAATCCATGTGCATTAAATATTAGGCTACTGAACTAATATGTGCTTTTTTCAGAGCTCACCCAAGAAATGTGCAGATATTCTGATTTTTGTTGTAAATCCTAGTGCAATTTATTCCAGACTTGTTGAGTTGAAGTTGATTCAAATTTTGGCAGTCGTTGTGTCTGTGTTTGCTATTCCTATCTGTGCTCTTTCTCAACTCTGGCTTTAGCTTAGCAGATGTGTACAAATGTTCTGAGGAAGTGTCTACAATTACTGCATGAATCCTACAGTATTGTCAAAGCAAAAATGACTATAGAAAAAGTCACAGAGAAAGTGAGTGATAATAGCAGTATTCTATATTAAAGACATTGTATTAAATTAAAATCTTGTGTTTTGTTTTAATATTCATTTCAAACAAGTTTCAGAGTTTCACAAAATAGAATAAAATAGTTTGTTACACTCAAAATAGGTATACATAAACAACATGTACACATTTAACATTTGTATACTGTATATATGTACTCGCACGTCCTGATTTTGCTGAGTTTGATGTGTTCCTGTATATTTTGTTTCTATTTTGTATCTACATATTTTGTTGACCCTGGAACAACATTTTAATCCAAAAATTTAATCTTGACCACATCCTTACACCTAAACCTAACCTTACCCATGAGTAATCCCTAAAATCAGAGGAAATGATAGATGAATAACACTGATGTACAAGCACCAAACACTGATTGTAAGCCTAAACTTCACAAAAACTATAAACTGTTTTTTCAAATCTGATTGGTTAATCACAATGTTGTTCCAGGGTCAACAAAGATGTTGATCCAGGAACATGTCGTACTTGGTAAAATCAGGTTCTGCATATGTACTCTATGTTTGTGTTAACATTTTCAGAACATGGAAACTTAAATTTCTGTCTTTTCCTCACATACAACACTCAGTGAATTTAGATGAATTAAAATATGGGGTACAGGATGTCCGGATCATTTTCATGATACTTAATGGTGCTTTTACATAATTTTGGTATTTAAAATTTCACTTTATGTACCACAGAATAAAGAAAGTCACACATATGAATACAAACACACACATTTCCCAAGTTACCATGTTATTACCATGTTTTCACTACATGTACCCCTTTCTAATTGATTACAGTATGAGAAATGTCAAAACAGTGTGATGAGTGATTTGTCATTTTGTCAATATTCATGAGAAATGAATTGCATAAGTTATTATATTAAATTTAGAATTATCTGTATAACTCCAGTGAAGTCAAAAGAATTTAACTGAACTCCTTTCAACTTATGACTGCTTAAAAACAAACGTAAAACTGACTGCATATTTTTCTTCATTCCAGCAGGTCTGGGACACATTTTAAACAAATGACACTTCCTGCTATGGCACCATCGCAGCGGGTGCAAGAGCAGCTTAGAAGAAGCTGTCTGAGGTAAGTAAGACTGAGATATATCTTTAACTGTGGAATGGACTGAATAAAAACAGTGGCTATATTTTATACGTTTCTGAAGGTTAAATGTTGAGATGGCACAATGTAATAAAGCAACATTCCAATCAAGTAGCTTATTGTTTAGGGTTATATAAAAATGCAATATGCTAAAAGACATCAATGTTTATATTTAACTTATATATTTAATATTTAACTTAACTTAGATATTGTCACTTTCAATCATTTTAATGTGTAGTTTAACAAAATTTCCAATGAAAATTAATATTTTGAACTGTAATATTTTTTTCTTTATGTTGAGTTTATAATGTACATGACTGTATAATTGAGCTGTTTAAGCTTGTAAGCACATGCACATACACATGATTGTGACAACGTATGGTTCATCTGTGTTCTTAAAGCCATCTTGGGTATTTTTATAAGAATAATGTTTATAATGCAGTGTTAACTGACTTAGCCTTCTATCATTGTATAGAAAACTATGGTATGATTTCTGCCTCTTGACTGATGTTATTAAGTGAATTTGCACTTGTCTTTAAATGTTCTCTTGGCTCACACATACATTGCAAATGTTTGCAAAAAGATGTTTACGCAGCATGTGTGACATACAGTACATGTCACACTGTACAGCCCTGCTTGGTATCATAACGTTGGTGTTAAGAGGTGGATTAATTCAAGAAGGACACCACTGAAGGCCTAAGTGTGAAATGTACAGCCCACCACTAGTCCAGTGTTTGATACCGAATATTAGCTGTTTTTGAATGGCTGTGAATGACTCCATTCAGATCTGACTGAATTATCTGATTTCTAATAAGGTTTTTATTAAGAGCGATTCTATAGTGACATGGATGTGACTGCATTTATAATAATGAATGATGCTTTAATGCTCTCTGATTACAGAAGAAGAACTCCAAACCTACATTCTGGATTTTTTTTGAATCACAATGAGACTGTCTCTGGTTTCACAACATCTGTTGGTGTTCATATCAGTCCTATCACTCAGTAAGGCTTTGTTCCTTTTTGATTTTTTATCAAAAAAACAAAAGCTTCTAAGCTGTTTTTTTTTTCTTTTTGTGAATTGAATCATCTCTTTTCATGGCAGAAACAACAACTGCATTAACAACACCTTCAACAACAGCTGCAATAACACTGGCAGGTAATTATGGGCCTTTGAATTAAAAGCAGATCTGTGGTGTGAACTGAACAAACCCTAGAAGACCATCTGCCACATTTTTTTGCATTATAAAAATGTTTTATAATTTGATGTCAGCATGAAACAGAAGTTGCAATAGTCTTTTTCTCCCTATTTTAACATATTAAAGTGAAACAACTTCAAAGCTTTCAAGTCCATTTCTGTTCTTTGGTCGCACATACCAGCAGATTTATGTAAGAATTTGATTCCATCTTCATTCTGATTCTAAATGTGAGTGGTAAATGCTTTATAAACTTCATGATTTTGACAGTATCTCTCATTTTTCAGGTGAATAATAATGGACACCTTACATTTAACCAGCCTTCATCAGCATATACTCCCTACTCATTTCCCACTAGTGGAAGCCAAGATATAATTGCTGGTCTCTGGACAAATCTTGACAACAGTGTGAAAGGTGTTGTTTCATATAATCAGTACACCAGTGGAAATGTTCTCACCCGCGCCACTCAAGATATAAACACGTATTTCACAAATCTGAACTTCACTGCTTCTTGGGTCTTTGTTGCAACGTGGAATAAAGTCGCTTACTTCAGCGTAATCAACACAGTAAGTTTGATATTCTTCTAAAATGTGACTGTTTTCACTTTATCCACAATTTCACAGTTTCAAAATTGTTTATTTAACACATTAGACGAGGACAGTGACAGAGAAGATAATACATTAAAAAAGTAAAAATAAGGTTTGTCAGTCAGTAATGCTCATACTAAATAACATTAACTCATACAAAAATGTAATTTTATAATAATAATAAAAAAGTTAAGCTAAGTTTAAGCTAAGTTTAAACTGATTATATTTTTTTCCACTTTTTGCAGGAAGCATCGATTCAAGTGTTTTTAATTTCAGGCAGTAATTATTCATTTATTCTGACAAATTATGGTGACATTGCTGTAACTGGACATCCAGTGCAGGTAAAACAAACTGGTTTTCCATATTGAGAACAAAATCTCTTTAAATACTCTTTAAACATTGTTTATATGAATAATGTTTTAACATACTTTTAGGCTGGTTATGACACAGTTAACTCCACACACTACTTTGTGATTCCTGGATCAATCAATGGCAGCTCCATCTCAAACCTCAGGAACTCCAGTAATGTCAATGTTCCCGGTCGATGGGCCTTCAGGGTGGACAGTGGACCAAGAAACAGCATCTTAAAATGTCTCATCTATAGATAATGTTTTGAAAATTTACAAAAACACACATAATGTTTTTGTATGATTAGTATCAACTAATACAACATACAGTATATGAGTATTTCAGATGTTTGCGTGTGTTTTTACCTTTAGACAACGTTGTTGGATTTCAAGTGAGACTTTCCTCATTTTCAGACCTAACACAGAGCGGAAACATGGAAATGGTTTTACTGAAAGTAAGTCACACTATGAATATTTATACAAAATACAGTGCTAATAACTGAGTTATGAAAAGTTAGATATGTCCATGTGTGTTTCAGATGAAACAGGAGCTGATAAAGTATGGTCTGCCAAACAGCATCGAGCTGAAGTTAAGAAAACTGCTAAAGTTAAAGCCGTAATTACAGTCTCCTTCAGGAAAAGAAGTAAAACCGGTTTGTGTAGCATCTGTCAACAAGTATCCCTGATGACTAATGATGTAAAAGCTTCAGTTGGTTTCATTTAAAGGATTACAAAGAACACAAACCCACATAAAAGTATTTCATGCTGTATGCATCACATGTCAGGTGCAGAAGTTTAAACTGAACGCATCTTTAGTGAAAGCAAAACTGTTAATATCATTTACCTTCATTAGAACCATAACTTAAAAGGAGACAAATACTTAAGTAGTATAATGTACAGTATACCTTGAATGCAATGTAAGTTGCTTTGAATAAACGCATCTGCCAAATGCATCAATGTTATTTTCCTTCTTCCTGCTTTTTTCTGTCTGTATAGCATTGTTAATATGGGCATCTTAACAGCTTCACAGTAATAAACAGCACTGCGAAAAATGCTTTTCTTACTCAGATTTTTTGTCTTGTTTCCAGCCAAAATATCTAAAAGTTCTTAAATCAAGAAGGATTTTCTAGACAAGCAAAAATTGTCTTGCTTTCAGAAAAAAGACTTCAAATTTAAGTGAGTTTTTGCTTAGAACAAGCAAAATAATCTTATTTCAAGCAGAAAACAAGATTATTTTGCTTGTTTTAAGCAAAAACTCACTTAATCTTGACTTGTTTTTTTCTGAAAACAAGACAATAATTTTCGCTTGTCTAGAAAATACTTACTGATTTAAGAATTGTTAGATATTTTGGCTAGAAACAAGACAAAACAATCTAAGTAAGAAAAGCATTTTTTGCAGTGAGGAAAGCAGCTCAATTCAGTTTTATTTCAATAACTAAAAAAAGTTCATCAATTATGAAACAAATTCAGCTTTACAGAATGACAACGGTGTCATTACTCGGGTCAGTTTAGTTCAGGTTTGGTTCTCCTCCTATAGTGTCAATGCAGTCAGTCTAATAATCAACGAATATCAAGTGTCTTTTAAACCCCAAGAAAGCAAGCCAAATGCGACGTTGTCAAAGTGAATGAAGTGAATTCCATCCAAAAAACAGTGTAAATGTCTACCGTTACCACATGGATATTTCGTTCAGTTTTATCCTCATTGTTTGCATGCTCTGTGGTTTCAGCTACTGTTTCCTCGAATGCAGCTGACTCATTCTGCTTTTCATTCAGCTTAAACTTAAAATGTTCTATTATTGTATAGAACAGACCGGAGAAAAGAGTCAAGGAGATTGTGGCGTCTTGTGTAAAGTACTAATAAGTATGTTTGTTTTACAGTACATTATTTAGTACACAACATTGTAAAGCGTCACAGAGAATATATGCGTGAGATCAAATATTTTTGGAATCATCATCGCAATCTTTTAAATGAAATTATAATAGCAGTATACTCACATTTTATTTAATAACATCTTGCATTTTGATATTAATATTCAATTTGAAAATACATAATTTTTAGATTTTATTTATTTAAAATCAAAACAGATTTAAATAGCTTGTTATACTGAAAATATACATAAACAATGTGTACATATTCAACAAATAATTCAGTGTGTGTATACTGTATATATTGTTTTAATTTTAGACAATATTCATTAGACTTGCATCATTTTCAGACTTACATTTCTGTCTTTTTACCAATATTCATGAAAAATTAATTAAACATATCATATGAAAATTAAAAGTGTATTAACTATTAACTTTGTTGAAATTGTGACCAATTAAAAACAGACATGCAATTTACAGCACATTCTTCTACATTCCAGGAAAGGTTTACTCATAAACGCAGGTCTGGGACACATTTAAAACCAACGAAACTTCCTGCTAAACCACATTCAGTACAAGACCAGCTTAGAAGAAACTGAGGTAAGCGATTATATAGTTATATATAAAACCAGTCTGCAGTGTCACATAATTATTCAGATATGCAGATTTGTTGCTCAATAATCTTTTATTATCACTGGTAACAAGTTATGTTGCTTCTTGTTTTTGTAAAAACTGTGATATTTTTTTTCACAATCCTTTCTAAATAGAACATTTATTCAAAATGGAAATCTTTTGTAACATTATGTGGGCTATGTATTAACTGTCACTTTTGATTATTTTAATGTGTCCTTGTTGAATAAAAAAAACCCCACAAATAAAAAGAAAATAAAAAAAAAAATTAATATTGGCTGTTAACCAGTATATTTGTCACACATTATTATAACATTGTACGTTACTATATACAGTACACTGTGAGGCAAATTAAGATAAATATTTGAAGACTTCAGATGCAAAAGCCTCTAAATCCATCTGACGTATTTCTTTAAAATGAGCATTTCTTTCTGGCTACTTTGTATAGGTTTCCATGTAAGTACTGGTACTTCTGATTGGGCTGAGGCTGGAATTTAGCAAGTCTGAAGTGAAAGTATTTGATGGATGTATACTATGTGTCAGGAGCATTCACTCAGTATCATTATCTAATTTTTGACCGAGATGGCTTTTAGCTGGTTTTGCATCTGAACTCTTGATTTAAAATAGTCCAGTGTTTGATAAATAATATGCGTTTTTCAATGGCTATGAATGACTCTGTTTAGATCTGACTGAATTATCTTATTTGCTGTAAGGGTTTTTGTTAAGAGAGATTGTAGAGTGACACTGTTGTAACTGCATTTATAATAATTAATGATGCTTTAATGCTTATTACAGAAGAAGGACTCCAAACCTAAATTCCGTTTTTTCCTGAATCATCATGAGACTTTCTCTGGTCTTACAACACCTGCTGGTGTTCATATCAGTCCTGTCACTCAGTAAGGTTTTGTTCTTGTCTGATTTGCAGTGATAATGCGTTTGTAAAAATAAAAAATGAAAAAATTCAGAATTGTCTTTTTCTCAATTTAATAGTCTCTTTTTATCCTTAACAGCCAGGGTGCAAACAACAACTGTATTTCCATTAGTTACACCTGCAACAACACCTTCAACAACATCTAAAACACCAACAGCAACACCTGAGATGACAACAACAACACCTTCAACAACATCTTCCACAACGACACCTGCTTCAACAACAACAACACCTGTGACAACATCATCTGCAACAACAACTGCTACAGCAACAAAATCTACAGCAACACCAATTCCATTAGCAACACCTACTGCAACAACAACAACACCTACGACAACATCATCTGCAAAAACGACAACTGCAACATCTGCACCAGTAACAGTAACATCTGTATCAACAACACTGGCAGGTAATTATGGACCTTTGAATTAGAATCAGATCTTTGGTGTGAGCTGAACAAACCCAAAAAGAACCTTTGCAATATTTTATGTATTATAGAAATGGTTAATAATTTGAAGTTGGCATGAAACAGACATTGAGAGTATTTTCTTCCCTGTTGTGACATACATCTGAGTGAAAAAATGTAGGGCGGGACTTGATTTTGTCCATCAGGAATTAACTGGATGGTTGTGATTTGCTATTGGTTGATATGAGTGACAGGTTGCCCCACCCTCGTGCCAGTAAACACATCATCAGAACAGAGAAGAGATGTCACCGCAAAGATGGCGAGGAATTAAGAGAAACGTGTTTGTGTGTGCACAGATTAATAATTTATTATAAATAATGCAATATTCCATTAAAGGAGAAGTCCACTTCCAGAACATAAAATTACAGATAATGTACTCACCCCCTTGTCATCCAAGATGTTCATGTCTTTCTTACTTCAGTTGTAAAGAAATTATGTTTTTTGAGGAAAACATTTAAGGATTTTTCTCCATATAATGGACTGATATGGTGCCCTGAGTTTGGACTTCCAAAATGCAGTTTAAATGTGGCTACAAACAATCCCGAATGTGGTTGTAAACGATCCCAGCCGAGGAAGAAGGATCTTATCTAGCGTAACGATCGGTTATTTTTATTTAAAAAAAAAAAAAAATACAATTTAAATACTTTTTAATCTCAAACGCGCATCTTGTCCTACTCTCCCTGAAGTTGAGGGAGAACATGAGATGGGAGGTTTTCTACACCCTAACTCTCATGAACTGGAAAAAAAAATGGTCGGGGAGAGCAAAGCAAGACGAGCGTTTGGCATTAAAAAGTATATAAATTATATTATTTTTATGAAAATAACTGAATGAGTACATTATCTGTAAATTGTTGTTCTGGAAGTGCACTTCCCCTTTAAAAAAAACACACAAGACTTGTCAGTTTTGATTTCTCTGTGACATAAATGCTCTTTTTTCTTTATTAGGCAATACAACAACAACAGCAGCAGCAGCAGCAACAACAACAACTGCAAAACTATTAACAGGTAATTACAGAGCTTTAAAGGAGACCTATTATGCTTGATTTAACAATATGTAATACAAGTCTCAGGTGTCCCCAGAATGTGTCTGTGAAGTTTCAGCTCAAAATACTTCACAGATCATTTAATATATAATTTTGCAAATGCCTATTGTGAGTGGAAGCAGAAAAACACTGTTTTGGTGCCTGTATATTTAAATGCAAATGAGCTGCCGCTCCCACCCCCTTTTCCAGAATAGGGCAGTGCCTTTACAGCTTCTACTTCAGATACTCTTCCTAAATAAAAATATGTTTGATTTTGACTGTCGCATCTACTGCACTGAAATCATACATTTATTAGTTTAAACTTGTGATATACAAACACACAAAAATTGTCAGTTTTATTTCTCTGTGACATAAATGCTCTTTTTTCTTTATTAGGCAATACAACAACAACAACAGCAGCAGCAGCAACAACAACTGCAAAACCATTAACAGGTAATTACAGAGCTTTAAAGGAGACCTATTATGCTTGATTTAACAATATGTAATACAAGTCTCAGGTGTCCCCAGAATGTGTCTGTGAAGTTTCAGCTTAAAATACTTCACAGATCATTTAATATATAATTTTGCAAATGCCTATTGTGAGTGGAAGCAGAAACACACTGTTTTGGTGCCTGTATCTTTAAATGCAAATGAGCTGCTGCTCCTGCCCCCTTTTCCAGAATAGGGCAGTGCCTTTACAGCTTCTGCTTTAGATACTCTTCCTAAATAAAAATATGTTTGATTTTGACTGTCACGTCTATTGCACTGAAATCATACATTTATTAGTTTAAACTTGTGATATACAAACACACAAGAATTCTCAGTTTTGATTTCTCTGTGACATAAATGCTCTTTTTTCTTTATTAGGCAATACAACAACAGCAGCAGCAGCGACAACAACAACTGCAAAACCATTAACAGGTAATTACAGAGCTTTAAAGGAGACCTATTATGCCCAATTTAACAATATGTAATATAAGTCTCAGGTGTCCCCAGAATGTGTCTGTGAAGTTTCAGCTCAAAATACTCCACAGATCAATTTAATATATAATTTTGCAAATGCCTATTGTGAGCGGAAGCAGAAACATGCTGTTTTGGTGCCTGTATCTTTAAATGCAAATGAACTGCTGCTCCCCGCCCTCATTTCCAGAATAGGGCAGTGCCTTCCAAACAAAAATCTGTTTGATTTTGATTGTCACGTCTATCGCACTGAAGTCATGCTTTTATTAGTTTGAACTTGTGATATACACACACATCCGAAGCATACACACAGATAAATAAAACAGTTTTCAGTCTCAACAGAAAGTTGAAAATTGTAACAATTACATGATTCAATATGGGTCTAACCCACTGATATATATAATTCTGTATTATTGGTCTAACATATTAAGCCACATATTAAAATAACTGTTTTAAATGCCTTATTGATTGTACAGAGAGAAAGAAGCAGGCAAAATTGTGTACTGTGACAGCATATGATATGGCATTTGTGGAACTGGCAGACGGTTTTATTCAGTGCGTCTCTCTGTACATTGCATTCAAGCTTTACATTTTTTATCTGGGAACTGAATCCATGTATTTTACGTTGCTCTATTGTTCGAGCTATAGGAACGCTGTATCAAAATCAGCACTGGTCAGAAATGTTGATTAACTAGTGTTAAGCATTTATTTTTTTCTTTAAAGACATTTGGATTTTATATTTGTTTTGCAATCCTTGTTCTCACCATTAAGACCATTTAGGCAAAGCAAGATACAATGAATTATTTGTATCCTTATAAATTATGGTTGTAATAAGGTTTAATTGGACAAACAGTTTCATTAATTCATTAAAGGAGAAGTCCACTTCCAAAACAAAGATTCACATATAATGTACTCACCCCCTTGTCATCCAAGATGTTCATGTCTTTCTTTCTTCAGTCGTAAAGAAATTGTTTTTTGAGGAAAACATTTCAGCATTTTTCTCCATATAATGGACTGATATGGTGCCCTGATTTTGAACTCCCAAAATGCAGTTTAAATGCGGCTTCAAATGATCCCAAATGCGGTTGTAAACGATCCCAGCTGAGGAAGAAGGGTCTTATCTAGTGAAACGATCGGTTATTTACATAAAAATAATACAATTTAAATACTTTTTAATCTCAAACGCTCGTCTTGCTTTGCTCTCCGTGAACTCTGTGTACTCTGGCTTAAGACAGTTAGGGTATGTTGAAAAACTTGAATAGTTTTTTTTCCCCTCAACTTCAAAAATCATTTCAAAATCATCCTACATCTCTGCAGAAGTACCGACCCAGTCTTTGCAAAGTGAACATGCAAAGAAGATCAAACCCCCTCAACAAAAAAGGTAAAACAGCAATATAGGACAATTTTGAAGTTGAGGGAGAACATGGCATGGGAATTTTTCGACATACCCTAACTGTCATGAACGGGAAAAAACAGAGGTTGGGAAGTGTGTTAAAAAAACACACAAACACACAAGAATTGTCCGTTTTGATTTCTCTGTGACATAAATGCTCTTTTTTTCTTTATTAGGCAATACAACAACAACAGCAGCAGCAGTAGCAACAACAACAACTGCAAAACTATTAACAGGTAATTACAGAGACCTGTAATTAAAGGAGACCTATTATGCCCGATTTAACAATATGTAATATAAGTCTCAGGTGTCCCCAGAATGTGTCTGTAGAGTTTCAGCTCAAAATACTCCACAGATCAATTTAATATATAATTTTGCAAATGCCTATTGTGAGCCTACTGTGTATAACCTAAAGCTTTTCAAAACTCCTCTCCTAGGTACAATAGATGCCATGCCACGAGTGTATAATATGAGTAGTAATTTCTATTATTAAATGTTGTAATTGCTTGTTTTCACAGCTCTCCCCTATGACCCCTGCTATAACTATACTGTGTTGGATGATATACGGAGAGCCACCAGCAATCAATTACAATCATCATATTACGCTCAATATACCTTAAAATTATTGTGTGACACTAATGTCAACTGGGTCGGCTGGTATCGTCTCTTCATTCGGGGTCTGAGCGTTCAGATGCCAGACACATGTGTTGCTCAGCTAAGCTGTGGCACTCACGCCCCACTGTGGCTGAACGGAACACATCCACGAATTGAGGATGGAGTGGTGACTCGAGATGTCTGCGGTCACTGGAGCAATAACTGCTGTGGTTTCAAGTCGAATCCTATTAGAGTGAAAGCCTGCCCAGGCAATTACTACGTCTATGAGTTTGTTCATCCAAATTTCTGCTATGGGACCTACTGTGCAGGTAAGCATTCACCCATGTATGTGTTTGTTAGACTATCATTAGGATGTGTAATTTATAGTAGTTTTTCAATATTTAATTATTTTTTTCCCCCCCCAGATGTTAGGAACATTACCATCAATAATTATAGCACCCCAGAGTCAACCTTGGCAGGTAAATGTAGTCTGCTCTACCTTCTACTGACTGCTGAAGTTGGGATGGGATATATCATGAACATATATGTAATTTAGTAGTTGTGTGTTTGTTTTTTATGTGTTTTTGACTTTACTTCTGCACAGAGATGGGAAGTAACGAAGTACAAATACTTCGTTACTGTACTTAAGTAGATTTTTCTGATATCAGTACTTTACTTCACTATTTATTTTTCTCACTACTTTTTACTTTCACTCCTTACATTTTTACACAAATATCTGTACTTTCTACTTCTTACATTTTCAAACCAGGCTCGTTACTTTAGTTTTAATCAGCAATTGGTGGATCACCATTCGATAACAAATCTGTAATAAATCATGGATCGGTTAGTCTTGACTGGCAATGCGAGTCGGCTCACGCGCGCTCTGCGTCTCCGCCAAACGGTTTTTATCAAAGTAATCATTGCAAGTGACTCGAGAATGGAGTGGAAGCGCCCGGGTGGATCATAGAGGCAAAACTGCTGACCTGTTCAGGACTTCAAGTGCAGGTCAGTTTCATCTGTTAACAGTTGCTAGCAGTTTAATGCTTAACTAAGTAAACAAAGACAAAACTACAGCAGTAGTACTATAAACGAAACTAAACTTAGTTACTATCATCACTCAAAATACTCCATGCTAAGGACATAATTTTTATCTACTATAAAGTTACAGTAGTAATTTAGCAAACAAATGTTGTAAAACATCCTTTTGTAATACATTCAGAGGGAGCTATGGTAGATAACAACACAACCCAAAAACCGAAATCCATGGTTACTATAGTTAAACTATGGTAACGACAAATGAACCATGGTTTTGCTACACTAACCATAGTCTAACCATGATATGTGTGGTAAAACTATGGCTGTAGTTAAATTACAACAGATTGTAATCAAAAAAAAAAAAAAAAAAAAACATGGTTACCACACTTTTACTGTAATAAACCATGGTTAATTTTGGTAACAGAAAAATATGACTCATGATAATGCAGTAACGTGTTCAGTATTAGGATTTTTCTGTAAAGATATTGTCATGATGTAATCATTATTGAACTAATTTCGACATTTAGGCAAATTCGAAAATAAAGTTTTCTTGCATCTATTGTATTTAAGCCATTTTAAGATAAAACAACAACATCTGGTCATAATGTGATACTTTAAATTTAACTTAAATAAAATTGTTACTGCAAATAGAATATAATGATGGTTGTTTTGCAACAAGGCGGAGACAGTTCTGCTCATAACAGTAAATGGTGACAGTGACAGGTACAAGAAAATTATTAAAAAAAAAAAACACACACACACACAAAGTGAGATACAGAGAGATATCATCAAAAATGAAGAGACTGAAAGGAAAATTGAAGTGAAGGTGCAGTTTAAAAGAGAGCCTTTTTCTTATTCTGCACGGCCCCAGCCTAAGGTTTTAAATATTTGTGATAAAAAAAAAAAAAAAAAATAGGGTTGTCCATGGTTTCAGAATTTGTTATTTTGTATTAATGTGTCAGTACGATGTGAGGTCGAGTTACCAGCATGACACAGGTAGTAGTAATGGGTACTTTTTACTTAAGTACATGTCTGAGCCCATACTTCTTTACTTTAACTTAAGTAAAAAGTGTAGCCAGTACTTCTGCTTTTACCAGAGTATTTTTAAACATGAGTATCTGTACTTCTACTTGAGTGAAGGATGTGAGTACTTTTGCCATCTCTGCTTCTGCACTGTGTCATTTGTTGAGAACAAAATATGACAATGGTCAATGGAAACCAAAATCATCAACCTGTTGAGGGCTGGGTTCAAAGTCACTCTGAAAATCAAAGTAAAATTAAAATGAATGTGCATGAATTTCATCAAAGCAACTTATAATGTAAGTCACTAGTGTGTATGGCCCCCACATGCCTTTATGCACCTCTGACCATGTCTTGGCCTCCCCAGACCATCAGTGACCCACAGCAAAACAGGTCATTCTGAATGACGTTGCAGGCAGCATAACATTCCCCAGGGCATCTCCAGACTCCTTCAGGTCCGTCACATCTGTGCTCAGTGTGAACCTGCTCTTATCCGTGAACAGAACAGCGTGCTAATGGCGGACATGCCAGTTCTGGTGTTTTCTGGCAAATGCCAACTGAGCTTCATGGTTTTGGGCTGTGAGCACAAGTCTGACTACAGGACATCAGGCCCTCGTGCCACCTTCATGAAGTATGTTTTTGACAGTTTGGTCAGAAACATGCACACCAATAGCATCCTGGAGGTCACCTTTGCACAAAAGGTGGTGGAACTGATTTACAATCATTTGGACAAATTGATTAGACATAATGTGAAGGTTCTGCATTTTTTTGTGTTATCTTTATGTTTATTAAGGTTATTTCCTTGTTTCTTCAAAAACATATGCAAGACCATAATATAGAGATTTATAGTGGTTGAAAAATTTCCTGTCACATCCATCATCAAACATGAGGCTCATAAGTCAGTGTGAAATGCTGACATCAGTAAACAAAAATATTTTTTGTTCATTCTTTTGGCAGCACCAGCAATATTCTACCCATTCGGCTCAGCAGCAGGAGACACAAACAACACTGCTGTTGAAGATGGAAGCTCCCGTCATTCAGCTGTTGAGTCCATTTCTGTTCTTTGGTCGCACATACCAGCAGATTTATGTAAGAATTTGATTCCATATTCATTCAGATTCTAAATGTGAGTGGTGAATGCTTTATAAACTTCATGATTTTGACAGTATTTCTCATGTTGCAGGTGAATACTAATGGATACCTCACATTCAACCAGCCTTCAAACGAATATGTTCCCTACTCATTTCCCACTCAAGGAAGCCAAGATATAATTGCAGGTCTCTGGACTGACCTTGACAACCGTGTGAGAGGTGTTGTTTCATATCATCAGTACACCAGTGGAAATGTTCTCACACGTGCCACTCAGGATATAAAGACACATTTCCCAAATCTGAACTTCTATGCTTCTTGGGTGTTTGTTGCAACATGGAATAAAGTTGCTTACTACGCTTTGACCAACACAGTAAGTGTTCTTCTAACAAATGCCTTTAAACAAGACACTTAAGGCATAATGTACAGTTTTACATCACAACAATAAAGACCTTAAATTAATTACAGTGTACAACAGTCGTTCTGGCATCAAACTAATAAGATGAAAGCAGTTACGTCTAAATGAAAATAGAAAGAGTGCGGCAATCTAATATGAGAGATCAACCTCAAATACACGGATTATTAGTGTGTTATTCAGCGTTGCTAATGATGATCGTTGTTATCAGAGAACAACACACCTCAGAATGTCACAACTGACCATTCAGAATCAAGTATTCCAGAGAGCTGCTTAATAATGCTTATAAACAGTTAACACTAAGTAAATATAGTTATCTTTTTTCAATCTTTTCAGGAAACATCGTTTCAAGTGGTTTTAATTTCAGGCAGTAATTATTCATTTATTCTGATGAATTATGGTGACATTGCTGCAACTGGACATCCAGTGGAGGTAAAAGAAACTTGTTTTCTGTATTGAGAATAAAAGTATATGTACTCATACTGTTTATATGAAAAGTGGTTTACATATTTTTTTTAGGCTGGTTATGACACCGCAAACTCAGTGGACTACTTTGTGATTAATGGATCAACCGACGGCAGCTCCATCTCAAACCTCAGGAACTCCAGTAATGTCAATGTTCCCGGTCGATGGGCCTTCAGGGTGGACGGTGGATCAGGGTCAAACAAAGGTGACCTTACAACTCACACATTACTATTAGTTTGTTCATCATTATAATATGTCGTCTACCCAGAAAATATTATTTTACAAACCAATCTTATGACACATCCCAAAAAAACAACAACACTCGTGTACAACATATACACATTCAACAAATATCTCAACATTCTATGTGTATGTGTGTTTCTCTTTAGTGAACATTGTTGGACTTCAAGCAAAACTTTCCTCATTTTCTGACCTAACAGATACTG
The DNA here is from genome assembly GCA_036247105.1 of Cirrhinus mrigala. Classification (NCBI taxonomy): domain Eukaryota; kingdom Metazoa; phylum Chordata; class Actinopteri; order Cypriniformes; family Cyprinidae; genus Cirrhinus; species Cirrhinus mrigala. Next base: position 3,624,946 of record CM070018.1, read on the forward strand.
GAAACATTCAGGTCGTTTTACAGCAAGTAAGATACAAACCTGACTATTTATACAAAATGCGATGCTAATAGACAACATGGGGAAAGTCTGATCTGTTTGTCTACTTTTTTTTTTTTTTTTCAGATAAAACAGGAGCTGGTCAAATATGGCCTTCCAAACAGTGTTGAGCTGAATATAAGAAAAGTGCAAAAGATGAAGCCGTAATATCAGTCTCCTTCAGGAAAAGAAATAAAACAGTCCTGTTCGCTTTTAGTGCCTGACAGCAAATATGCCCTGATCATGGGAAGATCATGTGTAAACTCCAGTTTTACATTAAGGTTGTTTTATTTAAAGACAAAATGTTTTATAAAAGAGATACATGCATTTGTTTTCCTATACGGATTTTTAAAAATTGTATTTTATTTTTTGACATTTTAACCATTGCTTTTAGAGAAATGTATCAAGTTTTAGTGAGAATAATATTTTAATTAATTAACAATAATAATAATAGAAAATAATCTATTTTCTGGGCTGTCATGTTTCATTTCAAATTAAATGCAAAAATTGTTGTAAAAAAGTGTAAACAAATGTTTCTGTGTAAATGGTACTTTTAAGTATTTGGTTTTGTTTGATAAACACCAAAGCGAGTACAAAAATCTGAATGGCTTTTTGAAAGCATGTAAATATTGCTTGACTTCCTTACTTCTCCATGACAAGCAAGTGACAATTCTGCAGTTTTGACTTGTAATTGAAATTAAGATATGTACACTGTGATTGTAACTAGTTACACTGGATATCTGTAATGTATATTATGAATATTCAAACTATGTATTTAAGACCCAGTGCATTTAGAATGTTTTGGTGCAGCCTTATACTACAATTGTTTAAATTCCTTTTTTTCTCATTAATCTATATAATGAAATATCTGTAAATTTATTAAAAAAAAAAAGCTGAATTATCAGTATTCAGACCCTAAGAAGGAGTACTGAATACACATATATATATATATATATATATATATATATATATATATATATATATATATATATATATAATGTAAATACAATAATTTATTTAATCTTCAGACAAAAAAACTGCATGACAGGTCACCACTTAAGCACAATAGATAACGTAGATAAGAGATAACTTTTTCATCCTCATTTGCTCAGCAACCTACAAACACTGAAAAGGTCATTATTGACCAAAGATCTTGAAAGTTCATCACTGTAATTTGCAACTGATATTTGGCATTTATTATTTATCAGAATAAGCTAGTAAGTTTTTTGGTTTGGCCAATGTGTTGCCAAAAATGCCCACAGAGAATGTGACAGAGACTGACAAAGCAATATAATTAAAGTATAGTGCACAGGTGGTATACCTCATTCCATGGTACTTTTATGGTGCATTTGCATCCTTTTTGAAAGGATTTACATGGAATAAATAAAGTTGTAAAGGCTGACTTCACCTTTGAATTTTTCATGCTGCAATGGGAGGCAGCAGAGTGAAATGTTTTTTTTTTTTGTTTTTTTTGTCATGTCATAATTGTTGCCTGTATTTGTATTTGTGCATGCATTTTCATGAAAAAAAAATCAGGCTTAAAAGTGTGTGTGGTGTATGGGAAAGAGGCTAAATATATTTAACAAGTACTTTTAAAGTATTTTAAGAAAAATATAACTCTGTACAAACAAATGACCAAAATAAACCCACAGTGGAAAAACTTGTAAGTCCCTGTAAAATTATAAACTGAGCCAAGACACATTACTGCTAACACTGATATCACAATGCATTATCCTGCTTGCTTCCTTCTGTCTGTGAAATCAACTGAAACATTTAAGCATCTTAATAAGTGGATACAAAGTGAAAAAATACATTTATAGCATCTAAGTTTCTAATTTTGACACAATGTAATACAAAAGTGAAATGAAAAATGCTGTTCTCACGTACTTACTTCCGTAACCATTTGATGCAGTGCTGATTACCTTTCAAAAAATATTTGTGGTTAGGCAAAACGCAACCAGATATTCAATCATTCATTCTCCTGATTATCGTTTGACTTTTGACATGTAAGCCTAAACATAGATAACATATTTTTTTTTTCATTCCAGGACATTTCCTCATAAACGTGGGCCTGTGACACATTTAAAACCAATGAAACTTCCTGCTGAACCTCATTTGGTACAAGCTGACTGAGGTAAGCAAAATCTTTACTTTAATGTTAAGCTCCATAAACTATATTCTCAAATTAGACAATTTATTCTTACTTGTGGAACGGATTGAAATTAGACGTAATGGCTATATTTTGTTATTTAATGAAGGTTATAAGTTGAGATGAAACAATGTAAAAAAGCAGTTTATTGTTTGTTGTTGTTGTTTTTTATAAAACGGCAATATGATAAGACATCAACATTCTATAAATATTTACCTTTAAAATATTTAGAATGAAAAAATTACACCGCCAATCATATAGCTGTAATTTTATATAACTATGTTCTATTTGAATATATTTTAAAATGTAATTGGATTTTAAAGCTGAATTTTCAGCATCATTACTCCAGACTTCAGTGTCACATGATCCTTCAGAAATCATTCTAATATGCTGTTATTATTTTTGTAAAAATAAAAAAAATAAAATAAAAAAAGCATGATACAGTTTTTCCCAGGATTCCTCAAAAGAACTGTATTTATTTGAAATAGAAATATTTGGTAACATTATAAAAATCTTTACTGTCACTTTTGATCAATTTATATCCTTGCTCGATAGAATTTGTAATTTATAAAAAAAAAAAATAATAAATAAAAAAATCTTATTCACCACTAAAATTGGCAAAACATGCAGTTTTGTCAAACTATAATGCTTTACCTCTTAATGCTAAATAATGCTCTCCCATTACAGAAGAAGGACTCTTACATTCTGGTTTTGTCTCTGACTACATCATCATGAGACTGTCTCTGTCTTCACAACATCTGCTGGTGTTCATATCAGTCCTGTCACTCAGTAAGGCTTTGTTCCTGTTTGATTTTCAGTATTAATGTGTTTGTATAAATACATCACTGAATTTTCTTTTTCTGAATTTAATCATCTTGCTTTCTCTTTAACAGCCAGGGCACAAACAACAACTGAACAAACAACAATTCCATTAATAGCATCTGCAACAACAGCATCTGCACCTGCAACATCTGCAACAACATCTGCACTGACAATAACATCTGCAACAACAACATCTGCACTGACAATAACATCTGCAACAACAACATCTGCACTGACAATAACATCTGCACTGCCAACAACACCTACAAAAACAACAACAACAACATCTGCACCAACAACAGCACATGCAACTACCACATCTGCAACGACAACAACACCTACAACAACAGTGGCAGGTAATTACGGATCTTTGAATTAGAATCAGATCTGTGGTTTGATCTGAACAAACCCAATAATTTTTATGTACCATAAAAATGTTTTGTAATTTAATGTCAAAACGAAAGAGACATTACAATAGTATCTCTTCCCCATTGTGACACACATCAGAATGACAAATTAGCGCGGGAGTCAATTTTGTCCAATTAATTGCACTATAGACTGGGTTCCCATAGAAGGTTCTAGTGTTCAGGTGATTGAGTTTCTAGTTTGATGACCACAAAAGTTTTTTTTTTTTTAACGGCATCCCTCTCAAAAGAAGTTATGTAGGTGGTGTTTGATCATTTTTGGAGACTTTCTAAAATGCTGTATTGCAATAGTCAATGTCTAACAAGAATTAAAGAGGAGATTTAATATATATTTTGTTCCACTGCATAGATGCCTTTAACTACTTATGTCAAAAAATGTTAATTACAGTGTATTTATTGTATTCATGTTGTACTGCAAAACACATTTGCTGCTGTTGAGGTGGAAAATGGTTAAGGTCAACAGTGTAATTATAGATATAATTAAAGGAAGTATTTAAAATATAAATACAATGTAAAACATGCATGTACACAATAATTTCACTGCAATAAATTAATAATTTAAATGTTATTAAATAGTAGTTAAAGACATTTAATAAAAAGTGAACCCCATAGCACATAAACATAGATTATCCCGCTGGTAAAAATTTAAATTAGTTTTATCAGCTCATTAAATCTAGCATTTTGCCCCCTTACAATTAGAGACAGAGATAAAGTAAGTTCAGGTAAGATTTTATTTGTTTAATATTTGAAGAAAGTTTGATACTTACCAAGAAAGAGTAAGGGATTCTGGAAGATGTATTTATTTAATACTTTTAACTCCACCCATGCCACAAGTGTATGATATGAGTAGTGATTTCAATTATTTACTATTCTAATTAATTTTTCACAGACCCCTGCTACAAATATACTGTGCTGGACGATCCTCGGAGATCCATAGACTACCGATATCCCAGCCAATTAATGTGTGACACTGATGTCACCTGGGTCGGCTGGTACCGTCTTTTCATTCAGGGTCAGAGCGCTCAGATGCCGGATACGTGTGTTGAAACAAATAGTTGTGGCACTCATGCCCCCCTGTGGCTGAACGGAGCACATCCAACAGTTAAGGATGGTGTGGTCACTCGAAATGTCTGCGGTCACTGGGTGAATAACTGCTGCCAGTTCCAGTCCAATAGCATTAAAGTCAAAGCCTGCCCAGGAGGTTATTATGTCTATGAGTTTGTGAAACCAATTGGGTGCCATTTGGCATACTGTGCAGGTAAGCATATTTAACATTCACCCATGTATGTGTTTGTGTAATATGTTACATCTATGAGTTTGTCACCTGTAGTAACAACAAATAATAAATTATATTATACATGGTAAACTTAAATAAATAATATAACAATTAATTGATTCATAAAATAGCTTTATTATTGTAAGTATCGAAAAATAAAAGTTGTCGGCCAATGTTGAAAGCACATTTCTGTGCTTATGTGCACAGAACGATTCAATAAATATGTTATGGATTGTACAGTAATGTTAATTTTATTAATTTCAAAAAATGATTGTCCATGAACTTTTTAAAATTAATGAGACAAGACGACATTGGCATCATGAGGGACAGTGTTTTTATCAACATACTGTACAGTTGCTATTGTTGAAGAAAAAAGGTAAGACTAAAATGTAGTATAAATAAATAAATAAATAAATGTAAACTTTGCCAAAATCTCCCTATATAGATGAAAAAGGTTTTGTTTTTAAGCCAGTGTTTTGATACATTTCATGTAAGCCCATGTAATGTGTTTGTATGCTTAATTTATTTAAAACACGTAATTCAACAAATCCAAGTTAGTATGTTATGTGTATGATTGTGTGTGGCTTTTAGTTCATGTCACCAGTAGATAAGCTTTACATCCGTGTGTCTCCTCCACCAGAGGTCATCATCATCGTCCTGCTACTAATTGGATTCATTCATTCATTCATTCCTTCAACATAAGCAGCATAAATGAGTGTGAAATGTAAACACCAGTATACAGAAATGTAAACATTTTTGTTTGTTGTTTATTGTCTTGGCAGCACCAGCAATATTCTTCCCATTCGGCTCAGCAGGAGACATAAACAACACTGTTGCTGATGATGGAAGCTCTCCTGTTATTCAGCTGTCCAGTCCTTTTCTGTTCTTTGGTCGCACATACCAGCAGATTTATGTAAGAATTTGACTCCATCTTCATTCTGAGTCTAAATGTGTGTGGTTGATGCTTTATAATCTGTGAAATAAGTGAAATTTGTGGATGTGATTTTAACAATATTTCTCATGTTTCAGGTGAATAATAATGGACACCTTACATTCAATCAGCCTTTATCAGCATCTACTCCCTACTCATTTCCCGCTATAAGAAGCCAAGATATAATTGCCGGTCTTTGGACAAACCTTGACAACAGTGTGAAAGGTGTTGTTTCATATCATCAGTACACCAGTGGAAATGTTCTCACACGCGCCACTCAAGATATAAACACACATTTCCCAAATCTAAACTTCACCGCTTCTTGGGTCTTTGTCGCAACATGGAATAAAGTCGCTTACTTCAACTTAACCAGTACAGTAAGTTTAATATTCTTCTGAAATATGAGTGATTTTACCTAATCCAACACTTTAAAATTGTTTATTAAACACATTAGACCACAAAGACAGTGACAGAGAAAATAATAATAAATTAGAACAGTAGAAGAGTAAGGTCACACAATAAGTAAGGGATAATGTGATCAGGATAATCTTGCTTCGTCCTGAAAATGTTTATTCTGCAGTAACTGGGGTGTACAGTATCCCACTTATTGCATTAATAATTAGGCACAAAATATTGATTTGAGTTTAAATGATAATAATTTAAACCCAAAGATTCTGCAAAAAAAAGTTCCTCACAAACATCTTTGAGTCTAGACTATTAAGTCATAGTACAGTCGAATCACTAATTACACAGCGTTTCCCAACATTAATAAAGATGAGGACAAAAAAGTGTTTTAAATCTTAAAAGTTTATCTTAAATCCAATACAGTGTACAAAACAATCAATCTGGCAACAGGACGAGCAATTAAACAATATTACAGACCATATTACTAATATATATTAATATTACTGACCAGTCTGAATCAAGTATTCAAAACCGTGAGTGCTACATTTAAAGTTTTTTTTTTTAAATCCTTTCAGGAAACATCGTTTCAAGTGGTTTTAATTTCAGGCAGTAATTATTCATTTATTCTGATGAATTATGGTGACATTGCTGTAACTGGACATCCGGTGGAGGTAAAACAAACTTGTTTTCTGTATTGTGAACAAAATGTTACTATTCACTACTGAATAAAAGTATATGTACTGTTTACTATAATGTTTTTACATACTTTCAGGCTGGTTATGACACAATAAACTCCACAGACTACTTTGTGATTCCTGGATCAATCAACGGGAGCTTCATCTCAAACCTCAGGAACTCCAGTAATGTCAATGTTCCCGGTCGATGGGCCTTCAGGGTGGACAGTGGATCAAAGTCAAACAAAGGTAACCTTACAACTCACACATTACTATCAGTTTGTTCATCATCATAACATGTATTACACCCAGGAAATATTATTTTACAAATCGATGTTATGACACATCCCAACAGTCAAACTTAATTTCACTCACAGATAACCTCTTACATTTGCCTGTACTAGAAACCAACACTCATATAGAACATGTACACAGTCAACAAATAACAAATAACTCATCATTCTGTGTGTATGTGTGTTTCCCTTTAGAGAACATTGTTGGACTTAAAGTGAAACTTTCCTCGTTTTCTGACCTAACAGATACTGGAAATATTCAGGTCGTTTTACAGCAAGTAAGACACAAACACAACTATTTATACTAAATGCAATGCTAATGAACAACATGGGGAAAGTCTGATCTGTTTCTACTTTTTTTGTTTGTTTGTTTTAGATAAAACAGGAGCTGGTCAAGTACGGTCTACCAAACAGTACTGAGCTAAAGTTAAGAAAATTGGAAAAGATAAAGCCGTAATATCAGTTTGCTTTAGGAAAAAGTTTTATGAACTTTTTCCACATGAACAAATTTTTCAAGTTTTTTACAGTAACTTACTTAAATCTTCCATACAAGGTTTCTTTGCATGTTTATGAGATTTCTACAATGTGACCATGAACAACATTTGTGAATGAATGAATCAATCAATTAATGAATTAATGAAACAGTTTGTCTAATTACACTTCATTAGAACCATGATTTATAAGGATACAAATACTTCACCGACCCTTGCTTTGCCTGAATGGTCTCAATGGTGAGAACAAGGATTGCAAAACAAATGTAAAATCCAAATGTCTTTAAAGAAAAAAACAACTTAACTCTACATAAGTTAATCAACATTTCTGTACTGATCAGTGCTGATTTTGATACAGACTTCCTATAGCTCGAACAGCCAGGTAAAATACATGGATTCAGTTCCCAGATAATGTGTGAACTAAAACAATGTACAACTTGAATGCAATGTAAAGTTAGTCACTTTAAATAAAATCGTCTGCAAATTACACAAATGCCATATCATATGCTGTCACAGTGCACGATTTTGCTTGCGTCTTTCTATCTGTAGAATCACTAAAGCATTTAAAAACATTTTAATATGTGGCTTAATATGTTAGACCAATAATAGAGAATAATATATATCAGTGGGTCAGACTTATGCAATTGTTACAAATCTCAACTTTCAAAACTGGACTGTTTTATTGTGTTTTTGTCTACTGAAAGGTTATAGGTTATATAATATAGAGAAAAAACACACTAATTTTTTAGGATATTAATCAGTAAAATGCTTAACTTTTTTTAAAAAGTAAAAAAAAAAAACAAAAAAAAAAAAACATACCTTTTATAGAGTTAAGGGAAAAGAGCTTATTTTAGTGAATTGGCTAGTGTGGATGTTCCTTTGCTCACCACGAGGGGGAGACAGCAGCTGAACGAGAATGAGCGCGATACTTGGCTAGGACTTGTTGCACAATGCAGTAAATGAACCGCTAAAATAAACTAGACAGGAAGATTATTAGGTGTTTGTGATGCTTCCTTATTTTAATCTTTCGTTAAAACAAAAAACAACGCCCACAACTATAACCGTCAAAATAATGTCACAGAATGTTATTGCTACGTCAATCAAGGTTGATAAGAAGGACCATTTTTAACTCCTTAACACAAAATAATGATGACAAAATAATATAAAAATAGATAGGGGTAGACCAGTGCCGGCCTGTATGTTTGTGAGACCCTAGGCAAGATAATGAAAATAGTGTAAAAAACTGTCATAGAAATTTGACAAGTGAAGAGAAAGCACATAAAATGACTATTTCAACATTTAAGCGTGAATGTGTATTAATTTTAACACATTCAACAAACATATGTAAAAAACATTTAAACAAATAAAATTAAAAAAAAAAAATAGGACTGCAAGTGAGATTGAGTAAATAGATACACATGAAACACAAATAAATAAAACATAAATTAAGCATATACAAAAACAAAACAAAAATAAATCGAGCATAAACAAAATAAACACAGGCCTTAATATTCATAAATGATAAGAAATGCAGGCTATTCTGCTTGTTTTTAAGGACTGATTGATAATCACATGGAAGAAAAAAAAAATAAAAACTTTATTGCATTACATTGAATCCGGGTCTGTGATTATTTGATGTAACATACTAAATGTGGCTCAGTTTTTCCTTATATGACAAGTCTGTCTGTGATCATGGGTATTATTGCATGTAAAAAAAAAAAGTACTACAGCAATAAATGTATGTATATTTAATTTATTTTAATTGTATTTTAATTTATTTATGTTTTAATTTATGTAAATTTATTATGTATATAGCAGTCAAAAAATCTTTTTTTCCATCTCTGGAAAGATATTGTTTGGGTTCCATTTTTATCACAACTTCACTTTAGTCTCTCTATCATTGTTTCATTTCAAATAATTAAAAAATAGAAGAACACTGAGTTTGTTGTGCTGGTTTGTAGGGCTGCACAATTTGGCCAAAATGTTGTTTTTATCAATATGACTCATGAGAAAAAAAACGTAGAGAAAAGTATGATTATTCCTGTTTTTACCCAAAATAAGGTGTTAATATGTAATACATGTAATATAATGTTTCATTCATACAGGAAATCCCTAATATGGACAAATAAAATAAAACTCAGATGCAATGCTAATCAACAGCTTTTATCACTTTATAAAATACTGTATAAAATAATGATTTTGTCTCATTCTGTGATTTTAAACCACGTCAGATCAAAAAATTAAGTTATTTCGAAAACTCGACTGATGTTATTAAATGAATTTGGGGGTTGCAAAATCATGTCATTAAAATGTTCTCAATAGACAGCAGGTTTGTAAACAGACTCAAACCCATGCACGCGTTCTACTCAGGTAAATCTGAACGCACGGACTGATTTCCTTTTTAAAATATATATATATACGTTCGACACATATGCCGCACTGTACAGCACTGGTGTGCGTTACCTTAGTTACGTAAGGTGCGTGCGGCTTGAAGTTGTGCTGCGCAAACCGATCGGTGGATGACATTAAAGTACCGCAAGAGCAATTTGAAAGCACGCAGAGCTGTCTGCGCTCTATAGTTCTAGCGGAACTTTCATTTTTGAAAACGGATATTTCTGCGCAGCGCCGCGGGGCTGCGCCCGCCTGTATTGCCTGTTGGACGGGCCGGCACTGGGTTAGGGGATAGACAATATCGTTTGGTCAGTATAAAAACTATAGAAGTCTATGGAAAGTCCCCACAATTCACAAAAACAAACGTGTGTGTGTGTGTGTGTGTGTGTGTGTGTGTGTGTGTGTACATTTATAGAATTATAGAAAACCACTCAAACTCCAAATGATGTCATCAGCACAAGATTTCTCTGACATTTTGCTGTTATTTTTCTATAGTAGCGGGGTTTCCATCCAAAGTTACCAATTTAACACAATAAATGTGATCATTTCTTTCAGAGGTGGATGACTTTGGGAACGTAGTTGTGTAAGACAGTTCTGGGAGGCAATTATACAGAAATACTTTGACAACAGACTGGTTATTTTGGCTGCTATTACTTTAAGAACTGCTGTTGCCAAACGTGACACAGATCTCACTCCATGTATTTTCTTTCTCTTAACTCTTAACCTTTTAAGGTTCAATCAAGCTTCAATCGCCTTTTTGTAACTTCATGACATAACTAGTTCACTCTTGAGGTCATGCATAAACTACAATATTGAAAGTAGTTATGTAGCAGTTTAATATTGTACTGTCACATCCATGTGTCACCAGAAGTCATCATCATCCTGCTGATAATTAGTTTCAAACATGAACTTCATAAATCAATGTAAAATGCAAACACCAGTAAACAGAAATGTGCATTGACTGCGTGGCTCACTCCGCTAAGCCGCTGGCACGGAAGCCTTTCATGTTAGGGGGCTGAGATGGCCTAATGGTTAGAGAGTCAGACTTGTAACCCAAAAAGGTTGCTGGTTTGAGTCTCAGAACTGGCAGGGATTGTAGGGAGGAGGAGTGAATTACCAGCACTCTCCCCACTCTCAAAACCACAACTGATGTTCACTACTCACTGCTGTGTGTGTTGGATGGGTTAAATGCAGAGCACAAATTCTAAAAAATGGGCCACAATACCCGGCCACACGTAACGCTTTTCCTTTCAAACAAAAATATATTCGTTCACTCTCTTGGCAGGACAATCAGTGTTTTACCCGTAGGGCCAGGCAGCAGGAGACACAAACAATCCTGCTGCTAATGATGGAAGCTTCACTGTTATTCAGCTGTTGAGTCCATTTCTGTTCTTTGGTCGCACATACCAGCAGATTTATGTAAGAATTTGACTCCATCTTGATTCTGAGTCCAGTTTTGAGTGATGGATGCTTAAAAATTCATCTGTGATCAGTAATTTTGACAGTACCATCCTTCATCAGCAAATTCTCCCTACCCATTTCCCAGTTATGGAAGCCAGGATATAATTGCTGGTCTCTGGACAATCCATTGGCAACTGTGCAAGAGTCGCTTAATTCAGCTTCAACACAGCAAGTTTGATATTCTTCTGAAATGTGGCTGTTTTCACTTTAAATTCAATTTCAAATCAAACTCTAAATACTTTATTGGCATGAATAAAGTGACAGAAAAAAAAACAATAAATTAAAACAATAATTATAACAATGAGGTCACACAGTAAAGGTTCAACCAATAGCTATTTAATAATATGAAATCATGAAAACACTAATGATTTTTTTCCATCTTTGCAGCAAACATCATTTCAAGTAGTTTTAATTTCAGGCAATAATTATTCATTTATTCTGATGAATTATAATGACATTACTGTAACTAGAAATCCAGTGGAGGTAAATAAAACTAGTTTTTCATATTGAGAACAAAATGTCATTGTTCACTACAGTATAAATGTACTCTATAATTACTGTTTATATGAATAATGTTACACACTTTCAGGCTGGTTATGACACAATAAACTCCACACAATACTTTGTGATCAATGGATCAAACAGCGGCAGCTCCATCTCAAACCTCAAGAACTCCAGTAATGTCAATGTCCCAGGACGATGGGCCTTCAGGGTGAACGGTAGACCCACACTCAACATTTTTAAAGATAAAATTATCTTTCTAAAAGTAGTTTTACAAACCAAAGTTTTGATAAAATTCTCATGACTCCTTGTAATATTTTATTACGTTAATGCGTTAACGTTTAAAACATGTTATGCAGTAACTTTTAGTTTGTCTGTCAACTTTGAGCTCATCGATACAAGTAAAAGAGAAACTTTTACCAGATGCACATTAAGATGGCTTTCTTTTCCAAGAAAAAAGGATCAAAAGTATTAATGAATCTCCCTGCACTGACAAGAGACAAGATCTTTAACAGAAAATACATTGACACAGAAACTAAAACTGCATTTGTCAAGATCATGAGGTATTTAATAGTGCTTCTATTTGTGTTTATTTATTCAGAATTCACCACATCAACCACCAACAGGTGGTTTTAACAGGTAATAATACTGCGATTCAGAGTGAATCTCTTTATTCAGAGGCCCAAACTGAGCAAAAATATGCAGTTTGGTGCAGATGCTGATATTTATGTGGATAAAAGTAAAATTGCATTTTATATCAAATATTTGCTCTATGTCTCCCAATAATATGTATTAGCAAGATGATAGTTTTATAATCAAAGCGGTGTAGTTTTTGTTGTATAGGTTAAAGCATATAATGATGACTAAGAGATTAAATAATTAAACATTCTTCTAAGCAGTGTCATATTTCAAACATACGTTTTAACTTGATTTTTCGGTAAAATTACATAGGGATAATGAAGTAAGGATGCTTTAGTCCAGTAAGTGTTCATCTTGTACTTTTGTACAATTACACTAAAATGCCTTTCACAGCTTCCGGCTTTGCTACTGTTCGGACGCTCTTGCTTACTGCTCCACGCTTTTTCCACTGCTCCCTGTTTATATACTTTTCTTAGAGTTTTCTAAGATTTTAACCTCAGCAGATCAGCACAGTGCTCAAACAACAGATTTTTGGCACAAACACTAAATTAAAAACTTTTCGTAACTGGAATAATACTACGAAAAAGGAGACTCCCACTGCCAGCAGTTTACATTCCGGAGACAGGAAAACACAGCTGCCTACTTTCAACAGACGAGAAAGAAAATGCCTCTTCAGCCTCTTCTAGATTCTACTTGCTGCACAAACTGCCACAGACTTCTACAAATGATTGTGGTTCTTGAAACAAAGTTACTTGCTGGACTTCCTAAACAGGCAGAACACTCAGCAGACCATTGTCACGGTCCCCCTCAGCATACAGCCGGTGAGTCCCGTGAACCTAGTGAATCTCAACAGTTTATAAGTGTAGAGGAGCAAGCCGAAACTGATCGACACATTAATCGATGGCACAAACAGGGAGCGAGACCCAAAGGCACTCGAGACATCAGATTGTCACGAGTATCTAGTATTGCTGCGGTAGCATCCTCTACCCCAGATATGGCTATGACAAGGCTTGCAAAAACTGGTGTTTTACCACCTCCTATACAGCTTGAGAACAGATCTGAAGCACTAATGAATGTGAGTGAGGAATCCCCAAATGTGACTGAACATGGATCGTGTCAGCCAGCAGCTAACATGGCTACTAACAGGCGCTCAAGGTCGAGCAGACAGCGGCATTCAGTTCGGAGCGCAGCCGAGCCCAGGACTCTGATAGTGGGTGACTCCATTATCAGAAACATCAGTAGCAGGACTACAACTACATGCTGCTTTCCTCAAGCAACTGTCTCTGATGTGAACAAGGAACTTCGGAACATTCTACACTGTGTGCAGAATTATTAGGCATGTTGATATTCTGGTCATATTTTTTTTCCAAACACATTTTACCAATTCCAAACCACATCAGTCTTAATAACTACTGTTAATTTTGTATTTAATCATTTATATGTGATATATAATTGTCCGTGAAGGCTGGAAGTGAAAAACTCCTTATATTCAGGTGTGCATAATTATTAGGCATGTTTTCTTTTACAGATAAAATGAGCCAAAAAAGATATTTAACCCAGACTGAAAAGTCCAAATTATTAAATGCCCATGAGAAGAATGCAATACTAATGCATTACAAGAATTTGCAAAGTTAAGGCTTGACCATTGGACAGCCAAATGCTTGTTGAGTCTGCATGGTCAGAAAAAACAGGTGGAGAAGAAAAGATGCATGTTAACTGCAAAAGAATTAGGAATTAAGGTGAAGAATTAGGTGTGACACCATCAGGAACCGTTTCCAGTTCTCCAGCGCCACCATTTACCAGAACTGCAACCTACCTGGAGTCTTCAGAAGTACAATGTGTCAGGTTCTCAGAGACTTTGCTTGGTAAAAAATCCTAAAAAATGCCCCTGACTCAATAAGAATAACAAGCTGACGTGTTGTGAAATACGTGAAGACAGTATTTTTTTTTTTTTTTTTTTTTTATAGGCTTTATAGACAGATAAGTTGAGAGTGACTCTTGAAGGACAAGCATCACATCCTCTTGTACCTCTGATTCAAGAATTTATCCTCCAAAATCTGGCAGTACATTTTGGGAGTTCATGTTTAGTCTCCAATCCTGAAAAGTCTGACTTGCAGAGATGGACTAAACATGAACTCCCAAAACTTACTGCCAGATTTTGGAGGATAAATTCTTGAATCAGAGGTACAAGAGGATGTGATGCTTGTCCTTCAAGAGTCACTCTCAACTTATCTGTCTGTAAAGCCTATAGAAAAAAAACTGTCTTCATGTATTTCACAACACGTCAGCTTGTTATTCTTATTGAGTCAGGGGCATTTTTTAAGATTTTTTACCAAGCAAAGTCTCTGAGAACCTGACACATTGTACTTCTGAAGACTCCAGGTAGGTTGCAGTTCTGGAAAATGGTGGCGCTGGAGAACTGGAAACGGTTCCTGATGGTGTCACACCTAATTCTTCACCTTATTTCCTAATTCTTTTGCAGTTAACATGCATCTTTTCTTCTCCACCTGTTTTTTCTGACCATGCAGACTCAACAAGCATTTGGCTGTCCAATGGTCAAGCCTTAACTTTGCAAATTCTTGTAATGCATTAGTATTGCATTCTTCTCATGGGCATTTAATAATTTGGACTTTTCAGTCTAGGTTAAATATCTTTTTTGGCTCATTTTATCTGTAAAAGAAAACATGCCTAATAATTATGCACACCTGAATATAAGGAGTTTTTCACTTCCAGCCTTCATGGACAATTATATATCACATATAAATGATTAAATACAAAATTGACAGTAGTTATTAAGACTGATGTGGTTTGGAATTGGTAAAATGTGTTTGGAAAAAAAATATGACCAGAATATCAACATGCCTAATAATTCTGCACACAGTGTAATGAAGCACAAGACTGCAAATCGAATCATCATCCATGTGGGGAAGAAAGATATTCAGAAAGAGCAGTCAGAACTCCTAAAGAAGGATTTCAGTGAACTCATTGAAACACTTCGAAGACTTGAAGTTCAGCCGTTCATCAGTGGACCACTACCAGCATGGGGAACTAACATTATTTTCATGGTTGCTTGGGCTGAATACATGGCTACAAAGAACCTGCAGTCTAAAAGGAGTCGACTTCATTGACAACTTCAATCTTTTCTGGGGCCATAGACAGCTGTTTAAACTGGATGGCCTCCACCCAAACAAACTTGGTGCAAGAGTGCTAAAGGACAACATTTATTTTTCACTCCGTCATCCTTCAGTGGAGTGTACCAATCCACCCAATATGAATGGCACACACACACATGGACAAAGTATGAGTGACCAAAGGACTTCAAATCAGTTTCAGAGTCATCATGTGGTCGACACATCCCACAAGGACACTGATAACACCACACAGCCACAACAAGCACCGCTCATGGACACCATCCCAGCTAAGCCCTGCCCACAGAGCTCATCACAGACAGACTGTGACGTACTACAAGAGCTCCAAGACTCAGTGCCGAAGGACAACTTTCTGGTAAACAGCCAGGAAAGCCAGGACAAGATATTCCAGCCACTGGAAACACCGGAGCCAGAGCCCCGCTCACAAGACACATTATCCCTGTAGTATTTTTATGGAAGAAAAGACAGAGAGACACGGAGTTATCAGGTATGCCGTCTTTACTGTTTGTTAACTTCCTTGTTAACTGCCTTAACTGCCGCTGAACAATCACAGCGCATGCGCATAATGAACATAGCGTAACACAATGCACTAATATATCACATTCCTTCCTCCTTAGATTTGAACCTAACTGAACCTAAGCTTAATTTGGGTGTAGCTTTGAACACAAGTATCCTTTAATATTAACACAAAACTTTGAACTCATGTGTTATCCTTAACAGTCTTTAGCTAGTAACTCAGACCTAAAGATTAAGTCTTTGTGGTGCCTTTCTTTGCCTTTTGGGATAACGCCGTTCAGGGTGTGCTTCAGAAGATTGATCAGGTTGAACTTCTGGATCAGATGTTCCAGCTCTCTGAACTGGCAGATCATCAAAGAGGTCATCACGGATCCCTTCACTTTGCTGTCCTGAAGACCTTGACGGTAGTATGTGGTCCACATGTACTTTAACTTTTCGATGTCCCAATTGTACACATTAAGTCAGAGGTCCTCAACGCTGCAGAATCATGCCTGGGATCCAGAGCTTCTTGGGATGTCTGAAGTCTCGCACTAACACCCTCTCTCCCAAACTGAATGCGCGGAGTGTCTTTGACTTCTTATCATGCACTTTTTGCTGTTGAAGCTGGTGCTTCGATACAACATCCGACACATCTGACTTGAGTAATGAAAATCGAATGCGTGGTTGCCGTTTCAGGAACAACTCTGCTGGTGTGCGTTCCGTGACTGTGTGTGGAGTATTTCTGTATGTGAACAAGAAACGGGCTAGCCGCTGACTGGGAGACACTGTCTGAGACTGCATTCGAGTCCATGCCTTTTTAAAGGTTTGCACAGCCCTTTTGAATGGACATCTATCACCACCAGGAAATGCTGCTTGTTGATCTCCGCATAATCCACATGTATTCTCTCCCACGGTGCTGTGGCCCATGACCATGGATGGAGAGGGGCTGTTGGGGGTCTATTCAGTGTGGTTTCACATGATAAGCACTGACTGACAAATGCCTGAATCTCATGATCTAAACCAGGCCACCAAAGGAAGCTTCTTGCCAGAGCTTTCATTCGAGTGACTCCTGGATGACCCTCATGTAAGTCTGAGAGCAATCTTCTCCTGTACTTTGGTGGAATGACCACACGTGATCCCCACAGAACACATCCTTGGTCTGTGGACAACTGATCTTTCCTTTCATAAAAAGGTTTGAGATTTGGATTAGGTACAAACTTAGGCCACCCAGTCAGTGTGAGATCCAAGACCTTTGACAGTATAGGGTCACGTCTGGTCTCTTCTGCAATGTCTTTAGCTGAGACCGGCAGTTCCTCCACATGAGAGATCAGAAACACTCCTTCATGCTCTTCCTCGGAAGGACAATGTTTGCATGGAAGATGGGATAATGCGTCTGCATTTGCATGGTCACAGGAACGACAGTACTGTATCTCATAGTCATATGCCAAGAGAAGTAATGCCCACCGTTGCATTCTTAATGCAGCCAGAGTTGGAACTGCGGACGTTGGTCCAAATATAGCCAAAAGTGGTTTGTGATCTGTCAGTAACACAAACTTCCTTCCACATAGATACTTATGGAATTTCTTTATGCCAAAAATTATGCTCAAAGCTTCTTTTTCTATTTGAGCATAATTCTGCTCGCTCGATGTCAGGGTCCGCGATGCGAATGCAATCGGTTTCTCTTCTCCTGAGGGTAGGATATGTGAAATGACTGCACCCACACCGTATGGAGAGACGTCACAGGCAAGTCGGAGAGGTTTTCCTGGATCATAATGTGCAGGTCATTTACTGTTCAGGAGCTGTTGTTTGCAAGCTTTAAATGCCTCTTCACAACTTGGTGACCAATTTCATTTGGTGTCTGCTTGCAAAAGCTGGTGCAAAGGATGCAGTAATGTTGAAAGATTGGCCACAAACTTTCCATAATAATTAAGTAATCCTAAGAAGGACCTTAATTCTGAGACATTCCGTGGAGCTGGTGCATTAATGATCGCTTCAACTTTGTCTTCTGTAGGATGTAGACCGTGCTCATCTATCCTGTAGCCCAAGTATTCCACTGAATCTTGGAGAAAAGCACACTTTGCAAGTTTCATCCTCAGTCCATGCTTCTCTAGCCTGGCCATCACCTGATCCAGTACTACTAGATGTGCTTCCTCGGTAGGTGCTGACACCAATATGTCATCCATAAAGCAAACAACGTTATCTATGCCTTGGAGTATCTGATCCATTGTGTGCTGAAAAACAGCCAGAGCTGTTGAAACACCATAGGCCAGGCGGTGATAACAGAAAAGACCCTTGTGGGTGTTAATTGTCAGGTACTGCTCTGACTCATGATCTAGAGGTAGCTGTTGGTATGCGAATGACAGATCAAGTTTGCCGAATACTTTACCTCCCACCAGGGTGGCAAACAGATCCTCTGTATTTGGCAGTGGATATTCTTCTGGTAGTATACAGCGATTAATAGTGACTTTGTAATCACTGCACACTCTGACAGAACCATCTTTTTTTGGGACTACCACTATTGGTGCTGCCCAATCACTTCGATCCACTTGAGTGATGATTCCATGTCTTTGTAGCCGCTCTAACTCCTTCTCCACTGCTTCCCTCAGAGCATATGGGACAGGTCGCGGCTTATGAAATATTGGTTTACTATCTCGCTCCACTCGGATTCTTGCCTGGAATCTCTGATCTTTCCATAACCCTCTTTAAAAAGATCCTTATGGTTGTCCAGAGCAGCTTTGAGAGAGAGCTGAGTTGCGGTCTCTTGTTTTAGGCTGAAAATCTTACCCCAGTCAAGTTTAATCTTCTGCAGCGAATTTCCTCCCAGTAATGGAGTTTTGTCACCCTTGATTACCATCAGTGGCAGTGTCCACTCATTTCCATTGTACTGGACTGGCACTTGGATTTCTCCCAACACTGGAATTGTATCTCCAGTATATGATGAGAGATGAATTTCCACTGGCTGCAAGGGGCAGTCACTCAGGAGCTCCTTGTACACCGATTCTGGAATTTGAGATACAGAAGCACCGGTGTCAATTTGCATGGTTACTTTATTCCCTGAGAGGTCCAATTGCAGAAATAGTCCATCTTTCTGTCCTTGAGCAGTGTAAACTGTGAAAAGTTCAAATGCATCCTCGGAAGCACTTGATTCCTCAGTTGTAGCTGTCACTAACTGGGCTTTACCAACTCATTTACTGCTTTTGCAGACCTTTTTCAAATGGCCTGTTTTACCACATGCATGACATACTGCAGTGCGGAAATGGCATTTCTGTGGCTGATGACCCTCTCTACCACAACGATGGCATGTCACTTTTTGTCGACCTAAAGAGCTCTGTGCTGATCTACTTGATGCAGTGAAACTTGAATGAGAAGACCCTCTATGCTGTTTGTCTTTCTGTTTTCCCCTTGAATGGCTGGCAACACTGTGAACACCAGCACTGGAATGGTCAGCACGTTCTGTCAACTCCTTTGTATCCTTGTATGCCAGTTCCAAGCCAAGAGCAATTTCACAGGCTTGTTTGAAAGTCAAATCTTTCTCAGATAAGAGACGTTTACACTAAGCTTCGCCTGACATAACACAGACAAACTGATCCCTCAGTGCATCGTGGAGGAACTGGCCAAACTCACATGTGCTAGCAAGTCTTTTCAGATCAACAATATAGTCTGTTAATGTTTCACCTTCTTTTTGATATCGTCTGTAATATCGGAAGCGTTCAGCGATCAGTATTGGTTTTGGCTTAAAATGCAGCGACAATGTTTCAGTCATTTCTTTATGTCAGATCGGTCACTTTCCTTGGTTTACTCAAATTCTTCAGTAGTCCATACTCTGCAGGACCCAAGACACTCAGAAACACGTCTGCTTTCTTTTCTGCTGCAATGTCATTTGCTGCAAGCCATCTTTCAAATCGCTCTAAGTAAGTTTCAAAATCCTCTTTCTTACTTTCAAATTCAGGAACTCTGCCAATCATTGCCATGTTGCTGTCACTTTTTGTTGTTTATCGCCTCTGTGCAATTCAAAATTTTTTTTTCTATTTATTTTCTCTCATATCCGTCTTCTTATACTTGCAATTTCTTTACGAAGTACCCGCGATGGCCACTAGATGTCGCTCTTCTGCTTTTCAGGAGCTGCAGCCTGACTTATCTCCACCATCACGCTGCGCGACCCATTGTAGACTTTCAGTGTCTGGTTGTTTGAAAAACTGGCTAACAATTTCTGTAGTATTGCAAACTCACTTGCACATGAACTAATATCACTTTGCTTCGCTGTGGAATCAATGTCCTCGTCGCCACTGTAGTATTTTTATGGAAGAAAAGACAGAGAGACACGGAGTTATCAGGTATGCCGTCTTTACTGTTTGTAACAATCACAGCGCATGCACATAATGAACATAGCGTAACACAGTGCACTAATATACCACAATCCCTCTCTCCAGCATCTCCACCTCTAAGCTTCTCACAGAAAATGGAGGAACTGGTATATGCTGGAACCAGACTCTCCCACTCTTTTGCTGCAAGCCCCCAGATATCAACTAAAAAACGGCGGGCACCACAACCACCAAAGCCTGTGGGTCCTGCTTGCCCTCCTCCTCCTTCGAGAGCTCTCCGGCCACTGCCACAACGCCGGAGCCCAAACCCTCCTCCATCTGCTGTAGGTGAACCAAAAACAGCTGATAACAGCTCTCAGTGATATGTGTCGGGTCCCCGCTACGATATCAGCAACATTCAGGAATGTTTACAGAACAAGCGGGAACCCAGTGTGCCTGTAGCTTTCTCTATCTCTTTTTTATTACGTGATAGAAAGTCTAAGGCCTTCTCAAGCAATACGGTTGACCCATCTAATCTGCGGCCTATTAGGTATCAAACTAAGACTGCTGTAGAGACAAAAAGTAATGGCATCAAGTTAGCCTTATTAATCATTCGCTTACTAAAAAATAAATCATTTCTGATCAATGACTTAATAACCACAAACAACCTGGATTTGGCTAGAAGACAGCTGAAGTGCAACAGTCCTCAATGAGCTGTTAGGAGAGGTGGCGGTGTAGCTGCTCTATTTAAAGATGTCTATCAATGCAAGCAAGTGTCATTTGGTCAGTACTTGTCTTTTGAACATCTAGGGATTGTGCTGAAAGGTGCTCCACGCGTTCTATTTATCATTATTTACAGGCCTCCAAAATACTCTCCAGCCTTTGTTGAAGAGTTCACAGAACTGTTATCAATGATTTCCTCAGAGTTTGACTCAGAAGGCATGTAGTAGCTTTTGTAATTCATTGCTTCTATTCTTTAATAGCCATTGCACAAACAATATCTGCATCAACATCTCCTTTAACAACGTCTGGAACAGCAACACTGGCAGGTAATTATGAACCATTGAATTAGAGCCACTGAACTGAACAAATGCACAAACTCGAGAATAACTTGAGGCAAGTATGAATCTCATCCAGTTTCTGAACTTTTGTTACACTTTTAACAGATATGCATAAAAATGTCAGTCATTCTTTTTTTTTTTTTTTTTAAAGGGAGCAAAAGTATTGATTGCTCTTTGAATTGACAAGAAACAATATCTTCAACAAAAAATACATTAACATTCGTCAAGTGAGTTCTGAGATATTTTTAATTTGTGTTCATTCTTTCAGAATCCACCACATCAACCACTACAGTCTATTTGTCTATTATGTGTCTTTTCATATATTTATTCTAATCACTTGTTCATTTTGTTATCTGTGTCTTGTCACTTGTCATCTTGTCTGTGCACTGAAAGCTTCTGTCACCAAGACAATTTCCTTGTGTGTGTAAGCACACTTGGCAATAAAGCTCTTTCTGATTCGGATTCTAGTTAGCGCCATGATGAATTTCATAAAATTCGACTTAAAAGTTAACTCAGAACTAACACAATCTGATTCTGCAATTGCTTAATCACACTTACAGAGTGAAAATTATGCATATTTTTAAGAAATGACAACATACTAGAGACATTCACGGAGATAAACAATCAACTCACACGCTTCGCGTGAATTATTTAAACCAGTTACAATAGGATTTTGATCATATCTCCACATCTCTGAAAACATTTGTTTTTAGAAAGCTGAAATAGAGAGAGACACACAGCAAACTAATTACTAATAACATTAACACCTTATTTGAGTGTCTTTGTTACGTTACATATTTACTGTAGTAATAACAGTAAATTGGGTGTAATTACATGCAACTAACCCTAAACCAAATCTTAGTCCTAATTGTACAGTAAGTACACGTTGTTAATACTACTCTGTGCTCAAATATATAATTACAATTACATGAAATGTTAATCATGTTAATCAATGGCATCCTAATATTTGACTTGGTAAGTGGATAAAAAATGGACATTTATTTTTAAGCACAGTTTTGTAGTATATTTTTTAATTATTCTAACTATTTGCAGTAGACAGACAGTGTAAGTTTTGTTTTGTTTTTTTCATTCCAGGGGATGTTCTGCCTTGAACAAAGGCAGGGACCATTAAAAAACACTGCAAACTTCCTGCTAACCCTTGATTCCTGAGTTCCCTGAGTTCTAAGGGGTTTTTGTAAGAGACACTGTAAAGACATTGCTTTAAACTGTGTTTATGACAATCCTAATGCATTATGCTATCTGATTACAGGACTCCTGGTTTTATCTCTGACGTTATCATCATGAGATTGTCTCAAGTTTTCCGACAAATGCTGGTGTTCATATCAGTCCTGTCACTTGGTAAGGTTTTGTTTGCTGTTTGATCAGTCTTAATGTGGAAAAGGCAACAAAAATATAGAAATGTGATTGTTTCTAAAATTTAATCATCACTCTTTCTCTTTAACAGCCAGAGCACAAACAGCAGCACCATCAGGTAATGCAGATTTTTGAATTAGAGCCAGATCTGTTTTTTTCTCACAACCTATAAACGCTGCTTTGGTGCAAATTGAATAAACATAAGAAAGGTGTGAGCATGTTTATCAAAATTGTGGTTATGTAGATGGCATCTGGTTGTAGTTTTGGAGACTTTTCTAATCTGAAGGTCTCTAAAGCCGGGCTCACACTACAGGATTTTTCGCCCGATTTCGCCCCGATTTTCCCCTCCCGAGAATCGGAGCAAAAATCTTGTCAAGCACCTCGATCTTGCACCTCCCGATCTGCTCTCACACAAATCGGGGCCGCCCCGATCATATCAAACATGTTTGATATTCAGGATTTTAAATCAGGATGATCAAGGCTGTGATTACATCAGTACTTTCACAACAGCCAATGTGCGACCGCAAAGCAGCTGCTGTACGGTCCACTGGATAGTGGAGATTGAGAAAACTGCTCCTTATGTTTTTGTAGTAACACTGTCTGTATAAGATGTTGAAAACATAGCACAACCACATGAAGTAAGGAAAGTTCTGCAAGTTTAACTTATGTGCAAAATTGGAATATCGTTTAACTCGTTCAAGAGAACATTGTTACTTCATGGGAAACTGGCACAAAATATTCATAATACAAATGGAAGCTGATGCAGCCGTGCCACTGTTGCTCTTTATTCTTACATCATAAAATAACGCGCCTCAGAGTGGTGTTTGGGAATGCAATAGTGTGAGATTTCTCAAAAGTTCTGAGAAGTAATTATATCCAAGTATAATGAGTAATTATAGTAAGTATAGTAATTATAATAAGTAATTATATCCACTGATCGTGGCCACTGTAGTCAATGCTTATGTTTATACCAACCGCGCCACGGCACGCTTCAGAAGCGTCTCTCCACACTGCTTTGCTAAGGATGCAAGTCTACGTCTCCTTCGATTAAAAATAATGGCTAGTGCGTTGGCTTTGATATCCACCTTATTTATTCAAATTTAACATGTCTGGCTTCTGGTCTCATCCACATCCTGCTATTTTTACCTGTACAAAACAGCTTGTTCTGCTGCTTGATATTGCAAATAGGTGTGATTTACCATATTATTTCGATGTATTATCTTAATTATGAATACACTGGTTTGTAGTGCAGACAGTTTTACTGTTTACTGCACTTTGTTATTCTTCTCGTACTTTCCCTATAGTGGCTAATAAACCAGAAGTTTTGTCATAGGCTTACTTCCGTGTTGAAGAATAAGGTGGATACATAAACCAACATTGGTCGTCATGACTCACTGCAGGAGATATAAAATTACGTTTTAGTCGCATAACTTTGGTTAATGGACATGCCGTCATTTCCCGATAGTTTTTTATTTACATTTATAAAACATCACAAAAGTTTTGCGCAAATCAGTAATGGAAATGCACCTAGTATCAACATGCAATACTGTCGATGAAAAAGCATGATGTTTCCAACCATGATGTTTTCCTTCAAGAATTTAAGTGATTTTGGTTTTAATGGATTAATGGATTTTTGTTTTTTTGGATTTAAGTGAATTTTTTTTTTTTTAATTATGTTTAGGAATGTTCAGAATGTCTATCCAAATATACCTCTTGCTCTCTGCCATTTTTCTGATCACAGAAAAAATGGCAGAGAGCCATTTTGTGCATCAAGGGATTTATTCAGTAAATGTGTGTCTATGCACATCTTTTCTTATTGGATTCAAAAAAAAAGTATATGCCTGAGTGCATGTGTTTTAGGCTCATTGGAAATACGTGCTATTCTAATTCTAACTATTCTAATTGATTTTTCACAGACCCCTGCTACAAATATACTGTGCTGGACGATCCTCGGAGATCCATAGACTACCGATATCCCAGCCAATTAATGTGTGACACTAATGTCACCTGGGTCGGCTGGTACCGTCTTTTCATTCAGGGTCAGAGCGCTCAGATGCCAGAAACGTGTGTTGAAACAAATAGTTGTGGCACTCATGCCCCCCTGTGGCTGAACGGAGCACATCCAACAGTTAATGATGGTGTGGTCACTCGAAATGTCTGCGGTCACTGGGTGAATAACTGCTGCAATTTCCAGTCCAATCCCATTAAAGTGAAAGCCTGCCCAGGAGGTTATTATGTCTATGAGTTTGTAAAGCCAGTTAACTGCTATTTGGCATACTGTGCAGGTAAGCATATTTAACATTCACCCATGTATGTGTTTGTGTAATATGTTACATTTATGAGTTTGTCACCTTTAGTAACAACAAATAATAAATTATATTATACACAGTAAACTTCTATAAATAATATAACAATTAATTGATTCATAAAAAAGCTTTATTATTGTAAGTATCGAAAAATAAAAGTTGTGGGCCAATGTTGAAAACACATTTTTGTGCTTATATGCACAGAACGATTCAGATAGGCCATAAATATTTTGTGGATTGTACAGTAATTTTGTTAATATCAAAAAATTATTGCCCATGAACTTTTTAAAATGAATGAGATAAGACGACATTGGCATCATGAGGGACAGTGTTTTTATTTAACAGTTGCTATTGTTGAAGAAAAAAGGTAAGACTAAAATGTAGTCAAAACTTTTTTTTTGTTTTTAAGCCAGTGTTTTGATACATTTCATGTAAGCCCATGTAATGTGTTTGTATGCTTAGTTTATTTAAAACACGTAATTCAACAAATGCAAGTTAGTATGTTATGTGTATGATTGTGTGTGGCTTTTAGTTCATGTCACCGGAAGATAAGCTTTACATCTGTGTGTCTCCTCCACCAGAGGTCATCATCATCGTCCTGCTACTAACTGGATTCATTCATTCATTCATTCCTTCAACATAAGCAACATAAATGAGTGTGAAATGTAAACACCAGTATACAGAAATGTAAACATTTTTGTTTGTTTGTTTGTTTGTTGTTTATTGTCTTGGCAGCACCAGCAATATTCTTCCCATTCATCTCAGCAGGAGACATAAACAGCACTGTTGCTGATGATGGAAGCTCTCCTGTTATTCAGCTGTCCAGTCCTTTTCTGTTCTTTGGTCGCACATACCAGCAGATTTATGTAAGAATTTGACTCCATCTTCATTCTGAGTCTAAATGTGTGTGGTTGATGCTTTATAATCTGTGAATAAGTGAAATTTGTGGATGTGATTTTAACAATATTTCTCATGTTTCAGGTGAATAATAATGGACACCTTACATTCAATCAGCCTTTATCAGCATCTGCTCCCTACTCATTTCCCGCTATAAGAAGCCAAGATATAATTGCTGGTCTCTGGACAAACCTTGACAACAGTGTGAAAGGTGTTGTTTCATATCATCAGTACACCAGTGGAAATGTTCTCACCCGCGCCACTCAAGATATAAACACACATTTCCCAAATCTAAACTTCACCACTTCTTGGGTCTTTGTTGCAACGTGGAATAAAGTCGCTTACTTCAACTTAACCAGTACAGTAAGTTTAATATTCTTCTGAAATATGAGTGATTTTACCTAATCCAACACTTATTGAACACATTAGACCACAAAGACAGTGACAGAGAAAATAATAATAAATTAGAACAGTAGAAGAGTAAGGTCACACAATAAGTAAGGGATAATGTGATCAGGATAATCTTGCTTCATCCTGAAAATGTTTATTCTGCAGTAACTGGGGTGTACAGTATCCCACTTATTACATTAATAATTAGGCACAAAATATTGATTTGAGTTTAAATGATAATCATTTAAACCCAAAGATTCTGCAAAAAAAAGTTCCTCACAAACATCTTTGAGTCTAGACTATTAAGTCATAGTACAGTCAAATCACTAATTACACAGCGTTTCCCAACATTAATAAAGATGAGGACAAAAAAGTGTTTTAAATCTTAAAAGTTTATAATCTTAAATCCAATACAGTGTACAAAACAATCAATCTGGCAACAAGACGAGCAATTAAACAATATTACAGACCATATTACTAATATATATTAATATTACTGACCAGTCTGAATCAAGTATTCAAAACCGTGAGTGCTACATTTAAAGTTTTTTTTTTTTTTTTTTTTTTTTTTAAATCCTTTCAGGAAACATCGTTTCAAGTAGTTTTAATTTCAGGCAGTAATTATTCATTTATTCTGATGAATTATGGTGACATTGCTGTAACTGGACATCCGGTGGAGGTAAAACAAACTTGTTTTCTGTATTGTGAACAAAATGTTACTATTCACTACTGAATAAAAGTATATGTACTGTTTACTATAATGTTTTTACATACTTTCAGGCTGGTTATGACACAATTAACTCCACAGACTACTTTGTGATTCCTGGATCAATCAACGGGAGCTTCATCTCAAACCTCAGGAACTCCAGTAATGTCAATGTTCCCGGTCGATGGGCCTTCAGGGTGGACAGTGGATCAAAGTCAAACAAAGGTAACCTTACAACTCACACATTACTATCAGTTTGTTCATCATCATAAGGTGTTACACCTAGAAAATATTATTTTACAAACCGATGTTATGACACATCCAAACGGTCAAACTTAATTTCACTCACATATAAACAACACTCATATAGAACATGTACACAGTCAACAGATAACAAATAACTCATCATTCTGTGTGTATGTGTGTTTCCCTTTAGAGAACATTGTTGGACTTAAAGTGAAACTTTCCTCATTTTCTGACCTAACAGATACTGGAAATATTCAGGTCGTTTTACAGCAAGTAAGACACAAACACAACTATTTATACTAAATGCAATGCTAATAAACAACATGGGGATAGTTTGATCTGTTTCTACTTTTTTTTTTTTTTTTAGATAAAACACGAGCTGGTCAAGTACGGTCTACCAAACAGTTTTGAGCTGAAGTTAAGAAAACTGCAAAAGATAAAGCCGTAATATCAGTTTCCTTTAGGAAAAAGTTTTATGAACTTTTTCCACATGAACAAATTTTTCAAGTTTTTCACATTTTACAGTAACTTACTTAAATCTTCCATACAAGGTTTCTTTGCATGTTTATGAGATTTGTACAGTGTGACCATAAACAACATTTGTGAATGAATGAATCAATCAATTAATGAATTAATGAAACAGTTTGTCTAATTACACTTCATTAGAACCATGATTTATAAGGATACAAATACTTCACTGACTCTTGCTTTGCCTGAATGGTCTCAGTGGTGAGAACAAGGATTGCAAAACAAATGTAAAATCCAAATGTCTTTAAAGAAAAAAAAAAACAACTTAACTCTACATAAGTTGATCAGCATTTCTGTACTGATCAGTGCTGATTTTGATACAGACTTTCTATAGCTCGAACAGCCATGTAAAATACATGGATTCAGTTCCCAGATAATGTGTGAACTAAAACAATGTAAAGCTTGAATGCAATGTAAAGTTAGTCGCTTTGAATAAAATCATCTGCAAATTACACAAATGCCATATCATATGCTGTCACAGTGCACGATTTTGCTTGCATCTTTCTATCTGTAGAATCACTAAACAAAAAACAACGCCCACAACTATAACCGTCAAAATAATGTCACAGAATGTTATTTCTAGGTCAGTCGAGGTTGATAAGGACCATTTTTAACTCCTTAACACAAAAATAATGATGACAAAATAATATAAAAATAGATAGGGGTAGACTGAGTACATTTGAGACATGTGTACAGTTGAAACACCTTAAAAAACTTGCATACACAGGAACCCCGAGCAGTGATTTTTGCTACAAAGATGCGTATTAGTGTTTTCTTTAATCGTGGGAAATTTGAAATGTGTGCATCTTTCCACTCCAAAGATATCGGCAAAAGACATAGTGACAAGCTGTCAGCAAATGATTTTGAAACTTATTTTGCGTAATGTGGGCTTTAACTAATGCTCAAGTAGTTACATTGCATAATTTGGGCTAATGGTTTGCAATAAAAAAAAAAAAGCTATATAATTTACCTCACGTTACCAAAATATCAACTTTAAAAAAAAAAAAAAGTGGGCTATCTAAAAAAAAAAAAAAAAAAGATAAAAGAGGAGAGGAGAAAACACGAGTTTGTGAAATCCCCATCTTATTTTACTAAAGCTGATGATGGTGTGAAAGTTGTGGGATAGCAAGTGGACCTGGCACATGGAGCAGATATAAACACAGCGTCATCATTCCCACAGATTTTAGGTTAATTTGATTATAAACTTGCTGGATGTATTAGCCTATTGCTTTTTGTGTTTGAAAGACGTGTATTCGCTTATGGGTTGAGAGATAACCCGGTAGAAATATGTAAATCCTTTTTGCGCGTCATGATGTAGGCTGGTTTAAGCCATGCTATCAAATTTAACTGTTCAAGGACATTAAGCAGCAAGGCAGAATTAATTTTTGCAAATGCGCGCGTTAAAACGATTTCAGCCTGATACGCAGCACGCACCTGCACAGCGCCTGACTAAACTTGAGTTGTTTTAACCTGTTCAAATACACAGTTACGTGTCAAAATGCCTGTCTTCTCGTCAACACAGTCATTTGTCCTAAAAATGAATGTAGTT
Source organism: Cirrhinus mrigala (assembly GCA_036247105.1). NCBI lineage: Eukaryota > Metazoa > Chordata > Actinopteri > Cypriniformes > Cyprinidae > Cirrhinus > Cirrhinus mrigala. The sequence continues at coordinate 3,654,442 of CM070018.1, forward strand.
AAAGATACAGCATGCGTAGTAGTAGGCTATATGAGAAATTGCCATTATAAGATGAGATTTTAAAGGCGTAGTTCACCCAAAAAATTAGAAATACTGGCATCATGTACTCACCCTCAAGTTGCTCTAAACCTGTATGAATTTCTTTGTTCTCCTCAACATTTCTGGTCTCCACTGACTCCAACAGTGTTTTTTTTTTTTTTTTTTCATACTATGGAAGGGGGTCCAGCAACTGTTTGCTTACCAGTGTTGTTCCACAGCAGTTCAACAGCAGAAAGAAAACTCATACAGGTTTAGAACAACAACAGAATTTGTGTGAACTATTCAAAGTAGCCTATGCTGTTACCATCTGTGTCAAACATTAGAAATAAATCACTGTCCTTGACTGAATCACTGAATCTTTTTTTTTTCTCATTCTATTATAAGTCATGACTGTTCACTTGTCTTCAGTAAGCTTGTTTTTATTAGGCTATTTTTTTTTTTTTTATTATTGTTTCTTTTTGATATTGAAATTGGTAGCAAGAATTATGAAATGAAAAGGATAAAAAAGCTATTTATATATATTGTTATTGTGTTGGTGGGCCCTGGGGCACAGTGAGGTCCTGACTGAACTGACTGAACCAGTATTTCCAGGGCAAGAATCTTGACAACATTGTTTGTTCTTATCATTTCCAGTCAGGAGGGTGAAATATTAGGCTAGTATCTTGATTTGTACACATCTTTACCAACTATTAACTTTAGTTTGTCAAAATATTGTGCCCTTTACTGCTTACTAAGTCTATATGATTTAGCAGCTTCCACACGTTTTTTTTTTTTTTTTTTTTTTTTTTTCATGGTTTAGACAGCAAAAATTAGCAGAACAATGTATTTAGTAGTACATTAACCATGCAATCCATGCTGTTGTTTACATCTGAGTATCTCCAGGTAACTGACCAAACTGTAATGTAAGTGCAAACCCTTTATAGCTACCAGTCTGGACAGTTTAAAAGATGTCATGATGCATGACAAATCGTATAGTCCCATATTAAATTGTTCAGCTGTGCTCTGGTTTTGGAGTTACAGTGATATTAACAAAGAGCCCTCATGTCATCTCCCTCCACAGGTGTAATTCACGTTTTGAGAGTCAAGTAAATCTCCCACTCTTTTCCGAATAATTTATATTCCACCTCCACCTCTGTTGACCTAATGGATAGGATTATATTTAGCTATAGGGTTATGGGTATGCTTAGGCTGTGATTGAACATTGTGTCTCCACCCATTAGATATTCTAAGGGGGAGCTGCATGTCAAGCTCATACACCAGTAAAGCACTGCACATCAGTAACTTCCTGCATAGTTTTCATTTAATCTGTAACTAGTGCAAATACAGGCTGAATGAGACTTTCTGAGGTAAGTTTTAAAATATTTCTCTCTCTCTCTCTCTCTCTCTCTCTCTTTCTACAGATCAGTTTATTCATTTAGATTTATTCAAATTGACTTACAAATGAGGAATATCAGAAGCAAATTGTCGTTTGACCAACAATACTTATAGTAATGACAAGTTTAAATATTATTTATTTCAGATTTTATTTAATTGGATAGATTTTTGTGTTGTTGTTTTTTTCCCACATATGAAAAGGAATAAAGTTGTTTCCTTTAATGAATATATAAATCCCTCTTATTACAGAACAATGACTCTTTTTCACTTCGTTGAACTAGTCATCATGAGAATCCTTCCAGTTTCACAACATCTGCTGCTGTTAATAATAATGTCAGTCCTGTCACCAAGTAAGTTCTTTATCTTAGTACCATTCTTAATGTTAAATGATCAAAAAAATGCATCTCATGCATGTATTAAAACTTAATCTCTTTTATGTCTTTAACAGGCTTGGCACAAACAACTGCAGCACCACAAACAAGTAATAATATCTTTGAATTACAGCCATTTTTATCTTACAACCCACTAAACAGCCTAAATTAATTGGAAAATAAATCCATGAACCTCAGAAATCAATCAGATGTTTATATGTTCTTAAAGGGGCTGTCAAGATTTTAATAAAACTTGTCTGTCTATGCATTAGAATTTATATATACTAAAGCCGCTTGAAATTGGCGAAGTTACCACTTGAAGAAGTCCACTTCCAGAACAAAAATTTACAGATAATGTACTCACCCCCTTGTCATCCGAGATGTTCATGTCTTTCTTGAGCTGTTTGTAGCTGTTTTTTGAGGAAAACATTTCAGCATTTTTCTCCATATAGTGGTCTTCTATGGTGCCCTGAGTTTGAACTTCCAAAATGCAGTTTAAATGCGGCTTCAAACGATCCCAAATGCAGGTCTAAACTATTCCAGCTGAGGAAGAAGGGTCTTATCTAGCGAAACGATTGTATTTTTTAAATAAAAATAGCCAATTTAAATACTTTTTAATCTCAAACGCTCATCTTGTCTTGCTCTGCCTGAACTCGGTGTATTCTGGTTCAAGGCAGGGTATGTCGAAAAACTCCACTCGTATTTTCTCCCTCAACTTCAAAAATCATTTCAAAATCATCCTACATCGCTTCAGAAGTACCGACCCAGTCTTTGCAAAGTGAACATACAAAGAAGATCAAACACCCTTAACAAAAAAGGTAAAAAAGCAATGTAGGATGACTTTGAAGCTGAGGGAGAACATGAGATGGGAGTTTTTTGACATACCCTAACTGTCATGAACCAGAAAAAAACAGAGTAAGAGTAAGACGAGATGAGCGTTTGACATTAAAAAGTATATAAATTGTATTATCTGTATGAAAATAACCGATCGTTTCGCTAGATAAGACCCTTCTTCCTCGGCTGGGATCGTTTGAAGCCGCATTTAAACTGCATTTTGAAAGTTCAAACTCTGGGCACCATAGAAGTCCACTATATGGAGAAAAACGCTGAAAACATACTTTCTTTATGACTGAAGAAAGAAAGACACAAACATCTTGGATGACAAGGGGGTGAGTACATTATCTGTAAATCTTTGTTCTGGAAGTGGACTTCTCCTTTAACCTAATGTCTGGTGTTTTTATGTTTCTTTTCATAGCCTCTGCAATATCAATCTCATTGACCACGTCCTTTTCAGACTCAGGTAATGATGCACAGGATGATGTACTGTAATATTGTTACTCACCTTCCCCAAAAACTAAAAGAAAATAGAGATTTAGCTGTACGCCATTGAAGGCCAAGCAAGCCAAGCATATCAATGGCATGTAAACTGTATGATCAGTGTGTACACCTTCCATTCCAATAAAGTTAAATCTATCCTGGCCACAAATAATAATATTTATAATATTAATATATCATGTTAACCACACTTTTTTCTTGCTTTGTTCTTTGGTGGATGATAGATGTCAGGTTAGTGGATGGTTACAGCTTCTGTTCTGGAAGACTGGAGGTTTTCCATAATGGAATTTGGGGAACTGTGTGTGACGATTCCTGGGATTCTATGGACGCTGCAGTGGTGTGCAGACAGCTGGGCTGTGGGAACGTTGTACAGGCACTGTATTATAACTTTAAAGCAGGTTCAGGGCAGATATGGTTGGATGATGTACAGTGCAGCGGGACTGAAACTGCTCTTCAAAACTGTATATCACTCGGATGGGGAATACACAACTGTGTGCATGGTGAAGATGTTAGACTCATCTGCCAAGGTGAGTTAAATGTGTTCCTGAAACACCTATGCTGTGGTTTTGGTGTCCTGCAGTATTTTAAGTCTTATTTCAAGGTATGTAATCAGTTGCATATTATATTTGCTGAAATACTGCTGTTCTTTATGCAGAAGTATTCTATCGATTTGGCTGGGTGGCAGGAGACACAAACAACAATGCTTCTCTTGATGGAAGCTCCTCTGTTATTCAGCTGTCGAGTCCATTTCTGTTCTTTGGCCGCACATACCAGAAGATTTATGTAAGAATTTGACTCCATCTTGATTCTGAGTCTAAATGTGAGTGGTGAATGTGTAATCAGTGATTTTGACAGTATTTCTCATGTTGCAGGTGAATAATAATGGACACCTCACATTCAACCAGCCTTTATCCCAAAATGTTCCAGACTACTTTCCCACTCATGGAAGCAAAGATATAATTGCTGGTCTTTGGACAAAACTTGACAACCGTGAGAGAGGTGTCATTTCGTATCAGCAGTACACCAGTGGAAATGTTCTCACTCGTGCCACTCAGGATATAAACACACATTTCCCAAATCTGACCTTCACCGCTTCTTGGGTGTTTGTGGCAACATGGGATAAAGTTGTTTATTTTAACACAAGCACAGTAAGTTATACTTTTTTTTTTTTTTTTTGAAGAATGCAAACTGTTTTACAGACCTTTTTAGCAAGACCACAAACAAGTCATTTCAAAGTAACTCATTTGTAATTGTTGCTTTGACAATAATTTGTGTAAAACAATGCACACAAAACAACAACAGTGAGAATAATATATATGTGAGATCATCAGCCCCATTTTATGTAACTTAAAAAATATATATTAATAAGAATACTCAATACTCAACTGAATAAAACAGATTATATGAACATGAGTATCACAGAGTGATATGTAACGTAAAAATGTATTTCCCCCACCCAATAATTTTTTTCATTCTTTTCAGGAAACATCATTTCAAGTGGTTTTAATTTCCGGTGGTAATCTTTCATTTATTCTGATGAATTATGGTGATGTTGCTATAACTGGACATCCAGTGCAGGTAAAAGAAACTTTTTTTTAAAGTCCTCTTATTATGCCTTTTCAAATATGACATTTCATGCAGTGTATCATGTAGCTGTATGTGAACATAAACTATTAAAAGTTGTAAAGCCGACAAAACATTAAAACATAAACTATTAAAAGTTGTGAAGCCGACAATGCACGATAAATAAAGTTATTGTCTATCAAAAAAAAAAGAGTCGTTCACAATCGCCTGAACGAGTCGTCAGGAATTCGAATCGTTTTCTGTTACGGGCACACGTCACGAAGTAACACATCTGCATAATGTCCGCCCACGTCGTGAACAACTTGCCCGCCCACAAGCACAGTAAAATTTCCATGTGGTTTACGTCATGTCGAGAAGATGCTGTATCCTAAGTACAATGCGGGATTCACCAAATGCTTGCTCTTAAAAGATGGATCAGTGCCCAGTTTATTTGGACCAGCTTGCTCCTCTGAACCTCTAACTGTAAGTGTGATTAATAATTGATGGTTGTGTTTTTTAGCGATCGTTCAAAATCGTCCTATATCGCTCATGGGGGTAAGTAAATTATCAGGACATTTTTATTCTGAAAGTGGAGTAATCCTTTAAAACGTGTTGCTCTCATGTAACATTACTCTGCATCACGCAAAATACGTATTTAGTTGTGCATGTGTTGTGTTCGCTCCGCGCAGCTAGTAGGTCTCTGGCTAACCGGCTGACAGCTTTATCTGTTCACTCGCTATTGTCTAGAAATGTGTCGATGAATTATGAATGTTTGTCGTTGTTATTACTTGAAGTTCTGATGAAGAATAGAACAATACGTTGGTGTACAAGCTGCAGTGCTTTATCAATACGTTTCTGCATTGGGTTGACGCATATACTATGGCTGTGTGGGTGCTGTTGTTTACCACCGAGTTGTGGGCGTTGATGGGCGTTCCGCGTTTGAAATTCGCTGCACGGTAACGTTAAACCAATCACAAAAGACTGGGTCATCGGACCAATCACTGCAGATTAGTGTAATGCAAAGGAGTGGTTTGAGCAAATGATTCATTTTAACGAACCGTTTGGGAGTCGCTGAGCAAATAAGGTAAAAATAAATGCATATTATAAGAAAATAAAAGTGTTTTTTGACCTTGCATGCATGTCAACTTGTTGTTGGGGACTCCCAAAACCAAAATATGAACCTTTTATAATCTATAATAGGGGCTCTTTAAACCAGCGCTTCTCAAACCTGTCTGACTTCGCTTTCTCTTTCTCTGTTTATAAAGTATAGCATTTTTTATGATTTGCAGGCTGGTTATGACACGGTCTACTCAACGGACTACTTTGTGATCAATGGCTCAAACAATGGGAGCCTCATCTCAAACCTCCAGTACTCCAGTAATGTCAATTTTCCAGGACGGTGGGCCTTCAGGGTGGACGGTGGATCAAAGTCAAACAAAGGTAACCTTACAACTCACACATTACAATCAGTTTGGTCATCATAATAAAATGTGTTACACCCCAAATATGTTATTTTGCAAACCAATGACACATTCCAACACAACAAACACGTCAACCAAAAAGCGAAACCAAAGCTCATGTACAAAATGTACACATTCAACAATTAACTCAACATTCTGTGTGTATGTGTGTTTCCCTTTAGAGAACGTTCTTGGAATTCAAGTGAAACTTTCTTCATTCTCTGACCTTACAGATACTGGAAACGTTCAGGTCGTTTTACAGCAAGTAAGACACAAACATGACTATTCATATAAAATGCAAAGCTAAGACAACATGGGGAAAGTTTAATTTCTTATTTCTTTTTGTTTCAGATAAAACAGGAGCTGGTCAAGTACGGTCTGCCAAACAGTGTCGAGCTGAGGTTAAGAAAAGTACAAAAGATAAAGCCATAATATCAGTCTTCTTCAGGAAAAGAAATAAAACAGTCCTGTTCGCTTAGCGCCTCTGATTGAACATATGAAGATTTTGTTTTTTAATTATTGTGGGTTTTATTTGAAGCTTTAAAAAGGAACATAAAACACCATAAAAGTGGTCTTACAGTATAGTAGATTATAGTAGTTAAGATGTATAACATACTGGCATCCACCCTTGGTTTCCTACACTCATGAGAAAGTTCATCTTTTATATGAATTAGTTGACAGTGGATGCCATTACAAACTGAATGATTTGATCACAAATTAGACTTATCTGGTCCTCAAGTTCAGTTTCCTGATTCAATTTGGTCACAGTGATCTGGTTAAAGACCTGCTGAAGGTCAAGAGTGGATACTGGCTGCAATTTCAGCTCTTCCTTGAAGTATACCTGTTAACATGCCTGTTTGTTTCGTGAACCAGTGTGTTCTGAAAAGGAATGTCACTCAACAGGATAGAGTACTCTTATAACATCCATACGTTTTAGCAATCATCACCGATCCACCTCTTTTCTTTGTCTCATCATGCTTTGCGTTATAAAATGTCTGCAAGAGCTGCAGGGGTTTCAAATAACCAGATCTGTAGTATGTGAAAAATTAGAGTACGCCTGTAAACTCCTTTTGCTTTAACCAAACTTGCCTAAGAGAAACATACTATTACATACTTTTGCTTTTGCTTTGGCTTTTGCTTTTGCTTTTAAACACCCTAAATAGTCTCAGCGATGAGAACATGAGGCTTGACACTACATAACTAAATTGATGCACAAATAACAATATCATATACCTCATTCTATGTTTATAAAATAAGTGCACAGAAATTCTGTTATATAGCTTTGCTAATCTGTTCTGATATGCCGATCTTTGTACACATTTTCTTTTGTGTTGCTGGTTACTATTTTAAAGTAAAAAAAAAAAGATTCAATTAAATCACTTTACTTAGTACTGTGCATTGCTGAGTAAAATGTTTAGTGTCTGCTTTTATCTGTTTAGTGCACACCTGCCTCATTTACAAATACAGTATGTTGACGAGAGTGGTAAAGTAATTTTCACTGTGAAGCTTACACTGCGATGTACCTGAAAGAAAACAGATTTGACCATCTAATTTTCACCAGTAAGAAAAAAGTGTTTTGAAGCTTGTTGGTTTGCAGAATGTCACAGTTATATATGACATGAGAATAAGCCCTGAAGTTAGGAAGAACATTTTAGGGAAAATATAATTATATTTTCATAATGATTTTTTTTTTTTCTTCTCAAACCTTGTCTGTGGTGTAAAAACACCCCTGGCCAAATGTCCCCAGAGGGCATCACTTCCCACTTTGATAATTACTGTAGTAATACTGTAGGGCTAAATGCATAGCAGTTTAATAAAACTGCTAACCTTACAGCAGCAGGGAATATGAAAGTGCATGAGTTATTTTATTTAATCTGTGTTATTTTATTGTTTCATTTTTTGACCTAAAACAGAGACACTGATGTTGATGTGTCTGCATTCAAGCATTTCGGTGGGCTTAAATAGGTCACCCTTTACAGCAGATTTAGTTCACAAACTACTGACAGTCATTTTTGACCTAAATATGATTTTCAGTTACAATAATTAATCCTAAAGTTCGACATTAACTTACTATTCGCAGCATCAGTTGCACGCGCTCACAAGATCTCCCGGTTCTTACTTGTGAATTCAGTTCATTGGAGAGTCGCTCTAAACGGATCAACTGAATCAGTGAGTTGTCAACTCGAGAACAGCTGCAATCGGATCTTTACAATTCGTGAATGAATCGTTTGGTGAGATTTGCGTTCATTGAAAAGAATCAGTTTGTTCATGAATCAGACACTGCTTCTGCGTCTTGGAGCACGATATACAGTATTATAAGAAGTAATTTTATGTTTTATGAAATGTAGTGAAGTAAAAAGTACGATCTTATGCTTTGGAATGTAGTGAAGTAAAAGTTACTGAAAATAAAACTACTCCTTTAACATTATAATGTTATAATTGTTTTTTTTTTTTTTTTTTTTTGTCCAGAAAGCTCATTTTGATCCATTATCAACTTCATTTACCTTTCAGATATATCTTAAGGCTTTCAGATATATATCAAAACATTAAAAAAATATCCATCCATCCATCCATTTTCACCCGCTTATCCGGAACCGGGTCGCGGGGGCAGCAGTCTAAGCAGAGACGCCCAGACTTCCCTCTCCCCAGACACTTCCTCCAGCTCTTCCGGCGGAACACCGAGGCGTTCCCAGGCCAGCCGAGAGACATAGTCCCTCCAGCGTGTCCTGGGTCTTCCCCGGGGCCTCCTCCCGGTGGGACATGCCCGGAACACCTCCCCAGGGAGGCGTCCAGGAGGCATCCGGAACAGATGCCCGAGCCACCTCAACTGGCCTCTCTCGATGTGAAGGAGCAGCGGGTCTACTCCGAGCTCCTCCCGAGTGACCGAGCTCCTCACCCTATCTCTAAGGGAGCGCCCAGCCACCCTACGGAGAAAACTCATTTCGGCCGCTTGTATCCGGGATCTTATCCTTTCGGTCATGACCCAAAGCTCATGACCATAGGTGAGAGTAGGAACGTAGATCGACCGGTAAATCGAGAGCTTCGCCTTACAGCTCAGCTCTTTCTTCACCACGACAGACCGGTACAGCGACTGCATTACTGCAGAAGCTGCACCGATCCGTCTGTCGATCTCCCGCTCCATCCTTCCCTCACTCGTGAACAAGACCCCCAGATACTTAAACTCCTCCACCTGGGGCAGGGACTCCACACCAACCTGAAGAGGACAAGCCACCCTTTTCCGACTGAGAACCATGACCTCAGACTTAGAGGTGCTGATTCCCATCCCAGCCGCTTCACACTGAACTGCAAACCGCCCCAGTGCCTGCTGTAGGTCCTGGTTCGAGGAAGCCAACAGGACAACATCGTCCGCAAAAAGCAGAGATGAGATCCTGTGGTCCCCAAACCAGACCCCCTCCGGCCCCTGGCTGCGCCTAGAAATCCTGTCCATAAAAATAATGAACAGGACCGGTGACAAAGGGCAGCCCTGCCGGAGTCCAACACGCACCGGGAACAGGTCCGACTTACTGCCAGCAATGCGAACCAGACTCCTGCTCTGGTCATACAGGGACCGAACAGCCCTTAACAAAGGACCCCGGACCCCATACTCCCAGAGCACCCCCCACAGGACACCGCGAGGGACACGGTCGAATGCCTTCTCCAGATCCACAAAACACATGTGGACTGGTTGAGCAAACTCCCATGAACCCTCCAGCACCCTGAAGAGGGTATAGAGCTGGTCCATTGTTCCACGACCAGGACGAAAACCGCATTGTTCCTCTTGAATCCGAGGTTCGACTATCGGACGAATTCTCCTCTCCAGTACCCTGGCGTAGACCTTCCCGGGGAGGCTGAGAAGTGTGATCCCCCTATAGTTGGAACACACTCTCCGGTCCCCCTTCTTAAAAAGAGGGACCACCACCCCGGTCTGCCAATCCAGAGGCACTGTCCCCAGCCTCCACGCGATGTTGCAAAGGCGTGTCAACCAAGACAGCCCTACAACATCCAGAGACTTTAGGTACTCAGGGCGGATCTCATCCACCCCCGGGGTCTTGCCACCGGGCAGCTTCTCAACTACCTCGGCAACTTCAGCCCGGGAGATGGTCGAGTCCGCCTCTGAACCCCCGGCCTCTGCTTCCTCAATGGAAGACATGTTATTGTCTTCCTCAATGGAAGGCGTGTTGACGGAATTGAGGAGATCCTCGAAGTATTCCTTCCACCGCCCGACAATGTCCCCAGTTGAGGTCAGCAGATTCCCACTCCCACTGTACACAGTGTTGGTAGGGCACTGCTTCCCCCTCCTGAGGCGCCGGACGGTTTGCCAGAATCTCTTCGAGGCCGACCGATAGTCCTTCTCCATGGCCTCGCCGAACTCCTCCCAGACCCGAGTTTTTGCCTCCACAACCACCCGGGCTGCCGTCCGCTTGGCCCACCGGTACCTCTCAGCTGCTTCTGGAGTCCCACGAACCAACCAGGCTCGATAGGACTCCTTCTTCAGCCTGACGGCATCCCTTACTTCCGATGTCCACCACCGGGTTCGGGGGTTGCCGCCACGAGAGGCACCAGAGACCCTACAGCCACAGCTCCGAACAGCCGCGTTAACAATGGAGGCGGAGAACATAGTCCACTCGGACTCAATGTCCCCATCCTCCCTCGGAATCTGGTTAAAGCTCTGCCGGAGATGAGAGTTGAAGACCTCTCTGACAGGGGGCTCTGCCAAGCTTTCCCAACAGACCCTCACAGTACGTTTGGGCCTGCCGAGTCTGTCCAGCTTCCTCCCCCGCCAACGGATCCAACTCACCACCAGGTGGTGATCAGTTGACAGCTCCGCCCCTCTCTTCACCCGAGTGTCCAAGACATACGGCCGGAGGTCAGACGAAACAACCACAAAGTCGATCATCGACCTCCGCCCCAGGGTGTCCTGGTACCACGTGTACTGATGGACACCCTTATGCTCGAACATGGTGTTCGTTATGGACAAACCGTGACTAGCACAGAAGTCCAACAACAAAACACCACTCGGGTTCAGATCAGGGGGACCGTTCCTCCCAATCACGCCCCTCCAGGTATCACTAGAATCGCCCACATGAGCGTTGAAGTCCCCCAGTAGAACAACGGAGTCCCCGGTCGGAGAGCTTTCCAGCACCCCTCCCAGTGACTCCAGAAAGGCCGGGTACTCTACACTGCCATTCGGCCCGTAGGCACAAACGACCGTGAGAGACCTAAACGACCCTCTCATCCACCGGGGTAAACTCCAACACATGGCGGCTAAGCTGGGGGGCTATAAGCAAGCCCACACCAGCCCGCCTCCTCTCACCGCAGGCGACTCCAGAATAGTGAAGAGTCCATCCCCTTCGATGGAGTTGGGTTCCAGAGCCCAAGATGTGCGTGGAGGCGAGCCCGACTATCTTTAGTCGGTACCTCTCAACCTCCCGCACCAACTCAGGCTCCTTCCCCCCCAGTGAGCTATAGCCAGATTCTGCGTCCGAGGATTGGGTCGCCGAGGCCCCCGCCTTCGACCGCCACCCATCCCACAATGCACCGGTCCCCTATGGTCCCTCCCGCAGGTGGTGGGCCCACGGGAGGGCGGCCCCACGTCGCTTTTTCGGGCTAAGCCCAGCCGGGCCCCGTGGGGTAAGGCCCGGCCACCAGACGCTCGCATACGAGCCCCAACCCCAGGCCTCGCTCCAGGGTGGGGCCCCGGCTGCGCCATACCGGGCGACGTCACGGACCTATGTTCTTTTTCAGCCATATGGGTTTTTTGGACCGCTCTTTGTCTGGTCTGTCACCTAGGACCTGTTTGCCTTGGGAGACCCTACCAGGGGCATTATAGCCCCTGACAACATAGCTCCCAGGATCATGCAGACACTCAAACCCCTCCACCACGATAAGGTGGCGATCCCCGGAGAGGATTAAAAAAAAAAAAAAATATATATATATATATATATATATATATATATATATATATATATTAAAAAAAATATATTTTTTGTAAAAAAAAAAAATAAAATAAATATAATATATATATATATATTAAAAAAATATATTTTTTGTAAAAAAAAAAAAAAAAAAAAAGCCAAAATGACAGTCATTTTCCAGCAGAAACATCATACATATTATACTGTGTTTCTGTGGGAATGTGTGCCGTGTGTGTGTGTGTTTGTGTGTGTCTGTGTGCTTGTCTGTGTGGGGATGTGAGTTTTTTTCTGCATTCCAAGGTAATCCAATACTAGTAAAGTGAACCAGAGACAACGCAAGTAGGCCACAGCAGGCCGACAACCAAGAGTTCCCAGTGGCAACAACAAAAGTATGCCAATCTGAGCAGTAAAGTGAATCCAATTTGCCAAATCCATCAAGCCAAGGAGAGAAAGTGAATACAGTTTGCAAAACAAAAACAAATGAAATAATGTAGCAAACACAAATGATCACAAACAAATGCACAACCCAGCGCGGACAGGCAGCCAGGTGTGTACAGCATTCCCACACCGGAGGTCGACAAGTCTGAGTCTACACAGGATCCTGTGCACCCTGTTAGTCTCTCTGTCAAAATCTGTCAATTTACATATTTTGGATTTGCTTTGTGTGAATCTGTGAACTTCATGTCATGTCAATTAATAAAGACTTAAGCTTCTTCAACTCAGTGGAATTCAACTCAAAGGGCTTGTGCTTCTTATAGTGTTTTAATCAGACACACCACCACGTTTCTACAACTTTAACAAACTTTGAATATTTTAACATCTCATATCCAACACGTAAAATACTTTTGCATTTGAATGGCTGGTGGTGTTCCAATGAAAACACATTTTCTTCCATTCCACAAGATGTTCTGCCCTTGAGCAAAAGGGGAGTGACACATACAAAATCATCCTGCAACCCGCAGCATGTGCAAGAACCTCCTAGACGCAGCTGTCTGATGTAAGTAAAATCTTTCTCTATAATCTTGGGCTCCATAAACTTAGGATTATTCTTTTATACAGTTCATCTTTACTAGTGTAATGGGTTGAATTAAAACATTCCTTATTAATGAGCTGACAATGTTTAATCAACTTTTCTATGAACCTGTATAAAATTGTTTCTTAAGTCCAATTAAACAATTCATTTGCAAACTGGTCTGATCCGTTTGCAGATGTTTTTAGTAAGCCCCTGATTTATTCAATAATCTGATCTGAGCAAATTTATCAACTTATACAGCAACCCACTGGATTGGTCATTTCTGACTCAAAATCAGCCAAAAATGTGTAAAATTATCCTCATAGCTGGAGTGTGTAGAAAATTTGATAGACTGTGCTCAAAAAGTAAGTTATACTAGTGCTGAATTATAATGGTTTATGCTACTGTACATTGGGGTGAAAATTTAATGTTGTTAAACATACACATACATGCATATTATATATGATCTTTAGCACATACAACAGTAATAAAGTGAGACAGAAATTGATATTGAATATTGTTTGTTTTCCAAAGTCTCCAGTCAGATGTGATTGAATCGTCTGACTTCTAATAAGGGTTTTTATTCAGAGATATTCCTGACTGACACTGGTTTAAATGCATTTATATTAATGCATGATACTTGACCAATGCTCACTGGTTACAGAAGGACTCTTACATTCTGGTTTTATCTCTGACTTCATCATCATGAGACTGTCTCCACATCTGCTGCTGTTCATATGTATCCTGTCACTCAGTAAGGTTTTGATTACTCACCGTTTGATTATCAGTCTTAATGTGAAAAAGACAATAAAACGAAATGTGTGTTTCACTTTCTCTTCAACAGCCAGGGCACAAACAGCAAATCCAATATCTGCATCAACAACATCTGCACTAACAACATCTGTATCAACAACACTGGCAGGTAATACCTTTATTAGAACCAAAACCCAAATTTTCACAAATTGTTTGACCACAAATAGTTTGAACCATCCTCACCTTGTGTGGGCCAGTATAACATCTTCAGCTGATTTAAACATTGTTTATTCAATTAAAAATGGACATTGTGCTATTTTCTTTTTGCCACTTCCTGATTTGTGTAGCTCAACAATCTTTTGTATTCTCAGTCATCATTCCTATAGTAATGGAATTTGGCTTACGTGTCACCACATAATAAGAGCAGGAAGTCATAATTTATCACTTAATTGTGTGTAAGCACTCATAAAAACATAGTTTGCGTTGGAATATAGCCTACTTTAATTAGATTTTACACTTATCCAACTTCCATGTTGAGGATTATATATGTAAAATCACTATGAAATGTGAATGTAAAGTCCTTTCCATTTTGTTCATTCTCTCGGCAGCACCAGAAGTATTCTACCCATTCGGCTGGGCAGCAGGAGACACAATAAATCCTGCTGCTGATGATGGAAGCTCTTCGGTTATTCAGCTTTTGAGTCCATTTCTGTTCTTTGGCCGCACATACCAGCAGATTTATGTACGAATTAGATTCTATCTTCATTCTAAGTCTACATGTGAGTGTTTGATGCTTTATAAACTCATCTGTGATCAGTGATTTTGACAATATTTTTCATTTGCAGGTTAATAATAATGGACATCTCACATTCAACCAGCCTTCATCAGTTAATACTCCATACTCATTTCCTGCTAGAGGAAGCCAAGATATAATTGCTGGTCTCTGGACAAATCTTGACAACCGTGTGAAAGGTGTTGTTTCATATCAGCAGTACACCAGTGGAAACGTTCTCACACGTGCCGCTCGGGATATAAACACACATTTCCCAAATCTGAACTTCACTGCCTCTTGGGTCTTTGTTGCAACATGGCACAATGTCACTTACTTCAATTTAACCAGCACAGTAAGCTTGATATTATTCTGAAATATGAATATTTTCACTTTAAATTAATTTCCATTCAAATCAAAATACTTGGCATACTACTGGCATGAATACATTAATACACAAAGAACACTTAATAAATGAAAACAATTATGGGCCTAATAACAGTAATGATCATTCAAATAAGAACAATGTTCAATAATATTAACATTTTATGAATAAAAATATTAAGTAATCTTTTCTCTCAATCCCTTTAGGAAACATCGTTTCAAGTGGTTTTAATTTCAGGTGGCAATTACTCATTTATTCTGATGAATTATGGTGACACTGCTGTAACTGGATATCCAGTGCAGGTAAAACAAACTTGTTTTCTGTTATCAGAACAAAATGTTTCTATTCAATACTATATAACAGCATTTGTACAAAATGTGTACTGTTCAAATATGTAATGTGCATGTTGTACATATTCTAAACAGGCTGGTTATGACACAATTAACTCCACACACTACTTTGTGATTCCTGGATCAATCAACGGGAGCTTCATCTCAAACCTCAGGAACTCCAGTAATGTCAATGTTCCCGGTCGATGGGCCTTCAGGGTGGATGGTGAACGCAACATTTCTAAAGGTAAAAGTTTTATCTATAAATAGATAAAAGCAATTAGGTTTTGTTTTGACATTTTAAATAATACTCAGAATTTCATTGGGGGGAGCAAAAATATAATGATGACTGAGAGATGGTCAAGTAAATATTCATAGTTTTTATCATACTTAAAGCTTATATTTTAACATAATTTTTCTAAAAGTAAATCTAAGTGGCTTCAGTCCAGTAAATGTTTATCTTGAAATAGTGCTAATAATATAAAAAAAAACTTCTGTTTACTTTATAAAAAACTGTTAAGATTCCACAACAAAAAGACACGTGAACCACAAGCTGAAGGTGGGCGAAAAATGACTTTTACTTGCTAAAAAGTATGAACTACAGTATTAATCAGAAGGCATGAGTAGTGGGTACAACAGAGTTAGGTGAACTTTACACAAAGTCATTTATAATTTAATGTTCTTTTTCTTTAACAGCCACTGCACAAACAACAAATGCACCAACAACATCTCTAACAACACGGGCAGGTAATTATGCACTTTTGATTTAGAACCAGATCTGTGGTGTAAATTTAACAAACTTGAGAAGAACTCAAAACATCACCTATTTGCTCTGACTAGCAATAGCAAGTATAGCAAATTTATTAAAATTTTGGTTTGTGAAACAAAACCTCCAGTCCAAATTCAAAATATTGACAAGAGTTGTTTCTCCCACCCCCTCCGCCTGAGATCTGAAGCTCAAGCAGGTTGCCGGTTTGAGGATATGTAACAGGAATCAATATCTGTGTTTTAATGGTCCTAGAGCTTTTTAGATTGATGCTGGGGCTTTTTATCGAAGGTTTGGTAGAATCTGTGATCTCTGACCCAAAACGCTTGTTGCTTCCATGGCAGCAATATGCTGTGTTTTCCAACCACTGGCAACCCAGGGTTTTGAAATACTATTGGGTAAATTGGCAGTGGGTGGAGTCACAAGGACCAATACAAAAACAGACATTCCGACATGTGACGCACATTTCAGAGCAGAATAACTGGTTACAGCATTGTTTTTCTGAGAAACAAGTATGTGAACTTAGCATGTTTCCTGAATATCTGTAAATGTAGTATGGTATTACTGTGCTTAAGTACAGTCCAAAAATGACATACTGCCCCTTTAGGCAAGTTATTTCATTCAGTGACCTTTGAAAGCCTTCTCGGGGATATTTAAGGATTGGGAATATATTTCAGTTTAATTTTACTCTTAGAGGAATAAAAATTATTTTACGTAAAGTTGAAATCTTTTGCTGTCACGTCATAAACAGTTAGACCAGCCAGCCACCAGAGTCCTCACAGGTGACGGAAAGAAACATGAGTCTCAGAAATCAGTATGAAATGTAAACGTTTTGTATTTTTTGTGTTGATTCTCTCAGCAGCATTTACGATATTCTATCCATTCGGCTCGGCGGCAGGAGACACAGAACGTTTTATTAATTACAATGAAAGCTACGATTATGTTGCCCTCTCCACTCCATTTTCTTTCTTTGGCCGCATGTACAATCACACATATGTGAGAATCCAATTTCATTGTCAGACTAAATATGAATACAAATGTTGTAATAAGCTAATTCATACTGAATCTAATCTCTTTTGTTTCAGGTTAATAATAACGGACTCCTTACATTCAACCAAGCTTTACCAGGAGCTCAACCTTACCCTTTTCCCACATACGGAACTGAAGATTACATTGCTCCGCTCTGGACTGACCTTAATGATTTTGGGATGGGCGTTTATTCATATAAGCAGTACACAAATGGAAGTGTTCTCACTCGTGCCACTCGGGATATAAACCAGTATTTCCCTCAGAGGGCTTTCACTGCTTCTTGGGTCTTTGTTGCGACGTGGGACTTTGTTCAAACACGGAATACAAGTCTATTTATTCTTCATTCAGCACCGGTAAATCTTTTTCTTATATTTTCTTTTCAGGCACAAGGTCAAAGGCTGTATAGATCAATAATCATAAGGCTTTCTCTTTTTTTTTTTTCAGGCAATCACATTTCAAGTGATTTTAATTTCAGGAGGTGGTTTTTCTTTCATCCTGATGAATTATGGTGACTGTGCTGCCGTATCTTTTCCAGTGGAGGTAAAACAAATATCATAGGACATCACAGGATTGAAATTATATTCTGTAAGGGCCCTGTACGTATTCATAACATTTTATTTTCTTGATTTCAATAGGCTGGATATGACACTGTAAACTCCACAAACTTCTTTCAAATTCATTATTCAACTAATGGCAGCTCCATCCCAGTCCTCAAGAACACGACTAACATAAACCTTCCTGGTCGTTGGGCCTTTCTTGTGAACAACGGATCAGGTAAGACTTCCATTAGGAGGATGTGTATTACTATTATCAGTTGTGTGCAGCTCTGACTCAGATATATTTGTTTGGATTCCACCTGTTTTCTTCCACATTTTGAATCCACATCTGTATAAAAGAGTTTCCTGAGGGCTAGTGGCCTCAATGGGTACCAATAGTAGTTGTGGGGTGCTATATTTATGTTTTATATTTTCTGCATTATCTATATATTTATTAAAGAAACGGTTACCTGTACTGTGTCTTCAAAAACATTTTCAAGGACATAGAGATTATGTAGTTGTTGATTCACATCCATGTGCTTATCACCAGAAGTCATCATCATCAAATATAAGCCTTATAAATGAGTGTGAAATATAAACACCAGTAAAACAAAATGTTTTTTTGTTGTTGCTTATTCTCTTGGCAGCGCCAGAAATATTCTACCCATTTGGCTCATTAGAAGACAGAAGAAATGCTGCTGTTGATGATGGAGGCTCTTCTGTTATTCAGCTGTTGAGGCCATTTCTGTTCTTTGGCCGCACTTACCAGAAGATTTATGTAAGAATTTGATTCAATCCTCATTCTGAGTCTAAATGTGAGCAGTGAATGCTTTATAAACTCATCTGTGATCAGTAAAACTGTGGCTGTGATGCTGACATTATTTCTTATATTGCAGGTTAATAATAATGGACACCTCACATTTGACCAGTCGGTAACGCTTTAGATTACAACCCGCAAAAGAAACTACTAATAAACATTTACGTGATGTTTCGTAATTTATAGTTACCTATAATGAACGTAAATTGTGGTAAAGGAACAATATGGTGATATTGGGTATAAAGATAACAAACCAGATATTCAACTGCAAAGAAACTACATAATATACTGAATTTTACGGTGTACGTTTCCTGTAATTATAGTGTACCCTATTAAAGAACGTCATTATATAAGAAACAAAGGCTTATTTTACGTTTTGGTAATAGAGAGTAACAACCAAATACTACCACACAGAACAGCTAATAAACTAAAGGTTACGGTTAATGTTTCGTAGTTATATTGTACCTAAGCTAATTATGAGGGCACAATAGGTTACGTTTGTAATAAGGATAGCAAACAGATATCCTACAAATAATTTTAATGATTAATTTTTAAAAACTTTAAACAGGTACCTTATTCAATTAAATCGTACTTTGGGAGTATCTTAACTAACGTTAAAATTACTGGAAATTATACTCTTGGTTCCATGTCATTACAGGTAATTGTGCCATCTGCGTTGTAAATTAAATGCGATGTTCCCCCCATTTCAAAAGTGACAGTAAGTACAATACAATAAACACACAATCTTGAAAAATATATCAAAAATATTTTTTTTTAGTCGCTAATCCCACTTCTACCTCAATACCTAACTTTTAAATATGACTGAACATAATAAAAAATATAAAAACCAGAAATCAATCACAATCATTTATTTATTGCCAAAAATGTCAACAGCCCATACAAAAAATAATCAAATAACAATCCTTTGCAGCCGCATCCTCTCTGGCAAGAATCCATAGTTTTGAGTGCAGTAGATAGGCATAATTTAAATTGTTAATCGCTGAAATAGGAACCAAAGTAATTGTCCTTGATCCACTCCTCAAGGCCGCCGCCCGCGCGTCATTCCAACACATCTCACCAGATACACGCATTCGTAATCTTGACATGCAGCGAACCAATGAAACGTCCGATATTCCGGTCGCAAAAATGCACTTTAAAACCACGTTTATGCTGTTTGCTGCTGACTTCGCTAATAGAATGGAATTGAAGATCGACGGCAAAGCCTTGAATTTATTCGGTCCTCGCAAATCGATGGAATTCTGAAAAGAATCTGGTTATAGCACACAAATAAAATTTTTAATTGTATGCGTGTTCGGTGTATTTTATGGTTCAATTGTTAGTCACAGCATGTTAGAGAAAACGCCTTTGTGTTCCACCACGGCAAACGAAGTTAATATTACATGAATGATTAAACGATTGCAGAAATATTATTTATTTTAAGGGTTTAACGTGTAGTCATGATGACATTATGTAGACCTATTCTTGGAAACGAGCTGGCAACAGAAATTACACAGAACAGAATGAAATGTTATAATTTCATATTAAGTAAACGTTAAATGTTTAGATGATGTAAATATGTCAGTATTGTACATTTAGTGTCTGTAAAAATGTAAATAAATGTACATTTTGTAGAACCACATTTTACGTCGCGTTGTTATATGTATTGAACCTACCCTGTAACTTCGTTGAACAAGAGGGGAACAATCGCCACTTTAATTTACAACCCGCAGATGGCACAATTACCCTGTAATTACATGGAACAAGAGTATAATTTCCCAGTAATTTTAAAAAGCTTACGTATAGATACACCAAACGTACGATTTAATAGAATAGGTACCTGTTAAGTTTTTAAAAATTAATCCATTATAAATTATTTGTAGGATATCTATTTGCTACCCCCTTATTACCCAAACGTAACCTATTGTTCCCTCATACTTACACGTAGGTACAATATAAATACGAAACATTCACCGTAACTTTAGTTTACTTACGCAGTTCTGTGCAGGTTGTATATCTGGTTGTTACTCTCTATTACCAAAATGTAACATAGCCTATTGTTCTCTTATACCTACATGTACGTTCTTTAATAGGTACACTATAATTACAGAAACGTACACCGTAAATTCAGTATACTTATGTAGTTCTTTGCAGGTTGAATATCTGGTTTGTTATCCCCTTATTACCCAAATATAACATATTGTTCCCTTATACCTACATGTACGTTCTTTATAGATACACTATAATTACAGAAACATACACCGTAAATTCAGTTTACTTACGTAGTTCTTTGCGGGTTGTAATCTAAAGCGTTACCGACCAGTCTTCATCACAATATGTCCCCTACCGCTTTCCTGCTGATAGAAGCCAAGATATAATCGCAGGTCTCTGGACTGACCTTGACAACCGTGAGAGAGGTGTTGTTTCATATCGTCAGTACACCAGTGGAAATGTTCTCACACGCGCCACTCGGGATATAAACACATATTTTCCAAATCTGAACTTTACCGCTTCTTGGGCCTTTGTTGCAACTTGGGAAAAAGTTGCTTACTTCAGCTTATCCAGCACAGTAAGTCTGATACTCTTCTGAAATGCAAATGCTATCAACTTTGTCCACAAAAACAATAATAGAGAAAATAATCATTTAAAACTGTAAAAATAACAATAAAGCCAGTCAGTAATGCTTATAAAAATAATACTCAATAATACAAAAATGTAATTTTATAACAAATAAATAAATAAATAAATAAAAGAAAAAGAGAATGCTAGGTTTAAAGTCATTTTCTATTTTCATTTTTTGCAGGAAACATCGTTTCAAGTGGTTTTGATTTCAGGCAGTAATTATTCATTTATTCTGATGAATTATGGTGACATTGCTGTAACTGGACATCCGGTGGAGGTAAAACTAAATGGTTTTCTGTATTGTGAACAAAATGTTACTATTCATAAATGTCCTCTATAAATACTGTTTATATGAATAATGTTTTTACATACTTTCAGGCTGGTTATGACACAATAAACTCCACAGACTACTTTGTGATTCCTGGATCAATCAACGGGAGCTTCATCTCAAACCTCAAGAACTCCAGTAATGTCAATGTTCCCGGTCGATGGGCCTTCAGGGTGGACAGTGGATCGAAGTCAAACAAAGGTAACCTTTCAACTCACACATTACTATTAGTTTGTTCATCATAATAATATGTGTTATAGTTCACCCACACTTAACCTTTTTCATTTGCCCTTACTAGAAACCAACATTTATATACAACATGTACACATTCAAATAATAACTCCGCATTCTGTGTGTATGTGTGTTTCCCTTTAGTGCACATCATTGGACTTAAAGCAAAACTCTTCTCATTTTCTGACCTAACAGATACTGGAAACAGTCAGATAATTTTACAGCAAGTAAGAGACAAACACGACTATTTATGTAACATACGATGCTAACAGACAACATGCGGAAAATGTGAACTGTTTGTCCATTTTTTTTCCCAGATAAAACAGGAGCTGGTCAAGTACGGTCTGCCAAACAGTGTCGAGCTAAAGTTAAGAAAAGTACAAAAAATAAAGCCATAATGTGAGTCTGATTCAGGAAATAAAAAAAAAAAAACAGTCCTGTTGACCGTTAGTGTCCGACAGCAAATCCCTCTGATCGTGTGAAGACTGCAAACTCCAGTTTTACATTAAGGTGGTTTTAATTAAAGGGTACAAAACAAAATAAAAGTTTTCTAAAAGAGAAACAAGCCACTTTTTTCATATGGACAAGCTTTTCAGGATTTTCAAATCCTTAAATCTTCCGCACTAGGTTTCTTTGTATGTTTATGAGGTTTCTACAATGTGACCGTCATTTGTGAGCAGATCTTTCATTTAAGTTGAATCTTTTTAATAAAAGCAATCATGCAACTTACAAAACTGGTCGTTAACGATTCATTGCTTTGTTCTTTAACAGTCATCTGGCAAAAAGAAGGTAAAATGTGTGTCTTAATATCAGTCTCCTTTAGGAAGAAGAGATACATGCAGCTATTTCTACATGAACCAATTTTCACATATTACTATAAATCTTCCCCATTAGCTTTCTTTGCATGTTTGTGTTATTTATGTGACCATGACCAACATTTGCGAGCAAATCATTCTTATAAGTTGAATCGTTTCAATAAAACAATAATGCAGTTTACAAAACTGGTCTGAATGATTATTTAACAATCCAGTCCACAAGTTCAGTTCAGTGATTTGGTCTGTAGAGAGGAAGATTGTCAGCGAATAACAACTTAAATTTTCTTTTCCTAGCTATCATACTGTATGACCTCAGAAAATGTTAAAGATTGCATTAGTTGTATGTTGTATGGATAACAGAGTTGAGGGCCACAGTTGTGAACCCCCGCCAAAAAGGTTGTCATGCCCTTGCTGGCTCTCAGACCAAAGGAAATATTTCACATTTATTTTAAATGCTTCTGTTAACCTCATGTACCTCCTGGATTTACCTGCACAACCACCGTTTTAGACAACAGTGACAGGCACAAAATTATACCTTACTGAGTCTTTTTTAGATTTTCACAGAGAAATCAAATCTAAAAGCTGAAAAAACTTTCAAAACTGCTTTGTGGAGTTTTTCCCTACACACTGTAAAAAATGCAAATGCATATTTTCCAGTTTACTAAACATTTTGAGTCTCAAATACGAAAAAATGCTTTTTCCCTGAAACACCATATACAAACCCGTTTTAGACCAACAGAATTGTTCCTTGGGTCCCTCACTGCCTGTTTTTATTACTATCAAAAATTACAAAAATAAAACAGCCTATGGCACTAGTCACAACAATGTGAAGTATTGTAACTAAATTACACTCCAAAAAACAAAAAACAACAACAAAAAAAAGCTATGAGGAAAGACTGGCAGAAAACACTTAAAGGGGTGCTATTATGCTTTTTCACTTTTTGAACTTTAGTCAGTGTGTGGTGTGTATCTTTGGGCATAAAAAAGATCTACACAGTTACAAATATTAAAGTCCACTCCAAAAGGAGATATTTTGTTTTTAAAAAAATCCCTTTTCAATTTCATTTTTTTTTTTTTTCAATTTATCCTAGCACTCCCAAGCTTTAGAATGGCATAGACGGGTGTTTCTCCTCCTCAGTCCAAAACAAGTCCAATAATATGCATCCATCCATAAGAAAAAGTGCCTCACACAGCTCAGGGGGGTTAATAAAGGACTCCTGTAGCGAGTCGATGCATTTTTGTAAGAAAAATATCCATATTTATAACGTAAGAATTACTTTAATCTAGCAGTTGTGCTCGGAACCTGCTTCTTTGACAAGGGGCGTGGCAGTACTGAAACACCGGCTAAGCTGTTCGCCAATCACAACGCAGTGGGACAGCTAACCAATCACAGCACATTTTGTTTTTCCTTCATTAAACCCGAAACTAATTGAGCTATTTGTGCCAGGCTTGGAGAAATGTATTGTAATAATGTAAATTATGTTAAAAAATAATGCGTTTTTCGAACCACCAAGCATGAAAGCACGTTCTAGCACACCCCCAAAACAAAATCACAACTTTGTAAAAGAGCATAATAACAGTGAAATGGTGTGTGTGGCTGTTCTTTTGCTCACCACGAGGGGGAGACAGCAACGAGTGAGATAACTGACCTAAAGTAAATCAAACGTTGAAATAAATACATCGATGAATGCATTCACATTTTATTCTTTTATTAAAATGTAATAACTTAATCATTAGGAAAGCAAAATTTGTTTGAGTGCAGCTTCAGGTCGATGTTTTATATGGCCCCTACCCAACTTTCCATGGAGGAAGGCCATGGGCTACTTCTCTTTTTTTATTGCCAAGGTACAAAGCATAAAAGTACAATAATGTCAGCATTATACATGTATATAATAAAATAAATAATACAAAACAAAACCTTTAGCAAAATAAATAAAAAAAGATTAAATAAATTAACAGTTTTAGAAGCCTTAAGATTTTTGGATGATGAAATAGTTTGGATATACTGTTGAACCTCTTTTTTAAAAATGATAAATAAAGGATTTTGTTGAGTAAATTTGCAGCGGTGAATGTGAAATTTTGCAAGAAGTAATAGTAGGTTAATGATAGAATATTCCTTAATTTTATCTTTTTGTATATTAAAGAAGCCAAACAGTACACCCTTAAAAAGCAAAGAGAAACCCTGGAGCATGTTGCGATTGATAATATTAGAGAATTCAATCCAAAATCGCTCTGTGTGCAGACAATCCCAGAAAATATGCACAGTTTCATTAGGGTCACCACAAAATGAACAACTTGTATCTATGTCTGATTTAAACCTTTTCAAAAATACTTTAGCCGGGTAAAATCTGTGCAACAATTTGAATGAGATTTCTCAAACCTTGTTAGTTATTATATATTTCAAAGGCAGAGTCCATACTTTTTTCCCAGTCGATATGATCAACAACATTCTTCCAATAAGACATTACATATGAAGTTGTTACAAGCTCCTTTTGAAAAAGAGATCTAATCTTATAGTTGTCAATAGTTGTAGTCAAAATTTTATCAACTGATTTTCAAATTTTGTTATCCACATATAGAGAGAGAGCAGCATATGTAAGCCCGGAGATACCCTCCGCCTTAGCAAGCAGTACTCTGCCTCTCAAGGTCAAGTCTCTCTGCAACCATGCATTGAATCTTTTTTGGGCTTTTATTATAATCGGGTCAAAGTTCAAGGTACATCTTTTATTGTGTTTTTTAGTAATCACAATGCCTAAATATGTAATTTCAGATTTAACTGGAATATTATAAATAGTAGATGCTGTACAATCTTTAATAGACATTAATTCACATTTACATGTTTAGATTAAGACCTGAAGCTTCAGAGAAAAAATTTATGTAATTAATAGCTACAGGTATTTGAGAAGCATTTCTTAAAAATAAGATGTTGTCATCTGCCAATTGACTAATAAATATTTCTCGATCTGCAATATGGATACCCTGAATACAGTGTTCGAATTGTGTCAAAGTTCTTGGGGGGTCCCCCTAACCAGACCACCCACCCGCCAAATATACAAATATGATTCATATTTTTGTCTTGTCCTTGTTATTATTGAGAAAACTCAATTCTAAGATAAAAGCTTATTTGATCAGGTGAATTAGGTTTACCAAACAATCACTACGCAAACAAGTTTAAAGTGATTTTTACCTTTTGGGGGCATTTTTTAACCTTTATAAAGCCATTCTATTTTCTGAAAGTGTGCATTACCTTTTATTATCTTTTGCGTTAAGTTATATTTAATCAATAAAGTCACTTAGAATAAGACTGTTATCACACAAATAAATCATTATCAACAAAATTCATCTTTTCAATATAGAGGAAACACAAACACTGCATCTGAATTGGCATTTAGATGTATTTACCCATTGTTTAATGCAGGACATGAATGCATTTAACCTGCAGTTACAAATGCATGAAAAATGTTTAATACTTTAATCCTAAAACGTTGAATGCTGATATTTCAAATTATTTAAAAAAATGAAAAGGTAATTTAAATGTGGAATTACAACTGCCAGTAGGTGTCAGTAAGTCACAGTTAATAAGTGAGTCATTGCGATTGAACCGAATCATTTAAACGGTTGATTCATTCAGGAACAAAACACCGTTATGTTGTTTAGAGGCGCAAAACAGTGCAGTGGCTGTGTTTGGAATTATTTTTTTTTTTTGGCGAAATATTCTGCAAAAAGAAAAGAACTCTGCCCCATATCCTGAATTTTGGAAAAATGCATTTTATTAGACTGAATAATGCAGTGAAAGAACACACTCTAAATCAGCACAGTCAGTCTAGTTAGTGTTTAAGCACTCATAACTCCTCTTATAATCAGTGAAGCTGTCCATACACTATATGATAAATGAATCTCTTACTTACATAATTCGTACAGCTGCATTTCGTTGCTTATAATGAGGGAATCTGAACAAAACTCCAGGTTTCAGCAATGACTGTTCTGAACGCCTCTGATTGGCCACTGCATTCTAAACTCAACAGTCGTGTGTGATTGGTTATAATGCACAACGCTGTAAAAACGTGTAAAAATAAAATATGATTTAACGCAAGCAGGTCTAAATTTAATACAGCAATCGAATCTGTTCATTTCATTTTCATTTTCACTAGTTTTATGTTTGAAGTATTATATTTTCATTGAAAAACCAAGGGACCCCCCAAGTATATTTTTTTGGGTGTTATGGGGGGTCCCTTAAAGGAACACTCCACTTTTTTTGAAAATAGGTTCATTTTCCAACTCCACTAGAGTTATACAGATGTGTTTTACCGTTTTTGAATCCATTCAGCCGATTGCCGGGTTTGGCGGTAGCACTTTTAGCATAGCTTAGCATAAATCATTGAATCCAATTGGACCATTAGTATCTCACTATAAAACGACTAAAGAGTTTCGATATTTTTCCTATTTAAAACTTGACTCTTCTGTAGTTGCATCATGTACTAAGACTGGCGGAAAATGAAAAGTTGTGATTTTATAGGCCAATATGGCTAGGAACTATACTCTCATTCCGGCGTAACAATCAAGGAACCTTGCTGCCGTACCATGGGTGCAGCAGCAGAATGATATTCTAGGAAAATGAGCCTATTTCAAAAAAAAGTGGAGTGTTCCTTTAATGCTTATGGGAGGTCTGGGACCCCCCCAGCCCCACCCAATTCGAACACTGCCTGAATACCGCTTTCACATATAAATGTTGACAATAGTTGCACACAAAGAAGAGATAAATAGGGCAAAAAGGGACACCCTTGTCTCACTCCACCTAGAACTAAACCTTGGCGAAGTGCCATTCTTTAATTTAATCAAAGCACTTCCATTATTGTAAAGGGTTTTAATTACTCTGCAAAACATATCCCCAAAACCAAATTTATCTAATGAATCAACAATAAATTGATGCTCTAAAAAATCGAAAGCCTTATAAAAACCTAAGAAGAGAATGAAGCTCTCCTCCTGTCTGAATAATCTAACAGATCAAGTATCACCCTTATATTGTTAACAATGTGTCTTTTGTTCAGAAAACCTAACTGTGTCTCATCTATTACAGAACAAAGTACAGATTTTAGTCTTTTAGCCATAGGCTACTTCTTTTTGACTCAGATCCTGTTCAGCCTTTAAAATCAGCAATAACTTCCTGCACAGTTTTCATTTAATCTGCAGCTTGTGCAAGAGCAGGCTGAATAAAACTTTCTGAGGTAAGTGCCAAATTATTTCTCACTCTTGTTTACATTCACGTTTGTATTCTTTTCGTATTTGTATTTGGCGGACACCTTAAAACTAATCACACTTATAAGCGAGGAATATCACAGGGAAACTGATAAAAACAATATTTGTACTACACAATGACAAGTTTAATACACAAAACCAGGTTAATACACAAACTAGAGCAGCAGTCAAATGCAGAAAAGTACATAAAGAGATTTTTAAGTAATTATTTCTTGAAACTTTTTTACTTATTGAACAGAGTTTTAGTATTAGTTCTCTAAAGTTGCTGATGAACATGTTTAACCATATTTATTTTTTTCCACATAAAAAGGGATGCAGAAGGCAGCTTTCTTTAATGAATATAAATCTCTCTCATTACAGAACAAGATTCTTACTTTTTCACTTTGTCAAGCTTGTTATCATGAGAATCCTTGCAGTTTCGCAAAATATGTTGCTCATCATAATTATGTCGGTCCTGTCACCAAGTAAGCACTTAATCTAAATGTGAAATGATCACAAAAATGTACCTGATGCAAGCGTTTTAGAACTTCATTTCACTCTATCTTTTTTTTTTTTTTCCTTAACGGGCTTTGCACAAACAACTCCAGCACCACAAACAAGTAACTGCAAATATTTTTTGACTCACAGCTTAACCGAACTGAAAAAAATAAATAAATACATTACAAAAAGTATGCATGTTTTCAATTGCTGGCAAGATCAGCTGACTGTGCAGTAAAAATGTAAAAAATAATAAGAAAACTGAAATCTGTGACTAAAGAGAAGAAAAAAAGAAAAGAAAAAAAAGGCAGGAAAACTTTAAAACATAAGATACAACAGACTTGACCCGGCTGTCAGGAGAAGGGTCTTGCTGCAGACATGCATTTTCAGACCTGCACTCTGGAAGTGACGTCACTTGCAGTTTATTTTATTTTTTATTTTATTTTATTTATTTATTATTTCTTAATTGAATCTCTCAACATTTTACAACATTTGAAAATGTTACATTAGCACCTTTAAGATGTATTTGTATATGTGAAATAAAATAAAAAATAAAAAACAAAAAAACAGGAAGTGCTTCTGGACCAGTGTTGTTTACATATAGCAAAATGGTCTATTGGCTGTCAGTGAGCATGGAAACAAAAATGCGGAAGTGTAATTGTAGTTTTGAAAAAACCCTGAGCTGTAAATCCAGCAGACTTTGACAGCTCTGGGACTTTTGTGAAAACTATGATCATCCTTCCGCATATTATTTAAATATAATTTATAAAACGGCTCCATGGATCACTCGATTCCCAGATAACAAACAGTAAAAACTAATAATACAGTCTCATCCGGGTAACTGCCTGCAGTCGGCGCTGTTTGCTTACTGAGAGCATTTTTTCTTTGTGGAAGCTTTGCGTTTGGTTGGCTAATAAAATACTAAAACTCAATTCAATACAATAATTAGTACAATTAAATCAGTCATCCTGGTATCGCAGACGTACTCGCCCTCTCAAATGCAGCAGCTGTCATTTTGCGACGATAGTTTTGTACACTTATAGTGGGTTATAAGATAACAAACAAACTGGAAAGATTTTGAAAAAATTTCATCTAAAATCGGTATCTTTTATCGCCATAATTATTTATGTGGTGAAATGTTGTGGTATGCACCGACTTCCTTAAACGTCCGTTTGAACTTGCCGCTTCCTAGCAACTTCTTTCATAACGAAGTCTTGCGTTAAAATATTTCAACTCATATTAATGTTTTATGTCTAATTATTTACTTTGTGGCAAAAAGTTGTGTAATTAGCCGTGTAACGGGCAGGATAACATGCTATAAAAAAAGCCCTTCAGTCTTAGATAAGACCCTTCTTCCTCGGCTGGGATCGTTTAGAGCCCTTTGAAGCTGCATTTAAACTACAATTTGGAAGTTCAAAATCAGGGCACCAATGAAGTCCATTATATGAAGAAACATCCTGAAATGCTTTCCTCAAAAACCATAATTTCTTTACCTCTGAAGACAGAAAGACATGAACATCTTGGATGACAAGGGGGTGAGTAAATTATTTGTGAATTGTTGTTCTGGAAGTGGACTTCTCCTTTAGTACACTACCGTTCAAAAGTTTGGGGTCAGTACATTTTTATTGTTTCTTTTTTTTTTTTTTTTAAGAAATTAATACTTTTATTCACCAAGGATGTATTAAGTTAATAATTAAAAGTTTATTAAAAGTTAATAATAAATAATTTACATTGTTATAAAATATTTATATTTTGAATAAACACTGTACTTTTTAAACTTGTTATTCATGAAAGAATCCTGAAAAAAAAAATTACAGGTTCCAAAAAAATATTTGGCAGCACAACTGTTGATATTATCCAACATTGATCATTCTAATAATAAATCCGCATATTAGAATGATTTCTGAAGGATCATGTGACACTTAAGACTGGAGTAACAGCTGATAAAAATTCAGCTTTTCATCACAGGAATAAATTCTATTTTAAAGTATGTTAAAATAAAAAACATTATTTTATATTGTAAAAACATTTTGCAATATTACTGTTTTTTTCAAATAAATGCAGCCTTGATGAGCATAAGAGACTACTTTAAAGACTATTACAAGTCTTACTGACCCCAAACTTTTGAACGGTAGTGTACCTCAGTTTGGGAAACCTTGACGCAATATAATTCATGTTGTTAGCAACAACGAATGAATTCCCCTGGTTTCACAGACAAGGCTTAAGCCTAGTCTTAGACTAAAATGCATTTCTGGGCTGTTCTGAAAGAAACTTGCACTGACATATCTTAAAATATAGTCCCATTGTTTTGTCTCAAAATGTACACAAGTCATATTATTTTCTAAGGCATGTTTCTAAAAGATACTTAAATGTCCTAATTGAACTATGGCCTAATCCAGGTTTAACCTAAGCCCTGGCTGTGAAACCAAGCCTTTATATTTTTATACCAAATTGGTACAAGATTATTCTATTTAAATCAAGATAATGAGTTAGACCAAAAGTAACCAAAAAGTAGTCTGATTCTAATACCTAAAATGTGTAATGTAATGCATTATGTTATTAACTATATATATATTTTTTTCGTGTAAGGTGGACAGTACATCAAAGTCAAACAAAGGTAGCCTTATTCAACAAATTACTATCAATTTGTTAATCATAATAAAATGTATTATACAAGTAACTTTACAAACCAATAACATAACAAACAAGTCAAACTTCATTTAATTCATTTAGCCATAGGCCTTCTAGAAACCAACACAAATGTCCAACATGTTCACAGTCAACAAATAATTTAACATTCTGTGTGTATGTGTGTTTCCTTTCAGACTACGTCATTGGACTTAAAGTGAAGCTTTCCTCATTTTCTAACTTAACAGATACTGGAAACATTCAGATCGTTTTACAGCAAGTAAGACAGATATACAAATACTTATAAAAATTGGTGTGCTCATAGACAAGATGTGGAAAATGTAACATCTTTGTCAATTTTTTGTATTTTAAGCTTTAAAAGGGACATAAAACACCATAGATACAGTAGCTTACAGCGGTGGATAACGTGAATAACGTACTGACAAACTTAAATCACTGAGAGTTAATTTATGTGCTTTGTTATGAAGTATCTGGAAGAGCTGCAGTTGTTTCAGCTAACCAGATCTGTAGTATGTAAAAAAATAGAAAGTAAACCTGTAAACTCATTTTGCTTTAACCAAACTTACAGTACTATTACATACTTTTGCTTTTGCTTGTAAACACCCTGGATAGTCTGTTTTTTTATAAAACAGATAGTTCCAGTCCTTGATTCTGATTGGTTGAGCCACATTCGAAGCTGTTGTAAATTACTCTACGAACATACACCTTTGTTTACTTTTGTGTGTTGCTTGGCAACCACTATGTTGCAACCACAACTGTTTCTGAGGAACTACATTGTTTGTTTTATTTATATAGTTACACTTTATTTGCTTTGTTTTATTTTGTGAAACCAGCACTCTCTCCACCCTCAATACCACGACTGAGCTGAGTCCCTTGAGCAAGACACCGAACCCCCACCTGCTCCCCAGGTGCCGCAGCGATAGCAATATGGCTGTGTGTATGTCTTTGTTCACTACTCACTACTGTGTGTGTGTGTGTGCACTTGGATGGGTTAAAGGCAGAGCACAAATTCCGAGTATGGGTCACCATACTTGGCCACATGTCCATTCCTTTAATAATTTTTTTGTAATTATTAACCGAATAAAAATGTAGCATTTAAAAAATGTAACATGGTTTTTCATGTGTCACTTGATTTGTAATTGTCTGTGTGATACTGTACATTCTTTGTGAATACAGTCACTGTCCACTGATATAAATGTTCTCATATGAATTCTTATAAATAATATAAGCCTCAAAATAAATTGTGGGCTTGTGATAAACTCCTCACAGGTAAATCCTAAAATCTAAAGATTATATATTAAGTCCCATTGTTTGAATTTAATTGCGATAATTAATGGCACAGTTCCAATGAAAACATATTTTCTTTTGTTCCAAACAGGGCTGGGACACATTTAAAAGCCAATGCACATTTCTTGCCTAGTAATTTATCCTACAACACGTACAGTGGTTGAAGGTAAGTAAAATCTCTTTAATATTACATTTGATCAATTGTTTTCTCAGTACATATGTTTTGCAAAACCAACTATATATTCACTGCATATACTGTAGGCCTACATGTGTATACATTAAAGTTTGCTAAAGAAAAAAATTGTTTAGATAGTCCCAATGGTACAAATTAAAATTCATATTTTCAATAGTAAATACAATATTGTACTGAGCAATCAAATGTATATGTAATGTATATAGCTACACAATGTCCACTGTAATAGATTTTAAGTTCAGCACATAGTTAGGTTGGACTGAAGATTTCATATTGAATATTAGCTTTTTTTAGTTTTGTTGTTGGAAATATCCAAATTGTTATATTAAATTGTAAGAATAAGATCTGTTTAATCACATTTTGTGTTTGAGAATAATAAAGCTCTCTATGATTCCAGAAGGACTCTGATAAAATCTGACTTCATCATGCGAATTTCATGGTATCTACTGGTGTTCATATCAGTCCTGTCACTCAGTAAGGTTTTATATACTGTTTGATTATTAGTCTTAACGTTGCAAAGACAATAAAAACATTATTTGAATTGAATTCTTTCTCTTTAACAGCCAGGACACAAACAGCAATTGTAGTTAATTACAGACCTTTGAATTAGAACCAGATCTGTTTTTAAAAACGTCACATACTGTCAACTGAACAAACTGAATATGAAATCACTGAACATCTCCATTAGTTCATGAAGTATTTATTAGTGTTTTATTTGTGTTCATTCTTTTCAGCCATCGCACTGGAAAGCACCATAGAGCCAGCAGGTAATAATACTACTAATAAAAGCTTTAAAAATGAAAAATTGGGCCTTTATTGCAAACAATGCATTAGGTAGGAGTTTCATCCAGATTATGTGTTAGTTTATGTCATGTTATAATGTGTTATTATGTTTGTGTGTTCCTTTAGAAAGCATCATAAGTGTTTGAATGAAACTTAAATCATTTTCAGACCTAACACAGAGTGAAAACATTGAGGCTGTTTTGCAGAAAGTAAGTCACTGGAGCATTTTGTGTTTTATGAAATAGAAATAAAATACATTTTGATCTGTCTATTCATCTTTGTTTCAGATACAAGAAATGCTGGACAGTCATGGACTGTCAATAGCATGAGATGAAGTTAAGAAAAGTTAAAAAGACGCAGCTGTAATATCCATGGACAGAAATTAAAGCAAAGACTGGTTTGTTAACTCTCTGATGATGAATGTCATTTCCATTTTCAAGAGGAATGTCACTGCACAAGAAAGGAACTTGTATAACGTCTCTCTTTTTAACCTGCTTTCTGTTTATCACATACAAATTGTCATCCAAACAGAAACATAACTGAACATATACAATGAAAAAAAACAAAAAACAAAAAAAAAAACTGATTCATCAGTCTTTTTCTTTGTCACATCATGCTTTGTATTATCAGACAAGTACATTTTCTAAAACATAACTTATAGCAATTACTCAACCAAGTTGTAAAATATGTGTTTTGCCTTTTAAACGTTAAATGATCTTGATGGTCTCTGCTTTTGTCTGTTAAATACACACTCAAGTAAGTAAAAAACAAGCTTGCTTCATTTGGATTGGCAAAAAGATCTTGTTTATAAAAAGAAGTACACCAATATATTTACATGCAGCAATTTAAATACAGTATATTTGATATTAAATTGTCACTGAGAGAAGAGCTTATTTTAGTTTATTTGTGCCGACTGTTGAAGGGAAACTGTCTTTTCCTTTACTCACCACGAGAGGGAGACAGCTGAGATACTGGTGCTTTAAAACAAATGTATGTATGTTTTTTTACCCCGGCATATTAGTTTGAAAATCATTCTGATGGTACACTGTCACTGACTTATAATGAGACGAATGGATTTAATTTCTTTCTCACTATTTCCTCCCCATGTCTGTTTTGGGAGTATGTAAGTTTGCTATAAATATTAAAAAAAAAAAATACTACATACAGATGAACCTCTTAATTAAATCAGTATCTGGATCCAAAAACACCACTTTTGTGGTGCTTGCTGTGTAATAATCATTTGATACCACGCTAATCGTCAAGCTCTAGTTCTAAAGATTTATCTTGAAATGTGTCAGAAACTACCTTGTATAAACTTTAATTAAACGATTAAAAAGGGATTTACATCATGCTTTGCGTTATAAAATGCCTGTAAGAACTGCAGGGATTTCAAATAACCAGTTCTGTAGTATGTGAAAAATTAAAGTACACCTGTAAACTCCTTTTGCTTCAAACAAACTTGCGTCAGAGAAACATACTATTACATACTTTTGGTTTTGCTTTTAAATGCCCTGAATAGTCTCAGCGATGAGAACATGAGGCTTGACACCACATAACCAAATCAATACGGAATAATATCACAATATCATATACCTTATTCTGATATGTTTAAAATAATAAGTGCACAGAAATTATGTTATAGAGCATTGCTAATCTGTGATAAGCTGATCTTTGTACACGTTTTCTTTTGTGCTGCTAGTTACCATTTTAATGTCAAAAAAGAATCAAATAAATTACTTTACTTAGTACTGTGCATCGCTGAGTAAAATGTTTACATTGTCTACTTTTATCTGTTTAGTGCACACCTGCCTCATTTACAAATATAAGTAAAAATTTATTTATTGGCATAAAGTTAGGTAACAAAAATGAAATACTGACATACATTTGAATTACTGAATGCTGCTGCAATGCTAAACTGTAAAACTGGAAACATGTTTTGAATTTAGCCAGTTCATTTCATTGTTACATTAAATTTATTTACTCCTTTTTTTCTTGGTCTTATTTAATTAAATGTAACAGAATATTAAATCTCATTTTGAACACCTTGAACATTGAACAGATGGAAATAAATCTGTCAGAACAGAGTGGAGAGGCTTTTTTTGTTTGTTTGTTTGTTTGTTTGTTTGTTTTTTGTTTTTTGTTTTGTTTTTTGTTTTGTTTTTGGTAATTTGTAGGCAGATTATGGCATCTCATCATTGTATTGTGTAGTCTTTCTGACCAGTAAGTCACTTAACTGAAAGAATTATAACATTTTTGTTATTTAAAGTAGCAATAAATTAAAAGAAACAGTATAGCATATGTGGTGTTTAGGGAAACCTGTTAATGCATCACTTGATTTACTCTGTGTGATACTCTGTACATTCTGTACATTCTTTGTGAATGCAGTCACTTTCTACTGTTATAGATGTATTCATAATAAATGCTTAAACATATTATTATCAATAATTTAATAACTCTAAAATTGTTCATAATAAAGACTTGTGATAAACTCTTCACAGGTGTAACCTAAAATCTGTTTATATATAGCTTATATATATATAATCTGATTATATATTAAGTCTCATTGTTTGAATTTTATTGCGATAATTACTGGCTCTGTTCCAATGAAAACATATTTTCTTTTATTCCAAACAGGGTTGGGACACATTTAAAAGCCAATGCACATTTCTTGCCTAGTAATTTAACCCACCACACATACAAGAGGTTGAAGGTAAGTAAAATCTCTTTAATATTACATTTGATCAATTGTATTCAACTATATATTTACAGCATATATTGTAGGCCTACATGTAAATACATTAAAGTTTGCTAAAGAAATTGGTTAGATAGTCCAATTAATTAAAATATGAATAAATATATTAATTCAAATATGAATAAGATTCATATTTTCAATAGTAAATTGTACTGAGCAATCACATGTAATGTACATAGCACAATGTCCACTGTAATACATTTTGAGGTCAGCACATTAAGTTGGACTTAAGATTTCATATTGAATATATATTTTTGTAGTTGAAAATATCCAAATTGTAATATAAAATTGTAGAATGAGATCGGTTTAATTGCATTTTGCGGTGAGAATAATAAAGCTCTCTCTGATTACAGAGGTACTCTGACAAAATCTGACTCCATCATGCGAATTTCACAGCATCTACTGGTGTTCATATCAGTCCTGTCACTCAGTAAGGTTTTATTTACTGTTTGATTATTAGTCCTAATGTTGCAAAGACAATAAAAACATACAAATCTGTATTTCTGAATTGAATTCTTTCTCTTTAACAGCCAGGGGACAAACAGCAATTGGTAATTACAGACCTTTGAATTAAAACCAGATCTCTCTTTTTTTTTTTAAACGTTACCTATGGTGACAACTGAACAAACTCAGCATGAAATCAGTAAGCATCTACATTCAGTTCATGAATATTTAATAGTGTTTGCATTTGTGTTCATTCTTTTCAGCCACAATCCTTGAAAGCACCACAGAGCCAGCAGGTAATAATACAACTAGTTAAAAATGAATAAATATCTTGACCCAACTTCATGACATATTTAATGTATTTGTGTTTATTCTTTTAGAAACTCCCATCATACTTGCAAACACATCAGGTAATAATGCTGCTAGTGAGGAAAGATCTTATGTCTATGCTGCAAAAGAAAGTGTTTTTTAATTTATGTTTTTTTCTACAATTGCACAAACAGCTGCAGAGCCATGGAGAGGTAATTACTAACCTCTGAGTTAATGTTACGTTTATGTCCTTAAATACGAGGATGCATCTAAAACCTGTTCACGTTTTATTTTTTGCATTCATTCTCTTGGCAGCACCAGAGATATTCTATCCATTCGGCTCAGCGGCAGGAGACACCGAACTTGTTGAAACCGGTAGTGAAAGCTACAGTTCTGTTGGTCTTTCAACTCCATTTCAGTTCTTTGGCCGCACATACAACCAGATACATGTGAGAAATTAGTTCTGTTTGCAATCTACAGAAAATATGAATGCAAATGCAAATTTTCTGCTGGATTTGACTTGATTTCTCATATTACAGGTTAATTATAATGGACTCCTTACATTCAACACACCTTTACTAGCATCAGAACCTTACTATAATCCAACCAAAGGGGATGAAGATTTCATTGCTGCGCTCTGGAACGACTTTGACGACTATTACAGCGGCGTGTTCTCATATCAGGAGTACACAAGTGGAAATGTTCTCGCTCGTGCCACTCAGGATATAAACCAGTATTTCCCTCAGAAGAACTTCACTGCTTCTTGGGTCTTTGTCGTCACTTGGAAGTATGGACCACAGCAAAGACCGGTAACTTTTTTTTGGTTTGTTTGCTTTCAGGCTACAGAATATATAGACTATGAATCATGATCTTGTTTTATTTCTTCTCAGGTGATCCTGTTTCAAGTGGTTTTAATTTCAGATGGCAATCTTTCTTTCTTTCTGATGAATTATGGTGACTGTGGTGAGCTATATGGTGGAGTGCAGGTAAAACAAACATCACAGGATTAAATAATATTTTAGATTTTATACTGGTGCTGTGTGTATTCATGAGTTTTCTTTTATTGTTTAACTAGGCTGGATACAACACAATAAACTCCACAAACTACTTTCTAATTCCTGATTCAAGTAATGGCAACTACCAAAACCTCAAGAACACGAGTAACGTAAACCTTCCTGGTCGTTGGGCCTTCCTCGCAAAAAGTCAATTAGGTAGGAGTTTCATCAAGATTATCTGTCAGTTTGTTTACATCATGTTATAAGTGTTATTATGTTTGTGTGTTTCTTTAGAAAGCATCATGGTAGTTCAAATGAGACTTACATCATATTTAGACCTAACACAGAGTGAAAACATTGAGGCTGTTTTAAAGAAAGTAAGTCACTGGAGAATTTTATGTTTTATGAAATAGAAATAAAATACATTTTAATCTGTCTATTCATTTTTGTTTCAGATACAACAAGAGCTGGTCAGTCGTGGACTGTCAAGTAGCGTCGAGATTAAGTTAAGAAAAGTTAAAAAGACATATCTGTAATATCAGCCTCATCCATGGACAGAAATTAAAGCAAAGACTGGTTTGTTAAGTCTCTGATGATGAATGTCATTTCCATTTTCAAGAGGAATGTCACTACACAAGAAAGGAACTTGCCTTCTGTTTACATACATATTCTTATCAAAATACAAACATAATTGAACATATACAACAGAAAAAAAAAACTGATTCGTCAGTCTTTTTCATTGTCACATCATGCTTTGTATGATCAGACAAGTACGTTTTCTAAAACATAACTTATAGCAAATACTCAACCAAGTTGTAAAATATGTGTTTTGCCTTTTAAATGTTAAATGATCTTGATAGTCTCTGCTTTTGTCTGTTTGATACACACTTAAGTTTCATTTGGATTGGCAAAAAGATCTTGTTTATAAAAAGAAGTACACCAATATATTTACATGCAGCAATTTAAATACAGTATATTTGATATAAAATTGTCACTGAGAGAACAGCTTGTTTTAGTTTATTGTTGCCGACTGTTGAAGGGAAACTGTCTTTTCCTTTACTTACCACGAGAGGGAGACAGCTGAGATACTGGTGCTTTAATGTATGTATGTTTTTTTTTTACCCCTGCATATCATTCTGATGGTACACTGTCACTTATAATAAGACGAATGGATTTAATTTCTTTCTCACTATTTCCTCCACATGTCTGTTTTGGGAGCATGTCAGTTTGCTATAAATATTAAAAAAAAAAAAAAAACCCTACAAATTAAATCAGTGTCTGGATCCAAAAACGCCATTTTTCTATTGTTTGCTGTGTAATAATCATTTTATGCTATGCTAATTGGCAAGCTCTAGTTCTAAAGATTTATCTTGAAATATGTAAGAAACTACCTTGTATAAACTTAATTAAACAATTAAAAAGGCACTTACATCTACGACTTCCGTTGTGGACGCCATCTTCTGCCAAAACGGGGGAATCCACTCAGCGTAAATTAGTGCATTGTGGGTATTTTATAGTTGTTGAGACTCTTGAGAGAACATCGATACTCCATAATGTTTACTATGGTTTTAATGGTGTCCTTTAAATTTACGGGGATAAAGTGGGCGATTCTGGACACAACTTGTGAAATTGTTTGGTAAGCTCAACAGTATTGTTATTATTTTTCATTAATAAGTGTAAACGCTCATTGTGAAAAAAAAGAATTTAATGCCATTTTTAGCTCACAAAATAGCTTAATGTCGTATTTATTACTCACGACACGTTTTACTGTTGATGGTTGTTTGGATGTTTGGTTTATTTTATTGATTTCACTTGACAGTGATAAACTTAACATTTTCTGTGGAAACCTAATTAGTAATCACACATTAATAGGCTACTAGGACCTATTAACATTGACTGTGTTTACTTGTTAGCCCTAAAGTGATAGTTAAACCATTGAATGTCTGTATATTCATACTTAAATATTTATGTCAAACTGATCGTCTTTCTACATACAGATTCTACATACAGAAACACTATTCTGAATTTCATTTAATTCACTTGAACAGCAGATGGCGATGAAGTCTGTGTTGTTTATTCATTATTTAGTTACATCTGATATATCATCATATAATGACTAATACTGAGATTGTTACAATCATTCAGTCACCCTGACGCATAAATCGTTTAACTAATAATGAATGATAATAAATTAGGTAGTTAATATGTTAGGAAGTGTTGTGAAAACAAAGTAACATTTATAGTTTCTGAAGAAATTACCTGTTTATGTGTCAGCTGGATTTAAAATATATATATTTCTTGTTATTCTCATTCAGTATATAATTTGCATATAATTTTTGCATTTCCATTACCTCCAACAGCAAGAAAAAACAAAACAAAAAACTTTTGGGTTTGCACAGCTTTCAAGAGGAAAAAAAAAAATGTGGATTATGACAGAAGAAAAAAATTATATCAATTATATAATTATTATAAAATTATATTGTATTATTATTATTATTATTATTATTTTGTAATTTAATGGCAGGGTAATATAACACAACAGTATAATGTTATAAAAGTACATTTTGTACAATACTATGCCAGAAATGCTTCATTATAGTGTGTGAACAGGGTCCTTTGGAGCACTACGACAGTAAACGGAACCAGGGCATTAAATCCATGTGCATTAATTTGTGCCATTTTTTTTAATTGCACTTGACAGTGATAAACTCTACGTTTTTTTGTGGAAGCTTTACTTCCTATTTATGCATTAAAAATTTCCCAACTATTAGGAAACGTTTGCAGAACATTTGTGTTAACATTGGCTAAATATATTTAGTATGTTATAAACATTACCATTATTTCGACATTTTTGTCTTCTCTGTTAGCTTAAATCTCATTTCTTCCACTTGAACTGCAGGTGGTGATAAAGTCTCTCAGAACAGAGAGGCATTATTGTTTTTTTTATTGAGCAGTTAATAACATCTGCTATAGCATCACAGATCCTGGTCCTACTACCAGTATATCATTATAATACTAAGATTGTCACTCTCACTATAAATGCTTAAGTGTTTAAGTTTTGTCAAAACAAAGTAACAATTGTGGTTTCTAGAGAATCACCTGTTCGTGTGTCAGCTGATATTTATTTATTCTGTGTGATCCTGTGTGATCCTCATCTGCACATTCTTTATGAATGCAGTAATTTCATAAACATTTAATAGAAGGGAAAAATATGGATTACAGCAGTCAGAAGAGGGAAAGATGTCAAATTAACAGTTCCTCAGCAGCTTAAACGCTCTCGGCGGTGTTTACTAGTATTTTGTCATTTAATACCAATGCCAATGCAAAAAATAAAAATAAAAATTACTGTGCTTTCTGATTTCCCTCAGGGAATGTATGTTTAGACATTCTTAGGTTTTGTAATGTGTAAAAAGAGTACTGTGGTGTTACCATTGTACAGGGTAATTTTGTATTTTATTACAGTATGTTGAAAGTACTGAATCATGTATCATAGTTGTTTTTGGTGTGAGATGTGAGATTATATCTGTGATTCTATCTTTAATTCTATCTATCTATCTTTTTTTTTTTTTTTTTTACTGGTAGTAATACTACTGGTAGTATTCTAACAATACATTTTCTTGGACTCCAGGAGATGTTTTTCCTGTCAACAGTGCTGGGAGATGCTTAACATGCTTAAAATTCGATGAAACTTAAATCAGGTGCAAGAGCAGCTCAGAAAAAGCTGCTATATTCTGTTAGTTTATCCTTACTTATAATAATGGTATGTGTGCGTTGCTATAAATGTTATGAATTGAGGCAACAACAAAAATAAAGCAATAAGCCATTCAATTTGCTTAACACGCTTATGATTTTATGAAATGGACTGAGATGGGCTAAATCTGTAAGATTAACTAATTTACTAAGTAATTTGTATTTAGAGATTCCTAATTTAAAGTGGGACCTTTGGAATATTGGCTGCTTTGTAAGCATCTCCTACTGTCAAATTTCAAAGTTGGTAATATTACCATCGGTTTCGTGAGAATAAAGATCTTTCTAAATACAGAAGAAGGACTCCCAGGTTGCAGTTTTGGTGCTCTTATCAGCAGTGTCACTCAGTAAGGTTTTGTTCCTGTTTGATTGTTAGTCTTAATGTGGAAAAGACAATAAAAACAAATGTGTGTTTTTTAATGTAATCATCTCTCTTTCTGTTTAAAAGTCAGGGCACAAACAACATTATCAAAAGAAGGTACTTATGAATCAGACCTTGGAATTAGACAATAAAATATGTGACCTTTCAGTTAGAACCAAATCTGTTTTTAAAAATGTCACCCATTATGATCCTGAGAAATCCGTAAACATCTTTACCAGGAAGGAAAACCACCCTTGTGTCAAGTGAGTTCACAAGGTATATATAGTGGTGTTTGATTTGTGTTCATTCTTTCAGAAACCAGTTCTAACAGGTATTTTGTCATGAGCTTATGCCAGTGCAAGGGTGAAGACAAACTTTTAGCCAATATATACCTTTAAAATGTACAGTCTTTCTTTTCCAAAAAAGGATTACATTTTTTAATGACTCCTCATTTATGATTCAATATACAATTATTTGTCCAATCAAATGCTTTCTAGAATGGGCACTCTGCCTCTGAATAGCAATATCTCAGATATAGCACACGTATGTCTGCAAGATATCTGTTAAAGATATCTTGTTCTGGAAAGCATCTGCTGTGTACAAACGTCTGACAGACATCTTGGAGATGTCAGTTTTACGTATATATTCTAAATCATAAACATCGTAATGACATCTAATAAACGTCTAATTGACATCTAATAGGAAACGTCCAACAGACGTATTGCAGATGAGGAAATACTCTAAATAATACGTCTTGCAGACGTCAAATAGACATCTCCGTGATGTACGTGTGCTATCAGGGATCAAGTAGCAAATCATAGATTAGTGCATTTTTCAATTGATTTCTTCAACATGTATGAAACTTACTGTATGTGAACACAGGAAAAAAAAAAACTGCACGCATATTAGTTCACTAGATATTTAGTGGTGTTTGTATTTGTGTTCATTCTTCCAGTAACCACAACACAAACCACTATAGAAACCAGCACAGTCACAACAGATAATAAAGCTACTGTACGAGTGGTGAAAGAATCTTCTTACAGCTATGGGGCATTTTTGTTCTTATTTTTTCTTATGTAGCTTACAGATGTTTGTTGTAATCTTAAGCTTGTTTTCTTTAATAGAAACTACAATGACATCTGAACCAATTACAACACTGGCAGGTACTTTAAGACCTTTGAATTAAAACCAAATCTGTTTTTATCTTTACTAGGAAAGAAAATCACATCTATCAGGTGAGTTCACTAGGTATTTAATAGTATTTGTATTTGTGTTTGTTCGATCAGAAACCACTGCAGAAACCACCACAGTCACACCAGGTAATAAAGCAAAAGACGAAAGAATCATCATACAGCTATGCAACATTTTATTGTTTTTGATTTCTTATGTAGTTTACAGAAGATCCTTGTAATTTTATGTTCTTTTTCTTTAATAGAAATTACAACAACAACAACTGAATCAAAAACAGCAGCAGGTAGTTACAGACCTTTGAATTAAGCTTGTTTTTCTCAATACCTTAATACACTGAATTGAAAAAACACGACAGGAGTAGAGAGTTTATGAGGTGTTTAATGGTATTTGTGTTCATTCTTTCAGAAACTGCCACTAGCACAAAAGGTTATGACTAATTAAACCTTGCACTGAAATCAATAATAAAATATGAAAATATAAATGAAATACTATTGCTTTTTACTAATGTGGCCAGTAAATCCACAACAAAGGGCATTGTTAATATCTTGCCATTTTTCTTAGCCAGTATAGATTTTTGTTTATTTTTAAAACATGGCACACCTGAAGAGTGAAAATGGGTCAAATATTATAAGACTGTGCAATGCTTTTATGCATTTTGCATAAGTGTTTTATAATTTAATACTCTTTTTCTTTAATAGGCATTACACCACCACCTGCACCAAC
Organism: Cirrhinus mrigala; assembly: GCA_036247105.1. Taxonomy (NCBI): domain Eukaryota; kingdom Metazoa; phylum Chordata; class Actinopteri; order Cypriniformes; family Cyprinidae; genus Cirrhinus; species Cirrhinus mrigala. The sequence goes on from CM070018.1 coordinate 3,698,055, forward strand.
AACACTGCTAGGTAATTAAAAAATTACGATTTAAGAAATATATAAAACTACACTCATGAAGTGAGATCATGATGTATTTAACAGTGTTTGTATTTGTGTTCATTCTTTCAGAAACCGCTAAATCAACCACCGCAGTCTCAACAAGTAATAGTGCAATGATTGATTGAAGACTCATCATATGACTATGCAATGTGTTTTTAATGTTCTTTACTGAAGTGTTTTATAGTTAAACACTATTATTTTTTAACAGCCACTGCAACAACAACTCCATGGAGAGGTATTTGAATTAATGGTGCATTTGTGTCAGAATCACCGTAATTGTAAATAAAACCCCATAATATCTTCATTTGTATTTTTTGTGTTCATTCTGTCGTCAGCACCGGCAATATTTTATCCATTTGGTAAAGAGGCAGGAGACACAAAACATCTTGAAACTGGTGATGATTCATGTCAACTTGTTGCCTTCTCCACTCCATTTACATACTTTGGCCGCAAGTACGAAAGCACATATGTGAGAATCCAGTTCTATTGCAGGTCTAATGTAAATGCAGATGTTGTAAAAAGCCAGTTCATACTTTACCTGTGGATTTGAACTGATTTCTTTTATTTCAGGTTAATAATAATGGACTTCTTACATTCAAACAAGGTTTACCAGAAGCACATCCTTACCCTTTTCCCACATATGGAAATGAGGATCTCATTGCTCCACTCTTGACTGACCTTGATGACCTTGGTATAGGTATATACTCGTATCAGGAGTACACAAATGGAAGTGTTCTCACTCGCGCCACTCAGGATATAAACCAGTATTTCCCTGGAAGGGGCTTCACTGCTTCTTGGGTCTTTGTTGCAACATGGGACTATGTGCTAACATGGGATATGAATACATTTAATCAGCATTCAGGCCCGGTAAATAGTTTCCTTCTTTCTTTTTTCAGGCAAAAGATTAAAGGCTGTATACGCTATGAATCTTGATGTTGTTGTTTTTTTTTTTTTTCTTTTCAGGCAATTACAGTTCAAACGGTTTTAATTTCAGGTGGTGGTTTTTCTTTCATTCTGATGCATTATGGTGACTGTGCTGCGATACCAATTGCAGTGGGGGTAAAACAAACATTACAGTTTTGAAATAATGATTTACTCGCTCTGTATGTATATATAACATTTGATTGATTTTAATAGGCTGGATACGACACAATAGGCTCCACTGACTACTATCAAATTCATAATGATCAAAATGGTGGCTACTCCCTCCCAATCCTTAAGAACACGACTAACGTAGGTGTTCCGGGTCGTTGGGCCTTTCTTGTGAACAACGGAACGGGTAAGACTTTAATTAAGATTATGTGTTAATATTATCAGTTTGTTTATATCATGTTAAAATGTGTAAGTGTGTGTCCTTTTAGAATTCGTTGTAGGAGTTCAAGTGAAACTTCAGTCATTTTCAGACCTAACACAGAGTGGAAACATTGAGGTTGTTCTGGATCAAGTAAGAGCATTTTATGTTTTATGTACCTGCCTAATCAATAAAATGGAAATATACATTTTGATCTGTCTGTTCATCTTTGTTTCAGATTAAACAAGAGCTGGTCAATCGTGGACTGTCAAGCAGCGTCGAGATGAAGTTAAGAAAAGTCACAAAGACACCTCTGTAACATCAGACTCATTGAAGGGAATTAAAACATTGAATATTGCTCTTGTTGAAGATGTCATTGCCACTGATAAAGAGGAATGTCACTCCACAGGAAGGAAACCTTTATATTTTTTCACCCTTTAACTGTCTTACATGTATAACGCACACAATGATATAAAAGAATGGATTATTTATATATGTTCCAACTCTTTTCTATGCTAATTTAGCTTGAATAGTCATTGATCCATTTTTTTTCTGATCATGCTTTTGTATTATCAGATCTCTTGAACAGTTGCAGTCTAATCAAACTGATCTGTAGTATGTGAACAATGAAATTGTTCCACTGCAACTCCATTTACTGGAAGCTCAACTTATATAAGATGACAGATAACCCAGTTTTGAACTCTTTCCTTTAACTTTTAAATACCCTGAATTGTCTCTTTTAAATTACAAAACATACAGGTGCATCTCAAAAAATTAGAATATTTCAAAAACTGAAACTTTCATATATTCTAGATTCATTACATGGAAAGTAAAACATTTCTACAGTTTTTTTTTTTTTTTGTTTTAATTTTGATGATTAGAGCTTACAGCTCATGAAAGTCAAAAATCCAGTATCTCAAAATGTTAGAATATTTACATTTGAGTTTTATTAAATGACCATCCCTACAGTATAAATTCTGGGTATCTCTTGTTCTTTGAAACCACAATAATAGGGAAGACTGCTGACTTGGCAATGAAGACAGTCATTGACACCCTCCACAAAGAGGGTAAGTCACAGGTCATTACTGAAAGGGGTGGCTGTTTACAGAGTGCTGTATCAAAGCATATTAAATGTAAAGTTGACTAGAAGGAAGAAATTGGGTAGGCAAAGGTGCACAAGCAACAGGGGTGACCACAAGCTTGGGAAAACTGTCAACCAAAGCCGATTCAAGCACTTGGGAGGGCTTCACAAAGAGTGGAATGAAGCCGGAGTCAGTGCATCAAGAGTCACCACGCTCAGACGTCTTCAGGAAAAGGGCTACCAAGCCACTTCTGAAACAGAAATAACGTCAGAAGCATCTTACCTGGGCTAAGGAGAAAATGAACTGGACTGTTGCTCGGAGGTCCAAAGTCCTCTATTCAGATAAAGGTACATTTTGCATTTCATGTTGAAATCATGATCCCAGAGTCTGGAGGAAGACTGGAGAGGCACAGAATCCAAGCTGCTTGAAGTCCAGTGTGAAGTTTCTAAAGTCAGTGATGATTTGGGGTGTCGTGACGTCTGCTGTGTTTTATCAAGTGCAAAGTCAATGCAGCCATCTACCGGGAGATTTTAGAGCGTTTTATGCCTCCATCTGCTGACAAGCTTTATGAAGATGCTGATTTCCTTTTCCAGCAGGACTTTATCACCTGCCCACAGTGCAAAAACCACTTCCAAGTGGTTTGCTGACCATGATATTACTGTGCTAAATTGGCCAGCCAACATGCCTGACCAAAACCCCATAGAGAATCTATGGGGTATTTTCAAGAGAAAGATGAGAAACAGTCAATCCAACAATATACAGACGATCTGAAGGCTCAATAGTGCCTCAGCAGTGCCACAGGCTGATCGCTTACTTTACTGATGCTGTAATTTGTGCTAGGAGCAAGGAATTTGCTGTAATATGTGCTGCCGATCAAGAATTGAGTGCATAAATGAACATACTTTAAAAAACTTTAACTTTTCTGTTTTGCTAATCCATTTTTTGATTGATCTTAGGAAATATTCTAATATTTTGAGATACAGAATTTTTGACTTTCATGAGCTGCAAGCTCTAATCATTAAAATTAAAACAAAAAAACTTTAGAAATGTTTTACTTTACATGTAATCAATCTAGAATATATGAAATTGTGTTTTGTGAACTTTTTTCACGATATTGAGATGCACCTGTAAATGTAAAATGTTTTTTAAACCTTCTTGTAAGCATTTGTCTAGAAGAATAAATGAGGCTTAACGGCACACAAGCTGATCAACATTGACAAATATCACAATGATCTTGTCTGTCTCTAAAATGTTTAAACACAGGCATCTCAATATAAATGGATTAAAATGATATTGTAAGACATAAATAATGAATAAACAGTTATGCTATAATTAAATATATTAACATTAAAAACTCACAGAAAGGGCAGCTGTTATCAGGTTGTTTTGTATTTCTGGTCACCATCTCTATTGAGGAACAGATGATGTATTTTGGATATTAGTGAGTGAAAATAGTTGACTCTGTCTGCTTTTGTCCATTTAGTGCGCCCAAATGGAAAAAAAAGGTCTTGGTTGATTTGGATTGACACAAGAAATTATGCTTTTGTACTGGAAAATACAGAAATACTGACATATTTGATAAACTGAGAAGAGCTTGGTTTAGGTTTTTGATGCCAAGTTGTAGTTGAGTGTGTGTGTGTGTGTGTGTGTGTGTTCTTTTTCATGCTGTACAATAATAATTACTGTGTAGGTGTAGATGTTAATAAAACACAACACAAGTTGATTTTATTGTTCCTTTCTGACAGTGTCAAATGATATTTAATCTGTGTGATCATCATTCTCTACATTATTTTTAAATGCAGTCATTTTCAAAACATTTGATTGTGATGGAAAAAAAAAAGAACAACAGATTAGGCAGTAGAAGAGGGATGGATGTCAAATTACCAGTGACTCCCTCAGCAGTATTAGAAACCCCCAAGGCAGTGTTTACTGGTATTTTGTAAAAATCACTGTGCTTTCTGCATTCCCACGAGGAGTGTGTGTTCAGACATTCTCAGGGTTTGTATCTGAGCAAATCTGAGATGATATCTGAAGGAAAGACATTTCGATCTTGGTGACTTTTTTTACGCAAAGAATTACTGGAAGTATTTTATCAACACATTTTTTTCTTCAATTCCAGACATTAAAGACCGAAGAAACTTCCTGCTGACTCACAGCCGGTGCGAGAGCAGCTCTGAAGCTGTATGTGGTAAGTCAGTAATATTAAATTTAATATTTAATGCTCCACAAGCTATATTTTCTTATAGTTTATCTTTACTTGTGTAATTCATTCTGCAGCTTAAACATTACATAATAATGGGTGTATTTTGTCATAGCTCGAGACAAAAAAAAAGCAATAGGCCAGTCAAGTTACTTAATGTGTTTATGATTTTATAAAACACCAATACAATAAAATAAAAAAATAAAAAAATAAAAAAACATGAGTGTTCAATAAATATTTATCTTTATTTATGTTCTGCCACAATATATAGCAGGTGTAATTAGGGGCCAAGCACCGAAGGTGCGAAGGCACCTATTGTATCCGTTGGCGTTCTTATTATTATTATTCTTCCGCTTCTTCCGTTTCTTCCACTGTTGAGTCTATGGGAGCCCATAGAACCGCTTGCGGGAAAGTTGTAAAATTTGGCACACTGATAGAGGACAGTCTCAACATTAACCATACCAAATTTGGAGTCTCTAACTTAAACTAGAGCTCAAAAATTTTTTTGTAAAACCTACTTTTTCGAACTCATCCTAGACGGTTTGTCTGATTTTCACCAAGTTTGGCTCAGATGATCTTCAGGCCATGCTGGCAAAAAGTTATGGAATTCAAGTTGATTAGTCAAACCGCAAATTCTTTTGTTACCGTAGAAGTCCGATCAGGGTACACTGTAAAAAACAATTTGTTGAGTCAACATAAAATAATTTGTAACCTGGCTGCCTTAAAATTTTGAGATCAGTCAACTTAAAAAAAAGTTTATTCAACTTGAAATGTTAAATTATACTAAGTGACAACTTAGATATTTGAGTTGAATCAACTTAAAATTTTAAGGCAGCTGGGTTACTTACCCATCTGTTAAGTTTAGCAAACACAAATATCTAAGTCGTCACTTAGTACAACTTAACATTTCAAGTTGAATAAACTTATTTTAGTTGACTGAGCTTAAAATTTTAAGGCAGCAGGGTAACATTATTTTAAGCTGACTCAACAAATTCTGTTTTTTATTTTTTACAGTGTATGGTCTGACTCGACACAGACCGAGAGAAAATTGGCACAATTTTCACTCAGAAATTGCTGGTATATTACAAATAATTAATGGCAAGTAACACATTGAATTAAACATGAAATTTTGAAGTAGAAAATGTGTTTTTGTAAATCGTTTTATTTACAACTTTGAAAAATCAAACTGATAAATCCGTAAGATTAATTTATTATTATATATAATATATTATATATAATATTCTATAAAGTCAGACCTTTTGAATATTGTCTGTTTGTCTCAACAGCTTCATAAGCAGCTCCTACTGTTAAATTTCAAAGCTGGAAATATCTCATTTCTAATAAGTTATTATTTCCGATATTCAAGATTACTATTTGTTTAGTGAGAATAAAACTCTTTCTGATTACAGAAGAAGGATTTCTACATTGCGATTTTATCTCTTACTTCATCATGAGATTATTACTGGTTTCACATGTGCTGGTGCTCTTATCAGTCGTGTCACTCAGTAAGTTTTTGATACTGTTTGATTATCAGTCTTAATGTGCAAGACAATAAAACCGTGTTTCTGAATTTAATCATCTCTCTTTTTTTAACAGTCAGGGCACAAACAACATCTGCAACAACATCATCAACAGCAGGTACTTAAAATTTCTATGTAAAGTTGGCAACACCAACACAAGTATAAAAAATATAAAAAAAATATAAAAAAAAAAAAAAAAAAATTGCATAGCGTGTGACGTTACAGCAGGTACTAAAGAACCAGACCTGTTTTTCTCACAAACCTAAAAATGTCACATAATGGTGTTGAAGTTAAACAGTGGTGTTGAAAATTTTTTATGTACTTTACAGACGTGTTTTATGTAAGGAATAAAGTACTTGCAGCCAGTACATGCAAAATTTCTGCAAAGAAAAAGAGTTCCTAAGAGAGTAAAGAATTATGCGAGTAAATCCACTAAATATGCCGCCAGTCATTGCAATGATTGACAGTGATAACTGAACGAAACATCTGACAAGCCGATGTCAAAAATAGAGCTGTGCATTAAGTGATTAAGAAAATTCAGAGTAACATAACTACGGTAACGCTTTAGATTACAACCCGCAAAGAACTACGTAATTAAACTGAATTTACGGTGTATGTTTCTGCAATTATAGTGTACCTATAAAGTACGTACATGTAGGTATAAGGGAACAACATGTTATATTTGGGTAATAAGGGGATAACAAACCAGACATTCAACCTGCAAAAAACTACATAAATATACTGAATTTACGGTGTACGTTTCTGTAATTATAGTGTACCTATTAGTACGTATGTGTAGGTATACGGGAACAATATGTTACGTTTTGGTAATAGAGAGTAACAACCAGAAATACAACCTGCAAAGAACTGCGTAAATAAACTAAAGTTACGGTGAATGTTTCGTATTTATATTGTACCTACGTGTAAGTATAAGGGAACAATAGGTTACGTTTATCACAGATATACAAATGATTTATAATGGATTAATTTAAAAAACTTAACAGGTACCTGTTCTATTAAATCGTAGTTTGGTGTATCCGTACGTAAGCTTTTTAAAATTACTGGGAAATTATACTCTTGTTCCATGTAGTTACAGGGTAATTTTGCCATCTGCGGGCTGTAAATTAAAGTGGCGATTGTTCCCCTCTTGTTCAAGGAAGTTACAGGGTACAATACCAACAATAACAATAACAAATACAATAACAACACGACGTAAAATGTGGTTCTACAAAATGTACATTTATTTACATTTTACAGACAATAAATGTACAATACTGACATATTTACATCATCTAAACATTTAACGTTTACGTAATATGAAATTATAACATTTCATTCTGTTCTGTGTAATTTCTGTTGCCAGCTCGTTTCCAAGAATAGGTCTACATAATGTTATCATGACTACACGTTAAACCCTTAAAATAAATAATATTCCTGCAATCGTTTAATCATTCATGTAATATTAACTTCGTTTGTGGTGGAACACAAAGGCGTTTTCTCTAACATGCTGTGACTAACAATAGAACCATAAAATACACCGAACACGCATCATAATTACAAATTAAACCATTTTATTTGTGCGCTGTAACCCAGATCTTCAGAATCCATACGATTTGCGAGGACCAGAATCAAATTCAAGGCTTTGTCCGTCGATCTTCATCTCCATCTCTAGTAGCGAGTCCAGCAGCAACAGCCATAAACCCGTGTTAAAGTGCATTTTGCGACAGGAAAATCGGACGTTCATTGGCTCTCGCCTGCATTCGTCACAGATTACGACATGCCGTGTTTCTGGTGAGATGTGTTGGACGCGCGGGCGCCTTCGAGGAGTGGATCAAGACAATAATCTGGATAATATTTTCAGCGATTAACAATTTAAATTCTGCTCTCATCCTACTGCACCTCAAACCTACTGTATTCCGCCAAAAAAAGACTGCGGCTGCAACGCATCGTTATTTGGAATACTTTTTTGTATGGCTGTTGACATTTTTGCAATAAATAAATGATTGTGATTGCACTTTCCTGTTTTTTATATTTTTATTACTGTTCAGTCATAGTTAACGTTAGGTTTAGAGGTAGAAGTGGGATTAGCGACTATAAAAAATATTAAAATACACAGATTGTGTGTTTATGTATTGCACCTACCCTGTAACTTCCTTGAACAAGAGGGGAACAATCGCCACTTTAATTTACAGCCCGCAGATGGCACAATTACCCTGTAACTACATGGAACAAGAGTATAATTTCCCAGTAATTTTAAAAAGCTTACGTATAGATGCACCAAACTTACGATTTAATAAAACAGGTACCTGTTAAGTTTTTTAAATTAATCCATTATTATTTTTAATTATTTGTATATCTATTTGCTACCCCGTTATTACCCAAACGTAACGTATTGCTGCCTTATACTTACATGTAGGTACAATATAAATACGAAACATACACTGTAACTTAAGTTTACTTGCGCAGTTCTTTGCAGGTTGTATATCTGGTTGTTACCCCCGAATTACCAAAACGTAACATAGCCTATTGTTCTCTTATACCAACACATACGTACTAATAGGTACACTATAATTACAGAAACGTACACCGTAAATTCAGTATATTTATGTAGTTCTTTGCAGGTTCAATATCTGGTTTGTTATCCCCTTATTACCCAAATATAACATATTGTATCCTTATACCTACATGTACGTACTTTATAGGTACACTATAATTGCAGAAACATACACCGTAAATTCAGTTTACTTACGTAGTTCTTTGCGGGTTGTAATCTAAAGCGTTACCCATAACTACAATAGTAACTAATTTGTCTTGGCTATATGTATTTAGCAGCTTTTACGGTTAAAGATAACGCTTAAAGATGTAGTTATTAAATTAAATCTAAAAATATTTTAAAATATTGAATGCAGGATTGCATGATTAATTGTTATACCATCCATATTTAACACATTTAATTTGTAGTTAACTATATACGTAATTTGATAATTCACCCTTGTAGGCTGTTGGTGTCTGGACTTTTTTTTAATTTATTTTTTAAACTTACTGCACTTGCTATATTTTAAACTTAAAGTGCGTTAAATGTATTAAATTTGTTATAATAGTCATTTTATAATGAACCTAAAAGCAAGATGTGAAAAACAAAATAGGGAGTTGAAATGGCAGCTGCAGTTAATAAGTGATCCTCTGCTGCCATCTACTGGTCATAATGGTAATTTCATGTCATTTTTATCTTAAAAAGTCTGTGAAGAGACTTAATTTTGGTATATTTTTTCACGTTGTCTTTGTGAATGAAAAGTGAATCTGTACAGTAAATTTTACCGCACCGTGACTCTAGTAGCTCAACCGATATGCTGAATTCCATTCCATTTGAGAGAAGCAGTAGAACGAAAAATTCAGCAGCTTCTAGAGCTGGACATCATTGAACCAATCATTGACGCCACCCCATGGGTAAACCCGGTGGTGATTGTTCAGCTCTTGCCAGAATCAAGGGAGTGGAGAACATTTCTCCTACCCAAAAGAGACACATGAACTGAGACTTTGTGCAGTTTAATAGAGGCTTGTGAACTGCAGTTATTGGAGAAAAGTGTCAACAAGCTGGTTTTCATGGGAATGCTGCTCTCAGAAAAAGGGATTGCACCAACAGCTGAAAGCATTTGTGCTATAATCAATACCAGAGAACCGGAGAATGCATCGGAAGTATGACGCTTCTTGGGATTGGTTGGATATAGCATAGTTCATCCCACAGTTTGCATCTGTCACTGAACCACTAAGGAGACAAAGAAAGATACTCCATTCAAGTTTGGTCCCGAGCAAAGACGAGCGTTTCAAGCCTTAAAGTGGGAACCCTTATTATTATTAGCTTATTTTGACAAGAAGGCACTGACCAAGGATACTGCAAATGTGAGGCCGTGTTGACAGAGCGGAGAGAATGTCCCCATATGTAATGTCAGTCGCAGCCTAAGTGAATGTGAGCAAAGATACTCACAATCAGAACGGGAAGCATTGTCTTTAGTATAGGCATGCGGGAGGAAAGAATACAAGAGATTCGTGGCTATGAATTTTACTCCAAGGACAGTTACGACGAGAACTGTGGAGGAAGCATCCGGAGCAGACGTTGCTTTGTTGTTTTGATGAATGCAAGTCATACGCCCCAATTGCCAATGAGTTAACTGTGATCAGACAGTTAGTCTTGAAGGGCACACGCATTGTTTTACAACAGTCACTCTGAGCGAGAGCTTTAAACCTAGCTCACAAAGGACATTTGGACAAGTGTGGTGGCCTGCCATGGATAAGGACGCAGAGAGGCATGTCAGACTGTGTCACAGATGCCAATTAGTGGTGAGACCTGATAAAGCAGAACCACTCAGAGTGACAAAGTTACGCGAAACTCCCTGGCAGGATCTAGCCACTGATATATTAGGACCTCTGCCAACTGGAGAATCTATACTAGTGGTAGTTGACTATTACTTTTTGTGTATTACTTTTTTTTTATGACTATTTGGCCGTCGAGGTCTGCCCTGCAGTCTCAGATCAGATTAAGGACCACAGTTTATGTCTGCTCAATTCCAACAATTCTGTGAGACCAATGCTATCCAGCATGTGAAGACTACACCAAGGTGGGCACAGGCAAATGGTGAGGTGGAGAGGCAGAATGCATCCATACTGAAGTGCATAAGGATTGCTCAGGCAGAAGACTGGAAAAAGGAGCTCTGTAAGTATGTGGCAATGTACAGAGCTATTGACCACAGCACTACAGGGAAGGAGTCTTGCAGAACTACTCTGAAGTCGGAAAATTGATTGAGCAATTGATTACTGACAAACAGCCAACCCACAGTGCGCCTTTAGATGGTGGTGTATCTCCACAAATCAGACTGAAGAGACAAATCAAACTGCCTGAGAGATTTAAAGACTATCGGTGATTGATCTTGTTAAGGAAATGACACTGAAATGTTGTAATAGGAAATTTCTTGCCATGTTCATAAGGAATGGTTAAAAGAGATCTGAAATAGTTTGTTCTCGGGTTAAAATGGAAATACAAGAAAAACTGTTATTGCTTTTTTGTTAGTGACACTTTGATATGCCATGTTGAATATGTTCGCAATGTTTTCTAGATAATTTCATGATGTAGTTTACACGTTTTGGAATATTTCGAATAAAAAGTAAAAAATGAATAAAACATAAGCCTATATCAGTTATACACTGCTATCATGGTTGCTGTGTGTCACATGACAAGCATGGGTGACGTCACCTTGCCCCATTGGATCCAAAACAAGCAGTTTTTAGTGTTTGATTAAATTTGCCTGTGCAACATTTTTTGTTTTATTTTTTCCTTATCTATTTTACAGAAGTATGTTGTAATTGTATGCTCTTTTTCTTTATTAGACACTACAACAACAACACCTGAACCAACAACCACAGCAGCAGGTAGTTTACAGACCTTCAAATTAAACTCGTCTTTCTCAAAACCTTAAAACGCTGCTTATAATGTGAATAAAACAAACACGACATAGGACTAGGATGTTAATAAGGTATGTAATGGTATTTGTGTTCATTCTTTCAGAAACCACCACGGTCACACCAGGTAATAAAGCTGTGTGCGATAAAAGAATCATCATACGCCTGTGCAACTTTTTTTGTTTACATTTTATTCTTATGTAGTTTAAAGAACCTTGTAATTGTATGCTCTTTTTTTCTTTTTTCTTTTTTTTTTATAGACACTACAACAACAACACCTGAACCAACAACAACAACAACAGCAGCAGGTAGTTTAAATACCTTTGAATTAAACTCGTCTCTCTCAAAACCTTAAAACGCTCCTTAAGATGTGAATAAAACAAAGAGGACATAGGACTAGGATGTTAATGAGGTATGTAATAGTATTTGTGTTCATTCTTTCAGAAACTACCACAGTCACACCAGGTAATAAATCTGTGAGCGATAAAAGAATCATCATATGCCTGTGCAACTTTTTTTGTTTACCTTTTTTTTTTTTTTCTTATGTAGTTTAAAGAAACTTGTTGTAATTGTATGCTCTTTTTTCTTTCTTTTTTTTTAAATAGAAACTACGACAACAACACCTGAACCAACAACAACAGCAGCAGGTAGTTTAAATACCTTTGAATTAAACTCGTCTCTCTCAAAACCTTAAAACGCTCCTTAAGATGTGAATAAAACAAAGAGGACATAGGACTAGGATGTTAATGAGGTATGTAATAGTATTTGTGTTCATTCTTTCAGAAACCACCACAGTCACACCAGGTAATAAATCTGTGAGCGATAAAAGAATCATCATATGCCTGTGCAAATTTTTTTGTTTACCTTTTTTTTTTTTTCTTATGTAGTTTAAAGAAACTTGTTGTAATTGTATGCTCTTTTTTCGTTCTTTTTTTTTAAATAGAAACTACGACAACAACACCTGAACCAACAACAACAACAGCAGCAGGTAGTTTTTACAGACCTTTGAATTAAACTTGTCTTTCTCAAAACCTCAAAACGCTGCTTATAATGTGAAAAAAACAAGAACGACATAGGAATAGGAAGTTAAAGGGGTCATATGACATGATTTCATATTTTCCTTTGTCTTTGAAGTGTTACAAGCTGTTTGTGCATATATAAGATCCGTCGCAAAGACTAAAGTCTCAGACCCAAAGAAATAATCTTTCTAAAAGTTAAGACTAATCCATGCCTTCCTAAAACGCCTCATTCAAACACACCCCCACAAATCTACGATTTAAGATTGGCATTACACCGCCCAAATGTATATGCAAAGAAAGAAGGCATAACGTTCAAATACACAAAATAATCTTCTTTTCAGGAACGTCATATGACCCCTTTAATACAATTTACCCAGTTGTTACAAATATACAATTAAAAGTGAAGAAAGCACAATCTGTAATAATTTCAGACTTTATTGTAGATGTTTTGATAGAGTGGGCTCTCCCTCGCTCTCTGAGCCTCACCTTCAGTGGTACACTCAAAAATAAAGGTGCTTCACAATGCCATAGAAGAACCTGTTTTGTCTAAATGGTTCCATAAAGAACCTGTAACATCTGAAGAACCTTTCTGTTTCAAAGATTATAAAAAGGTAAGAAAGAGATGGTTCTTTAAAGAACCTTTGACTGAATGGTTCCTTGTGGAACCAAAAATGATTCTTCTATGGCATTGCTGTGAAGAACCTTTTAAAGCACCTTTATTTTTAAAGGGGTCATCGGATGCAAAGTTCACTTTTGCATATTGTTTCAACATTAATGTGTGTTGGCAGTGTATGTACACATCTATCCTATAATGATAAAAAGCCATGCAGTGGTTTTTAAATGTCGGTGTGGCGTCACACAATAGTTGATTGACATGAGCGCCTTACCTCAGACCCACCTTAAATCAGCTGTAACAGTCTGACTGTCGATGCTGGAGCCAGGATGTAAGTTAGAATATCTCCGATTGAGCGATTGAGGTGTTGTGTTGCTGGACATAATAATGAACATAGTGGTCGTCATTTACTCCCGACATCTGAGCCGCTGAAGATGCAGTGGATTACGTTTGTTTGTGAAGGGAATGCACCTCCCGATCTACATAAATGTGTCTGTGTTCGCGCAAATCATTCCTGATCCAGCTTCACCTACAGCAGAAGTGAGTATAAGGGTTTTTTTATGAATTTCTGCAATCACCTTTCCTAATCACGTGCTTGTTAGCAAGTTTCGCAGCTAAACGCGCTAAATGCAGCTAAAGTAAACAGGCTCATCATTCCACAGAGAGAAGAGAGGGGCGGGGTGAGCAGAGCTCCTTAACATTTAAAGGAACAATCCCTCAGAATGGGATGATTTTTGTAGAGCTCATTTTGGCAAGGTAAAAAGGGTGTTGTTTTACACTACCTATGAGAATTTTTAACCAAAGTATGTTATAAACTTTTCATTAAGACCCTAAAGAATCATATCAACTTGTGGAAAATGGGCATCCGATGACCCCTTTAAAGAATTAGTCAAATGCCCCAAATCCCCATTTCAGTAGGAAATATACAAAAACTGCATTCGTTATCAACCACCGCAGTCTCAACAAGTAATAATGCTGTGATTGATTAAAGACTCATCATATGACTATGCAATGTGTTTTTAATGTTCTTTATAGAAGTGTTTTATAATTGAACACTATTATTCTTTAACAGACACTGCAACAACAGCTCCTCCATGGACAGGTATTTATCGACTTTTGAATTAATGGTGCATTTTTGTCAGAATCACAGTAATTATGAGGCTTGTAAAAACTGTTCATTTGTATTTTTTGTTTTCATTGTCTCGTCAACACAGAGATATTTTATCCATTCGGTGCAGCGGCGGGAGACACTGAAATTCTTGAAACTGGTTCTGAAACCTACAATCAAGTTACCTTCTCCCATCCATTTACATACTTTGGCCGCAAGTACAACAGCATATACGTGAGAATCTGTCTAATATGTAATATGTGATATGCCAGTTCTTAGTTTACTTGTTAATTTGAATTGATTTCTTTTATTCCAGATTAATAATAACGGACTGCTTACGTTCAACCAAGCTTTACCAGAAGCTCATCCTTATCAATTTCCCACATATGGAAATGAAGATTACATTGCTCCACTCTGGAGTGAGCATGATGACGTTGGTATAGGCAAATACTCGTATCAGCAGTACACCAGTGGAAGTGTCCTCACTCGCGCCACTCAGGAAATAAACCAGTATTTCCCTGGAAAAGGCTTCAGTACTTCTTGGGTCTTTGTTGCAACATGGGACTATGTGCTAACATGGGATATGGATGCATTTAATCGTCGCGAAGGCCCGGTAAATTCTTTCTTTGTTCCTTCTTTCATTCTTTCTTTTTTTCAGGCAAAAGACTGAATGCTATATAAACTCTTAATCATAATGTTGTTTCTTTTCTTTTCAGAGAATCACTTTTCAAGCAGTTTTAATTTCAGGTGGTGGTTTTTCCTTCATTCTGATGAATTATGGTGACTGTGCTGCAGAGGTCTATCCAGTCGGGGTAAAACAAACATCCCAGTATTGGAATAATGATTTACTAGCTGTGTATTTTACACATAACATTTGATTGATTTTTAATAGGCTGGATACGACACAATAGGCTCCACTGACTACTATCAAATTCTTTATGATCCAATTAATGGCAACTCAAATCCAATCCTCCAAAACTTGACTAACGTAGATGTTCCGGGTCGTTGGGCATTTCTTGTGAACAATGGATCAGGTAGGACTTTAATTAAAATGATGTGTTACTATAATCAGTTTGTTTATAGCCTGTCATGTTGGAATGGTTTATTTTGTGGCTGTATGGACAGGTATTTATCGACTTTTGAATTAATGGTGCATTTTTGTCAGAATCACAGTAATTATGAGGCTTGTAAAAACTGTTCATTTGTATTTTTTGTTTTCATTGTCTCGTCAACACAGAGATATTTTATCCATTCGGTGCAGCGGCGGGAGACACTGAAATTCTTGAAACTGGTTCTGAAACCTACGATCATGTTACCTTCTCCCATCCTTTTACATACTTTGGCCGCAAGTACAACAGCATATACGTGAGAATCTGTCTAATATGTAATATGTGATAAGCCCGTTTATAGTTTACTGGTTGCTCTGAACTGATTTCTTTTATTTCAGATTAATAATAATGGACTGATTACGTTCAACCAACCTTTACCAGAAGCTTATCCTTACCAGTTTCCCACACATGGAAATGAAGATTACATTGCTCCGCTCTGGAGTGAGCATGATGACGCTGGTATAGGTATATACTCGTATCAGCAGTACACCAGTGGAAGTGTTCTCACTCGCGCCACTCAGGAAATAAACCAGTATTTCCCTGGAAAAGGCTTCAGTACTTCTTGGGTCTTTGTTGCAACATGGGACTATGTGCTAACATGGGATATGAATGCATTTAATCGTCGAGAAGGCCTGGTAAATTCGTTCTTTCATTCTTTTTTTCAGGAAAAAGACTGAAGGCTGTATAAACTGTTAATCATTATGTTGTTTCTTTTCTTTTCAGAGAATCACGTTTCAAGTGGTTTTAATTTCAGGGGGTGGTTTTTCCTTCATTCTGATGAATTATGGTGACTGTGCTGCAGAGGTCTATCCAGTCGGGGTAAAACAAACATTACAGTTTTGAAATCATGATTTACTAGCTGTGTATTATATACATAACATTAGATTGATTTTAATAGGCTGGATACGACACAGTAGGTTCCACTGACTACTATCAAATTCATTATGATCCAAATAATGGCTACTCAAACCCAATCCTCAATACCTTGACTAACGTAGATGTTCCGGGTCGTTGGGCCTTTCTTGTGAACAACGCAACAGGTAGGACTTTAATTAAAATGATGTGTAACTCTTATTATTTTGTTTATATATGAATGCCTTATTATGTGTGTGTGTGTGTGGACAGGTATTTGTCGACTTTTGAATTAATGTGTCAGAATCGCAGTAATTATGAGGCTTGTAAAAACTGTTCATTTGTATTTTTTCTTTTCATTCTCGTCAACACCAGCGATATTTTATCCATTTGGTGCAGCGGCAGGGGACACTGAAATTCTTGAACATGCTGGTGATACCTATCAAAGTGTTGCCTTCTCCACTCCATTTACATACTTTAACCGCACATACAGCAGCATATATGTGAGAATTTAGTTCTGTTGCAGGTCTAATATAAATTCAGATGTTGTGATAAGACAGTTTATAATTTACTGGTTGACTTGAAATGATTTCTTTTATTTCAGATTAATAATAATGGACTGCTTACATTCAAACAACCCTTGCCAGAAGCTCATCCTTATCAATTTCCCACATATGGAAATGAAGATTACATTGCTCCGCTCTGGAGTGAGCATGATGACGTTGGTATAGGTATATACTCGTATCAGCAGTACACCAGTGGAAGTGTCCTCACTCGTGCCACTCAGGATATAAACCAGTATTTCCCTGGGAAAGACTTCACTGCTTCATGGGTCTTTGTTGCAACGTGGGACTATATGCTAACATGGGATGCGAATGCATTTTATCGTCGCGAAGGCCCGGTAAATTCTTTCTTCGTTCTTTCTTTTTTTCTTTCTTTCTTTTTTCAGGCAAAAGACTGAAGGCTATGTAATCTGTTAATCATGATGTTTTTTCTTTTCTTTTCAGAGAATCACGTTTCAAGCAGTTTTAATTTCAGGGGGTGGTTTTTCCTTCATTCTGATGAATTATGGTGACTGTGCTGCAGAGGTCTTTCCAATCGGGGTAAAATAAACATCCCAGTATTGAAATAATGATTTACTAGCTGTGTATTATATACATAACATGTGATTGATTTTAATAGGCTGGATACGACACAGTAGGTTCCACTGACTACTATCAAATTCATTATGATCCTAATAATGGCTACTCAAACCCAATCCTCAATACCTTGACTAACGTAGATGTTCCAGGTCGTTGGGCCTTTCTTGTGAACAACGGAACAGGTAGGACAGGTAGAAATTATGCGTTACTATTATCAGTTTCTTTATATCATTTTAGAATGGTTTATTGTGTGTGTGTGTGTCCTTTTAGAAACCGTCATAGGAGTTCAAATGAAACTTCAGTCATTTTCAGACCTAACACAGAGTGGAAATATTGAGATTGTTTTGGATCAAGTAAGTCACCAGAGCATTTTGTTTTTATAGACCTGCATTATCAATAGAGTGCAATGGAAATAAAATACATTTTGATCTGTCTGTTCATCTTTGTTTCAGATTAAACAAGAGCTGGTCAATCGTGGACTGTCAAGTAACGTTAAGATTAAGCTAAGGAAAGTCAAAAAGATGCAGCCGTAACATCAGACTCATGGAAATGAATTAAAATGCTGAATATTGCTGCTGTTAAAGATGTCGTTGCCATTAAAAAAAAGAGAGGAATGTCACTCCACAGGAAGGAAACTGTGATTCTGACCATGTATAACACACACAATGATGTCAACATAAAAACTACATTAATGTATATGTATATGTTCCAACTCTTTTCTGTGCTGATTTAGCTTGAATAATCATGGATGCATTTTTTTTCTGATCATGCTTTTGTATTATCAGATCTCTTTAATGGTTGCAGGGGTTTATGTCTTATCAGACTGATCTGTAGTATGCAAACAATGAAATTAAACATGTTCTTCCACTGCAACTCCATTTACCAGAAGCACAACTTATGTAAGATGACTTGACCTAGTTGTGAACGCTCTCCTTTAATTTTAAAATGCCCTGCATTGTCTCTTTTAAATTACAAAACATATTTTTAAACATCCTTTGTCATAAGAATAAATGAGGCTTGACAGCACGCAAGCTGATCAACACTGACGTCATATATCACAATGATCTTGTCCGTCTCTTAATATGATTGAATTAAAATAATATTGAAAGACATAAATAATGAATATACACAATTATACTCTAATAAAATATATTAGCATTGTGGTGCCAATAGCCGTGTGGTTAGTGCGCTGACATACAGCATAGCTGTGCTTGCAGCGACCCGAGCTCGAATCCCGTCTCAAGGTCCTTTGCCGATCTCGCTCCCCTCTTTCTGCCCAGTACTTTACTTTCATCTCTCTACAAAAAAGCCCAAAAAATGTAACTTAAAAAAAAAAAAAAGTAAACTAGAGGAAGACTAGTTGTTATGAGGTTGTTTTGTATCACTAGTCACTGTCTCTGCTGAGGAACAGATGATGTGTTTTAGGATATTAGTGAGTGAAATAGTTTACTCTGTCTGCTTTTGTCTGTTTAGGTTGATTTGGATTGACACAAGAAATTATGTTTTTGTACTGGCAAATACAGAAATACTGACATGTTTGATAGACTGAGAAAAGAGCTTGTTTTAGGTTTTTGGTGCCGAGCTGTAGTTGAAAGAAACTGTGTGTGTGTGTGTGTGTGTGTGTTATTTTTCATAGTGAACAACAATTACTGTATTTGCATTATTGTAAGGGGTAGGTTTAGGGAAGGAGTAGGTATAGATGTTAATAAAACACATCACAAATTTAATTTATTGTTACTTTCCAACAGTGTCAGATGATATTTATTTATTTATTCTGTGTGATCATCATTCTCTACATTATTTTTAAATGCAGTTATTTTCAAAACATTTGAAAGTGATTAAAATATACATATAGAATAACAGATTAGGCAGTCAGAAGAGGGATAGATGTCAAATTACCAGTTACTCCCTCAGCAGTATTTGGTAAAAATCACATTGCTGTGCTTTCTGCATTCCTTAGAGGAGTGTGTGTTCAGACATTCGATGACATTCGATGATATCTGAATGAAAGATTGAAGAAGCTGTATGAGGTAAGCCAGATCTCTCTATTTAATATTTAATGCTCCAAAAGCTATATTCTCTTATAGTTTATCCTTACTTGTGTAATATATTATGCAACCTAAATGTTACATAATAATGGGTGTATTTTGCCATAAACTGAGACAAAAGAAAAAATAAAGCAATAAGCCAATCATGTTGCTTAATGTGTTTATATAGCAGGTGTAACTGGGGTTTAATATGGACTTTGGTCGCTTTATGTTAGGTGTCTTGATCTGCTGTGCTTTTATAAAATTCTAAACTGTAAAACATTTGATAAATCTGCTTATTGTGTACACGTATGGCAATTTTTTTTTTTTTTTTTTTTTTTTGTTACTATAGAAGTCTGATCAGGGTAAGTTCTGACTCAAGACACATTGAAAGAAAATTGGCACAATTTTCACTCAGAAATTGCTAGTATGTTACATAAATAATAACAAAGGAATGGCAAGTGACGCATCGAATTAGACATGAAATTTTGAAGTAGAAACTCCAAAAAAATCAAACCGAGATGGGCTAAATCAGTAAGAGTAATTCATTTATTAACTTGTGAATTCATTTGTATTTAAAGATGCCTAATATAAAGTGGGACCTTTTGAATATTGGCTATTTTTCTCAACAGCTTCATAAGCAGCTCCTACTGTCAAATTTCAAAGTTGGAAATATCTCATTTCTAATACATCTTTATTTTTATTTGCAATGTTCTGTTTGGTTTAGTGAGAATAAAGCTCATTCTGAGTACGGAAGAAGGACTTCTACATTGCGATTTTATCTCTGACTTCACCATGAGATGGTTTCTGGTTTCACAACTGCTGGTGCTCTTATCGGTCGTGTCGATCAGTAAGGTTTAGTTTACTGTTTGATTATCCGCCTTAATGTGGAAAAGACTATAAAATATGTGACAAACAAATGTGTGTTTCTGAATTTAACAGTCTTTCTGTCTGTTTAACAGTCAGGGCACAAACATTATCTGCAACAACAACAACCGTATCAACAACAGGTACTTATGAATTAGAACCAGACCTGTTTTTCTCACAACCTAAAAATGTCATGTATTTTATTGAAGTTGAACAGCATCATATGCCTATGCAACTTTTCTATGTACTTTACAGATGTTTTATGTAAGGAATTAAGTACATGCAGCCTCTTTCTATCGCAAAATAAAACCAGGACCTTGCTTGTTACACAACTAACATTGATTTGAGTTCAAATATTATATTAGCTCTTTAAACACAAAGCTTCTGCAAAGAAAAACAATTCCCAACAGACGGCTTTGAGTCTGAAGACATAAAATGTTATTTGAGGAGAAAGCATTTTAAAATCTTACCAGTTTATTATTTTAAATCAATTAGAGCATAAAAAAATAATCCTACTGGCAACAACCCGGACATTTTAACATTACCGCAAACCTACTACTAAAAAACAAAGTCCTCTGGTTTAATTTTACAGTAAATACAGTCGAGAACTGAGGCATGTAAACAGTTAAGCTAGCCGCACACTAGACGATTTTGAAGAAGTTCACTTCCAAAACAAAGATTCACATATAATGTACTCATCCCCTTGTCATCCAAGATGTTCATGTCTTCCTTTCTTCAGTCGTAAAGAAATTGTTTTTTGAGGAAAACATTTCAGCATTTTTCTCCATATAATGGACTGATATGGTGCCCAGATTTTGAACTTCCAAAATGTAGTTTAAATGCGGCTTCAAACGATCCCAAATTGTAAATGATCCCAGCTGAGGAAGAAGAGTCTTATCTAGCAAAACGATCGGTTATTTTCATAAAAATAATAAAATTTATATACTTCTTAATGTCAAACGCTCGTCTTGTCTTACTCTGCCTGAACTTACTCTGACTGTTTTTTTTCTGCTTCGTGACAGTTAGGGTATGTTGAAAAACTCCTATTTCATGTTCTCCCTCAACTTCAGAATCGTCCTATATCGCTGTTTTACCTTTTTTGTTAAGGGTGTTTGATGCATGTTCACTTTGCAAAGAGTGGGTCGGTACTTCTGCAGCGATGTAGGATGATTTTAAAATGATTTTTGAAGTTGAGAGAGAGAATACGATTGGAGTTTTTCGACATACCCTAACTGTCTTGAGGCAGAATACACAGAGTTCAGGAAGAGAAAGGCAAAAGGAGCGTTTGAGATTAAAAAGTATTGAAATTGTATATTTTTAATGAAAATAACTGATCGTTTTGCTAGATAAGACCCTTCTTCCTCAGCTAGGATCGTTTACAACCGCATTTGGGATCGTTTGAAGCCGCATTTAAACTGCATTTTGGAAGCTGCCTCTGTCGTGATACCCGCAATCGCCAATGTGAGCGAGCAAGCGTCACTTACTGGATGTTGCATGCTTCTATAGCTGAAACTTGGCAGCCACAAAAATGCCACGAAAGCAGAATACATCACCCAGAAAAAAGATATTGATAAAAAAAATATTGATTACTCCTCATTTATACAATTATTTGTCTAATCAAATGCTTTCTAGAATGAGCACCGGCTTCTGACTAGCAATATCAAGTAGCAAATCATAGATTAGTGCATTTTTCAATTCTTGTATGAAACTTCCTGTATGTGAACACAGAAAAAGAAAACTGTGCTCAAGTGAGCTCACAAAGTATTTAATGGTGTTTGTATTTGTGTTCATTCTTTCAGACACCACCACATTGCCAGCCACATCAACCATACCAGGTAATAAAGCTGCAAGTGATTAAAGAATCATCATACGCCTGTGCAACTTTTCTTGTTTACATTTTTTTCTTATGTAGTTTACAGAAGTTTGCAGTAATTGTATGCTCTTTTTTTTTAATAGAAACTACAACAACAACACCTGAACCAACAACAACAACAGCAGCAGGTAGTTTACAGACCTTTGAATTAAACTTGTTTTCTCGCAACCTGAAAACACTGCTTATGGTGTGAATAAAACACAACATGTTTCATGAGGTATTTAATAGTATTTGTGTTCATTCTTTCAGAATCCACCACATTGCCAGCCACATCAACCACACCAGGTAATAAAGCTGCAAGTGATTAAAGAATCATCATACACCTGTGCAACTCTTTGTTTACATTTTTTTCTTATGTAGTTTACAGAAGTTTGCGGTAATTGTATGCTCTTTTTCTTTAATAGAAACTACAACAACACTTGAACCAACAACAACAACAACAACAACAACAACAACAACAGGTAGTTTACAGACCTTTGAATTAAACTTGCTTTCTCACAACCTGAAAACACTGCTTATGATGTGAATAAAACAAACACAACATGTTTCATGAGGTATTTAATAGTATTTGTGTTCATTCTTTCAGAATCCACCACATTGCCAGCTACATCAACCACACCAGGTAATAAAGCTGCAAGTGATGAAAGAATCATCATACACCTGTGCAACTTTTTTTTGTTCACATTTTTTTATGTAGTTTACAGAAGTTTGTTACAGTGTGTAATTGTATGCTCTTTTTCTTTAATAGAAACTACAACAACGCCTGAACCAACAACAACAACAGCAGCAGGTAGTTTACAGACCTTTGAATTAAACTTGTTTTCTCGCAACCTGAAAACGCTGCTTATGATGTGAATAAAACACAACATGTTTCATGAGGTATTTAATAGTATTTGTGTTCATTCTTTCAGAAACTACTACTGGAGTGAAAACCAGCACAACAGGTAATAGTTTTATGCAGTTTTGTTTCTCCCGTTTAAATGATTTAATACTGCCACATGTGCAAAACTTCTGTGTGCCGCTGTAGGGATGGCAAAATAACTTTTAGCATCTGTCTAATATTATGACATGTTTCCTACCTAAAATGTGACTAGGTTTGTGTTTATTACTAAAGTATTACATTCCTGAAAACTGCAAATGGATCCAATATTATAAGCCAATGCAGAATTACAGTCAAATGCACCAACTTCCCATTTCAGTAGGAAATATATAAAAACTGCACTTGTGAAGTGAGTTCATGAGGCATTTAATGGTGTTCACATTTGTCTTCATTCTTTCAGACACCACCACATTGCCAGCCACATCAACCATACCAGGTAATAAAGCTGCAAGTGATTAAAGAATCATCATACGCCTGTGCAACTCTTTGTTTACATTTTTTTCTTATGTAGTTTGCAGAAGTTTGCAGTAATTGTATGCTCTTTTTTTTTAATAGAAACTACAACAACAACACCTGAACCAACAACAACAACAGCAGCAGGTAGTTTACAGACCTTTGAATTAAACTTGTTTTCTCGCAACCTGAAAACGCTGCTTATGGTGTGAATAAAACACAACATGTTTCATGAGGTATTTAATAGTATTTGTGTTCATTCTTTCAGAATCCACCACATTGCCAGCTACATCAACCACACCAGGTAATAAAGCTGCAAGTGATGAAAGAATCATCATACGCCTGTGCAACTTTTTTTGTTCACATTTTTTTATGTAGTTTACAGAAGTTTGTTGTAATTTTATGCTCTTTTTCTTTAATAGAAACTACAACAACAACACCTGAACCAACAACAACAACAGCAGCAGGTAGTTTACAGACCTTTGAATTAAACTTGTTTTCTCGCAACCTGAAAACACTGCTTATGATGTGAATAAAACAAACACAACATGTTTCATGAGGTATTTAATAGTATTTGTGTTCATTCTTTCAGACACCACCACATTGCCAGCTACATCAACCACACCAGGTAATAGAGCTGCAAGTGATGAAAGAATCATCAAACACCTGTGCAACTTTTTTTTGTTCACATTTTTTTATGTAGTTTACAGAAGTTTGTTGTAATTGTATGCTCTTTTTCTTTAATAGAAACTACAACAACAACGCCTGAACCAACAACAACAACAGCAGCAGGTAGTTTACAGACCTTTGAATTAAACTTGCTTTCTCACAACCTGAAAACGCTGCTTATGATGTGAATAAAACACAACATGTTTCATGAGGTATTTAATAGTATTTGTGTTCATTCTTTCAGAAACTACTACTGGAGTGAAAACCAGCACAACAGGTAATAATTTTGTGCAGTTTTGTTTCTCCCGTTCAAATGATTTAATACTGCCACATGTGCAAAACTTCTGTGTGCCACTGTATGGATGACAAAAATAACTTTTAGCATCTGTCTAATATTATGACATGTTTCCTACCTAAAATGTGACTAGGTTTGTGTTTATTACTAAAGTATTACATTCCTGAAAACTGCAAATGGATCCAATATTATAAGCCAATGCAGAATTACAGTCAAATGCACCAACTTCCCATTTCAGTAGGAAATATATAAAAACTGCACTTGTGAAGTGAGTTCATGAGGCATTTAATGGTGTTCACATTTGTCTTCATTCTTTCAGACACCACCACATTGCCAGCCACATCAACCATACCAGGTAATAAAGCTGCAAGTGATTAAAGAATCATCATACGCCTGTGCAACTTTTTTTGTTTACATTTTTTTCTTATGTAGTTTGCAGAAGTTTGCAGTAATTGTATGCTCTTTTTTTTAATAGAAACTACAACAACAACACCTGAACCAACAACAACAACAGCAGCAGGTAGTTTACAGACCTTTGAATTAAACTTGTTTTCTCGCAACCTGAAAACGCTGCTTATGGTGTGAATAAAACACAACATGTTTCATGAGGTATTTAATAGTACTATTTGTGTTCATTCTTTCAGACACCACCACATTGCCAGCCACATCAACCACACCAGGTAATAAAGCTGCAAGTGATTAAAGAATCATCATACGCCTGTGCAACTTTTTTTGTTTACATTTTTTTCTTATGTAGTTTGCAGAAGTTTGCAGTAATTGTATGCTCTTTTTTTTTAATAGAAACTACAACAACAACACCTGAACCAACAACAACAACAGCAGCAGGTAGTTTACAGACCTTTGAATTAAACTTGTTTTCTCGCAACCTGAAAACGCTGCTTATGGTGTGAATAAAACACAACATGTTTCATGAGGTATTTAATAGCATATTTGTGTTCATTCTTTCAGACACCACCACATTGCCAGCCACATCAACCACACCAGGTAATAAAGCTGCAAGTGATTAAAGAATCATCATACGCCTGTGCAACTTTTTTTGTTTACATTTTTTTTCTTATGTAGTTTACAGAAGTTTGCAGTAATTGTATGCTCTTTTTTTGTAATAGAAACTACAACAACAACAGCAGCAGGTAGTTTACAGACCTTTGAATTAAACTTGTTTTCTCGCAACCTGAAAACACTGCTTATGATGTGAATAAAACAAACACAACATGTTTCATGAGGTATTTAATAGTATTTGTGTTCATTCTTTCAGAATCCACCACATTGCCAGCTACATCAACCATACCAGGTAATAAAGCTGCAAGTGATGAAAGAATCATCAAACACCTGTGCAACTTTTTTTTGTTCACATTTTTTTATGTAGTTTACAGAAGTTTGTTGTAATTGTATGCTCTTTTTCTTTAATAGAAACTACAACAACGCCTGAACCAACAACAACAACAGCAGCAGGTAGTTTACAGACCTTTGAATTAAACTTGTTTTCTCACAACCTGAAAACGCTGCTTATGATGTGAATAAAACACAACATGTTTCATGAGGTATTTAATAGTATTTGTGTTCATTCTTTCAGAAACTACTACTGGAGTGAAAACCAGCACAACAGGTAATAATTTTGTGCAGTTTTGTTTCTCCCGTTTAAATGATTTAATACTGCCACATGTGCAAAACTTCTGTGTGCCGCTGTAGGGATGACAAAAATAACTTTTAGCAGCTGTCTACTCTCATGACATTTTTCCTACCTAAAATGTGACTAGGTTTGTGTTTATTACTAAAGTATTACATTCCTGAAAACTGCAAATGGATCCAATATTATAAGCAATGCAGAATTACAGTCAAATGCACCAACTTCCCATTTCAGTAGGAAATATATAAAAACTGCACTTGTGAAGTGAGTTCATGAGGCATTTAATGGTGTTCATATTTGTGTTCATTCTTTCAGACACCACCACATTGCCAGCCACATCAACCATACCAGGTAATAAAGCTGCAAGTGATTAAAGAATCATCATACGCCTGTGCAACTTTTTTTGTTTACATTTTTTTTTCTTATGTAGTTTACAGAAGTTTGCAGTAATTGTATGCTCTTTTTTCTTTAATAGAAACTACAACAACAACGCCTGAACCAACAACAACAACAGCAGCAGGTAGTTTACAGACCTTTGAATTAAACTTGTTTTCTCGCAACCTGAAAACACTGCTTATGATGTGAATAAAACACAGCATGTTTCATGAGGTATTTAATAGTATTTGTGTTCATTCTTTCAGAATCCACCACATTGCCAGCTACATCAACCACACCAGGTAATAAAGCTGCAAGTGATGAAAGAATCATCATACGCCTGTGCAACTTTTTTTGTTTACATTTTTTTTCTTATGTAGTTTACAGAAGTTTGCAGTAATTGTATGCTCTTTTTTTGTAATAGAAACTACAACAACAACAGCAGCAGGTAGTTTACAGACCTTTGAATTAAACTTGTTTTCTCGCAACCTGAAAACACTGCTTATGATGTGAATAAAACAAACACAACATGTTTCATGAGGTATTTAATAGTATTTGTGTTCATTCTTTCAGAATCCACCACATTGCCAGCTACATCAACCATACCAGGTAATAAAGCTGCAAGTGATGAAAGAATCATCAAACACCTGTGCAACTTTTTTTTGTTCACATTTTTTTATGTAGTTTACAGAAGTTTGTTGTAATTGTATGCTCTTTTTCTTTAATAGAAACTACAACAACGCCTGAACCAACAACAACAACAGCAGCAGGTAGTTTACAGACCTTTGAATTAAACTTGTTTTCTCACTACCTGAAAACGCTGCTTATGATGTGAATAAAACACAACATGTTTCATGAGGTATTTAATAGTATTTGTGTTCATTCTTTCAGAAACTACTACTGGAGTGAAAACCAGCACAACAGGTAATATTTTTGTGCAGTTTTGTTTCTCCCGTTCAAATGATTTAATACTGCCACATGTGCAAAACTTCTGTGTGCCACTGTAGGGATGGCAAAAATAAATTTTAGCATCTGTCTAATATCATGACATTTTTCCTACCTAAAATGTGACTAGGTTTGTGCTTATTACTAAAGTATTACATTCCTGAAAACTGAAAATGGTTTAAATATCATAAGCCCATGCATTGTTTTTATAATTTAATAATTTTTCTATAACAGGCATTACAACAGCATCTGGACCAACAACACTGTCAGGTAATTAAAGAATTAAAGTCAAATGCCCCAACTTCCCATTTCAGTAGGAATCAATTCAGATGTTAGTATATCTTATTTTTTCTGTGTGTCCTTTTAGCATTCGTCGTAGGAGTTCAAATGAAACTTAGATCATTTTCAGACCTAACACAGAGTGGAAACATTGAGGTTGTTTTGCATCAAGTAAGTCACCAGAGTATTTTATGTTTTTATGGACACTCATAATCAGCAGAGTGCAGTGGAAATAAAATACATTTTGATCTGTGTGTTCAACTCTGTTTCAGATAAAACAACTGCTGGTCAGTCGTGGACTGTCAAGTAGTATCGAGATGAAGTTAAGGAAAGTCAAAAAGATGCAGCCGTAACATCAGACTCATGGAAATGAATTAAAATGCTGAATATTGCTCCTATTGAAGATGCTGTTACCATTGAGAAAGAGAGGAATGTCACTACAAAGGAAGGAAACCTTTGTATTTTTTCACCCTTTAACTTTCTTACATACGTATATAACACATGCAATGATTTTCAACAAAAAGATACATTAATCGTGTATGTTCCAACTCTTTTCTATGCTGATTTAGCTTGAATAATCATTAATCCATTTTTTTTTTTGTATTATCAGATCTCTTTACCGGTTGCAGGGGTTTATGTCTAAGCAAACTGATCTGTAGTATGTGAACAATGAAATTAAACATGTTCTTCCACTGCAACTCCATTTACTAGAAGCACAACTTATGTAAGATGACAAATACTTGACCTAGTTTAATTTTTAAATGCCCTGAATAATCTCTTTTAAATTACAAAACATACATGAAAAATGTTCTTTAAACATCTTTGTAAGCACTTGTCTATAAGAATAAATGAGGCTTGACAGGACACAAGCTGATCAACATTGACGTATATCACAATGATCTTGTCTGTCTCTAAAATGTTTAACCCTCTAACTGTCACCGCCCACCCTGTGGGACGCCTAAGTTTACTTTACCATATTACAAATAAATTCTAATCTAATCATGACAACCTATACATTGTTGGAAAGGTCTAAGACTCCTAAATAGATATTTTACCATAGTTTTTGTTAGAAATTATGTAGGAAAAGTAATAATTAATATATGTCAAGAGTGCCACTTAAAAAATCTACATCATAACATGAAATCTGACCTTTGTCACAAAAGACTTTCTTCATTGCCTTTTTCCCTATCACACTTTAGATATCGTAAGAAATTATATATCAGCTCAAAACTGATATATATAAATTCAAAATTCATCCTTTGAAAGGCATTTTAAAATCAGACATTGCATTACCATGGAAAATGTACATCAGAATCATATTACAAAATGTTTTCATTCATGAATTATAAAAATTTAAGTCTGGATAGTGTATTTTTATGTCCGTGTTCAAAAATGGGAGTGGCAGTTAAAGGGTTAAACACAGGCATCTCAATATAAGTGGATTAAAATTATATTGTAAGACATAAATAATGAATAAACACAATTATGCTATAATAAAATATACTGATATTAAAAAGTCACAGGAAGGGCAGTTATTAGGTTTTGTGTCACTGGTCATCTCTGTTGAGGAAAAATATTCTTTTTTTAGGACATTAGTGAGTAAAAATAGTTAACTCTGTCTCTGTTTTTTAGTGCACACAAGAAAAAAAAAGTTCTTTGTTTTAAACAAGAAATTCTGTTTTTGAACTGGCAAATACAGAAATGCTGGCATGTTTGATAGACTGAGAGAAAAGCTTGTTTTAGGTACTATGGTATGGGGTTATTTTTGTGTCTTTATTATTCAAACAAAAATACTGTGTTTGAGAGTAAAACTAAGTATTTTGTAATTAAAAAATAAAAGTTTGCAAAAAAAGTCTTCTTAAATCTCAAAAATAAAGAAATTGATAACAAAAGTATTTGCAGTGCATGTACTTTTCTTTACAATCTTTATTTTTCTTTGCGCACTTCAAACACTTCTCATCGCGAAACCACAAGTTTTGCTCTCCTTTCTGCTTTCTTTTTTTGCGAGTCTAAAATTTTTGTTTGCGAGTTAAAAAGTTTTGCTTGCGAGTAAGCTGTATCTCAGTGGGCGGTCTCTACCTACCAGGATGAAAGGCCTTTTTCTATTGGTCACTCTCGATTGAAGTGACCACGCCCACTACGTTGTGCCGCCAGGCGCCAGTCTGACTGAGGAGCGAGCGAGGTTCAGCCATGGCGAACAACAGCAACAACAGGTCGTTTACTGGGTGAGATAACCAAGTTAACGTCTTAAACTCAGTGACAAGTGAACTTATGTAGTCTATCTTCTCATGCTCACATATTTAAATACGTAACGTTAGATAAGCCCGCCTGTAGTTCGGCGATACCGTTAAATAGAGGGGCACGAGATGACTCGGATGACGATTGTAATCAAGGTAAAGACCATTATGACATGCAAGAGTCGTACAGTTGCAGTATTAACATTAAGTGACATGGCATCTGACGCACGGAAGCCACTGGTGCATGCCACTGCTCAGTGCCAGTGACACATACGGTTTTCTTTGACATATGCCGATGGACTGTGTCACTGCTGAAAGTGTCACTGCTCCTGCACCTTCCGCGTGTCAAATGCCATGTCACTTAATGTTAATACTGCAACTGTATGACTCTTGCATGTCATAATGGTCTTTACCTTGATTACAATCGTCATCCGAGTCATCTCGTGCCCCTCTATTTAACGGTATCGCCGAACTACAGGCGGGCTTATCTAACGTTACGTATTTAAATATGTGAGCATGAGAAGAGAGACTACATAAGTTCACTTGTCACTGAGTTTAAGACGTTAACTTGGTTATCTCACCCAGTAAACGACCTGTTGTTGCTGTTGTTCGCCATGGCTGAACCTCGCTCGCTCCTCAGTCAGACTGGCGCCTGGCGGCACAACGTAGTGGGCGTGGTCACTTCAATCGAGAGTGACCAATAGAAAAAGGCCTTTCATCCTGGTAGGTAGAGACCGCCCACTGAGATACAGCTTACTCGCAAGCAAAACTTTTTAACTCGCAAAAAAAAATTTTAGACTCGCAAAAAAAGAAAGCAGAAAGGAGAGCAAAACTTGTGGTTTCGCGATGAGAAGTGTTTGAAGTGCGCAAAGAAAAATAAAGATTGTAAAGAAAAGTACATGCACTGCAAATACTTTTGTTATCAATTTCTTTATTTTTGAGATTTAAGAAGACTTTTTTTGCAAACTTTTATTTTTTAATTACAAAATACTTAGTTTTACTCTCAAACACAGTATTTTTGTTTGAATAATAAAGACACAAAAATAACCCCATACTATGGTACATTGGTTTTATTTGTAGTAAAACCATGGTTAATTTTCGTAAATGTATGATTGTTGCGGTGGTGTTTTGGAATCTGTATTTATGAATCCTTCTCTCAGCATCTATAAACTCGTTTAAATATTTCGGTCAGTTAAACAGCAGGTGGCGATAAAGTGTGTCAGAACAGAGTCGCATTATTGTCTTATTTATTTAGTAATTGATGACAACCGATATACATGTATGGTCACAGATCCTGCAACGACTGATAATGCTATCGTTATAACTGATATTGTCACTCTCACTCATTTTCTTTATACATACTAAAGTGTTGTGAACACAAAGTAACTATTGTAGTTTCTCCCCTGTTCATGTGTTGTCACCTGTTCAGTTGATATTTATCTGGTAATAATTTATTACAGTATGTTGCAGGTACTGAATCATGTACCATAATCACTGAATTATCTTTGATACTTATCTGTTAGTAAATAAGGTAAGTGAAGGCCTATATAAAGTATTCCTGTTAGTAAATGTGAGATTATATCTGAACGAAGGACTTTTTGATCAAGGTGAGTTTTTTTTTTTTTTTTTGTTAGTTAATGGCAGTATTCCAACAAAACATTTTTTTCCATTGCAGGTGATGTTTCCCTATAAACAGTCCCAGGACATGCTTATAAACCGGTGAAACTTCCTGCTAACTCACAGAAGGTGCAAAATCAGCTCAGAAGAAGCTGTATGAGGTAAGACAGACCTTTCTATTTAATATTTAACATCCCATAAGCTATTCTCTTACAGTTTATCAGTTTACACTTCTGTAATGGATTATGCAACTTCAGCCTTACATAATAATGGGTATATTTGCTATAAACATATGCCAATCCATAAGCAATAAGCCAATCAAGTTGCTTAATGTGTTCATTTTTTAAAAAATGTGTTCATGATATTATAATGTATTATTATTATTATATTATAATGTGTAATAGGCTTTAATATGGATTTCTGGCACTTTATATTGGGTGTCTTGATCTGCTGTGCATTTATATTTATGAAATTATAAATGTTATTCACTTTGAGACACACTGAAACTAACTGACTTTGAAACTGTTTTCACTCAGAAATTGCTAGTGAATTAAACAAAGAAATGGCAAGTAATTAAACATGAAATTTTGAAGTAGAATGAATGAAAGTATTTTCTTGTAAAACATACTATATTTTTAGTAGTGTAGTTTTTTAGTACTATAATACCTAGTATTTTCTTGTCCAGTGTATTTTCTTGTAAAACAACCTTTGTTTTATTTATAACTTAATAAATTCATACTTAAACTAATTCACAAATTAATTTGTATTAAAAATGCATAATAAAAAGTGGGACCTTTTGGCTGTTTGTATTGGCTGTTAGACATATCTCATTTATAATAACTTATTATGATTCCTGCTATTCCAGATTACCATTGGTTTAGTAAGAATACAACTCTTTCTGATTACAGAAGGACTTCTACATTGTGGTTTTATTTTCACTTCATCATGAGATCGTTTCTGGTTTCACAACATCTGCTGGTGATCTTATCAGTCTTGTCATTCAGTAAGGTTTTATTTACTGTTTGATTATCAGTCTAGTTGTGGAACAGACAATAAAAAGTGTTTCGGAATTTAATAATCTTTTTCACCTTTAACAGCCAGAGCACAAACAACATTTGCACCACCAACAACAGCAGGTACTCTGAATTAGAGTCAGATCTGTTTTTCTCACCGCCAAAAGAATTGTTATCACAAAATAAACCCAGACAGGGTGATCAGGACAGTGCTTATTACAAACGTGCTTAATTACATACAAAATATTGATTTCAGCTGAAATATTTTATTAGCTCTTTAAACGCATAGCTTCCGGAAGGAAATTTTACTTTTATTTGGAGGAAGTGAACTTCTTCTTTAGTAGGTATTTCGTCATGAGCTTATGTAGTTTAGGGGTGAAGAGAAAATTAAATTTTGGATTATATACATATACACTGCCCTCCAAAAGTTTGGAAACACCCCTGGCAAAGTGTAGTTCTGGACGATATCAGCATAAATCCTTATCATTTTTTGGTGCAAATACATTAAAGTAACCAGCAATAATAATTTTCATTTTGATTACATAATAATGGCAATATATACATGTCAAAGTCAGACAAGCCCCTTTGCCAGCTGTGATGCCTGGTTACTGGTTTAAACTTGGCCCAGGTTTTTAAAAGATTTTTGGGTCAGCGCACCTTAATAGCTTCAACAATTGATTGCCAATTAAGTTTAGAATACAATGAATTTAGGCCCCGATCATGGAGAGCTGTAATAGCTTTGATGAATCGAAAATGTAAGTTTTTTCTATGTATAAACTGTTTATGTAAAAGTTAGTTTGTGTTGTCCCTTATCAGTGCAAAATTATCACAAATTAAAAAGGATTTATGCCTATATTGTCCAAAACCCCACTTTTCTAGGGCGTTTCCAAATTTTTGGAGGGCAGTGTATATAAAATATAGTCTTTCTCTTCTAAGAAAAAGGACCAAATATATTGATCAAGTAGCAAATCATAGATTACTGCATTTTTCAACATGTATGAAACTTACTGTATGTGAACACAATTCAAGTAAGTTCACACAGTATTTAATGGTGTTTGTATTTGTGTTCATTGTTTCAGAAACCACAACAATTTTGCCATCAACAACACTGGCAAGTACGTAAAGACCTTTGGATTAGAAACAAATCTGTTTTTAAAATGTTGCCCATTATGAACCCGAGAAATCAGTGAGCATCTATACCAGGAAGAAAAACCACACTTGTCATAGTTCACAGGGCATTTTATGGTTTTTGAACTGTGTTCATGTAGTAATGAAAGAATCATCAAACAGCTATGCAACATTTTTTATGCTCTTTTTCTTTTTCTTTTTTTTTTTTTTTAACTAAACTACAACAACAACAATGGCAGGTACTTAAAGACTTTTGAATTTGTTTTTAAAAACATTGCCTGTTATGAACCTGAGAATTCAGTGAGCATCTTTACCAGGACAGAAAACCACACTCATCACAGTGTAATGGTGTTTGTATTTCTCTTCATTCTTTCAGAAACCACCAAACTGGCAACTACATTAGGTAATAAAGCTGCGAGTAATGACAGAGTCATCATACAGCTCTGTGAAGTTTTTTCTTATGTAGTTTACAGAAGTTTGTTGTAATTTTATGCTCTTTTTCTTTAATAGAAACTACAACAACAACACCTGAACCAACAACAACAACAGCAGCAGGTAGTTTACAGACCTTTGAATTAAACTTGCTTTCTCACAACCTGAAAACGCTGCTTATGGTGTGAATAAAACACAACATGTTTCATGAGGTATTTAATAGTATTTGTGTTCATTCTTTCAGAAACTACTACTGGAGTGAAAACCAGCACAACAGGTAATATTTTTGTGCAATTTTGTTTCTCCCGTTCAAATGATTTAATACTGCCACATGTGCAAAACTTCTGTGTGCCGCTGTAGGGATGACAAAAATAACTTTTAGCATCGGTTTAATATCATGACATTTTTCCTACCTAAAATGTGACTAGGTTTGTGCTTATTACTAAAGTATTACATTCCTGAAAACTGAAAATGGATCAAATATCATAAGCCCATGCATTTTTTTTTTATAATTTAATAATTTTTCTATAACAGGCATTACAACAGCATCTGGACCAACAACACTGTCAGGTAATTAAAGAATTAAAGTCAAATGCCGCAACTATTTCAGTAGGAAATATATAAAAACTGCACTTGTGAAGTGAGTTCATGAGGTATTTAATGGTGTTCATATTTGTTCATTATTTCAGAAACAACCACATCAGCCACCACAGTCTCAACAAGTAATAATGCTGCGAATAACTGAAGACTCATCATATGACTATGCAATGTGTTTTTAATGTTCTTTACAAAAGTGTTTTATTATTGAACACTGTTATTCTTTAACAGACACCGCAACAACAGCTCCTCCATGGACAGGTATTTATCGACTTTTGAATTAATAGTGCATTTATGTCAGAATCACAGTAATTATGAGGCTTGTAAAAACTGTTCATTTGTATTTTTTGTTTTCATTGTCTCGTCAGCACCGGCAGTATTTTATCCATTCGGTACAGCGGCAGGAGACACTGAAATACTTGAAACTGGTGGTGATACCTCTCAAGCTGTTGCCTTCTCCACTCCATTTACATACTTTAACCGCACATACAGCGGCATATATGTGAGGATTCAGTTCTATAGCCAGTCTAATGTAAATGCAGTTGTTGTGATAAGTCAGTTCATACTTTACTGCTGTATATGAACTGATCTCTTTTATTTCAGGTTAATAATAACGGAGTTCTTACATTCAACCAGTATTTACCAGAAGCTGATCCTCCTTACCGTTTTCCCACATATGGAAATGAAGATTACATTGCTCCACTCTTCACTGACCTTGATGACCTTGGTATAGGTATATACTCGTATCAGGAGTACACAAATGGAAGTGTTCTCACTCGCGCCACTCAGGATATAAACCAGTATTTCCCTGGAAGGGGCTTCACTGCTTCTTGGGTCTTTGTTGCAACGTGGGACTATGTGGTAACATGGGATATGAATACATTTAATCATCGCGCAGGCCCGGTGAGTAGTTTCTTTCTTTCTTTCTTTCTTTCTTTCAGGGAAAAGGCTGACGCCTGTATAAACTGTCAATCATGTTTCTTTTCTTTTCAGAGAGTCACAGTTCAAGCGGTTTTAATTTCCGCTGATGGTTTTTCTTTCATTCTGATGCATTATGGTAACTGTGATGTGATACCAACTGCAGTGGGGGTAAAACAAACATTACAGTATTGAAATAACGATTTACTCGCTCTGTATGTATGCATAACATTCAGTTGATTTTAATAGGCTGGATACGACACAATAGGCTCCACTGACTACTATCAAATTCATTATGATCCAAATAATGGCAACTCCATCCCAAAGCTCAAGAACTCGACTAATGTAGGCGTTCCGGGTCGTTGGGCCTTTCTTGTAAACGACGGAACAGGTAGGGGTTTAATTATTCAGTTATGTATTACTTTTGTCGTGTAATGATGTTAGTATATCTTATTTTGTGTGTGTGTCCTTATAGCATTCGTTGTAGGAGTTCAAATGAAACTTCAGTCATTTTCAGACCTAACACAGAGTGGAAACATTGAGGTTGTTTTGCATCAAGTAAGTCACCAGAGCATTTTGTTTTTATGGACCTTCATAATCAGCAGAGTGCAATGGAAATAAAATACATTTTGATCTGTGTGTTCAACTCTGTTTCAGATAAAACAAGAGCTGGTCAATCGTGGACTGTCAAGTAGCGTCGAGATGAAGTTAAGAAAAGTCAAAAAGATGCAGCCGTAACATCAGACTCATGGAAATGAATTAAAATTAAAATTAAATTGCTCCTATTGAAGATGCTGTTACCATTGAGAAAGAGAGGAATGTCACTACAAAGGAAGGAAACCTTTGTATTTTTTCACCCTTTAACTTTCTTACATACGTATATAACACACGCAATGATTTACAATAAAAAGATACATTAATCGTATATGTTCCAACTCTTTTCTATGCTGATTTAGCTTGAATAATCATTAATCCATTTTTTTTTTTGTATTATCAGATCTCTTTACTGGTTGCAGGGGTTTATGTCTAAGCAAACTGATCTGTAGTATGTGAACAATGAAATTAAACATGTTCTTCCACTGCAACTCCATTTACTAGAAGCACAACTTATGTAAGATGACAAATACTTGATTTAGTTTAATTTTTAAATGCCCTGAATAATCTCTTTTAAATTACAAAACATACATGAAAAATGTTCTTTAAACATCTTTGTAAGCACTTGTCTATAAGAATAAATGATGCTTGACAGCACACAAGCTGATCAACATTGACGTATATCACAATGATCTTGTCTGTCTCTAAAATGTTTAAACACAGGCATCTCAATATAAGTGGATTAAAATTATATTGTAAGACATAAATAATGAATAAACAATTATGCTATAATAAAATATACTGATATTAAAAAGTCACAGGAAGGGCAGTTATTAGGTTTTGTGTCACTGGTCATCTCTGTTAAGGAAAAATATGTTCTTGTTTTAGTGAGTAAAAATAGTTTTCTCTGTCTGTTTTTGTTTTTTAGTGCACACAAGTGAAAAAAAAGTTCTTTGTTGTTTTAAACAAGAAATTATGTTTTTGTACTGGCAAATACAGAAATGCTGGCATGTTTGATAGACTGAGAGAAAAGCTTGTTTCAGGTTGTTTTAGGTACCATGGTACATTGGTTTTATTTGTAGTAAAACCATGGTTAATTGTCGTAAGGGTATAATTGTTGCTGTGGTGTTTTGGAGTCGGTATTTATGAATCCTTCTCTCAGCATCCATAAACTCGTTTAAATATTTCAGTCAGTTAAACAGCAGGTGGCAATAAAGTGTGTCAGAACAGAGTTGCATTATTGTCTTATTTATTTAGTAATTGATGACAACCGATATATAGTCACAGATCCTGCAACGACTGATAATGCTATCAGTATAATTGATATTGTCACTCTCACTCTTTTCTTTATACATACTAAAGTGTTGTGAACACAAAGTAACTATTGTAGTTTCTCCCCCTGTTCATGTGTTGTCACCTGTTCAGTTGATATTTATCTGTATATTCTTTATAAATGAATATAAAAAAATATAGAATAATGGATTATGGCAGTCAGAGGAGGGAAAGATGTCAAATTACCAGTGACGCCCTCAGGAGTATTAGAAACCCCCAGGCAGCGTTTAGGCTACTAGTATTTTGTAAATATCACATTGCTGTGCTCTCTGAATTTCCTCAAATAATGTGTGTTCAGACATTCTCAGGTTTTGTATTGTGTAAACCTAAAAAAACTCACAGGAAAGAGTACTGTGGTATTACCATTGTAATGGGATATTTTTTTACAGTATGTTGAATGTACCATAATCACACCAGGTAATTAAGCTGCGAGTGATGACAGAATCATCCTACAGCTATGCAGCGTTTTTGTTTTAATGTTTTCTTATGTAGTTTACAGAAGATCCTTGTTATTTCATTTTATTTTTTTATTATTATTTTATTGCCCTGCATATTTCACTTTTTATTTTATTGTTTGCCGTGTCATTAATATAAGCACTTGAATGGCTTTATTCTTGTGCTTAACTTTCTACTTTTGAACCTTATTTTATTTTATTTTATTTTATTTTATTTCATTTTTTTTATTATGATTATTTTATTGGCCTGCATATTTCACTTTTTATTTTATTGTTTACCATGGCATTAATATAAGTACTTGAATGGCTTTATTCTTGTGTTTAACTTTATACTTTTGAACTTTGTTTTACTTTAGTTTAGTTTAGTTTAGTTTAGTTTAGTTTATATTTCCCTCCATATTTTACTTTTTATTTCTGAACTTTCTACTTTTGAACATTATTTTATTTTATTTTATTTTATTATTTTATTTTATTTTATTATTTGTTATTTGTTTTATTATTTTATTGGCCTGCATATTTCACTTTTTATTTTATTGTTTACCATGGCATTAATATAAGTACTTAAATTGATTTATCCTTGTGTTTAACTTTCTACTTTTGAACCGCATTTTATTTTATTTTATTTCATTTTATTGCCCTCTATATAATTTACTTTTTATTTTATTGTTTGCCATGACATATCCATTCACATTTCAATCAATATTTCATGGACAACTGATAATGAGTGGTGTAATGTATGGTCAGATGGTTATTTTTGCAAAATAATGCAGTAAAACCCCTTTTCACCCTTGATTTATTTTGCGATAATGGCTTTCCTGGAATAGGAAATTCCTTTGAGTGAGTTCATGAGCTGTTTGTGTTCATTCTTTCAGAAACCACCACCAGAGTGGAAACCAGTACAAGAGGTAATAACATTTTTCTCTCGTTTAAGGGATTCGATACTGCCACGTGCAAAAGCTCTGCGTGCCACTGTAAAAACACCAAAATCAATTTTTAGCGCATGTTGCGCCAAGGTTATTGTAGCTAACTAAAAATATTAAAAACACTTTCATTAATTGAAAAACAGGTTAACTGAAATAAAATAAAACTATGTAGACTATGACTAATTTCAATAATAATATATGAAAATATAAATGAAATAACATTGCCAGTAAAACCCATTGCTTCAGTGTCAATAAAGTGGAACAAAGGTCATGGATGTTTTTATGCTTATAAAGCTAGTTTCTTAAAATATCTGGACATTTTTCCTAGCTAAAATGGATTTGTGTTTATTTCTAAAGTATGACACCTGAAGAGTGGAAATAGTCAAATGTTATAAGACCATGCAATGTTTTTATGTATTTTACATAGGTGTTTTGTAATTTAATACCCTCTTTCTTCAACAGGCATTACAACAACACCTGATCCAACAACACTGATAGGTAATTAAATAATTTTAAAAAATCCCATTACAGTAGGAATTAAATCAGACTGCACCTACAAAGTGAGTTCATGATGTTTTTAACTGAGTTTGTGTTCATTCTTACAGCAACCACCACCACAGTCCCATTAAGTAATAATGCTGTGATTGATTAAAGACTCAACATATGACTATTCAATGTGTTTTGTAATGTTCTTTACAGAAGTGTTTTATAATTGAACACTATTATTTTTTAACAGCCCCTGCAACAGTAACTTCATTGGCAGGTATTAATCAACTTTTGAATTAATGTTGCATTTGTGTCAGAATCACCATAATTATGAGACTTGTAAAAACTGTTAATTTGTATTTTTTGTGTTCATTCTCTCATCAGTACCAGCGACATTTTATCCATTCAATGGATGATAATAATAATAATAATAATAGTTATAATGGATCATAATAACAATTATGTGTTGCAATTATCAATTAATTAAGACATAATTAGAATATCTTTTTATGTGTTTGTGTCCTTTTAGAAACCGTCATAGGAGTTCAAATGAAACAGAGTGGAAACATTGAGGTTATTTTGCTTCAAGTAAGTCTCACATTTTTTATAACAAAAGTTGTTGTTTGGAAGCACTTTTAAGTGTCTTATCTGACATCTGTGACTGTCTCACAATGACGTTTTCTGTTTTTACCTCTGGAAAATTTTTACCAGTAACCATAACCAGTAAAGTACAATGAGAAAAAAACACATTTTGATCTGATTTTTCATCTTTATTACAGATTAGACAAGAGCTGATCAGTCGTGGAGTGTCAAGAAACTTTGAGCTAAAGTTAAGAAAAGTTGAAAAGACACAATGGTGATACATGGATGGGTATTAAAACTCTAAATGTCATTGCCATTGAAGATGTAGAAACTGATAAAGCGAGGAATGTCACTCCACAGGAAGGGAACATGTATATTTTCTCACCCTTCAACACATTTGATAACTGAAACGAACATGATTCAACACAATGCATCAACAATGAATTATATACCATGTTTATTTAGCTAAAATGATAATCATTGATTTTCCTTTTTTCGTCACGTCTCCTAAAGAGTTTCAGGGGTTTTAACTCATCACATTGATCCGTAGTATGTGAACAATGAAATTAAACCTGTTCTTTGTCTACAGCTCCATTTACTTAGAAGCATTACTCATGTGTGTCAAAAATTCCTTCACGTAATCAACTTCTTTGTTGTGTAAAAACTGTCACCATCGTACTGTAGGACAGCAGTTTTCAGCTGGTTTTGCAAGTAACGTGCAAACTCCTCATCTGGGTCTTATGTTTATGGTTTTTGAGGGTGATTGCATGTCACACAACCCATTTATGTTGGCACCTGTCTAATTTGTCTGTCTACTCCTAAGCTAAACACAGTCTGATGCCAAAATACTGTACTGAAGAGTTTGATTCGATGCCCAACCTTTGACGTCAATCGCAAACAATACGGGAAGCTTTCACTTTCTTTTTCAAAGTTTATTCAAATCTGCTGTGTAGTTCCAAACCAATGCTTTAATTATCATTCATAAATGATGTACTCCAATTTAATCTTGGCTTCCTAAAGCAAGTTTAATAAAATGTGATCAGTAGTTCACAGAGTGCTGTATCCAAATATGTTAACAGAAAGCTGAGTGGAAGAAAAAGATGCACAACCAACCGAGAGAACCGCAGCCTTGAGAGGCTTGTCAAGCAAAATCGATTCAAGAATTTGGGTGAACTTCACAAGGAATGGACTGAGGCTGGGGTCACGGCATCAAGAGCCACCATACACAGACGTGTCAAGGAATTTGGCTGCAGTTGTCGTATTCCTTTTGTTAAGCCACTCCTGAACCAGAGATGACGTCAGAGGTGTCTTACCTGGGCTGAGGAAAAGAAGAAATGGACTGTTGTCCAGTGGTCCAATGTCCTCTTTTCAGATGAGAGCAAGTTTTGTATTTCATTTGGAAACCAAGGTCCTAGAGTCTGGAGGAAGGGTGGAGAAGCTCATAGCCCAAGTTGCTTGAAGTCCAGTGTTAAGTTTCCACAGTCTGTGATGATTTGGGGTGCAATGTCATCTGCTGGTGTTGGTCCACTGTGTTTTTTGAAAACCAAAGTCTGCACCCGTTTACCAAGACATTTTAGAGCACTTCACGCTTCCTTCTGCTGACCAGCTTTTTAAAGATGCTGATTTCATTTTCCAGCAGGATTTGGCACCTGTCCACACTGCCAAAAGCACCAAAAGTTGGTAAAATGACCATGGTGTTGGTGTGCTTGACTGGCCAGCAAACTCACCAGACCTGAACCCCATAGAGAATCTATGGGGTATTGTCAAGAGGAAAATGAGAAACAAGAGACCAAAATATGCAGGTGAGCTGAAGACCACTATCAAAGAAACCTGGGCTTCCATACCACCTCAGCAGTGCCACAGACTGATCACCTCCATGCCACGCCGAATTGAGGCAGTAATTAAAGCAAAAGGAGCCCCTACCAAGTATTGAGTACATATACAGTAAATGAACACTTTCCAGAAGGCCAACAATTCACTAAAAATGTTTTTTTTTTTTTTGAAGTATTCTGATTTGTTGAGTGAATTAGTGGGTTTTTGATAAATGTGAGCCAAAATCATCACAATTAAAAGAACCAAAGACTTAAACTGCTTCAGTCTGTGTGCTCTGAATTTATTTAATACACGAGTTTCACAATTTGAGTTGAATTACTGAAATAGATTAACTTTTCCACAACATTCTAATTTATTGAGATGTACCTGTATGTAGGAGAGGATACAGGACCAATTTTGATGATTTTGTTTTAAGCAGGAACTGCTTTTGAGTTCTGAGAATATTTACCTGTGTGTTTGTGTAATAGAAAACGCGGAAACAGTTGGTTGAACAGTTATTTAATATTTTACTTTGCCCACTTTTGTCTGAGGCACACCCGATTTTGGATGGCGAAACAATTAAAATGAACTAAAACTTTTAGAAAAGGAAGACCATCCATCTGAAGTGATCAGCTTTATTTAGTAAGTGGTGATAAAGTGAGTCACAAACAAGATTATGTTACATATTATGGTGAGCCAATAATACGGTTACGTTTAATTGCATTTTTAGAATGCTCTCTTGAGTTTGAGAGTTCCTCACTCATGGGAACATTTATTAAAACTCATCTCACGGAAGAATGAACAGCAGGTTGAGGGAAAGTAAATAACGTACATTTTTTGAAGTATTATGCAACATATAGCCTGAAGGTCCTAGAACAGGGGTGGTAAACCAGTCCTGGAGAGCCGCAGCCCTGCAGAGTTCAGCTCCAACCCTAACTAAAACTCACCTACCTGTTACTTTCTAGTAACCCTTCAGACCTTGATTAGCTTGTTCAGGTGTGTTTGATTAGGGTTGAACCAAAACTATGCAGGGCTGCGGCTCTCCAGGACCGACGTTCGCCACCCCTGTCCTAGAATAACATAGTCCACACCATAATAATAATAACAAATTACCGGGGTTCAAGTGTTTTAAAACCTTTGAGCAATTATACACATTTTAAGATGATTGTAGCAAAAAAAAAAAAGTTGAAAAATCATGCATCAAAATTATTAGAAATATTACTTAATGATTATCACTGTTGACCAATGGGTGGCGCTTCTCCCAAATTGATGTGAAGTGGTTAACTAGGGTTAAGTTAAAGATGACCTGCACGTAGTTTTCAGGACGCGTCATCAGTCGGCCATGTTGGCAGCGCTGAAAGTAAACAATGCCACTGAACCGAACGAAACTCGCATATTTAGCTGATTACTGCTGCTGAAAATAGTCAATTATTGACATGTTTTGGCATGAACTATTCGATCGGACTGGGAAAACATTTGGAGTACTATAGACTTCCAAAAGTTATAACAAATCAAGGAGAAGAGCGCAAAAAACTATCTGAGGAACAAAATGCGTTTGTGGTTGGCCAAACTGAACTAGGACTTTTTCCAGGGCAAAAATCTTGACAATATTCGTGTTCGTTCTTATCATTTCTGGTCAGGTAGGTGAAATATTAGGATAATATCTTAATTAATACTGCTCGTACGTATCTTTACCACCTATTAACTTTAGTTTGTCAAAATATTGCATCCTTTCCTGCTTACTAAGTAGTTCTCTATATGATTTAGCAGCTTCCACACATTTTTTCCGTGGTTTATACAGTATAAACTAGCAAAACAACGTATTCAGTAGTACATTAACCGTTTAATCGATGCTGTTTTTTACATCCAAATATCGCTAGTATGGCTGCGCATCCGGGTAACTGACCAAACATAAGTGCAAACCCTCTATTGTGATGTTTTTATCAGCTGTTTGGACTCTCATTCTGACAGCACCCATTCACTGCAGAGGATCCATTGGTGAGCAAGATACATTAATTTATGCAATAGTGCATAAGACTGTTTTTCTTTGCAAATTACAGCATGACCTTTATGGTTTCTTGTTTAAATCTAGCACAAGGAATTCACCCAGACTCAATTTCAATGAGATGAACTCTTATGAGGTTATGAGGTGTAATGAATAGAAGTCAGTGGAGGTTTCACTTTAATTGTTGTTTAGCTTGAATATTGAGTTGTTTTGTGAAAAGTTCAGTTGTCATTCGCCTGAATGCATTCGACATGCATTCACTGAACATGTCCCTCCCTTCAGTGCTATGGTAATCAGGGCCATTTTAACCTACAGAAAGAAGGCACAAGAATGCAGTCCATATGAAGCTGTCTGACTCTGAGGTAAGTAGTATCTAACTTTTTGCCTGTGGTTTGCCTTTAACTTGTATTCTGAAGATATGTAACCCTGGACTACAAAACCAGTCATAAGTCAAATTAATTTACCTGAAAGCTGAATAAATAAGCTTTCCATTGATGTATGGTTTGTTAGGTTATGGCAATATTTGGCAGAGATACAACTATTTGGAAATCTGGAATCTGAGGGTGTAAAAAAATCAAAATATTGAGAAAGTCGCCTTTAAAGTTGTCCAAATGAAGTTCTTAGCAATGCAAATTACTAATCAAAAATAAAGTTTCAATATTTTTATGGTAAGAAATCTACATAATATCTTCATGGAACATGATCTTT
Organism: Cirrhinus mrigala; assembly: GCA_036247105.1. Lineage (NCBI taxonomy): Eukaryota > Metazoa > Chordata > Actinopteri > Cypriniformes > Cyprinidae > Cirrhinus > Cirrhinus mrigala. Next base: position 3,742,637 of record CM070018.1, read on the forward strand.
ACTTGATATCCTAATGATTTTTGGCATAAAAGAAAAATTGATCATTTTGACCCATATTGTTGGCTATTGCTACAAATATACTCGTGCTACTTAAGACTGGTTTTGTGGTCCAGGGTCACATATGTATGTACATCTAATATGATATTTTATGGTATAAACTGAAGAGACAAGTGAAGATGCAAAAGCCTCTAAATCCATGTGACATTTTTTCAGGCTCCTTTGTATAGGTTTCTACCTAAGTACCGGTACTTCTGATTGGGCTGATGTTGGGATTTAGCAAGTTTGACATAAAAGTATTTGATGGACGTATACTATGTGTTGAGAGCATTCACTCAGTATAATTATCTCATTTTTGACCAAGGTGGCTTTTAGAGGGTTTTGCATCTGAACTCTTCAAGTATTTGTCAAATCAAGAAAAGTAGGATTAATGTGGCTTTGTTTTCTTGTGGTTTTTTTAGTTGTTCTGTATGAAATTATAGCAGTGGCATTCTGCACCTCATCCAAATATTTATCATGAGATTATCTCCAGTTTTACATTATCTGCTGGTGTTCATATCAGTCCTGTCGCTGAGTGAGTTTTAACATCTGTTTGAATAATAACCTTCATAATATGATAAAGACAATACACATTCTATGTGGAACTGCATTCAAATGTAATCATTTTCTTCAACAGGCAGGGTGACAGAGGCACAGACAGGTAATTATTGGCTGCTAAAACATTAAAAGTCAACATGAACTGTTTGAAGTTAACTGAGCTTGAACTTGTTCATTTTTACTTGCAGCACCGGTGATATTCTATCCATTCGGTTCAGTGGCAGGAGACACTGTCAATATTGCCACTGAGGATGAAAATTCCACTCTTATTGGCCTGTGGAGTCCTTTCCTGTTCTTCGGCCGCACATACAACAGGACATATGTGAGAATATTATGTTAATGCAAATGCTGAATGATTAAAAAGTGACATGCCCAACTAATATCGTATTATCTACTGTAGGTTAACAGTAATGGACACCTTACATTCAACCAGCCTTCATCACAATTTGTTTTTAACTACCTTTTTCCCATCAATGGAAGTGAAGACATCATCGCTCCTCTGTGGACCGACGTTGATGTCGATAATAATGGCATCATCTCATATCAGCAGTACTCAAGTGGGAGTGTTCTGACTCAAGCCACTCAGGATATAAACCAGTACTTTCCTGATCTGAGCTTTACGGCTAATTGGGTCCTGGTTGCAACTTGGGATAAAGTTGCATACTATTATCACACTGGCACGGTGAGTTAGTTTGTTTTAACTCTATTAGACTCAAGGTTACACATCATTTTAGAGCTGAGTGACAGTCTGTGTTCCCAAACTTTTCAGGAAACATCAGTTCAAGTGGTTTTAATCTCAGGCAGTGATTTGTCTTTTATTCTCATGAATTATGGTGACATTGCTATGACGTATAATTTGGTACAGGTAGGACATGACTTCTATATCAGTGGAACAAATATGCCTATCTCTTCTTGATAATCTCTCTCAATAATTAGTTTTTTCCTTGTTTGTACAGGCTGGCTATGACACAATAAACTCCACAGCCTACTTTAAGATTCCTGGGTCAGACATTGGGAGCTCAATTCCAAACCTCAAGAATTCCACTAATGTCAATGTTCCAGGCCGATGGGCCTTCAGGGTGGATGGTGGACCAGATCAAAACATAAAAGGTACAAAACTGTCATCAAAATGACCATCTCTAGTATTATTCACTTGTCAAGGTTCTTTTGACACTACAATGCCAAAGTCATGGGTTCAGTTTATGCTACTAGAAGAATTTGTATATTAAATAAACCTGAATTCCTTTGGACAAAAGCATTTGTCAAATGCCAAAACAAAAATGTACTCAGAAACAAGCAAACAAACAAGTTTATAAAATTTCACCCTCAGGTTATCCAAAATGTAGACGTATTTGTTTCTTCATGGGAACAGATCTGGAGAAATGTAGCTTTACGTCACTTGCACGTCGATCCTCTGCAGTGAATGGGTGCCATCAGAATGAGAGTCCAAACAGCTGATAAAAACATCACAATAATCCACAACTAATCCACACCACTCCAGTTCATCAACTGAAGTCTTACGAAGTGTAAAACAAATCCATAATTTAGACATTTTAACTTCAAACTGTCACTTCTGGTCAAAATACGAGTCCATAATCCATAATAACACTACTGGAATATTTGTTTTGGACTGTTTTAGCTTGCTTGATTTGTGCATATTTCTCTCCTGATTCAATCAAGTTGGTTTTTATAACTGGAGAAAGCAATATTATGGATTAAAGGAGCAACGGTGCAAGTTAAAACGCCACAACGATGGATTTGTTTCTTACAAACATGCAGCTTTTGGCTTCTCAAGATGTTAATTGATGGACTGGAGTGGTGTAAATTATTTGTGGATTACTGTGATGTTTTCCATCAGCTGTTCGGACTCTCATTTTGACGGCACCCATTCACTACAGTGCAGGGGATCCATTGGTGTGCAAGTGATGCAATGCTGAATTTCTTCAAATCTGTTTAAATGAAAACAAATTCATCTACATTTTGAATGGCCTGAGGGAGAGTGAGTTTTTAGCAAATTTTCATTTTTAGCTAAACTATTACTGCAATTAATTAAACATACTATCTGTGTGTGTGCGCACATTGTTTCTCCTAGGAAATATCTTAGGAGTTCAAATGAGAATTGCTTCATTTTCAGACCTAAGTGAGAGCGGAAACATAAAGACTGTTTTAGAGAAAGTAAGTTTCACTTACTATGGAATATACAGTAGTATGTTTTTATGGTGTTGATAGATGACTCAAGACATTTTTATCTGTCTGTCCATCTTTATTTCAGCTACAACAGGAGCTGGTTAAGTACGGTCTGCCAAGCAGCATCAAACTGAACTTAAGAAGAGTCCAAAAGACTTCGTATCCATAATATCAGCCTCGCACAGCGAAACAAAGACCTGTTCATTAAATCTCTTGCATCAAATATCCCTGCCATTAAAAGATAACTTACAGGGAAGTAAGGATAACAGTGTTCAAAATATCACATCTAACATGGAAAACAAATCATAGTCATTTCTGTGAAATCTGGCGTCTGCGGAGGAGGAATGTCACTCTGCAGGAAGGTGAATGTTGACGTGTTCTCTCATGCAAATAATGTGTGGCATGAGTATAACCTATACCAGCAATATGTGAATAGTGGAAGTAAACCTGTTCTTCCTCTAAGGCTCCATTTGCCAGAAAATCATAACATTTACTGTAATATGAACTTTTCTTGATAAGATATTGGAGCAGTACTGTATGTTCAGGCTAGCTTTCACATGTTTTAACTATTTTCTACCATTATTGCTTAAGAAAAAAATTATGCAGTTCATGAAACACACCTTGACCTCTTGTGACAACATGCCCCGATAGTCAAAAATGCTGAAAAAAAGGGTTTTGTTTTTCCTTCCCCCACTTTTGTATGTTCAGTGTCAACCTGAAAGTGCAGAAAATCATTAATTAATTAATTAATTAGAGAGTAGGGAAAAGCGTAATATTTGGTAATTTGTGGAGCTATTATATAGTGAATTATTTTGCTGTTTAGCTTCAGCTTTGACTTCTCTCCTCATTAAAGGTTGATGTAACATTCTGAGGTTAGGCTAACTAACAGTAAATTAAAAATCTCTATAATTTGAATTTAATGTAAAATATAATTCGAATGTTCCTTGACTCACCACAAGGGGGAGACACACACGAGTTAGTGACGCACTGACACTGTGAAATTGTAAATAAACTAATATTGGAGAACGTTTTACAAGAAAATAGTATTTCAGTCTTTCTACTTTAAAATGCCATGCTTAATTCAGTGCCGTTTCTTTAAAATGAAATTGTGAATTGTGAAATTTGCTAGTAACTTGTGAGTGAAAATTGTTCCAAACTATTTTTTTTTCCAGTTTACATGCAATGCTGTCTGACAACACACAGGTCTTTGTACTTCAGAAATATCTGACATGGCTTAAGAGTGACATTGCCAGAGTGTTCATTAAAAAAGCCCACATATATACAGTACATACTGAATGACCGCAGTCTGTTGGGTAAATTGAATCACACGATGTGTCATGTTTATTATTAAAACACTTTCACCTATACCCAAATACACACACTTATAGATCCTTTTAAGCTACAATGTGCACAAACACGTAGAAGGTTTTTTTTTTTTTTTAAGGATATCTGTGCACGTCAAGGTTTTAGATTGTTGTTAAGGTTTGAATTTGTTGTATTTGTTGTATCTCTACTTTTATTACAATCACGGAGAAAGTGTCTCAACCTAAGAAATATTATGGTCAACTTTATACTTTCACTATCAAAGATTATGATGAAGTCATGTCTCCATCTGCTGGTCAGACTGAAGTTTATAGGAGTATACTTAAATACGGCATAGATGCAGTGTCTGTTACGACACTATTTACCATTACTTTCGATGTCTCACACATTCACTTAATATTATTTCCAGCTTGTTGTTGTTTTAGTAATATTTTTACTATTTACCTTGCTGAATTAAAAAAGTATCCAGTCTGTGTTTCATAAACTTAATAAATATTCATTTTTCTTCAGTGCAAATAGTGTGGCTTCTCTCTCTCTCTCTCTCTCTCTCTCTCTCTCTCTCTCTCTCTCTCTCACCTCTGAATGACTATTTTATTTTATTTAAATATATATATATATATAGTAAATAAATAAAAAGTATGAACCACAAACTAAGCATTCGTTTTAAAAAGGGGAAAAAATACCTTATTTGTTGAATTCATTGGGGTTACAACGCAACATCCGTCTTATTAATTTTGTTATTAAAAGTTAGATGTTTGGTAAATCCGAATTTGTCATTGTACTAATTTATGGCTGATGTGTTTTAATTAATAGGTTAATATTAAACCTCAAAATACGATCGTTTTAAAGTAAGGATAAATCCAAAGACCATTATTTATTTGTGTTACAACGCGAGTAAAACATATTATCCGTTTTCATTTTGTTAATAAAAGTTAAAAGTTTGATATAAGAGAATGTGTCAATATAAAGGGACATTTTTTCATTAAAAACAATGAGCCACAAACTAAGCATTCATTTGGGGAAAGTAAGGGGAAAATCCAAAAACCTTTAATTTGTATATGTATGACACATGTTTACATGTTTTAAATATATATTTTAATGTATATATATATATATATATATATATATATATATATATATATATATATATATATATATATATATATATATATATATACATTTGGGCAAAAATAAAATAAATAAATAAATAGGAATTTTACACTCACACACAGACAAATTATAGCGAAATACGCTATATTGCCAGATAGGTTTGTTCAACTAATTAACTTTTTTTTTTTTTTTTTTTACTGTATTGTATCGTATTTATTTATTTATATTTAATGTACTGTAATTTGCATATGTCACCGGACATTTCTCCTGTCAGGAAATCATTATGACGCCATAGAGCGCATTTGAAAAGTTTAGAATGTTGGCGCCCGCGGTATATAAAGCCGAGGAATTCTGAGAAAGATTTTGTGGGTTTGTAGTAGTGGTCGAAAACGAGAGTGTTAGCGGTTAGCGATGGGACAGCGAATTTCTAGAGTGTTTCCGGTGAATGGCGAGGTGTACGATCACCATCACAGTACACCCCCAAAACCCGGCACCGACATGGTGGAGCAACATCTTCATCCTTGCGATGAACCGCCTGTCGATGCCGGTGAGGGACACGCCGAGAGGAGGGAGGAGGTGGTGGTGGAGGTTGAGAAGAGGAGGGTGGTGGAGGAGGAGGAGGTACGGAGTGAGGAGAGGAGGGAGGAGAAGGAGGAGGAGCGGAGGGAGGCATGGAGTGAGGTGGAGGAGGAGACGAAGAGGAAAAAGAGGTTCTGGAGGCTGCCCTCTTTCCTCAGAGCTGCCCGAAAACACCTCAACATGATCCGTCGGGGTCAGACTGAGGTGCAGCTCATTGAGCCAGCCACCAGCACTGATGGTAAGTGATATGACTGTGTGGAAAAAAATGTATATGAGTATCCATAATTATTACATAACTAGTACTGTCCCTTTAGAATGATTTTCAGAAACCAAATATTAAAAACAATCCTTATTAAAGTTTATAGAAATGTGACCCTGAACCACAAAACCAGTCATAAGGATCATTTTATTGAAATTGCTGAATAAATAAGCTTTCCATTGATGTATGCTTTGTTATGGTAGGTTGAGATACAACTACTTAAAAATCTGGAATCAGAGGGTGCAAAAAAAAAAAAAAAAAAAAAATATTGAAATAATTAAACTAAATATTGAGAAAATCACCTTTAAAGTTGTTCAAATGAATTCTTAGCAATGCATATTACTAATCAAAAATTAAGTTTTGATATATTTACGGTAGGTAATTTACAAAATATCTTCACTGAACATTATCTTTACTTAATATCCTTATGATTTTAGCTATTGCTACAAATATACCGATGCAAGTTTTGTGGTCCAGGGTCACATATGATAATAACTTTAAGCTTTTTTGAAATTTAGTTTCCAGTGTTTGGTCTCTTATGTGTTTTCCCTCACTCAGGCTGTTTAATGCCCCTTTGAAAATAACCACATAAAAAGTGTCAATTATTCCTCTCTTAATAGATGACATCATGAGCCACTATGAGCTCGGTGGTCGTCTGGGGGTAGGCGGGTTTGGTGTCGTTCACGAAGCCATTCGTCTGCAGGATGGCCTTAAGGTAAGTACAAATAAATGAGAGTTTTCTCTATTATGTCCAGAGTCTTCAGATTTAATGAGTGGAATGATACAACCTCTACACACACGTGAATTGTTTTACTTTTGTCTTGTTGATCAGGTGGCAGTGAAAGACGTCGTGAAGACGCACGATTTGGAATATCTAATTATTGTAAGTCATCTGCACTCACTGTTTAATCGTAAACTACAGTGGTTTTTCAATAGACAGTCCATTTTAAAACTGTCCATGTTCTAGCCTGATCATCCAAACCCCCTACCCATGGAGATCGCCCTTACGCTCCTGGCCAACAAGGGACCTACTGCGCCAGGGATTATTAAGCTGCTGGACTGGCAGGACCAACGTGACAACTACGTCATGGTCCTCGAGTGTCCGTCACCCTGCGAGAACCTCGTTGGGTTCTTGGAGAGCCACGGATGCAGGCTCAACGAAGGTTTAGTTCGGCACATCATGCGGCAGGCGACGCAGGCGGCTCGCACATGCTGTCGCCGTGGTGTATTCCACGGCGACGTAAAGTTGGAGAACTTCATCGTGAGCAAGGACACCCTGGAAGTCAAGTTAATTGACTTCGGGTGTGGGGACCTCATGAGAAAGTCTGCCTACACGACATTGTATGGTATGTATTATTCCTCAAATCTGCTTTGGTAAATGCTTTGGTAATGCAAACTTGCATACGAGATAAAATGTCTTTCCTTCAGGCACCATGGAGTACTACCCTCCTGAGTACAGGAACAAGGGCAAGTACCATGCGAAGCCTGCAATGTCGTGGTCTCTTGGGGTCATCTTGTTCACGATGCTGTGCGGCCATTTTCCAACTAGCGAGGACCTGCAGAAGGCCGAACTAAACCTTTGGTCGGAGCCTGGGCTGTCAGAAGGTAAGCTCTTTATCACTGGATAAATGATAGAAATGTTCTTCCAGATCAGATGTAGAGGTTTCAGGTTATATATCGCTCCTGTGTTTTTGCACAGACTGCTGCCGTTTGATCTGCAGCCTCCTGCAGCCCAAACCAAAACAGCGACTCCGTCTGGGGAAGATTCTTCACCATGACTGGTTTAAGGTACCGAGTCTAAGATCAGCCAGTTTTTACACATTTGCTTTTGTTGTTCATTTTGTAATGTGTTTACACCAATGTTTCCTGTTTTGATTCAGGTCTCCATATAAGTCATGGAGAACCTCCGACCCCAGACGTCTCCAAAGTCTCCTGTCAGCTTTGCGTCTTGCGGGCTGGCAGGAAGGCTTTCCATCCCTCCGGAAACCTTTGCGTCTTGCGGGGCCGGCAGGCCATGGTTGCGTCTTGCGCCATGGCCTGAAGCAGCAGTACTAGCGTCTTGCGGTACTGCTCGCTTGGGGATGTGTAAATATGTATATAGTTTTTTCTCAGGGACAGGACTCTCAAAAGGTGAGATTTAAAAAAAAAAAAAATCTGTTTCAATCTTACTAACTAACTAAAGAGTGCAAATGTAAAGACTTCATAAGCTCATAATCAGATGTCTTTCTCATGTTTCTGCACAGAATGCTGCCGAATCAGCCATCAAGCGGCGGCTCGTTCTGGGGAAGATCGTTCACCACAACTGGCTTCAGGTACCGAGCCTAAGTTCAGACAGCTTTTACACATTTAGCTGTTAATTTTAAATGAGAAGAAATGAGATAGTTAATGTATTTAGGTGAATGATTCACATTCTTTTTTGTTTCTGATCTAAAGTTGTGGAAAAAAAGGTGCTCCATCCCCAGACGTTTCCAGTGTCTCCTGTCAACTTTGCGTCTTGCGGGCTGGCAGGAAGACCTCCCATCCCTCCGAGAAACCTTTGCGTCTTGCGGGGTCCGGCACGCCATGGTTGCGTCTTGCGCCATGGCCTGAAGCAGCAGAACTTGCGTCTTGCGGTTCTGCTCGCTTGGGGATGTGGATGACCCTGTCCCATCACTTCCTCCACAATATGACTGCATCAGTCCAGGAGGTCCCTATCTCATCTGGACTGCTCAAAAGAGGTCCCTCACATGGCCATCCTCATCTCAAAGCTCCACTGGCCTGGTTCCTCAGCGGTTCCTCTCATGGCTGCCCACAAGCCAAAACTTTGATGTCCAAGAGGTTCCTGCTATGGTGCTCCAGGTCTCCCAATCTTGTGATTCCTAAAGTAGCTTCCTGATCTTCAAGCTCCTTGTCATAACCGCACACTCTCAAAAGATTGACAATGAGGTCCCTGCAAAGTAAGCTGGGTCCAAGAGGTTCTCGTAACGACCACTAAGAAAGGATCATGCCACAGTCTGTTCTCAGAAGGCTGTCCCAGATTTCTCCATGTGATGTACGCCCATGGGTCCCAGAAGTTTTTATAATGGCTGCATCTCATGGCTGTCCCAAACCCAAAATAAAGACCACGCAGCTCCAGTACTCTCGGCTGCACCAATACAAGAGGTCCCAAAAGGTTCCTGCCATTAACATCTCAACAATTCTGCAACGGCTGCCCAGAGTTTGAGCTCCTAGGGATGTGTACTTGAGTCCTTCAGGCTCCTGTCATGCCTGTCCCAGTGCCAGAGCTCCTTGGCTGCCTTAGCACCAGAATTCCCTTTCGTGTTCCAATCATGAAAGGGGTGCCAATAAAAAAAATGTTGTTAATACCGAGTGCAATATGATTTCCTAAATTCTAAAAATTCTCTAACTGTGTTCTTTAAAAATGTTTCGTCCTTTGTTTTGCATTATTTGTTCTTAAGTATTGTTTATTTTTGATAGTATAACAGAGTTTACTTTTTTTTTTCCCCCAGATCAACGCATGAGATGGTTCCAGTGCTGCTCTGGGACCAGAGTCCCCTGTCCTCTGTCCGTACCATGGAAGGAGTTTAAATTAAATAATAATAATAATAATAATAATAATAATAATAATAATAATAAAATATTTTATTTGTTTATTTATGGTAAGTTGGTAAGTGCCTTTGATTGTGGTTGTGGTTGGAGTTAAGTGCTGATAGAAGAGGTGAGTTCAGCTGAATCATGAAGATTTAAAGGGTCTAAGTGAGCACTGAAAAGTGACTTTGAACCTTAGTGGCCCTTCCTTTTTCACCCTAGAGGACAGGAGGGAACATAATATCAGGTAACAAAGTTAAATTCCTTTAAAATCTATTATATAAAACCTTTAATATACACTCCCAGAGATTTTTAATGCTTTTTAAAGAAGTCTCTTCTGCTCAAAACAGTAAACAGTACTGCAAAAACAGTAAAATTCTGAAATATTTTTACTATTCAAAATATTTTTTTTTATTTTAATATATTTTAAAATGTAATTTATTTCTGTGATTTCAAAGCTGAATTTGTAGCATCATTACTCCAGTCACATGATCCTTCAGAAATCATTCTAATATAATGATTTGCTGCTCAAAAAACATTTATTATTGTTATGTTGCATACAGCTGAGTATATTTTTTCAGGTTTCTCTGATGAATAGAAAGTTCAGAAGAACAGCATTTATCTGAAATATAAATCTTTTGTAACATTTTAAATGTATCATCACTTTTGATCAATTTAAAGCATCCTTGCTAAATAAATTAACTATTAATTTCTATAATTTCTTTCACCCCCAAAAAAGATACTGACTCCAAGCTTTTGAATGGTATAGTGTATAATGTTGCAAAAGCTTGTTATTTCAGATAAATGTTTTTCTTCAGAACTTTCAATTCTATTCTGTTCTATTCATCTAAGAAACCTGAAAAAAATTATACTCAGCTGTTTTCACCCTAATAATAATAATAATAATAATAATAAAAATGGTTTGAATGATTTCTGAAGGATCATGTGACTGGAGTAAAGATGCTGAAAATGTAGATTTGATCACAGGAATAAATTACATTTTAAATATATTCAAAAAGAAAACAGTTATTTTAAATAGTAAAAAAATATTTCAAAGTGTTACTGTTTTTTGGATCAAATAAATGCAGGCTTGGTGAGCAGAAGAGACTTCTTTAAAAAAAAAAGAAAACATTAAAAAGCTTTTTGTTCAAAAACTTTTGACTGGTAATGTTTATGGCAGGAAAAAAATTATTTGTCCTTATTATTGAAATTGTATTATACTTTATGTAAATAAAGTAAATGTGTGGTTGTAAATGAAAATGTGTTTGGATTATTTATCTACTTATTTTATGCTACTGTAATGTCTTATGTTCAGTTAAGATATCAATATAATCTCTGTTAAATACTTGTCTCGTCAAAAAGGAAGAAAAACAGCTTGCATTTTTAACAAGGGAAAGATTAAAAAGTAAAAAAAAAAAAAAAAAGATGACAAAGGCCTATTTAGGGTTTCATTGTTATTGTATGTCCGCCTTCTGTAATTTTATGTCATTTGCTATACATCCTATGAGTATTTTTATTATGACTGCATCTTTGTCACTCTGTTTTACGGAGTTGAAATGTTCATGTCCTCCCGAAGGTGGCGATAGAGAAGCATCTCTGTGCACCTCCACCAGGCCCGTAAAAGACTTTTATCAGCCTTTATCACTATGTGAATGACATGCAAGCTTAAAATACCATCGCCATCATTAATTTCAGATATTTTTATCCTAATAGAGGTTATATATGGCTCAATGTTTGTTTAATATTGAACTATAGTTAATAAAAACTTTTTTAAAAAAATAAAGGAGATAATTTGTATATATTAAACAAATCTATTGTAAAATGTATGTTTTACAATAATTTTCAATATTCAACAGACTATATTTATTAATATCATTAAATTATAATTATCATTAAATAATAGTTGTAGTGAGACAAGTATTTCCAAAGTAGACCATAATAGTTTATTGTTCCACGTTTTTTTTATGTTCTCGTCATGTGAATGTCATGTGCATTTTCAAAAATGTAAAATAAATAGCCTAAATAAATAAATAAATGAATGTTTGGAAATGTAAACTGATATTTCCTACTGACACACTACAGCAAAACATAGAAATAACTGACTTAAAACCATTTTTTTGTTGGTGAAAATACTAGTGGCCTAAGACTTGTGCACAGTACTGTAACTACATGATGCTATAATGTATTCATGCAAAAGCTGGATAACTGAACGCTTTCCCAAAGGTGCCCACTTCTGTTCATTTTGATTCTTCTGCTGTATCCATTTGCAAATTCAAGTGAAACTTCACCGAGTATAAGATGTACTGTACATTTACATAGAGTGGGGGTGGGGGAGTTTCGTCCAATCAGACTAATTTCATGTTAAGTGATGATAATACATCATTACCTTCTGTCCAAAACGTCTCATTTCATTGATAAACACCATAATTTCCACCCAAAAACATTCAGATGTTTATTTTATTCACATACGTTCATTTATAGACCACATATAGGTCCTAGGGGAGAATGGGCTATAGTTGTCATCACTTATGAGATTTTGAGTCAAAAGTCTCTAAAAGTCACTATGTTGGTTTCAATCATCGAATTCAGTCGTATTCAATTCCCGAGTATTTCCTATAGCTGCAATAAAAAGACACTGAAATAGTATACATTCAGTAATAACTCAGTAATGAAGGCTGGTTTATAAAAGAAAAAAGTTATGTTGTTTTAAAATGTATGCAGTTTATTACGTTTTTTAAAACGCTTTTATGCTTTGTTACGTTCTGCTTTTTTGTTTTGTGATTTTTATTTTTTTTTCGTTTTATAACTTTTTTACTTCTTATATTCTGCTAACAACCTGTTATTGCAATGACAGATTCCAAAGTAAACAACGTGACAACATGCCCCGCATGCCCCGCATATTTTAATTCTTTTTTTTTTTTCTTCTTCATCTTTTTTTTTTTTTGTAGTCAAGAATTTAAGGTTTGTATCTACACAGAAACTTTTAAAAATGAACCTACATTTACACACTCATCTTTAACCTTTTTTTTTTTATTATTATTTTATTTTTTGTTAATAAGTATCCATGTTTTTAATCTTTAGTTAAACACTTTTTTTTGGTTCAGCTTGAATCTCCAATGCTTATCGCATGAATGATCTCGACGCCAGATTGATGCATATTGGATGAAGTTAATTGAGGAGAAGTGTGACAGTGGGAGGGGTTGCCAACCAGCAGTTCATTCACTACATGCGGCCCGGACAGGTTAAATACCCCTCCCCTGACGCGCACCCGGGCACTCTCGAGTAAACCCTCAGAGACGAGCACACTCAGTGGGTCTGATCGGTGAAACTCATGTTTCTAGAGGGAGAACGGATTATGAACGCGTTCGGGCAGCAGCCGTCGAGCCAGCAGACCAGTCCCCTCCAGCACCACAACGCGCAGGACATCCTGGACATGACCGTGTACTGCGACACCAACTTCAGCATGTACCAACAGAACCTCCACCATCACCACCACCATGCGCAAAGGCCACCCGCGCATCCTTCCAGCTATGGACTCGGCGAATACACCTCAGCCACAGCCAACCCGTACCTGTGGATGAACAGCCCGGGTATCACCTCGTCTCCGTATCTCTCAGGGCCGAACGGAGGCTCTTACATTCAGTCAGGATTTGGATCGAACCAGCGGCAGTTTCTTCCTCCGCCCACGGGCTTCGGAAGCGCAGATCTCGGTTGGCTGTCCATTTCAAGTCAGCAAGAACTTTTCAAGATGGTTCGACCGCCTTATTCCTATTCAGCGCTGATTGCGATGGCTATTCAGAACGCGCAGGATAAGAAACTGACGCTTAGTCAGATTTATCAGTATGTGGCAGACAACTTTCCTTTTTATAAAAAAAGCAAAGCCGGATGGCAGAACTCCATAAGACACAATCTGTCCTTGAACGACTGCTTCAAGAAAGTCGCACGGGATGAGGATGACCCTGGTAAGTTTGAATGTTCGAATGAGTTTCGACTGCGTAATTACGCATTAGATTTCAGTGCAATACTAACATGTTTTTCTCATTTAATTTTTTAAGGGAAAGGAAATTACTGGACTTTGGACCCCAACTGCGAGAAAATGTTTGATAACGGCAACTTCAGAAGGAAGAGAAAGAGAAGAGCTGACGGAAACGCAAGCACCCTGTCGGTAAAATCCGAGGAAGCGCTCAAATTGGCGGACACGGCGAGCCTGATGAGCGCCTCCCCGCAGAGCCTCCAGAACTCTCCGACCTCTAGCGAACGCAAATCGTCCCCCTCACCGTCAGCAGAGCACAGCCCGTGTTTTAACAACTTTATCGGTAACATGAACTCGATAATGGCTGGAAACAGCAACGGGGTCAGAAGCAGAGACGTCAGTTCTGGACACTTGGGGGATTTTACGCATGGCATGTCTGGACATGAAATTGCTCCTCCATCAGAACCAGGCCATCTCAACACCAACAGACTCAACTACTACTCAGCATCCCATAACAACAGTGGCTTGATCAACTCGTTGTCCAACCATTTCAGTGTCAATAATCTCATATACAACAGGGACGGAACAGAAGTTTAGAGTTTGTGAACCTCTAATGTGCTCTGTGAGTACATGGACAATCTGTTCTTACATTCATTTGAATTCAGACTGCCTGTGTTTTGGGATGCATCAGCAAGTGGGCTTGCAAATTGCATCATTTACATTTATTCTGCTTGAATAAATGGTAACTGTGATTCTTAACATGTCCACACATGTCTATTTTCTAGGCCACCATAACAAGTGCCTTCTGGTTTTTGTAGAACAAATGTAGATATATTTTATTTAAACTGAATGTTTTTGATTTGTAAATAAACATGCATCTATCTGAAATGTCTGTAGCATCGATTTCTGTTTATTTGCTGTTTACATGCATGATGTTTTCCCATTATCTGCTCAATGGCACAACAAACACAAACACCTAGTGCATCTCGGTGTGTTCCCACGCGATCAGCGGGTGGCCGCAGAGATGCACAAAACTGTAACCGCAATTAAGACATGTTTGCATGTTTATGTAGTTTGTTTACAGGCGCTCGCAATTATATATAGTTTGTTTGTGGATGGCTGCAATCAAACAGGCAGTTTACTGACAACTTCTAATTAGCTTTTGCACCAAAGTACAGTTTAGTTTTAAACACAAGCATTGAAAGATCAGACTACGCTTGAAATTTTGAGTTAAAATGTGTTCATGTGTTCAAAAAAGGCTTTCTGAAATCTTAAATTTTAAGGAAATTATCTTTTTTCCCATAAAAGCTCAACTCCGGCAAACATATTGAGTTGACAATTATTTATCAAAAGAATTTCAGGTTTAATCGAGCGTTTGAATTAATCTGTGCCCCCGCTGTGTCCTCTCCTAATTGCTTTCTGCAAAAAGCCAGACACATTTAACTCTTCAATGTCCTCATTATCTCAGGGAAGTTTTGCAGCCTGTTTATTTACTGTACAAGCTCTGGTGTTGAATGGCACTGACTCAATTGGGCGACGGAGTAAATAGCCTTATATGATCAGCTGGTTTATCTAGAGATTCAACTTCCCTGTCTACCATTAACTCATGTCCAGTCTGAGCTGCATGAAAACAGTAGGTGAGACTGAGACATTTTCCGCTTGTCGCTTTGCATGCAGCCGTTTTCGACAAGTCATCGCAGCTTCATATCTGGAGAGTTCAAAAGTTCAGCTGTTTGTCTGGGAGCTTTTATTTACACTCGGCTTATTTGATGGTGTATGAAAAAATATGTTCCAAGAATGTTTGGCAAACATTCCCATTAAGCATTTTTTCTTGGTTATGTTGGAGGAAACTCTAAGGGAACATTCCATTTTAGCATTTTGCAAATGGGAAAGTTGCTTTTTAGTCTAAAACGTGTAAGTTTAATGTTTAACAGAAGAACATCCAAAAATGTTTCAGAAAAACATTCCATGAATGATGCATAAATGATATTTCAGAACATTTTTAAAGACCAGATAACTGAACAAGGATACTGAAAGAATGTTTGTTTATAATTTTGAGAGAACCTTGGCAGAACATTCTGAGAACGTTTCCTGTTAGCTGTGATGTTGTACAGTTCACATTATCCTCACTTTTTAAAACAAAATCTAGTGGTGCTAAGGCTCTTGAGTTGTTATGTGGATCTTTGTAGATTAAAAAAGTTCATATTGCATCATTTTAAGTTCTTCAGATTTAAAGCATTTTAAATCAGTTTTCTGAACATTTTTTTAATTTTTACAGGTTCTAATATGGGATGAGGCTGTAAAACCCCTTTGTTCTACTTGAAGTCTTGATTTTTAGGAGTTAAGATCACTTTAGAGGATTGTGCCACAACTTCACATGGTTTTTCTGGTTATTTTGGTTCCGGCTCATTCTTATTTCAAAGTCAATCTGCTTCAGGTCCCATATCAATGCAAGAAAATGAAAATAAATCACATAACTGCAATACAACTGAATTGGCTCTGTTGTCTGGGATAAAGCAGAACTGACAGCAGATTTGTGTCCACAGTGCTGGAACGCAAACGGATCTGGCATCACCAGAGACACCCTGCTGCTCTCTAGTGAAAACACAGAACAAAATGAAAGCACTCAAAGCGTTTTCCCTCAGTGTGTCTTTATTCTAACAAAGGACATTGTTGTTCCACTATTGCAGGATGGATTCTCATAGTGACAATACAGTATAGCTATCTGTGGTAAGAAGAACATGCAATTGCAATAGACATAAATGAGACCATATGACATGCAATTAGCCTTTAGTAATTTATAAAACACTATAAAGGGTCAATGGTAGGCTAAATAAGAATCTTTACCATGATTTAAAAAAAAAAAAAAACTATATAAGTGCCTTAAATTCTAATTAAGTTATTCATGGAAAAAATGGCTTTATTTTACAAGAGGTGTGATGTAGGCTAAGTGTAAGCAATTATTAATATCACAACTCAATATTTAAGCAATTTATTCTTAGGATCTATTTGTTTTATAGTTTTCTCGTCATGAGATATTGTGATTTTTTTTAAATGTTTTTTTTATTAATTTATTTATAATGAAACAGCGTCACTGACCCAGAAACAACAAAAATAAATAAATAAATAGGCCTATCCTAATTAAGGCCTATCCCCTTGTAGTCTCGACGCATTTCTCATAAATGTACAAGCAGAACTATACGATTTCATTTAAAGTAATACAAAATAACTGATAGTTTGTTTTTTATTCATCCTCATAATCGTTGGTTTCTGTACATTTGCATTAATTATTGTGCAACTAACAGGCGCGTCCAAAAGACAGATTGATACCGACGTCATCAGGCATCGATACCTCACGCTAGCTGATGCTAAAATAGCAATATGAATTCGCTAATGCTAATGTAGCATGAAAAAAGTTTGTAGGCTACAACAAGTCCGTACAGGTAGGCTTAACATGGTTTACTTACCTCAGATTCTATGATTTCTGTCAACATCAATCAATGGCACAGAAATGTGCATTTTTTTTTCCAACAGTCGTTTTGTATGCTAGCTCCAAACATACAGTTTAAACCGGGGGCAGATTATGGTGATTTTTTTTGCGAATTCTGTCCTCTAATCTAAAATTTGTCAGGACGTGTTTTTTTTTTTTTTTCAGGCTGACGCTAGCTGTCTCGTTGCAATATAATGAAAGTCGATATTAGTCTAAAGGTTTGTCGTCGTATTAGAGCTAAGTTAACTTAGTTGTAACGTGTTTAATGAGTTTATAAAAGTTATTAATTGGAATATTAGTTGGTCAAATCCATTTTTTATTGTTCTGTTGTTTAGATTTTGTTATAATAAGCTTTTTACTGGCAGATTCCACTGTGACAACTTACCCCAGTTAGTGTAACAGTTTGGGGCATGTTGTCATTCATTTTATTCATTCATCATTCATTCATTCATTCATTTATTCATCCATTCATGAACAAACAAACAAATAAGATCTAAGTGCATTTAATAAACTATATCCAGTAAGGATATATATATATATATATATATATATATATATATATATATATATATATATATATATATATATATATATATATAATAACTGTACGAATGTTAAATTGTTGGAATGGTAAAAATAATAATTATTATTATTATATGTTTTTTGGAAATATTCTATAATTTATAATTTCTGATATTGTTTGATCTCTTTTTATTCTTGCATTTAAAAGACATGTAATCAGAATTCATGCATATTTTTATTTTCTTTACCTTCACCATTATGTGTCATGTAGTAAATCATGAATATTTTCCCCACAGATGGACACTTGAGGTATGCTGAAGGTGTTGTCCCATTGCTGAAGGTCCAGACGGACTGCGGGGCCCCTGGGGGCCCTCACCCTTCACCTTTCCCATCTCCCAGGTGCCAGGCTCCTGTATGTGAGGTGAGAATGCCCTGAGGCAGGGATTGCCCTGCATGCCTCTCTGTGGGGGTCTCACAGGGTGCTGATGTTGTTCTAGTCCTCCTAAAAACCATAATGAGCAGTTTAAATTCAAAAACATAAACTAGAGCTTCATTTTAACACGTGCTGTTGAGACTTCAGTGCAAGAGGTTTGACTAAGATCATTTTAATCTAATCCAATCTGATAATCTGATCTAATCTAATCTAATCCTGTTTTCCCAGAGCAGGAAGAGGAAATATCACTTTCTACTGACATCTGACACCTAATCCTTGCACAAGAATCCCGGGAATAGGATGCTATGAAAGGTAAGGGGTTAGTGGCACCAGAAATTATGCATTGGTTCATTAAAATCAATGCGTTTTCTATTTAAATCTGGTAGGATGTGGAAAATATTATTGTTTGTGTGGCTTTGTGATTTTAAATTCTCAAAATGTTCATAGATCAGGTGCTAAGCGTGGGTTTGTAAAAACAAACAGAGTTTGAGGAGTCGTGTTACTGATAAGACTCGGCCTGAGGAAGTGCAGTCACTCAGCGACTCGCAGATTGAGACTGAACTGATGAGTAACTGGAGGATACTGTTGCACTCTGGGACGTGTGAAACACCATTAACATTAGCTGACAGATGCTTTTACCTGTTAGGGACACAAGAACAGGAAAAAGTATATCCTAGGTCAAGACTTTGAGATAGTTATTCAGGACTAAACCTTTTTTCACTTGCATTTATAGGAAGTCAATCAATTAAGTGTACTAAATGCACTAGCAATCATCAACACCTACTCATTTTTAATGACTATTTTCTGTATTTTAGGATAATATTAAATCTATTTATTTAATAATAAATGCATTTATTTAATTGGTCAAAACATATGTGAAATCCTTCAGTATGGTTTAATATGTATATATATATATAGCTTTAGAATATTTCTATACTTATTAAACAGTTTTGAATGACTTTATGAAACATTTTATATAATATGTTATAATATGTTTTATTTTATACTCATTCTTTTTTATGACTGTCTATATTTTTAAAATAATATTAAATGTATACATTTAATTTATTTAATATTAAATGTATTTATTTAATTGAGCAGAATATATGTGAACTCCTTCAGAGAATATTTTTATACTTAAACAGTTTAAAATGACTTGGAATGATGATCAGGAATGATCTTGAAAATATAAATATTGTGATGTTGCTGTAAATATTAATATTATATAATATTTTAGGTAAACAAATACAGTAATTAGAAAACATTTTAAATATTTCTTAGAATAATTATAAATACTAATAATTATAATACTTATTAAAATAATTATAAAATTAAAAATGTTTATTAATGGAAATAATTATGTTTTTTATATAGCTCTTAAATGTTTACATATATATATATATACAGAATCTTGAAAATATAAATATTGTGATGTTGTTGCAAATACAGTAATTATAAAACATAAATACTTATTATAATACTTATTAAAATAATTATAAAATAATAAAAAAACATTTAATAATGAGAAAAATTTTTATATAGCTCTTAAATGTTAAAAAAAATATATATATACAAAATATTGAAAATATAAATATTGTGATGTAAATATTAATATTATATAATATTTTATATAAACAAATACAGAAATAAAACACTTTAAAATATATATTAAAATAATTATAAATACTAATACTTATAACACTTATTAAAATAATTATAAAATAATTAAAAATGTTTAATAATGAAGTTCCTACAATTTTATTTGTGTAAATATAATCTGAATAACGTAAGCATACGTCATTAGAACATATTTAGTAGCATTAACTTCCCTAAAGTTAACGTAGATGATAAATTATTGATAAAACATTAATATAAAGACTCTATAAAGCTTCAGATTTATGTGAAATTTCATGACCTCACTGGAAAGACCTGGCTTGACCGTTTTATCTTGCATTTGATGCATGAACATGATACCATTACTGCCCAGTCAGCTCTATCAAAACAGACCCATAACTTACAGTAGTCATCCTATGGTCTGTTCATCACTGTCAAACCCATAATACAGTAAATGTTGTTGTGTCTGGATCCTGGGCAACGTGTCCAGCCTCGTAACCCAGCTTTATCACCAAACGAACGCGCGATATGAAAACCGACCCCGTCTGACCTGGAGAACATGATAGTTCAGACACTTATTCTGTCTTCATCCAACCTGACGTTCAACATCTGCTTGTACCAGTCAGCAGGAATTAGGAGGCTAATATCTCATATCGCGTATCGAGATCTCTGGAGGAAGTTAAATATTTAAGGCCGCAACACGCGGCTGGGAACATCGGGCTCCTCGCAGCTCTGTGAAAAAACTTGAAGCATACATTTGATATCTGAGGATAATGCTCATACACTGGCATGACTCTGGGATGGTTTCATCAGACTCCTTACTGGGCCCATAAAAGAGGTAATGTATGGGCTGATAATGGCATGAGATCCAGAGAAGGGCCTGGCAGCCTCCATATGGATGCGTTTATTTAGAGCCAGACCCATATAAGCTCTCGGAGCTGTCAGCACTTGACATGCAAAATGATTTAGAGAGGTTTCAGCCACTGTGTTGGGAATATTGGTGTGTGATAGGACTGATATATGGCTACTGGGAAATACTGTGTGCACTGGATGAAAAAATGGCTGTGGAAAAAGGAAATGTAATGCAGTTTCAAGGTACTTTCACACCCTCATGCTGAGCTCTTCAGCGTTTTGTGGTGGAAAACCGTTTGTTTTGTTTGATAGATTGTGATGAGTATAAAGTCTGCATTGACTTTTCTACAGCCGTGAGAGAAATTGTTCACTCTGTCATTTATTTTATAATCATTTATCATATTTTGTTACAGGAACATGATGTGTTTAGTAATGCATGATAGCCAAAGCCTATTCATTTTTAGTGACACTTTATAAAAAAGTCTCGTTTATTTGGTTAGTTAATGCGTCAAAGAAATATTTTACCCAAAAATGAAAACTTGCTGAAATTTTGCTGACTCTCAGGTCATCCAAGATGTAGATGAGTTTGTTTCATCATCAGATTTGGAGAAATGTAGCATTGCATCACATGCTCACCAATGCAGTGAATGGGTGCCGTCAGAATGAGAGTCCAAACAGCTGATAAAAACACCACAATAATCCACAAGCAATCCACACAACTCCATTCTATCACTTAACATCTTGTGAAGTGAAAAGCTGCGTGTTTGTAAGAATAAAAACTTAAACTTACTTCCTTAAACTTACACTGAAGGACCAGAATATCATAAAAATGATTAAAAAAAGACATTTTAAAAATTAACATGCAGTAATAAATTACTTTGCAGCCTCATAGCAATTCATTAAAAACCAACTTGGAACAGTTTAGCAACCACATAGAATCATCTTGGCACCACAGTGGTGACTTTGCCTCGTTTTCTTTAGAATATGTACAAATCCAGTCTGACAAGGTGAGTGACTGTGACTGTGAAAGGCCGGTCCTCACATCCGTGTATCATATCCTCTGCTTTCAGACACCTGAGTGTATTTTGACAGTCCTTCTGAGGATGTGTCTTAGTGCAGACATCATTTCTCTGTGGCCTGTGTCAGAATCCACTGTGGCAGTTTTTGTACTGCACAAATAGATCTAAATGGGTGGTGAGTTTAATTGAAGACCTGTAGAGAAGTTGGTTCATCCCACTGAGACATCATTATAGATTATGATTATATATTAGATGTTGATGTAAATGTTGCTGTATTGAGGGCAAATCTTATGAAATATACTAAAATAAAATAAAATAAATCAGAAGTCTAAGTATTTCTATCATGGTAGTATTTATTTAAATTTAATTTATGCTTATTTATTTTGTATTTTTTTTTTATAATCAAAATAAATTAGTAACTGTACTTATTTTAAAATCATGTGTATATAATGCAAATTCTGTACTACAATAGTTATTATCAATAAGATTTAAAAAAAATAGTTTGTCCTAAAATATACTTTATTACATTATATATATATATATATATATATATATATATATATATATATATATATATATATATATATGTAATAAAGTATATTAAGTAATTATTATGTATATATAAATACACACAAATTAATGTATATATTTAAGAAAAATATGTTTTTTGTACAAAATATTTTTTATGTATATATAATATAAATTATATAAAAATTAAAACAAATACATATACTTATTAATATTTCTTAAATATGTACATTTACATGTGTTTGTATTTATATATACACAATAATTAAATTCAGTACACACACTTTTATTTTGTATGCGATTAATTATATATATAAGTATATATAATTGTAAGTATATAATTGTAATATAATATAATATATATTTATGTATATAATAAATAAATATATATAGTTGTATATATAAAAGCATATATTAACAGGTATACATTATATTAACTATATGACTATTTAAGTCTATGACTATAAGGAATATATAAATAAATAAATATGACAGTATGCAGACATTAATTAGTACCTAGATAGTGCTTTTGATATTATGGATGTGTCAGTGATCATGTAATCACTATCACACAGATGTTTACTTAGCTAAATGTTTCATAGATTTCTGCTGTTTTTATATTTACAGATATTTATAAATATCGTAACCTAACCCTAACAATTTGTTTTACAGTATAATGAGTAATTTAAATTTTTTTATGTTTATTTTTATACCATTTTTACATATGAGGATGTCACCCAAAATAGCATTGGCAGGATTTTGTCAGCTTTAGTTCACTTTGGGTACAAATTTGTCCCCAAAATATGGTTAAGTAGGTAGATGTCATGTTCCCATTGTCTTAACTGCATTCCAGTGCTCTTCCACACAGGTAAAATAAGACCTCAACCCCCAAACCTTTCCCTTAATGCCATGCATCAGTCTGCGAGGGTTGTGTCCTTTGCCGGCCCGTGTAAGCCTCAGATGATCCATTGCTGAGGGGACTAAGTGATACCCTTTCAAAAGAGGCCAGACATGCCTCTACCACACCACACCCTTTGTGTTCGGACTAATCCAGCCTGCACTTCAAGGTTGGGCCGGACTTCAGAGGAATCCGCTATCAATCTAAAGAAGAGAAGAAAGAGCCTTAAATGAGAGTGTGACCCCCCCATTCCCTCAGTGAATTACTGTGATAAGGTGCTCATCCTCATAACACTCATTATTATATATTTGGTGAAGATCCTCCTGTGCTCAACATCAAAGGGCTCGCTGAATTTCAGTATTTCCAGCCGATAAACTGATTTTTTTAGGGTGTTTTTTACATTTGAGTCCTGTTTAAAGTAACCAAAAGTGAATTAGATGGAAAAAAAAGCCCACTTCAGTTTGCAGTTTGTAAAATGTAATTCATTCCTGTGATCAAATCAGAATTTTCAGCATCGATACTCCAGTCTTCAGTGTCACATGATCCTTCAGAAATCATTCTGATTGGCTGATTTGCTGCTTAAGAGACATTTATTATTATTATCAATATTGAAAAGAGCTATGCTGATCAATAGTTGTGTGAAAACTGTAATACGTCTCATTTTCAGGATTCTTTGATGAATAGAAAGCTCAAAATACAGTGTTTATTTAAAATAGCAATACTTTGTAACATTATTGTATATGTCTTTAGTGTCACTTTTGATCAAATGAATGTGGCATTGCTGAGTAAAAATATTCATTTTAAACTATTTAAAAAATGTTAATTAAAAAAATCTTAATGATCCACATTTTTATAGTATAATTTTGTAATTAATAAAATAATGTTATTTTTCATCTTACTATTATTTTTTTGAAAATGTAATTTTTAATAATGATGATTTTTTTTTTTATTTTAATAATGTTTTTGTTGTAATTTTTGATTTTTGACTGAAAAAAGAAAAGAGTTGAAATGAAATGAAAAAGTAAAAGGAAATAAAACAAACAAACAAAAAATTATGTATTCCTGTCACTTTTGATCAAATGAATGTGGCATTGCTGAATAAAAATATTAATTTTAAACAATTTAAAAAATGTTGATTAAAAAATCTTACTGACCCACATTTTTATAGTATAATTTTTAATTAATAAAATAATGTTATTTTTCTTCCTACTAATATTGTTTTGAAAAATGTGATTTTTTTTTTTATAATTTATTTTTATTGTCATTTTTGACTGAAAAAAATAAAAAAGTTGAAATTAAATAAAAATAAAAAAACTATACATTCCTGTCACTTTTGATCAAATTAATCTGTCCTTGCTGAATAAAAATATGAATTTCAAGCAATTTAAAAAATGCTGATTAAAAAATCTTAATGACCCACATTTTTTTATAGTATAATTTTTAATTAATAAAATAATGTTCTTGTTCTCTCACTATTATTATTTTGAAAATGTGATTTTTTTTTTTATAGTTTTTTTTTATTGTAATTTTTGATGAAAAAGAAAAACAACAACAACAACAAAAAACTATGCATTTAGTTTCATCTCTGTATTGCTGTATGTCATGCATAGCGATCTACGATGGCCAAAAAGTATTACTAATAGTATTTCTATAGTACTATGATTTTTTTACAATCATACACTGTGGAACATGTAAACATATTGAGAAAAATGTGAATGCAAATGAACTATTAAATGCATAAATATGGGTTAAATGCATTCAATTGTGTGTGCACATCTCTGTCACTGTTGCATGTGTTGTAATGGTTGTTAGGTGCACAAAACAACATAATTTCCTGCCGTTCTGGCCAGGATGTTGTCATGTGACCACATTCCATTCCCATGACATCATATTGGGCAAGTGAGTGAGTTGTGAGCGAGAGACGGATGATGTTGACAACTCATCCCACGAACGTTTCGCATGCCCTCACTTCAAATGGGCCACGCTCAGCTTTGATGAGCGGCCTGTTTTTAGCGGCCCAGAAAGAAGCGCTCAGATCACAGACCGGAGTGAAAGACAGCAGACTGAAGCTTCAGATAGTATTGAGTGTGAAGGTTTACCGTCCACGAGAGAGATCAGACATAGAGAGGGATGAGGTATGATGAGGAAGACTGAGAGACGACTAGCATTCTCAGCTGTTGTCTTAGAGAACCAACCGGTGTTTGATTACTAACACGATGCCTCATAAAACAGTTTACAGACGTCTTAATCCAAACTAAAGAGATCTGGATTTGCAGCTCCTCATAAAGGGGCCTGTAATAGTTTACTGGTGTTTTTCAAAGAACCACTTGTTTGTAATAAACTAAGATATGGTTACACTTTCTTTCCGATTCTGCCGCGCATCTCTGCTAATGGAAATATGATGAGTAGTGTAACTGAATGATCATTTGTATTTGTTTGGTTGGATTGCTTTCACATCATACTGTAAAACTATTGCTCTGCTCCAAAACCTAGTATTCTGTCTGTATATTGCCTACATAGACAACTGCTTTCTAAGGGAGCATCCTAAATGAACTGGAACCTCATAGGTGACTCATTTTTAGCTTTAATGTCTTTTTATTTCAGTTATAGTTTAAGCAGTTTTAGTACTTCTTTCAGTTTTCATTTTAATTTAGTCATTTTATTATGTTCTTTTGTTGGTTCTATTACTTTTTTATTATGTCTATTTAAGCTGAATTTCTTTTTCAGTGTAGTTTTAGTCATTTTAGTACTTATTGCAGTTTTTATTTTTTGTTTTAGTCATTTTATTGTTCTTTTGTAGTTTTTATTAATTTTTTAATTACTTTTTTATTATTTCTATTTAGCCTGAATTTCTTTTTAAGTGCAGTTTTAGTAATTTGTAGCGCTTATTTCAGTTTTTATTTTTAGTTTTCATTTTAGTCATTTTATGTCTGTTTGTTGTTATTACTTTAAAAAAAAAAATTCCATTTATCCTGAATTTCTTTTAAAGTGCAGTTTTAGTCATTTTAGTACTTATTGCAGTTTTTATTTTTAGTTTTAGTCATTTTATGTGTTTTTGTTGTTTTTATTACTTTTTTAAAATAATTTATATTTAGCCTGAATTTAAGTTTAGTTTTAGTAATTTTAGTATTTGTTTTAGTTTTTATTTTTAAGTTTCAGTCATTTTGTTATATGCTTTTGCAATTTTAAGTACTTTTTTATTTATTTATTTATTTTTTCTGTTTAGCTTGAATTTCTTAAATTTTAGGTTTAGTAATTTTAGTACTTATTTCAGTTTTTATTTTTATTTTTTGCTTTAGTCATTTTGTAGTTTTTTTTTTTTGTTGTTGTTATTGTTTTTATTACTTTTTATTATTTCTATTTAGCCTGAATTTATTTTTAAGTGTAGTTTTAGTAATTTTAGTGCTTATTACAGTTTTTATTTTTAGTTTTCGTTTTAGTCATTTTATGTCCTTTTGTTGTTATTATTATTTTTTTTTAAATAATTTCTGTTTATCCTGAATTTCTTTTTAAGTGTGTTAGTCATTTTAGTACTTATTTCGGTTATAGTTTTAGTTTTAGTCATTTTATGTGCTTTTGTTGTTTTTATTACTTTTTTATTATTTCTATTTAAGCTGAATTTCATTTTAAGTGTAGTTTTAGTAATGTTAGTACTTATTTCAGTTTTTATTTTTAGTTTACGTTTCAGTCATTTTGTTATATGCCTTTGTAATTTTTATTACTTTTTTTATTTCTGTACTTGAATTTCTAAATCGACATTTCTCATTTTTAGTGCAATTTTAACATGTATTTTTATATTTTAATTTAGCTGTTGAAAACCATAATAGTTTATTTTAGATAACAATACAATCATATGGGATATGGTGTCAAATAATATTTTATATCCTTTTGTCAGCGGGAGTGCGTTTGTGTTGCCTTAAAATGAATACATGCAGTTGACTGTTTTGGACCAGAACACATCATTACGAAGTAAGATTTCTCTGTACATTTGTGAGTGTTTGTGTCATTGAGGCCCAGCTGTGCTCTCGTTCCTTTGAGGCTGACATGGGAGAGATCTTTTAAGGTCTTGTAGTTGTTTTAACCCCTGCTGCCTCTCAGCAGGTTAAGCCTAACCAAACATTCATCCTGCGGGTCAGCGACACCATTGACAACGCGCTTTAGTCTTTCACTCGGCTCATCCCCACTGTGAGCTACCTGACAAGACCGGCCATGGTCAGAAATACAACTCATCAAACATCAGCTCCAACCACAGACCAGACAGTGGGTTTTTAATGACATTTCTGCCTTTTTTTTTTAACTGGATTTTTGTATTGTAGCACTTCTCATTTTGGATAGTCACTTAGGATATCTACTGAATCAAAAAAAAAAACAACAACATAACTACACTGATTGACAAAATGATCAGTTAATTTGGATAAAATGAGTTCAAAAACATTTTATTGTAAATAATGAATGCACAAGTATAATGTTCAGTGTGACTTTTGGTGAATAAAAAAAATAAAATAAAAATAAATCCCAGTGGTTATTAGATATAATTATAGTTTTTATTCATAGTTTTAATTGTTTTTTATTATTATTATTAGTTTAATTTTATTCATATTCTTTAAATAATTAAAAATATATAGTTATTTATTTATTTATTTCAGTTGTAGTTACTTAGTATATCAAATTAGGCTAAATAAAAATGTTTCTTTGGTAACTAGGTAAAATAAGTTTTTTCTAGCAAAAAGGATATATATAATTTTATTTATTTATATATAATTCTATAGTGATTTTTTAAAATTCTCTCAATGTTTTTATATATATATATATATATATATATATATATATATATATATATATATATATATATATATATATATATATATATATATATATATAATTAAAATATTGATCAAATTTTAAAAATACCACTATAAAATTCTATATAAATCCTTTTTTATTGGATTTTTGTTTTACTTTAAATATTTTAAAACATATATGAACCTTTTTAATATTTTTTGGCTATATTTTAACATTTTGTGAAATATAGTTTGTATAATGTTAACATAGAAAAAGTTTGACTCTGTTCTATTAATGAAAAAAAACTTTTTATTTTATCTGTTCACATTTTTTAAATAATTAAAAAATATAGTTTTTTATTTATATTTTATTTTAGTGTTAGTTATTTAATATATTAAATAGCCTATATTTAGGCTAAATAAAAATTAGAAATGTTTCTTTGGTAAGTAGCTGAAATTCAAGCTTTTTTTTTTTTTTTAATTAACTGTAATAACCCGGGATGGTAATATGTTGCACTAATGGTCTCTCTTATGTATAAAATATAACATATTTATATATTTAATATAATATATTAATATATTTAAAACGTATACTGTGCCTTGAATATACCCTGAATTGCTTTGTATAAAAGTATCTGGTTTTTTGCCATGTAAAAATAACCAACATATAGAATAACTAAACACCACCAAATCACAGTTTTTTTTTTTTTTTTTTTTTTTTTTCGTGACAAGGCATTCTTTCATAGCCAACTTGGATTCTTTAGAATTGTACATCAACTGCATGTTGACAGATCTAACAGCGCTGTATTCTTAAGCGGTGTCTCTGCCCCTCCTTCACTAAATGGAGTAATTATTAGCCGTCATTACCCTGCCCTCTGCCCTGACGCAACTCAAAGAGAGGCGTCACTATCTGATCACTATGTAAATGTGGTTAGCTGCCTGCAGTAATGGATCAATGGAGTGCTGGACGGCCTGTGTGGGGGAGGCCAGAGACTGTCGGCACTGCCTGTCTGTCTGTTCCCAGCAGGTCCACTGTCCCGCGTGTCTCCGAGGGCGGTGGGCCAGGGCACGTCTACCAGCTCGGAGACTCGGGAGGAAAACGCTGGAGGGGCTCAGGCCCGGGCTTGTTTGGAGGGCTTGGATTGCCGGGGCCTCTAGCCTCAAATTTGAATGTAAAATGAATGCAAATCTACAATGATTCAGGCAATTCAGTGGAATCCACACTCTTTGATACGATGGTCACAACCGATTGTGTTTCTTTCTAATATGCTGCATCTGTAACTAGTGGTTTAAGCGAAGCTAAAACTGTGTTAACTGCATTTCAAGCAAAGCTAAGTTAGAGTTTGTCCAGATGTAACCCTGGACCACAAAACCAGTCATAAGTAGCACGGGTATATTTGTAGCAATAGCCAAAAATGCATTGTATGGATCAAAATTATAGATTTTTCTTTTATGCCAAATATTATTAGGATATTACGTAAAGATCATGTTCCATGAAGATATTTTGTACATTTTCTACCATAAAAATATAAAAACTTAATTTTTGTTTAGCAATATGCATTGCTAAGAACTTCATTTGGACAACTTTAAAGGGGATTTTCTTATTTTCTCATTTTTTCTGCGCCCTCAGATTCCAGATTTTCTAATAGTTGTATCTTGACCAAATATTGTCCTATCCTAACAAACCATACATCAATGGAAAGCTTATTAATTTTTTTTTATTAAGGTTTCTTTTTTTTTTTTTTTTACCTAACCATTATAAACTGTTTTTACTAGATTTTATTTACTTTTTATTTATTTAAAAATCTCTCTCTCGCTCTCTCTCTCTCTGTATGTATATATATATATATATATATGTCAATATTTAATTTTTTTCAATAACAAAAAGAATAATTTTTATATATATATATACACACACACACACAAACACAGACATGAACACATTTTTATTATTATTGAAAAAAATAAAATATTGATTAAATTAAAAAAATATCACTTTAAAACCTCAGTATTTTGATAGATAATTTGATAGAGTGAGAATTTATGAAGTATATAAAAAATGTAAAATTATATTAAAAAAAAAATCCGTTTTACTAGTTTTTTTGTTTTACTTTTTCAAAAATATAATATTTGTTTATTTTATTTAAAAAATGTATGTTAAAGTATTTTTAAAATTATTTTTGTGATGTAAATTATACTTTTATAGTTTTATATTAAAGTTTAAAAATATTAAATATATTTGTAGTGGCATCAGGATCTTAATTATGTTTCCAATAGATCTTATATACTGTGTTTTATGACTAATGTAATGATAATATGATATTACTGTATTATGTATTTTAATAATGCATGACAGTATTTTTTTTTCTTTTACATCTTACATATGGTAAAACTAAAAACACGAATGTTATATATTAATTTTAACTTTATTACATATATTAACTCGTGTAAATAAATACATAAATATATTTAACTGAATATAAAATCCATGTTAACTGCATTTTAAGCAAAGCTAACTTTTTCAATATAGAACAGGAACAGATATGCATGGATTTGAGTGATTTTAGGACAGACTCTGCGTCTCTGGTGTTTGTGTGACTGAAGGTGGGTTGTGTACATGTCAACAGCAGCAGAAGTGTGACTGTGATTAGCATGCTCTTTCTGGAGTGTGCAATACACTGTTGTTTAGCCACATTAGCTTTATCTAACGCCATCAAAAGGCACATTATCTGCGTGTTGTCATTGTAGTGGAGTGAAGTACATGTAGATTAGAATGCTTCATTGACTCATTAAAGTGGATCTGCTTCAGTTACTCTAGCAAACGATACATCTGCATTGTTTTTTTTGGAGTTAT